>OZ043941.1:8081780-8806949 GCA_964056405.1 Acronicta alni | reverse complement strand
ACCTAACCTAACCTAACCTAACCTAACCTAACCTAACCTAACCTAACCTAACCTAACCTAACCTAACCTAACCTAACCTAACCTAACCTAACCTAACCTAACCTAACCTAACCTAACCTAACCTAACCTAACCTAACCTAACCTAACCTAACCTAACCTAACCTAACCTAACCTAACCTAACCTAACCTAACCTAACCTAACCTAACCTAACCTAACCTAACCTAACCTAACCTAACCTAACCTAACCTAACCTAACCTAACCTAACCTAACCTAACCTAACCTAACCTAACCTAACCTAACCTAACCTAACCTAACCTAACCTAACCTAACCTAACCTAACCTAACCTAACCTAACCTAACCTAACCTAACCTAACCTAACCTAACCTAACCTAACCTAACCTAACCTAACCTAACCTAACCTAACCTAACCTAACCTAACCTAACCTAACCTAACCTAACCTAACCTAACCTAACCTAACCTCGACGTAACGGCCTGCTCAGAGGACCTGCTGAACCTGGTGGACAACTGGAAGGTAGACGACTGCGTCACGAGCTCGGACCACAACGGCATCACATTCAACATTCACACACACAAAGGACATGGCACACAAACAAAACGCACAACAAGAGTATATAACACCAAAAAAGCCAAGTGGACCCAGTTTCGCGAGAAACTGGCCCAACTCCACACACAGAAGGGTATTAACAAATTAGAAATAGAAAAAATTCACAATAAATTAGAGTTAGAAAATAAAATCATAGAATACATCAAAACACTCGAAGAAACTTGCGATGACACAATACCTAAAATAAAAAGTGCCATAAAACTCACCCTGCCGTGGTGGTCCAAGGAGCTCGTCGACCTGAAGAAGGCAGTCTCCACCAGGAGACGCAGGATCCGCTGCGCCGCACCAGTCCGCAGAGAGCAGGTCGTTCGGGAGTACCTGGAAATAAAAGAACTATACGAACAAAAAGAAAAGAGGGCCCAGATAGACAGCTGGAAGGACTTCTGCCAAAAACAGGATAGGGAAGGAATGTGGGAGGGGATCTACAGGGTGATCGGTCGGACCGCTAAAAGACACGAGGACGAACCCTTGGTGGACAACGGGACTGTACTTACTCCGGAGGCATCGGCAAAGCTGTTGGCGGACACATTTTACCCCGGAGATCCTGAAGATGAGGATGACGACGACCACCGCCAGACCAGGGAGACAGCGAAGCGTGTAAACGAGCCGAGTCATGATGAACACCATGACCCGCCGTTTACACTCCAGGAGCTGAAGTCGGCGGTGGAGAGTTTTAACCCAAAGAAGGCTCCGGGGGCCGATGGCTTCACGGCGGACATCTGCGCTCATGCAATTCTCCAGGAACCGGAGACATTTCTTGCCCTGGCCAACAAGTGCCTAAAATTGGGCTACTTCCCGACCATCTGGAAGGAGGCCACAGTGGTGGTCCTCAGGAAGCCGGGCAAGGAATGCTACACCACCCCCAAGTCGCACAGGCCAATTGGCCTCTTGCCAGTCTTGGGGAAGGTCCTGGAGAAGATGGCTGTCCGAAGACTGAAGTGGCACCTGATTCCACGGATGAGTACTCGCCAGTATGGCTTCATGCCACAGAAAAGCACCGAAGACTCCCTCTACACCATGATCCAGCACATCAGATCGAAGCTGGAACAAAAGAGACTGATAACAGTGGTGTCTCTGGATATAGAGGGAGCCTTCGATAGCGCATGGTGGCCGGCCATTAGGGTCAGACTGGCTGAGGAAAAGTGTCCCGTGAATATCAGAAGGCTACTGGACAGCTATCTGGAGCAGAGAAGCGTTGGTGTCCGCTATGCCGGTGCGGAGTTCCGGAAGTCCACCGAGAAGGGTTGTGTCCAGGGGTCGATTGGCGGTCCGATCTTGTGGAACCTGTTGCTGGATCCACTGCTAAAGGGCCTAGAGCAGCAGCGTACTTATTGCCAGGCATTCGCTGATGATGTTGCGCTCATCTTCGATGGGGCGACAGCTCTGGAGGTTCAGGGGCAGGCCAATGCCGCCCTCGAGTATGTGCGGAATTGGGGCATCAGAAACAAGCTGAAGTTCGCGCCACACAAAACCTGCGCGATGGTAGTAACCAGAAAGCTGAAGTATGATGTCCCAATCCTGCGCATGGGCGGGGTCGACATTGTCATGTCCAAGGAGCTGAAAATACTGGGCCTTACTATAGACGACCACCTCACATTTAACACCCATGTGAGGAACGTGTGTCGTAAAGGCCTGGATATTTTCAAGCAACTCTCCAGGGCTGCGAAGGTGAGCTGGGGCCTCCACACGGAGGTGATCCGCAGCATCTATACGGCGACGGTAGAGCCGGTGATAATGTACGCAGCAAGTGCCTGGGCCCCGGCAGTGAAAAAGCTTGGAGTGCAGAAACAGCTCAATGTGGTCCAACGAGGATTTGCCCAGAAGCTCTGTAGGTCCTACCGCACGGTATCGCTGAACGCGGCGCTGATGCTGGCCGGCATATTACCCCTCGACCTGCGAATACAGGAGGCAGCCGCCCTGTACGAAGCGAGGAGAGGGTTCCCCCGGCCAGACCTTGGAGACCGCGAGGTCGAGCGTGCGGTGGCATTTGCAGAGACTCCTCATCCCGCGATGCACGTGGCCATGGGTTTCGTCTGCCTGGCTGATCAGGCAGACGTCGATGCCCACAGCAGTCAGGCGGTACGCATCTACACCGATGGCAGCAAGATTGACGAGAGGGTCGGAGCGGCTCTATCACTGTGGGCTGGTGACGCCGAGACCAAAGCCGTCAAACTCTGTCTGCCATCGTATTGTAGTGTGTACCAGGCGGAACTACTGGCCATCTGCAGGGCAACGCGGGAGATCCTCAGGCGCTCGGAGGCGAGTTTTGGCATATACAGTGACTCCAGGACAGCTCTGCAGACAGTCACCAGCCAAGACTCGTCTCACCCCCTAGCAGCAGAGGCGAGAGAAAATCTGCGCCTGGCCTTGACCAAGAGCAAAAATGTATCCTTGTTCTGGATCAAGGCCCACGCGGGGCTAGTAGGGAACGAGCGCGCGGACCACCTGGCCAAGGAAGCGGCTCTCAAGAGCAAAAGGAAGCCCGATTATGACCAGTGCCCGATCTCATTCGTCCGGCGGCAAATCCGCCAGGAGTCGATAGGCGAATGGGATCGGAGGTATAGGGGCGGAGAGACCGCTTCCGTAACCAAGCTGTTCCTCCCTAATGCACTCCAGGCACACAGGATCGTGCAGCGGATCCAGCCAACGGGGCTCATCACCCAGGCGATGACGGGGCACGGTGGGTTCTCCGAATACCTGCACCGTTTCAAGTGTAAGGGGAGCCCATCGTGCATTTGTGATCCAGAGGTCCCGGAATCGGTACCCCACATCCTTTTCGACTGTCCACTACATGCCAACAGGAGACTTCGCTTCGAGATGGAGGCCGACACGCACTTAACGGCAGGGACCTTAGCAGCGTGCTTATCGGAGAAGAGCACGCAAAATCTGCTGCTGGCGTTCATTGACGACGTGTGCAAGCTTGTCGTCAATCGCAACAAAGCCGGCTAGGTACTCGTATTTCATTATACTATGACCTAAGCCGGCTCAGCACACAAAAACAGCAGCAGACAGGTCCCTGACCATGTTAGGGGTACTCGCATGGCAGGAGTGTGGTTTTAGCCGGTAAGAGTCCGGCACTACCCAGACAGCCTCGCAAGCTGTCTGGGTGTCCATGAGGATTTCCCACTCCTGCACAAAAAAAAAAAAAAAAAAAAAAAAAAAAAAAAAAAAAACCTAACCTAACCTAACCTAACCTAACCTAACCTAACCTAACCTAACCTAACCTAACCTAACCTAACCTAACCTAACCTAACCTAACCTAACCTAACCTAACCTAACCTAACCTAACCTAACCTAACCTAACCTAACCTAACCTAACCTAACCTAACCTAACCTAACCTAACCTAACCTAACCTAACCTAACCTAACCTAACCTAACCTAACCTAACCTAACCTAACCTAACCTAACCTAACCTAACCTAACCTAACCTAACCTAACCTAACCTAACCTAACCTAACCTAACCTAACCTAACCTAACCTAACCTAACCTAACCTAACCAACCTAACCTAACCTAACCTAACCTAACCTAACCTAACCTAACCTAACCTAACCTAACCTAACCTAACCTAACCTAACCTAACCTAACCTAACCTAACCTAACCTAACCTAACCTAACCTAACCTAACCTAACCTAACCTAACCTAACCTAACCTAACCTAACCTAACCTAACCTAACCTAACCTAACCTAACCTAACCTAACCTAACCTAACCTAACCTAACCTAACCTAACCTAACCTAACCTAACCTAACCTAACCTAACCTAACCTAACCTAACCTAACCTAACCTAACCTAACCTAACCTAACCTAACCTAACCTAACCTAACCTAACCTAACCTAACCTAACCTAACCTAACCTAACCTAACCTAACCTAACCTAACCTAACCTAACCTAACCTAACCTAACCTAACCTAACCTAACCTAACCTAACCTAACCTAACCTAACCTAACCTAACCTAACCTAACCTAACCTAACCTAACCTAACCTAACCTAACCTAACCTAACCTAACCTAACCTAACCTAACCTAACCTAACACAAACTAACCTAACAAGCGGTTAATTTTTACAGCAAACATAGCATTTTGACGCGGTTTTCAACCCCTATATTGTTTTATATTGTTATATTCGTCTCCCGAGCACACATCCGCGTACCTGGACACCAAAAATTTTCCATTTTCACGAAAATTTAATTTTCATCATATTTATATTTTATTAAAAATCAAAATTAATTCATTTTTCCAAATTTAAGCAAAATTTTGATCCCGTTCGATACACATCAGTCTGGAACAGCACCTGGCGCGCGTCCCGGCGACCGTGACCTGAAAACAAACAAGATAATTAGCAGTTTTGTTGTAAAATTGACCGAAAAAACAGTTTTTTGACTATATTTTCGAAATTTCCCCCACCACCTACCCCTAATTTTTGCACAGTTTTGTAGCCCGTTTCGCCCCGAATCCGCAGGTACCCCGCTTGTGGGGATAGCTTGCAGGAAACCTCAAAAAATTGACCAACATCATATCTGACTACGTACCGAGTTTACCTTATAGGTGACACACTTAGTACAACGCGGTTAATTTTTACAGCAAACATAGCATTTTGACGCGGTTTTCAACCCCTATATTGTTTTATATTGTTATATTCGTCTCCCGAGCACACATCCGCGTACCTGGACACCAAAAATTTTCCATTTTCACGAAAATTTAATTTTCATCATATTTATATTTTATTAAAAATCAAAATTAATTCATTTTTCCAAATTTAAGCAAAATTTTGATCCCGTTCGATACACATCAGTCTGGAACAGCACCTGGCGCGCGTCCCGGCGACCGTGACCTGAAAACAAACAAGATAATTAGCAGTTTTGTTGTAAAATTGACCGAAAAAACAGTTTTTTGACTATATTTTCGAAATTTCCCCCACCACCTACCCCTAATTTTTGCACAGTTTTGTAGCCCGTTTCGCCCCGAATCCGCAGGTACCCCGCTTGTGGGGATAGCTTGCAGGAAAACACAAAAAATTGCCCCCCCACCCTCCCTTTCGTGCTTGACCAGGTGAACTCGCAACAAGTTTTGCAAAATTTTTCAATTTATAATATAAATTTAATTGTTGATTTTACTATTCTCGAGTGGTAGCACGGGGTAGAAAATACGATTCCCGCGACAGGCTCAATTTAGAGCTATTTTATTAATATCCTAGACATAAGCCTATTGGCTATTCGAACATAGTCACCTCTATTGAGGCGCACGATTTTATTATTACATTATATTTTCTATTATTTGACTCAAATTTTTGACCAATTTTCCTGACTGATCCCCCCTTTACAGGGATCAACACAGAATTACTTAAAATTTTAATTGGACTTCATTTTTATTTGATTAATTATTGATATATTTTACACTCCACTCCTCCGATAACATGTTCCTCTCCAGAACCCCCGCCAAAAAAGCCTCCACGGGTCCCCATGTCTCCCCGTCGAATGCCGCACTCTCCGTCACCTTCAACAAGGATGCCTCCCCTCCCAGTGCTTCAACTCAGGCCTCTAGTGTGAGGCGAAGCATTGGAGAGTGGGAAAACGGAAGAGTGGCGGAATCTCGGCCCCTCCCGCCGGCTGCCGCCAAATCCCCTAAGAAGGCAGCCCCAACGATGACGGCATCACGTACACGGCGCGCAGCAGCCCAGGCAGATAGCAGGGCTGTAGCGCGCCGAGCCTCCACCGAGACCGCAGGGGCGATGCCGGAGACGAGCCAGCTGCAACCGAGCAAACCCACCGATCGGGTGACCGAGGCTCGCAACTGCCTTCTGCGCGCGAAGTCGCTCCTCGGCGACTCGCGCAACTTGAGGGCAGACTTGAAGGCCGGGATCACCCAAGCGGTGGAACGGTTGTACCAGCTGGTGAAGGAAGCGGCGGCGGCTGCCGCAAAAGAGAAAGGGGCTGAGACGGCGGAGATGGAGGCCATTAAGGCAACACCTCCGCCAGAGGCACCCCCCAGGAGCTTTCCGGAGGTTGACTCGTTGCTCGCTTCACTAGCGGAGCATAGCGCGCTGGTGAAGGAGAGCAGCGAGAAGACGGAGAAGCTGCGGGAGGCGATGGAGAGGCAGGGGGAAATACTGGAGAAGACGGCCACGTATGCGGACCTGTTTCAAAAACAGAGTAACGCCTTCGGGAGGGCAACATACGCGGGTGCCGTCGCGGTCAGCCAGACCAGGCATCAGGACCTGGAGCGGACCGGATTGCACTCCGTGGTCGTCACCTCGACCGACGATCAAGAGACCGGGGAGGAAGTATTGGAGAGGATCAGGAAGGTAGTAGACGCTAAGGAGGGGTGGATACAGGTGGAGAGGGTACGGAAAGCCAAGGATAGAAAAATCATTATGGGATGCAGGACAAGGGAGGACAGGCAGAGGATTAAAGAAAGGCTGGAGGCTGCGGGTGACCACCTCGTCGTCGAGGAGGTGAAAAACAAGGACCCGCTTCTGATCCTGAGGGACGTATTGAAGGTCCACAGTGATGAGGACATCCTTACGGCCGTCAGGAACCAGAATCGGGAGGTGTTTCATGGCCTCGGAGACGAGGAAAACAGGGTCACAGTCCGGTACCGCAAAGGAGCGCGTAACCCCCACAGCAACCACGTGATACTCAGCGTCTCTCCCATTATATGGAAGAGAGCCGTAGACCTGAGTACACTGCGCATAGATCTGCAGAGGGTTCGCGTGGAGGACCAGTCGCCCCTGGTGCAGTGCACTCGATGCCTCGGATACGGGCATGGAAGGCGACTGTGCACGGAACCGGTCGACTTATGTAGTCACTGCGGCGGCCTGCACCTAAAAAGTGAATGCCCAGATGTTGTGTCAGGTGAGACACCCGTGTGCAAAAACTGCGTCCGAGCGAAATACCAAGCAACTGGTCACAACGCGTTCAGTGGTGAGTGCCCAATCCGCAAAAAATGGGACGCTTTGGCACGGGCATCCGTAGCATATTGCTAAAGTTGTCCCATGGAGCACTCACCATTACAACCTCGCGAATGAACGGAACCATTTTGGTACGAAGCAGCCTCACAAGAAAACCTTCCACCCAACAGATGTCGAGGAGGACGAAAACAGACTTTTAGAGTCAGAAATAAATGTGTTGAGTCATGATGATTACCATGACTCTCCATTTACAAGGCTACAAAACAGTCCCTCGACCATCTGCGTACCAAGTGCTGCACAACCCGTACCATATATGGCCCCCAGTTGTCCAACACCTGCAAAATACAAACCAAATTTAAAAACAGTGACACGAAACAAAATAACATTATAATCATAGCAAACATAGATATATATTATTATATATACGCTAATGTTTACATTAAAAAAAAAAAAAAAAATTAAAAATAACAGACAAGACAATCAAATTTAAATAAGCAAATAAATAAATATCTAAATTATAATTGTAAACCATTGTATATAACGCAGAAATTACTAGTAAATGCACCACATTCACTCAAGTTTAAATTAAAGTTAATCTATAACCATAACTAAATAGCCATATCCTCAGTATCAATCATAAAGTAAGAAACCAAACGAAAAGAAAATTATCCTACATAACACATATATCACCTTCACTGCATAGAAAAATATATTAATCGCATCCCAATGGCTCTGGTCATGCTAGAGGTACCCTTCCGCATGGCAGGAGTGTGGTTTTAGCCGGTAAGAGTCCGGCACTACCCAGACTGCATACGTGCTGTCTGGGTGTCCATGAGGATTTCCCACTCCTGCCACAAAAAAAAAAAAAAAAAAAAAAAAAAAAAAAAAAAAAAAAAAAAAACTAACCTAACACAAACTAACCTAACACAAACAAACAAACAAACAAACAAACAAACAAACAAACAAACAAACAAACAAACAAACAAACAAACAAACAAACAAACAAACAAACAAACAAACAAACAAACAAACAAACAAACAAACAAACAAACAAACAAACAAACAAACAAACAAACAAACAAACAAACAAACAAACAAACAAACAAACAAACAAACAAACAAACAAACAAACAAACAAACAAACAAACAAACAAACAAACAAACAAACAAACAAACAAACAAACAAACAAACAAACAAACAAACAAACAAACAAACAAACAAACAAACAAACAAACAAACAAACAAACAAACAAACAAACAAACAAACAAACAAACAAACAAACAAACAAACAAACAAACAAACAAACAAACAAACAAACAAACAAACAAACAAACAAACAAACAAACAAACAAACAAACAAACAAACAAACAAACAAACAAACAAACAAACAAACAAACAAACAAACAAACAAACAAACAAACAAACAAACAAACAAACAAACAAACAAACAAACAAACAAACAAACAAACAAACAAACAAACAAACAAACAAACAAACAAACAAACAAACAAACAAACAAACAAACAAACAAACAAACAAACAAACAAACAAACAAACAAACAAACAAACAAACAAACAAACAAACAAACAAACAAACAAACAAACAAACAAACAAACAAACAAACAAACAAACAAACAAACAAACAAACAAACAAACAAACAAACAAACAAACAAACAAACAAACAAACAAACAAACAAACAAACAAACAAACAAACAAACAAACAAACAAACAAACAAACAAACAAACAAACAAACAAACAAACAAACAAACAAACAAACAAACAAACAAACAAACAAACAAACAAACAAACAAACAAACAAACAAACAAACAAACAAACAAACAAACAAACAAACAAACAAACAAACAAACAAACAAACAAACAAACAAACAAACAAACAAACAAACAAACAAACAAACAAACAAACAAACAAACAAACAAGAAAGGAATCAACTTTCTTTCGCAAAGATTACTGGGTTATCAAATCTGTGTTCATACATAAGTAGAACATAAGTACTCCTTATGTACTCCTTAATATGTACACCTTATGTACTCCTTATGTACACCTTATGTACTCCTTATGTACTCATTATGTACTCCTTATGTACTCCTTATGTTCTCCTTATATACTCCTTATACAAGGTCATTATTAGAATATGCAAAACCTGAATATAGTTTGTTCAGAATAAGTAACTGAATCGATTCCAGTTATTTTTACATCATGTTATATTTTGTCCCAAAAACATTTAAAAAGTTTTGCGAGTTGGACACCGAGCGACACTAGACAAGAGGTGGAGTCACGTGTGGTGAAGTCACGTGTGGTGAGATGGAGTCACGTTTAGTGAGATTGAGTCACGTGTGGCGAGGTGGAGTCACGTGAGTCGAGGTGGAATCACGTGTGGTGAGGTGGAGTCACGTGTAGTGAGATGGAGTCGCGTATGGTGAGATGAAGTCACGTGAGGTGACTTGGAGTCACGTGTGGTGAAGTCACGTTAGGTGAAGTCACGTGTGGTGAGGTGGAAACATGTGTGGTGAGATGGAGTCACGTGAGGTGAGGTGGAGTCACGTGTGGTTAAGTCACGTGTGGTGAAGTCACGTGTGGTGAGGTATAGTCACGTGTGGTGAGATGGTGTCACATGAGTTGAGGTGGATTCACGTGTGGTGAGATCGAGTCACGTGTGGTGAGATGGAGTCGCGTATGGTGAGATGTAGTCACGCGAGGTGTGGTGGAGTCACGTGTGGTGAAGTCACGTTAGGTGAAGTCACGTGTGGTGAGATTGAGTTACGTGAGTTGAGGTTGAGTTGCGTATGGTGAGATGAAGTCACGTGAGGGGAGGTGGAGTCACGTGTGGTGAAGTCACGTTAGGTGTAGTCACGTGTGGTGAAGTCACGTGAGGTGAGGTGGAGTCTCGTGTGGTGAGGTTGAGTCACGTGAGGTGAGGTGGAGTCACGTGTGGTGAGGTATAGTCACTTGTGGTGAGATGGTGTCACATGAGTTGAGGTGGATTCACGTGTGGTGAGATCGAGTCACGTGTGGTGAGATGGTGTCACGTGAGTTGAGGTGGATTCACGTGTGGTGAGATCGAGTCACGTGTGGTTAGATGGAGTCGCGTATGGTGAGATGAAGTCACGTGAGGTGAGGTGGAGTCACGTGTGGTGAATTCACGTTAGGTGAAGTCACGTGTGGTGAGGTGGAGTCACGTGAGGTGAGGTGGAGTCACGTGAGGTGAGGTGGAGTCACGTGAGGTGAGGTGGAGTCACGTGTGGTGAAGTCACGGATAGTGAGATGGAGTCACGTGAGTTGAGGTGGAGTCCTGTGTGGTGAGGTGGATTCACGTGAGTTTAGGAGGAGTCACGTATGGCAAGGTGGAGTCACGTGAGTTGAGGTGAAAACTCGTGAGTATAGGTGAATTCTCGTGAGTTGAAGTGGTCACGTGGGTTTAAGTGGAGTCACGTGTGGCGAAGTCACGTTTATTGAAGTCACGTGTGGTGAGATGCAGTCACGTATGATGTGGTGGAGTCACGTGTGGTGAAGTTACGTGTGGTGAGGTGGATTCACGTGTGGTAAGGTAGAGTCACGTGAGGTGAGGTGGAGTCACGTGTGGTGAAGTCACGTGTGGTGAGATAGAGTCACGTGAGGTGAGGTGGATTCACGTGTGGTGAAGTCACGTGTGGTGAGGTGGAGTCACGTGTGGTGAAGTCACGTGTGGTGAGATAGAGTCACGTGAGGTGAGGTGGAGTCACGTGTGGTGAAGTCACGTGTGGTGAGGTGGAGTCACTTGTGGTGAGATGGTGTCACGTGAATTGAGGTGGAGTCACGTGCGTTGAGATCGAGTCACGTGTGGTGAGATGGAGTCGCGTGAGGTGAGGTGGAGTCACGTGTGTTGAAGTCACGTGAGGTGAGGTGGAGTCACGTGAGGTGAGGTGGAGTCACGTGAGGTGAGGTGGAGTCACGTGAGGTGAGGTGGAGTCACGTGAGGTGAGGTGGAGTCACGTGAGGTGAGGTGGAGTCACGTGTGGTGAAGTCACGTGTGGTGAGGTATAGTCACGTGTGGTGAGATGGTGTCACGGGAGTTGAGGTGGATTCACGTGTGGTGAGATCGAGTCACGTGTGGTGAGATGGAGTCGCGTATGGTGAGATGTAGTCACGTGAGGTGAGGTGGAGTCACGTGTGGTGAAGTCACGTTAGGTGGAGTCATGTGTGGTGAGGTGGAGTCACGTGATGTGAGTTGTAGTCACGTGTGGTGAGATTGAGTCACGTGAGTTGAGGTTGAGTCGCGTATGGTGAGATGAAGTCACGTGAGGGGAGGTGGAGTCACGTGTGGTGAAGTCACGTTAGGTGAAGTCACGTGTGGTGAAGTCACGTGAGGTGAGGTGGAGTCTCGTGTGGTGAGGTTGAGTCACGTGAGGTGAGGTGGAGTCACGTGTGGTGAATTTACGTGTGGTGAGGTATAGTCACTTGTGGTGAGATGGTGTCACATGAGTTGAGGTGGATTCACGTGTGGTGAGATCGAGTCACGTGTGGTGAGATGGTGTCACGTGAGTTGAGGTGGATTCACGTGTGGTGAGATCGAGTCACGTGTGGTTAGATGGAGTCGCGTATGGTGAGATGAAGTCACGTGAGGTGAGGTGGAGTCACGTGTGGTGAATTCACGTTAGGTGAAGTCACGTGTGGTGAGGTGGAGTCACGTGAGGTGAGGTGGAGTCACGTGAGGTGAGGTGGAGTCACGTGAGGTGAGGTGGAGTCACGTGTGGTGAAGTCACGGATAGTGAGATGGAGTCACGTGAGTTGAGGTGGAGTCCTGTGTGGTGAAGTCACGTGTGGTGAAGTCACGTGTGTTGAAGTCACGTGAGGTGAAGTCACGTGTGGTGAAGTCACGTGTGGTGAGATTGAGTCACGTGAGGTGAGGTGGAGTCATGTGTGGTGAGGTGGATTCACGTGAGTTTAGGAGGAGTCACGTGTGGCGAGGTGGAGTCACGTGAGTTGAGGTGAAAACTCGTGAGTATAGGTGAATTCTCGTGAGTTGAAGTGGTCACGTGGGTTTAAGTGGAGTCACGTGTGGCGAAGTCACGTTTATTGAAGTCACGTGTGGTGAGATGCAGTCACGTATGATGTGGTAGAGTCACGTGTGGTGAAGTTACGTGTGGTGAGGTGGATTCACGTGTGGTAAGGTAGAGTCACGTGAGGTGAGGTGGAGTCACGTGTGGTGAAGTCACGTGTGGTGAAGTCACGTGTGGTGAGATAGAGTCACGTGAGGTGAGGTGGATTCACGTGTGGTGAAGTCACGTGTGGTGAGGTGGAGTCACGTGTGGTGAAGTCACGTGTGGTGAGATAGAGTCACGTGAGGTGAGGTGGAGTCACGTGTGGTGAAGTCACGTGTGGTGAGGTGGAGTCACTTGTGGTGAGATGGTGTCACGTGAATTGAGGTGGAGTCACGTGCGGTGAGATCGAGTCACGTGTGGTGAGATGGAGTCGCGTGAGGTGAGGTGGAGTCACGTTACGTGAAGTCACGTGTGGTGAGGTGGAGTCATGTGTGGTGAGGTGGAGTCACGTGAGGTGAGATGAAGTCACGTGAGGTGAGGTGGAGTCACGTTAGGTGAAGTCACGTGTGGTGAGGTGGAGTCATGTGTGGTGAGGTGGAGTCACGTGAGGTGAGGTGGAGTCACGTGAGGTGAGGTGGAGTCACGTGTGGTGAAGTCACGTGTGGTGAGGTATAGTCACGTGTGGTGAGATGGTGTCACATGAGTTGAGGTGGATTCACGTGTGGTGAGATCGAGTCACGTGTGGTGAGATGGAGTCGCGTATGGTGAGATGTAGTCACGCGAGGTGAGGTGGAGTCACGTGTGGTGAAGTCACGTTAGGTGAAGTCACGTGTGGTGAGGAGGAGTCATGTGTGGTGAGGTGGAGTCACGTGAGGTGAGGTGGAGTCACGTGAGGTGAGGTGGAGTCACGTGAGGTGAGGTGGAGTCACGTGAGGTGAGGTGGAGTCACGTGAGGTGAGGTGGAGTCACGTGAGGTGAGGTGGAGTCACGTGTGGTGAAGTCATGTGTGGTGAGGTATAGTCACGTGTGGTGAGATGGTGTCACGGGAGTTGAGGTGGATTCACGTGTGGTGAGATCGAGTCACGTGTGGTGAGATGGAGTCGCGTATGGTGAGATGTAGTCACGTGAGGTGAGGTGGAGTCACGTGTGGTGAAGTCACGTTAGGTGAAGTCACGTGTGGTGAGGAGGAGTCATGTGTGGTGAGGTGGAGTCACGTGAGGTGAGGTGGAGTCACGTGAGGTGAGGTGGAGTCACGTGAGGTGAGGTGGAGTCACGTGTGGTGAAGTTACCTGGACTGTGCAAAAGTAAATAAATTATTTACACTTTTTGGCCGCAACACGTTTAGACTTCGTATTAACCCTCGCCACTGGTACTGCCTGTGATAGATTATTCGAAAATATATAATATGATTACGTTGTTTATAACATAAGATGACCGTGCCAAAATACGCAACGTGCTTTACCTGTAAAGAAATTAGATCTCACTTCAAAATATGATGTCTATTTAATATATTGAGTATATTTATAGGTTAGATAGAATAACGTTGTGTTTTGAATACTATGGTCATAAAATGCTATTAATAAATATTTATGGAATTTATGATAACCTATAAAGCTACATTTACTTTTAGAAATGTCAAAATGTAAACACGTGGTATGTCGGCGCCGTTTGTCTGAACGTATAAAAGGGCTGTCATTTGGCGGCAGCCGTCATTCTGTATCCGACCGTCGTAGTGAGCAGAGCTCCGGTTTAGATTACAACAGTACCAAAATATCTTGTGTAATATATAATTATAATCAGTATATAATCAGTATTATGTTAAGTGTTAATTAATAAAGAATATAATATTACACTATAATCTATATAGAGATATATAGATTATTTTATATTATACACATATTTAAGTGAAATACGATTGGAAGGATTTAAAAAGGTCAAGTATTTACCAATTATTGCTAAATAATATGTATGAAATGATATATTAAAATAATGTGCTTTACTTATCATATTTTATTTGTTTACCCAATTAATGAAACCTTTACTTTACGCTTATTGCTACAAATTAAATTATTAGTATACTTTGTTAGCATGTAAAGATTAAAATAAATATATGTATAATGAAATGAAATATATAATGATTATTTATTCAACACCTGCGTGTTGATCTGATCCGGCTGCTCCTGTTCTAACTGGTGTCCAATCTTGTCCAGTTCAACGGGGGAAGTAATACGCTGCCGCTTGCCATTAGGACCCAAGACATACAAATTGCACTCCCGAGTCCAGCATTGGGAAACGCTAAACCTCTCCCGCGCCGCCATAAAGACGTTATGCCTCGTTCGAGTCAGGAACTCGGAAATTGTGATACCACACCCTTTCAATTTAGTTTTACCAAACCAGATCTGGTCCCGCAGAGCCACATACTGGAATTTGACGAGGATTAGCCTGGGTTTGTGAGTTGAGCTACGTCCCATCCTGTGACAACGCTTAATATCAGCCGTAGTGAGATTTACTTTAAGGCGATCTACAATAAACTTAGCCACCACATGTGAGGTCACCTCTTCTTTGAATTCCGGCACACCGTGAATCAGCAAGATTTTCCGCCGTCTACGCATCTCCAAACTAACTATTCTATGAGCAAGAGCCTCCACCTGCTGCTGAAGGGAGCCATGAGCCTGTACAATAAATGTACGGAAAGATGCTCCTTATGTACTCTTTATATTCTCCTTACGTACTCCTAATGTACTCCTTATGTACTCCTTATGTACTCCTTATGCACTCCTTATGGACTCCTTTTGTACTCCTTTTGTACTCTTTATGTACTCCTTATGTACTCCTTATGTATGTACTCCATGTGTACTCCTTATGTACTCCTTATTTACTCCTTATGTACTCCTTATGTACTCCTTATGTACTCCTTATGTACTCCTTATGTACTCCTTATGTACTCCTTATGTACTCCTTATGTACTCCTTATATACTCCTTATGTACTCCTTATGTACTCCTTATGTACTCCTTATGTACTCCTTATGTACTCCTTATGTACTCCTTATGTACTCCTTATGTACTCCTTATGTACTCCTTATGTACTCCTTATGTACTCCTTATGTACTCCTTATGTACTCCTTATGTACTCCTTATGTACTCCTTATGTACTCCTTATGTACTCCTTATGTACCCCTTATGTACTCCTTATGTACTTCTATGCTATATACACGATGATTTTGTAGTCGTTTTGGAACCGAAAATTTTAGACTCTATATCAGTAATGGAACCTATTAAAATATAATTTAATTTAAATAAAAATATATTATTTTATTGATTATGAAAAATAATGTCATATTCGAACAAAAAATGAGAACTCATGATAACTCCACTCAATGTTACGTACTACGATCACTACGATCGATGTCATTCAATGTTACACACACAACACTAAGCGGTAAAACATGCCTAGACACGTTATCCGCCCATTGGATGCGGCGCGGCGCCCGCTGCCTACAATCCACGCACACAGCTGTAATGTATTACGTACCTACCCCTAGTAGCAGGTTGCGCGGCGCCGGCGCGGCGAGCGCTCTCGCGTCGTCGCGTCGCCCGCGCCGCTCCCCGTTAACCACCCCGCACGGCCGCACCCGCCAGTTCTGTTGCAACTCGAGCGCGATAAAGGTTGCATTTTTTACGTTTTACGTACACGCGATACAAACCCACGAAAATGAGTATTCAGTATAAATACTTGAACGCGGAGTAGGTACTTGACAATGGTTCAGCTGTACGCTGTTGCCAGTTACAATTTGGAAGAGGCCAGGCGGTTGTATTCCCGGCCAGAACATTTAAAGGCGCTGCGGCTACGAGGGATTGAAAGTCCTCAAGTACCTTCAAGCCCTACCAACTTGGCTGCAACCCAGCGCCTTCTCGATCATGGACAATTCCGTGTGCCGGCTCACGCGCAAGGTCGAGGGCGCCTGAATGACTCGCAGTAGAACGAAGACGCTATTCTGGAGTAGGTACTTCGAGCGGGCTCCGCGGCGAAGCAATGCGATTATAATGGCGGTAATAAGTTCCGTCGAGCTCACGTCATCAACAACAATGATGCACCGGCAAGAATTGCCCTATGTCAGCTGCCCGGCTCATTATGCAAGTGTTGTGCGTGCTTACCCAAACAATCAGTTCCGTGATCGATGGATATGCCACGGCGCTAGGCGGTCCCGTGGCTTGCCCACCACCGATCCCGGACTTAACGCCCCTGGATTTTTTCTTGTGGTCGGAAATAAAAAGACTCGTTTATACCCGTGAACATGAAAGTCTTAACGAGTTACGCAGTGCGATAGTGGACGTCTTTGATAAAGTGAAAAGTGATAGGCTAAAAGACAATACCTAGCATAAAACGGGCACGTTTGTGTATTGAACGCGGCAGACTTCTTTCGAGCAGTTGCAGTACAGGGAAGTGTAAACAATTTGTAAATAAACTGTTAATAGGTAAGTACTTAGCTATGTACCTACATAAGTTTTTTATTTTGTAAATAGCTCAAAATCCAAACGCCTTAAGTACCTACTCAGTTCATTGGCTCTCTGTTTTTAATTATTGATACCTACAGTAAATAAAGATAAGTTCAATTCAAATAAAGTGTTTCTGCCGGTCCTAATCCCGTGTAAAGTATGAACGAGAAATTGGAGTAGGTACAATTTACGTAGTTGGCGTGAAAATGTTGACGACACGCAATCGTATCGTCAACAATCGTATCGTCAACAATGCGCAGCGGCTGTGCGAGCGACTGCTGCGCCATCGCGGGTTCGATCCTCGCTCGGAACCAATTTGTATGATCTGTAGGTGATTGTTCTGGGCTTGCGTGTTTGTGTATGTAAAAATGTATGTTTGTAAATGCACCCATGACACAGGAGAAAATCCTAGTGTGAGGCAAGGTTTTTTTCTTAAATAAAAACTACGATAAAACCTACCTACACACAGTCTTATTCTAATTTTTTTAGTAAGAATGTAGGTATTACGTTCGTGTCCCGTATCATCAGCTGATTCGCTGGGCGCCATACTTGTAGTATTTGAACTGCGATCTAGGTACTAACCTAACATCAAATTACGTCGTTATCTGCATCGTAATGCAATTTATTTTAATAATACAATGTATTTGTCTAGCTACTAGCTATTAAATCACGCGTAGTAGGTACTCGGACGGATCATCCGACCGTCGTCCGTCGCTCGCGTTGCTGTAGGTAGGTAACCAGCTGATGAGCTGACTCGTACCGCGCGATCGCGCCACCGCGCCCCGTGCCACCCGCGACCCGCGCCACTCGCGACCCGCGCCACCCGCGCCGCCTGCCGCGCATCATTGATAAATGGCAAGCTTGAGACTGCGGCGGTTTTAGAATGAAATATTCGTGCACTACTATGAACAAACTCGAACAAGTGAAATTTTTTTTTTAAATGCCAACTTTTTTATTATTAGCTGTACAGTCAACTTAATATTTTTTTTTGTACTACTAATTATCCTAAGTTACCACGTTTCGGTTCCAAAACGACTATAAAGTCACGGTGTATATATAACTAGCAGTCGAAATAGCGGCTATAGTCTTAAAATTGGTGACAATGTAGTATCAGCAGACTCACAGGTTGCTTCAGCATTTGAACAGTTTTTTGCAGACATCCCTATTTCGACTACTAAATTACTAAACTCGTCCCCCGCTATTGCTGAATCATTGCTTAAAGAAAATGTTTATTTATGTGATATTGAATTTCAATTTTGTCATGTCAATTACAGTGATATAATAAAAACTTTTAATACTTTAAATGTAAAGAAGACTACAGACTTGTGGGGTAATTCTGTTGACGTTGCCAAATCTATAATCGATATTGTAGCACCTACTTTAGCCCTTATTTTTAATGACTGCATCGACTGTGGTGAATTTCCTGATCTTATGAAAATTAGCAAGTTAATACCTTTGTTTAAATCAGGTAGCACATCTGACCCCACTAATTTTAGACCTATATCAGTGTTACCTACGTTTAGTAAAATTTTCGAAAAAGTAATGTTGAATCAAATGCAAAGGTTTTTTGTTAACAATAAATTACTACACAGTAAACAGTTTGGATTTACAAGGGGTCGTTCGACAACCGTTGCTGGTGTTGAACTTTTGAGACACATATACAGTGCCTGGGAGGATTCATATGATGCTTTGGGTATATTTTGTGATCTATACAAGGCATTTGATTGCGTCCTTCATGAAACTTTAATCAGGAAATTGTACCACTACGGTGTTAGGAACGCTTCTCTGAATCTTCTTACTTCGTAACTGTGTAATAGGATTCAGAAAGTGGACGTCAATTGAAAAAGATCCCCAGGGTCAGTCGTTACTACGGGAGTTCCGCAGGGCTCAATTCTTGGCCCATTTTTATTTTTAATCTATATTAATGATATGCCTTATCTTATAAGGGACAATCATGAGGTAGTGCTGTTTGCAGACGACACTTCTCTTTTATTTAAACTGAAACGCCAGCAACTGACGACGTAAACAGCGCTCTGTCCAAAGTAGTGCACCGGTTTAATGTTAATAATCTGTTATTAAATGAAAAAAAAACTAAATGTATTAAGTTCTCAACGCCTAATGTGAGACAGGTGAAAACCAGTGTACTCATAAATAGCGAAGAGTTGGACCTTGTAGACTCCACTGTGTTTCTAGGCATTACTTTGGATTGTAAGCTTCAGTGGGGCTCACATATAGATAAGTTATCAAAAAAGCTCAGTTCTGCAGCTTACGCCGTGAAAAAAATACTTAGCTTAACTGACGTCGAGACAGCTCGTTTAGTATATTTTGGTTACTTCCATAGTGTGATGTCGTATGGTCTTCTGTTGTGGGGGAATTCCGCCGATATACAGAATATTTTTAAGCTGAAGAAGAGAGCTATTCGATCAATTTATAATCGAAGCCCCAGAAGTTCACTAAGAGAATAATTTAAAGAGATTAATATTATGACTGTTTCTTCCCAATATATTTATGAAAACTTAATGTATGCGCATAAAAATATTAATCTCTTTTCTAAATATAGTGATATCCATAATATTAATACTAGGGATAAAGATAGGCTTGTTGTTCCTTCGACCAGGCTCCAGAAAATCAATAATTCATTTAAATGTCAATGTATACGCTTTTACAATAAAATCCCAAGTCAAGTGCAAAAATTGTATACAGGACGACGTCCGTAAATAGAATATATAGAACAGAAAGAAAAACGAGAACAAGTAGTTACAGATAAGAGATAAGAAATTGCATTGTTTACATTTTCGTTTTTGTAGTATTTTGTTTATATTAAAGTCTTATTAGATTCTAATTAGGTCAAAATCCAATAAGATAATGTATAGAATCCAATATTTGATAGATAATTCTTTAATATGTTGTTACGGTATGCCGTATTTTAGAGTTGAATAAATTAAAATTGTCCAAACGGCTTACCGGACGGTAAAGTTCAGAGCCTAATAAGCATAGTGCACGCCCGCCCACCTGAGCGCTGATTGGTCATAAAAACGTACTCTGATTGGTCGACCAATCAGCGCTCCTACATTTTTTAGGGCAAAATAGTATAAAAACAGTCGCATTTTTTGACCAGGCATGCACTTCCCTCCGAGCAACAATAAGAAGAAGTCCTGAAGAAAACTAGAAGTAGTCAGGAAGAAAAGTATTTGTTATATAGTGTTGTAAATAAGTAAAATAAGTTTTAATAGTGTTTTTAATAGTTTAATATAGTGTTCGTTTTTATAGTCAGAAGAGTTATCATTTTCCACACCCCCCTGATAGTCACGTGCCCCCCAATCCAACGCAACGAATGTGCACAACAGACACAGACGTGTACATTTAATGGTCCTTCGAGCCGGATCTGGGGGTACTTACGGGTGTGGAAAATAGAGTCGTCAAAAACAAGTCGTCAGAAACAAGTCGTCAAAACGTACCGTCAAAAACGTTCCGTCAGAAAACGTAAAAGTCTCTGCAGAGTATTGTCTCTAGTCTCTACGTATTGTCTCTGCAACGTGTACGGAGTCAAGACAGAAGCATGCCGGTCACACGGTCAACGGGTAAAGGACGTGGCGCGTCGGCAACAGCTTCCGCAACGGAAATCTCAGGATCCGAAGCCACCGCTACGACCACAGAAACAACAGAAACCTCTGCGACTGGGACCACATCAACTGGGACCACATCAACTGGGACCACATCAACTGGGACCACATCAACTGGGACCACAGAAACTGGGACCACAACAACTGGGACCACAGCAACTGGGACCACAGCGACGACTACAGCCACCGCCCAAGTTGGCGACGAATCACCGACAGAGGGCGCGACGACTGCAAAAGAGGGAAGTGCATCCAGGCGCGAAGAGCGTCTGCTCCCTCCCCCCCGCCCCCCGCGGGGGTTAAGGAAGGTGCAAAACAGAAACGCGCGGCCTCTTCGAAAGGAGCAGGATCGACGAAAGCAAATAGACGCAAAAGCTCTTGCTTAGCTTTCAAAATTAAAGCTAAGCAAGAGCTTTTGCGTCTGCAAGTGGAACTCGCCGCCGCACGACTCGCCGCATTAGAAGGTGGAGACTCTGAACAAGATTCAGAAGATGAAGCCTCCGTCTGTTCCAACACCGGTGCCGAAGCCAGGGTGGATACTTGGTTGGACAACCAGGTACCTCCCCCCCTGCTGGCCATCACAGAACATCCGCACCACCCACCGACAGCGCCTACTCCTCCGAGGTTGACAACAGAAACAGATAGAAAACAGGAACCTGAAGCTCAGTGCCGTAGCCAGGGACCTCAGTCAACACCGGCGGGAGGAAGCACACACTCCGACTTCGTGCAACTGGCAGAGGCGATCACACTTGCAATCAAGGCGGGTCAGCGACCGAAGATCATCGAGCTTCCGACGTTCAGCGGCTCCCATCAAGAATGGCTACCCTTCCGTGCGGCGTACTATGAAACAGAAAACATGTTTTCGTCAATTGAAAACATTAACCGCCTGCGGAAGAATTTGAAAGGAAAAGCCAGGGAAGCAGTCAACAGCCTTCTCATCACTACCTCGCATCCATCCGACATTATGAAAACATTGGAAACTAGGTTCGGAAGACCAGAATCAATCGCCATGGCAGAGATGGATACACTCCGGGCACTCCCACGTCTCAACGAGTCGCCGAGGGACGTATGTATTTTCTCGACCCGAGTGACCAACGCCGTGTCTACCCTTCGAACACTGGACTGCGTGTACTACCTATACAACCCGGAGGTAGCAAGAACAATGGTGGAAAAGCTGACGTCGACTCAACGCTACAGGTACTACGACTTCGCCGCGACGCAACCTAAAGAAGAGCCTGACCTCCTGAAATTTGAAAAATTTCTGAAGCGTGAAGCAGAATTATGTGGGCCGTACGCACAGCCAGAACAGATCAACCCACATATACAGAATACAGTGAACACAGGCAACCAGAAGCGTCCACAGAGGGTCCACACAGCAACAGAAGATAAGAAGTCAGCAACTCCAAAGTGCCCCGTATGTGAAAACACGGGACATACAGCGACGGACTGCGAACAGTTCAAGAGTGCTGACAACAACGAGCGGTGGGACTTAGCCAAGGCAAGACGCCTTTGCTTCCGGTGCCTGCGATACAGAAACAAAACTCACACTTGTCGACAGAAGGCGTGCGGCGTCAACAGCTGCAAATATTTTCACCATAGCATGCTACATTACGTCAAGAAAACAGAAAAAGAAGACAGTGAGAGTAAAGAAGAAACAGTAGAAAATATTAACTCAGCATGGACGACAACGATGAAGAATCAGTCCTACTTGAAGATTATGCCAGTACAGGTGGTGGGTCCAGCCGGAACAGTCAACACCTTCGCGCTCCTCGACGACGGTTCAACAGTAACCTTGATAGATGACAGCATAGCAAGCCGCGTCGGAGCCCAAGGACCTATCGACCCACTACACATAGAAGCAATAAATGAATTAAGAACTACAGAAGCGAGTTCAAGAAAAGTAACTTTCACACTGAGAGGGCCCAACAAACGTGAAGAACAGATTCAAGCACGAACAGTAAAGAACCTACTGGTGTCACCTCAGCGGATTTCGAGAGAACAACTGCTGGAATGTAAACATCTGCGAGATATGAGCAACATCTTATCTTACGAAAACGCGAAGCCAGGTATCCTGATAGGTCAAGATAATTGGCACCTACTGCTAGCGTCGAAAACCAAGAAGGGCAACAGAAGCCAACCAGTGGCATCCCTCACACCTCTGGGATGGGTCCTGCACGGCAGCTACACGCGGACACTTGGGCGGAGCGTTCATCATGTAAACTATGTGACCGACTCTGCAACAGAAGATAACCTGCAAGAAATGATGAAACAATACTTCAACATGGACGCGCTGTGCATCACCCCTAAGAAACCGAAGACAGATCCTGAGGAACAAGCCCTACGCATCTTGGAAGCAAGAACAGTACTTACAGAAGAAAAAAGATATGAAACCGCTCTACTATGGAAGAAAGAAGATATTACATTACCAGATAATTACGACAGCTCGTTCAGACTCTCCTCGGTATCGAGAAGAAACTCGACCGCGACCCACAGCTGAAGAAGAAATATACAGAACAGATGGAAGCCCTCATCACGAAAGGTTACGCCGAGCCCGCACCTACAGAGAAAACAGAAAACAGAACGTGGTACCTACCTCACTTCGCTGTCATAAATCCAATGAAGCCGGACAAGTTGAGAGTAGTACACGACGCGGCTGCAAAGACAAGAGGGGTCGCACTCAACGACCTACTTCTGAAAGGACCGGATCTTCTGCAGTCGCTGCCAGGCGTCATCATGCGGTTCCGAGAACACTCTATAGCAATAACAGGAGATATAAAAGAGATGTTCATGCAAGTAAAGCTGAGGAACCAAGACAGAGACGCACTTCGTTACCTTTGGCGCGGGAACCGCCGAGATAACAAACCTCCAGAAGAATACAGAATGACTTCATTGATATTCGGTGCTTCAAGTTCGCCATCGACAGCCATCTTCGTGAAGAACCTCAACGCCAAGGCACACGAAGCCACACATCCGGAAGCCGCCGCTGCTATAATAGGAAAACATTACGTAGACGACTACTTAGACAGTTTTAAAAATCTCGAAGACGCAACGCGCATCGTGACCGACGTGCGAGAGGTACACCAAGCAGCCGGATTCGAATTAAAACAGTGGAAGTCAAATTCAGCAAGCCTCCTGAAAGCCATCGGTGAAGAAGAACAGAAAGAAGAGATAGAGCTATACAAAACAGAAGAAAAGTCAGGGATTAATGTGGAAGACGAAGACAGACGAACTCACGTTCAACCTCAGCTTAGTTCGAATACCAGAAGAGTTAGTGTTCGGAAAAACGCCCACCAAGAGAGAAGCGTTAAGAATTGTAATGTCACTCTTCGACCCACTCGGTTTCGCCTCACCTGTCACTATCAGAGCGAAACAAATCCTTCAAGAAGTATGGCGAAGAGGAACGACTTGGGACGACGAGATAGACAGCGACCTCGCGCAACAATGGCAAGACTGGACAACTCATCTCAAGAAGCTACGTGACGTCACCATACCCAGAAGATACCTACACTACAGCGACGCTACATCTCTACAGCTACACATCTTCACCGACGCGAGCGAGTCAAGCTACGCAGCAGTATTATATTGGAGAACAGTAACACCGAACGGCGAAATCAACGTGTCACTCACACTCGCCAAGGCCAAAGTCACTCCCTTGAAACTCACCTCAATACCAAGACTAGAACTACAAGCGGCAGTCATGGGAACGCGGCTAGCTGAAGCCGTAACAGAAGAGCATGAGAGGAAGCCTGACGCCAAGATCTTCTGGACAGACAGCAAAACAGTACTCGCATGGATCAGAACAGGGTCAAGAACCTATAAACCTTACGTCGCACATCGTCTAGCAGCAATTGAGGAGGCATCAGCAGTCAACGACTGGCGCTGGATACCTACGAAACAGAACGTAGCTGACGACGCTACAAGAGACGTGCCGGCAGACTTCGGGCGAGATCATCGGTGGTACAGAGGCCCAGACTTCCTCTATGAACACGAGGAGTCCTGGCCAATCGAACAGTCAACATTACCACCAACAGAACCAACAGGAGAAGAGAGAGTGAACCTAATCAGTGCCAGTAACAAACAGAAGATCAGCAACGTCGTCCCAGATGTCTCAAGATTCTCAAACTGGAACAGACTACGCTACACCATGGCCAGAGTCCTCCTCTTCATACAGCTCTGTCAAACTGTAAAACATAGTATAAATTACAGAAGAACAAAGAAAAATAAACAAAGTGACGCGGATTGGAGGCGGGTAAACAAACCCTTACAGAAGAAGCCCACTCCAAAGAAACCACACGACGAAGAAAATAAACATGTTCCAGTCTCCGCAGAACTTTTGAAAACAGCAGAAGAACTTCTCATGCGATCAACACAGGAAGACAGCTTCACCCAAGAACTCGAAGACATCAAAAAGAAGAAACCAATCAACAAAGACAGCAGATTACGACAGTTGAGCTTCGAGTACAGAAAAGGGATCCTATGGCTAAGAAGTCGCATCAACGCCGCAGAAGATATAGAAGAGGGAGTCAGAAGTCCCATCATATTAGACGGCAACCATCCAATAGTAAAACTGTGGGTGCAACATATTCACAGCTCAATGCACCACGCCGGCGTCGAAGCAACGATCAACGAGTGTCTTCAACAGTACTGGGTCTTACGCATACGCCCAGTAACCAAAACTATAGTGAAGAGGTGCCTACGCTGCAGGATGAGGACGCAAGCTCCACCGCATCCAAGAACACCTACCATCGTGTCGACTCGCACACCACAAGCGAGCCTTCACGTATACAGGGGTCGATTACTTCGGGCCTCTGACAGTGACCGTCGGCCGCACCAAACAGAAGCGATACGTGGCCATCTTCACCTGCCTGACAACACGGGCAATTCACCTGGAGCTGGTCGCATCTTTGACTACAGACTCAGCGATCATGGCCCTCAGACGCATGATCACTCGACGTGGTTGTCCGACACAAATCTGGTCGGACAACGGGACGAACCTGAAGGGAGCGGACAAGGAGCTACGACGGGAAATCGACGGCGCAACGGCAGAGGAAGCGGCTAAGAAAACTATATCATGGCGCTTCATTCCACCGGGCGCGCCATTCATGGGTGGCGCATGGGAGCGGATGGTGAGGTCGGTGAAGACAGCCTTGTCATCGACCTTGCACGAGCGACACCCTACAGAAGAAGTCCTCGTAACTCTACTGGCAGAAGCAGAATACACAGTGAACAGCAGACCCCTCACACACGTCTCAGTCGACGCCAACGATCCAGAGGCCCTCACCCCGAACCACTTCCTACTAGGAGGACCAGGGCGAGTGCCGACGCCGGGGAACTTCGATGAAAAGGACACCCTCACCAAATCCAATTGGCGCGCATCACAGAGACTGGCCGACATGTTCTGGACAAGATGGCTACGAGAATATCTCCCCGGACTGCAAAACCGGCGGGAGCCGAACGGGACAGGCCGTGAAGTCAAGGTCGGTGACCTCGTCCAAATCGCCGACACCAACCTCCCTCGCAACCTGTGGCTCCGCGGTTTGGTAACAGCAACATACCCCGGGCCGGATGCTATCGTCCGAACAGTAGATGTCAAGACTAAAGGAGGAGTTCTGCGAAGACCAGTGCGAAAATTACTGATCCTGCCAATAGAAGACGTCGCCCGTGACCAGGACAAACTACGATGATGATCGTACGGCGGGAGAAATATACAGGACGACGTCCGTCAATAGAATATATAGAACAGAAAGAAAAACGAGAACAAGTTGTTACAGATAAGAGATAAGAAATTGCATTGTTTACATTTTCGTTTTTGTAGTATTTTGTTTATATTAAAGTCTTATTAGATTCTAATTAGGTCAAAATCCAATAAGATAATGTATAGAATCCAATATTTGATAGATAATTCTTTAATATGTTGTTACGGTATGCCGTATTTTAGAGTTGAATAAATTAAAATTGTCCAAACGGCTTACCGGACGGTAAAGTTCAGAGCCTAATAAGCATAGTGCACGCCCGCCCACCTGAGCGCTGATTGGTCATAAAAACGTACTCTGATTGGTCGACCAATCAGCGCTCCTACATTTTTTAGGGCAAAATAGTATAAAAACAGTCGCATTTTTTGACCAGGCATGCAAATCTCATTCCCGACGAGCAGTTTGGTTTTCGAACCAAACACTCCTGTATCCACCAAGTGCATCGCATAGTCGAACATATCAGCGCTGGATTCCAGCGCGGTATGACGACTGGCATGCTTTTCTTCGACGTGGCGAAAGCCTTCGACAAGGTCTGGCACAATGGCTTGATTTACAAGCTATATTCATTCAACGTGCCAGACCGTCTCGTGCTCATCATTCGAGATTTTCTGTCGAATCGCACCTTTCGCTATCGTATAGAGGGCGGCACACTCTCGTCCCCCCATCCTATCCGAGCCGGAGTCCCTCAGGGCTCCGTGCTCTCCCCTCTCCTTTTCACGCTGTACACCAGCGATATTCCAAAAAGATCCAAGTCGCAGTTGGCTCTATTCGCTGACGACACGGCTATATATTATTCCGGCATCAGCCTAACAAACATCACCAAAATTCTCCAATCCTCAGTCAATGCCCTAGGGAATTGGTTCAGGAAATGGAGAATAGAGGTGAATCCCTCCAAGAGCGCGGCGGTTCTCTTTCACAAGAGTTCCGACCTCTCCGCTCAAGCCCAACCCATCTCCCTCTTCGGCCAACAGATCCCTTGGGAAAAGAAAGCCAAATACCTGGGCGTGGTTCTAGATTACCGACTTACGTTCCGAGAGCACATAAAAACGGTGCGTTCGCGCGCCGCTTTTGCTCTAGGACGTCTACATGGCATGCTCAATGCACGCAGTAAACTCTCCCTTAAATACAAGGTGAGAATTTACGTGATGTGTATTCGCCCCATCATGACCTATGCGAGTGTCGTATTCGCTCACATAGAAAGTCCCGCTATCCATAGGATGCAGACCCTCCAAAACCGATTCATGCGCAAAGCCACGGGCGCCCCTTGGTACGTGCGCAATAGGGACCTTCACTTAGACCTAAAACTGCCTACCATCAAGCAGTTTATGAAACGCGCCTCTAAGCGCTATTTCGATTTGGCCCCCCTTCACCCTAATCCCCTTGTAGTCAGTAGCGTAGACTACAAACCCTCTCAGATAAGTAGAGTGCGCCGCCCAAGGCACGCACTCACTTACCCTGACGACCAAATCACCCTAGCGCAGGAGTCAAACAGAGTGACTAGCACTCTCAAAACACACGCACAAAAACGCCGCCCGATATACCGTCCTCGCCGGCGAGGCCCGTCGCGAAGACCCCTTAACGGTAATCCTCCCCGTCCCTTGCTCGAGCCGGCCCGTGCCGAGCCAGTAGCTTTAAATTCGCCCATAAATAATTTAAACCCAGATCCAGCCGTCCCTAGCTGCCCCCCCAGCAACGCCCTAAGCCGAGGTTCGAGTCCCGCAGGGGACGCCCTTAGCTGTGTTGCTTAGTTTATAAGTTGCCCCTGGCTGGAGGCATTTGGTGCCTCGCCACCTAGTCCGGTTAAGTTTTTAAAGCTCCCTCGAGCTAAAAACTATGTCCGACCTAAAAAAAAAAAAAAAATGACCAGGCATGCACTTCCCTCCGAGCAACAATAAGAAGAAGTCCTGAAGAAAACTAGAAGTAGTCAGGAAGAAAAGTATTTGTTATATAGTGTTGTAAATAAGTAAAATAAGTTTTAATAGTGTTTTTAATAGTTTAATATAGTGTTCGTTTTTATAGTCAGAAGAGTTATCATTTTCCACACCCCCCTGATAGTCACGTGCCCCCCAATCCAACGCAACGAATGTGCACAACAGACACAGACGTGTACAAATTGAGTTGTAATAAATTTAAGACATTTATTAAACAAAGACTTTAAAAAGGGTTACTATAAAGTTAACGACTACATAGAAGATAAAAATGCTTGGGATTGAGCTGCCCTAATGAACCGGGTTATTAATGTATTACAATTATATTTTAGTCATTTGCACATAGATTGATATACTTACCTTAATTGACATCTTCTTCATATTGATATTGACATATCTATCATCTATCTACATTTGACATGGATTATGCAATTTCTATTATCTGACATTTTTTATAAATAATTTATTTCATATAAAGTATGAGAGTCGTGCAGCCATTGATGTTGCATATATTGATATGCATTATAATGTCTTAAAATTACATTGTGCCCTTCAGTTGCCTAGCGGTCTGAGCTTGTCATGCTCACTAAAATGTCCTGCTGATGTTGGCGTTGTGTGTCGGGTCGTTTTATTCCCTATAACATGGTTGAGTCAAACGACGCCGATACACACGTCATACTCGTGAACGGGTGCCGTCTGTCGGGGCTCGTCAGCTCTTTCTGTCACTGTCAATGGCAATCTCTTTAATTATTAGTTTTCCTTTTCTGTTTAGTAGACTGTATTAATTTAATTAATTTAATAGTACACATCAAACTGCATTGCTCTCATGTAAGTCTGACAATAATGTTTTTTAATTTATCAGATATTACTCTTATTTTATTACTATTACTGAAATCGTTACTATGATTTTATATATATATTTTTCTTATTATTTCATACTTTAACTCAATAAAATGTAAATGTGAGTACTTTGTAGGCTAAATATACATACTTAGCTTTGAACAGTCTGGTGGCTTTGAGCCTTTTTTTATGTGACCTACGCAAATGTTCTTCTGTTCTGGTATCGTCGTGCGACGGGTTGTTGAGCTCCCTAAATTATGGTTGAGCTACACAATGACTGATGCATGCGTGCCGTCAGTTGGGACTGGTCTACTCAAAGCCGCTGTGGCTCTTTCTTTAAAAGGGCATTTATGTACTCCTTGTTTAATCCTTGTTGTCGTGGGTATTTCTATAATATATTTATTACTTTAATGTAGAAGTACCTCCACATTGTTAATAAAGTAGTTGTTAACCAGACTGCGCTGTTTCATTACGTTACACTTGTGTACTCCTTATGTAATCCTAACGTACTCCTTGTGTACTCCTTATGTACCTCTTACGTACTCCTTATGTACTCTTTATGGAATACTTTTGTACTCCTTATGTACTCCTTGTGTACTCCTTATGTACTCCTTATGTACTCCTTATGTACTCCTTATGTACTCCTTATGTACTCCTTATGTACTCCTTATGTACTCCTTATGTACTCCTTATGTACTCCTTATGTACTCCTTATGTACTCCTTATGTACTCCTTATGTACTCCTTATGTACTCCTTATGTACTCCTTATGTACTCCTTATGTACTCCTTATGTACTCCTTATGTACTCCTTATGTACTCCTTATGTACTCCTTATGTACTCCTTATGTACTCCTTATGTACTCCTTATGTACTCCTTATGTACTCCTTATGTACTCCTTATGTACTCCTTATGTACTCCTTATGTACTCCTTATGTACTCCTTATGTACTCCTTATGTACTCCTTATGTACTCCTTATGTACTCCTTATGTACTCCTTATGTACTCCTTATGTACTCCTTATGTACTCCTTATGTACTCCTTATGTACTCCTTATGTACTCCTTATGTACTCCTTATGTACTCCTTATGTACTCCTTATGTACTCCTTATGTACTCCTTATGTACTCCTTACGTACTCCTGTTACCGCATAAACAACATCACCCAAGTGCGGCCCTGTGCCCAGTACGGCCCTGTATTGCGGGGAAGGCATGCGCGCGGGGGAGCAGCGCGAGCGCGGCGCAACGGTCTACGCGAACCAGAGCCAAACAGTCAGCGGCGGTGACTCCACGTTAGTGTTGGGTAGGACACGACTTGAAAAAGAGTTTGTAAGAGTAGCCTCTTTTTTGCACTGAGCCAGTACAATGTCCCACTTCAAATGAGGCGAGGTGTACTGAAGCTCGGTGATACATTTGAAGTTACGAGTACTGATGAGTACAAATATGACATTTGATGTTATTGCAGTACAATTACAGTCTGTCTGAACTGATTGATGACATATTAATCGCAAAGTAATATGAAACGATTATCATAGTAAATATGGTTTGTAAGTAGGTAAATAAACAAATATAATTTAAAGTATAATTATAATACTACATGACTAATTAATGAAAATACTGTTGAACTGTAATATCAAATATTTCCCTCACTTGAGACCTGAAACGCGCACACGTAATGTTCGTTCATTGTAGAATGACGAGTAATTTTAATTTATATAGCATGCGTCTCGCTCTCTCTGTCCTCGTCCTATAGCTTTACGCAGACGGAGAGTGAGTAACCCGACTTTACGACTACCGCGACATAAAATTTGAAGTAGTACAATTTACAATCTTGAGCCGCTCTTACATTTTGACGTCATGTACGGGACAAATGTACTGCCTCTTGTAAGTCCTACCCAACACTACTCCACGTCGCTTTACTCAAGAAAATACCTACCTATTCAACTAATGTAAATTGAAACGCACAATAATTACTGTTTTTACAACAAGAAGAATTTTATTTGATTACTGAAGCCCTGCTATATTATATTTTGGTGACCCCGACGTGACAACACGCAATACGCTACCTACTTTGTTGGATTGAAGATTTGAGGAACAGTGTTTTAAATGATTGGATGTGATTGCCATGATGCACCTAGACTCGACATTTCATAAGTGCCTGTATATGGTTTATATGAAAATAAAACTATTTTGATTGATTTTTTTGATTGATTGATGCCGTTATTTGGTGCCAGTGTTTGAGTTGCTAAGTATCACTTAAGTACCTAATTATCTACCTAGTTAAATTATTGAAAATTCTGTCCCTTGTCCACTACCTATTCTGTGCATTGCGTAATATTTGCGTTCAATAGCTACCTACTTATTAAACTAATTTTCAATTTAAAGCAATACTAATGTATGTACTTAATCTATTTAATTTTAAAGTAACTAAATTACCGTTTCTGAATCTTATAAGAACTTTCTTGTCGTCAAGCTAATACCCAAGCACTATTTACGTTATTAAATTATTTACAAAGTATTAACCTACATATCGAACATTCCAGAATTATACGGAAAACTCAGGGTTGATACCGCAAAGTGTGTGCTGCCTGGTATGAGTGGGACATAATATAACTAATACAAGGGCCTTCCTGCCTGCCTGGGTTGCGTCCACGTTGCCTATGCTTCTATTGCTGCATGCTGCTGCTGCTGGCTGACTGGTTCCCGCTAAGTACCGAAAAACCGCGAGTACAAGTTTAATTATTAATTACCTACACTGGTTTTGCTACCAGTTGAATTTATTGTGTGCATTACGTTCTGTTGTTTGTTCCTAATCGTTGTTACCTATTCAAACTGGAGGAAGAATTAAAATCATTAATCCATCAACGCGGCACTATCAAAGGTAGGCTCACTAAGTTTGAAAATTATATAAATGTGATAAAACAAATAGATAAAAAAAATATCACTTCATTACAAATATCTGAATTAGAATTTAAGCTTCACAAAATTGAATTATTGTTTAATAACTTTGATGAGATCCAAACAAAAATTTAAAAATTCACCTCATCAGCTAAAATTGATGACGAACTTAATGAACGTGATAAAATTAAGCATTTCTTTTCTTCCGTAATTTCTGTTGCAAGTGAAATAGTGTCATGTTCTAAGTCTAAAAGTGAGTCAGAGCCTTCTATGGAAAGTGCTAATAATAACAGTGTCGCGTCGATGTGTAATCAAAATCACATAAAGTTACCAACGATCAAGCTTCCTACATTTGATGGAAATTATTTGCGATGGTTGGAGTTCCGCGACACCTTTGATTCTCTGATCCATCAAAATAGTTCAATTCCAACGATCAGCAAGTTTCACTATTTAAGATCGTCTCTAGAAGGTGGGGCCGCTGTCGTAATAAAATCCATCGAGTTCTCGACTGAGAATTACCAGGTTGCTTGGGATTTATTAAATGAAAGATTTAACAACAAAAAATTATTAGTAAACAATCACTTAAAGTCATTAATTAATTTTGAACAAATTGCAAGAGAATCACACAAGTCATTGCGGTACTTAAATGATCATATTTCAAAAAATTTACGTGCATTAAATACTCTTGAAGAACCCACTGAGCATTGGGACACTTTAATCATTTTTATGATGGCCATGAAACTAGATGCGCCCACAGGTCGGAAATGGGAAGAATACAAAGGCACACTTTTAAAAACAATAAAGTTAGAGGACTTTTATCAGTTTTTGCGCAACCGCGCCGATGTCCTTGAAACGGTGCAAGGTAGTAACACTAGTCATTAAAATAAAAAACTATATACTTCATTAGTGTCTTCTTCAATTCAGAATAACAAACATACATATGATTGTCCCTTATGTAAACAAGATCATCGCCTTTATGAGTGTCAACAATTTAAGGCGATGACACCTGAATCTAGACTTAGCCTAGTACAGACGCCAGCAGGTCAAGCTATCCAAAACTGTCAAATTTTCCCAATTGAATATGAACCTTATCGTTTTGGCTTAAAGTTGAAAATTAATAAAATTTATTTGACAGGTTGTGGTAGCTTGATGTGCTGGCCTCTGTACATAAGCTTAGACTTTGTAGTAACTGTCTGCGCGATGGCCATCATTGTTCTCGTTGTGGTCTTGGACCTTGTAGAATCTGTAACAAAAAACATAATACATTATTACATTTAAAAAATTACAAAGCTTATGCTACTAATTCTAATACTACTAATACTAATCAACAAAAAAATACAAATAAAAGTGATGAACCTTCTGTTGAGCTACATAATACTAATTCAAACTTACAACTAAATGCAAATTTATGTCAAACTTCACATAAATTATCTGAAGTGCAGCAGGGTTTGAATGCTCATAATACTTACTTATCTAATCCAGTGTCACTGGCCACAGCTATGCCTGGGCAGGTACTACTGAGTACAGCATTAGTCGAAATTGTTGATTCAGCTACTAACAATACTTACCTAGTCCGAGCACTGTTGGACAGTGGCAGCCAATCCTCGTTTATCACTGAAAATACAAAAAATATGTTAAATATTGCTACGAAGCCAAGTGCAGTGACAATCACTGGCATTAACAATGAAACTATTAAAGCAACACAAAGTTGCCAACTGGTATTAAAATCCAGAATTAATTCATTTACTATTAATGTTTCATGTGTAGTTTTGCCCTACATTACGGGTAAGCTACCGAGTATTGCAATAAATCCATCGCAACTAAATATGCCAGCTAACATTCTACTAGCCGACCCAACGTTCTGTCATCCCGCTGAAGTAGACTTACTCCTAGGGGCAGATGTATTTTGGGAAATATTAGATTCTTGTAATCAAATAAAATTAGGGCGAAACAATCCCATACTAAGAGAAACCAAATTTGGCTGGGTGGTAGCTGGACCAATGGGTGGGAGCCCAATTACTAATAACAATACTCGCACCACACATTGCAACTTTAGTCAAGGTATATTGGAAACATTAACAAAATTTTGGGAATTTCACCTTCTAAAAAATTATTAAGGTCAGATGAACAATTTTGTGAGACCTATTTCACACAAACAACTACCCGTCTCGATGATGGACGGTTTTGTGTCAGTATTCCACTAAGGGAACTCCCAGAAAATTCTCTAGGTGCCAGTTATGAAATAGCTAAAGGGCGATTCTGCAATTTAGAGAAAAAACTTTCCAAATCACCTGAGCTTAAAAAGGCATACAAAGATTTCATTGATGAGTACGAGAGGCTAGGTCATCTTACTGAAATTGAACGTCCTACTTTTGCAAATTACATCCCTCATCATGCTGTAATAAGACACCAGAGTGAAACGACAAAGTTACGAGTGGTTTTTGACGCGTCATGTAAAACTTCATCTGGAAGGTCTTTTAATGAAATACAAGTGGTGGGACCTGTTGTACAGGACGATTTAATTTCTGTTCTACTTAGATTTCGTGAAAACCCCTATGCAGTGTCAGGAAACATTGAGAAAATGTATAGGCAGGTGCTGGTACACCCTTCACAGAGACATCTTCAACTAATACTCTGGAGGGATGAGGAAAGCCAGCCTCTCAAAACGCTACAATTAAATACAGTTACTTATGACACTGCTTCGGCACCATATTTAAGTACAAGATGCTTGCTACAACTACCAAAAGAGTGCAATGAATCAACAGTGAGTGATGTCATCAAACATAATTTTTATGTTTATGATCTTTTACTTACAACACGTTCCAAGTCTGAGTTGCAATCTACTATTACTGCCGTTACTAAAGAATTAAAAAAGGCTGGTTTTCCACTAAGAAAGTTTAGGACAAATTGCCCGGAAATATTTGATAATCCTATGTTTGCTAAAGATGATCATGACTTTTCAAAACAATCTTCTATTTTGGGTTTGACATGGTCGCCTACTAAAGATACACTACAATTTTCAACGGATGTTAGATTTTCTAAAATTGCAACTAAACGTACTATTCTATCTTCTACATCACAAATATTTGATCCATTAGGATTGCTATCCGCATCAATTATTATTCCAAAAATGTTACTGCAACAGCTTTGGCTGACCAAATTAGACTGGGACGATCCAGTGTCAGACCAAATTGCAAAGGATTGGAATGAATTTGCTAGTAATATTAATCATCTTTCGGAAATAACTATACCTAGACATGTAAGTTTAAGTTCACCAATTGACATTGAACTCCATTGTTTTACGGATGCATCACAAAATGCATATGCTGCATGTTTATACGTAAAATCTATTAATAATGCGGGTACGATAAAAATTAATTTACTATGTGCAAAAACAAAGGTAGCTCCTCTTAAGCCTACCACAATACCGAGATTGGAATTGTGTGCCGCATTGTTGGGTGCTCGATTGCATGCAAAGGTTAAACAGTCTTTTAAATCTAATATAATTAATTCGACATTCTGGTGTGACTCGCGAGTAGTACTAGGGTGGATTAAAACTCAACCCAAAACTTTAAAGGCCTTTGTATGCAATAGAGTTCAAGAAATACGTGATTTAACAAAACAAAATACATGGCGATACGTACCAACGGATGAAAATCCAGCAGACTTGGCTTCAAGAGGAGTGCAGCCTCAAAACTTGCATAGTGCTGACATATGGTGGTCGGGGCCTCAGTTCTTGCTGAAAAACCAAGATCAGTGGCCTGTAAACGATTTTCCTGATGTAGTTCTTCCTGAAATAAAAACAAACATTAGTAAAATACATGAAAACATAATACAATTTAACAATTATTCAAACCTAACTAAACTACAAAGAATATATGCGTACGTACTAAGATATATTAAAAACTTAAAATCTAAAACTCATAAAATTAAAGATATACTTACCGCGGACGAATTGCAAAACTCACTAATTACACTAGCTAGACTCGCTCAACAGGATTCTTTTTCATTGGAAATCGAAGCGTTAAAACAAAATAAACCATTGTCATCTAAATCGCATATTTTATGTCTTAATCCATTTCTGGACAAACAAGGTTTGTTGCGAGTAGGTGGGCGCATTCAAAATGCTCCCCACTGCAGTTACAATAGGATACATCCAATATTAATAGACTCTAAACACACATTTACAAAAATGTTATTTGCCAGACAACATATTCGATTACTTCATTGCGGTCCACAACAATTATTAAGTTCTATACGTGAGCAGTTTTGGCCATCGGGTGGACGTGTCCTTGCTAGAAAAACGGTTAATACCTGTGTCATTTGTACAAGGATGAGAGGTAAAACAATGCAACCCATCATGGGAAACTTGCCACAACCTCGAGTTACACCAGCTTCTCCATTTGAAGTCTGTGGTGTAGATTTCGCAGGACCATTTTATATTTCAAGCCGAAAGGGCCGCGGTGCTAGGACATCCAAATGCTACCTCAGTGTATTTGTGTGTTTTTCTACAAAATCTTTACATTTGGAGGTCGTGAGTGACTTAAGTACAAATGCCTTTATCTTGTGTCTACGTAGATTTATAGCAAGGCGAGGTATACCTAAAACTATTTATTGCGACAACGGCTCCAATTTTGTAGGAGCAAACAACGAGCTAAAACGCATGCTCAAATCTTGTCGTGAACCGGTCGGTGAGTTGGCTGCTAGTGAAGGCATAGAATTTAGGTTCAGCCCTGCGTATTCTCCTAATTTTGGTGGGCTATTTGAGGCGGGTGTTAAATCCGCGAAGCACCACTTAAAAAGAATTGTGGGTAATTCAAGCTTAACCTTCGAAGAATTAACAACCCTTTTTTGCCAAATTGAGGCTATTTTAAATTCTCGTCCCCTAATACCATTATCATCTGATCCTTCTGATATCTTACCACTCACGCCTGGTCATTTCTTAATCGGTCGTCCTCTGGCTTCATTACCATCACCTACAACGGAGAAGATTACACTAAACCGGTACCAACACATCGAAAGACTGCGCCAATCATTTTGGGACCGGTGGACCAAAGATTACCTGTGCGAACTCCAACAGCGTATAAAATGGCGTACCAGAAGTCGCGATGTCAACTTTGGAGAACTAGTTATCATCAAAGATGAGCACCTTCCACCGATGAAGTGGCAATTAGGTCGCATTATACAACTTTATCCTGGACCGGATGGAGTATGCAGAGTTGTGGACGTCAAAACCACTAAGGGCATCCTAAGGAGGGCAGTATCCCGACTATGTCCTCTTTTGACTGACGAACCATCATCATCATCATCTTGAAAGCAGGGCTTTCAAGGGGCGGGAGGATGTTACCGCATAAACAACATCACCCAAGTGCGGCCCTGTGCCCAGTACGGCCCTGTATTGCGGGGAAGGCATGCGCGCGGGGGAGCAGCGCGAGCGCGGCGCAACGGTCTGCGCGAACCAGAGCCAAACAGTCAGCGGCGGTGACTCCACGTCGCTTTACTCAAGAAAATACCTACCTATTCAACTAATGTAAATTGAAACGCACAATAATTACTGTTTTCACAATAAGAAGAATTTTATTTCATTACTGAAGCCCTGCTATAACACTCCTAACGTACTCCTTACGTACTCCTTAAGTACTCCTTATGTACTTACCTATGTGCTTCTTATGTACTCCTTATGTTCTTTTTATATTCTCCTTATGTATTCCTAATGTACTCGTCTTACAACAGTCTTGCGTAAATGTAATGGAAGCCCAGATAATAGGAAGCGTAAGCTGTAGCGTGGGTGCAAAGTACACAGTGTTCCAGAATAGAAAGACAGCAAAACTAGTGAAGGAAATGACTAAGAACACCTTACAATTAAGCACTTAGTAAAAGAATGCATGGAAACTTACCCTAGCGGGATATCAATTCGATAACCAATATTAAATAAAATGTATCAAATTGTTAATATTGATAAAATTAATCAAATTGTATGCCATGTACTACCTATGTACTAACTTATAGTCTGACTATTTATTAACCTATGTACTGAGCTATGTACTGCCTATAATATTCAGCCTCATCTGGTTAGTTAGAACTGAAGCCGACCCCAACATGTTTAGGAAAAGATATTTGTGGAGAAGTGGTCAAATAGCGGAAGGCAATGTGATCCAAGAGATGACGACGACCACTGACCCCTGCAAGCACCGAGCAGGGCATTCTCTGCGCATAAGGTTTTCGACAGTGCTAAAGAAATCAATTAAGGAAAAATTTCTAAGAAAGTTTAAAAACTATGGCAATTTATCTGATAGGGCTAATTATCAGGTACTGAGAGCAAGAGTTAAAAGATTAGAGAGTGAATGTTATCTAAACTACATTAATTCTATAGAAAATTCAATCAAAAACAACCCCAAACACTTTTGGAAATTTGTCAAATCAAAGTCAAACTCCTCGAGTATCCCTAGTAATTTAAACCATGGGAATCGTATCGCTTATGGTGGTAAAGATATTTGTAATTTATTTTCCGACTATTTCAATTCTACTTTCTTGCACTCCACTCCGGGTACTCCGACCGTAAGCCCACAAAACTTTTCTGTCTCATCATCACATATCTCAAATATTATAATTAATCAGAACGAAATAATAAAACTGCTCCAATCACTGGATCTTAATAAATCCGCGGGTGCTGATAAAATCCCTCCCGTATTATTGGTTAATTGTGCTAAAACCATATCGGTACCAATTAGCCTATTGTTTGAAAAATCATTACGTGAGTGCGTTATGCCTTCTTCTTGGCAAAAGCACCCAATCTACAAAAAAGGGCCTAAGAGTGAGGTGATAAATTATCGACCGATATCGAAATTGTCAAATTAAATAATAATAATATTTTTGGGACATTTTACACCACACCATCTAGTCCCAAACTAAGCAGAGCTTGTACAGACGCCAGCAGGTCAAGCTATACAAAACTGTCAAATTTTCCCAATTGAATATAAACCTTATTGTTTCGAATTAAAGTTGAAATTCAATCAGAGAAATTTTGACAGATTGTGGTAGCTTGATGTGCTGGCCTCTGTACTATGGATACTAGACAATGGATATAATACTTTTTTTTACACGATTTTTTTTGTAAATATATACTTATAATACATAAGAGACACCCAGACAAACACAAATACTCATGTTTTATCCACACAAATATTTGTGTCCTGTGGGAATCGAACCCAAATCGAATGTTGTGTGTCGGGTCGTTTTATTCCCTGCAACATGGTTGAGTCGAACGACGCCGATACACACGTCATACTCGTGAACGGGTGCCGTCTGTCGGGGCTGGTCAGCTCTTACTGTCAATGGCAATCTTTTTCTTTTATTTATTTATATTGTTTTTTATTCTGGATTAATTTGTTAGTAGGTACACATCAAACTGCATTGTTCTCATTAACTATTCTTATCAAACTTGTAAATCAAGATTAACATTGTAATCATGTTGTTTTTAAAAAAGTGTCTATGGAGTTTCTTGCCGGTTCTTCTCCATATGACCCACTTTTTGGAACCGTGCAACTAGTTTTGACTTTTCAAAAGTGCTACTTTATTGGTCTAATTGAAATAAAACATTTGACTTTGACTTTGAACCCCATGATCAGCAGTCCGGCACTCGAACCGCTAGACCACAGAGGTCGTCAAAATTGCTAAACTGTTCGAAACAGTTATTCACACACAATTGTATGCCGCAGCAAAATATTCAGTCAACAATTATCAACATGGGTTCATGACGGGGAGATCAACCGCTTCTAACCTTATCGTATTAGATGACTACATCACTGATAATAATTATGACTCAAGGTAAGCATAATGTTTCGATAGAATTGACCATTTCACCTTACTTCAAAAACTAGATGCAATAGGCATAAGGGGCGATCTGTTGGGATGGTTCATTTCTTATATTTCTAACAGATCTCAAGCGGTGGTTATAAACAAATATATTTCTAGTTGGGTTACTATATCTAGTGGCGTCCCACAAGGCTCTCTTCTAGGACCTTTACTTTTTGCAATCTTTGTATACGACATCGGCGAGTGTTTACATACCGCCAATTTACTTTTTTACGCGGATGACATGAAGATTTTTCCATCTGTTTCATCACAAGCGGATGTTCAGGCCGATCAGGATGATCGTAAGCGGTTACCGCTTACCATCAGACGCTTGCAACACCAGGAGTACTTATCACTTGCGCGTTGCCGACCCTGTATTTAAGGAGGAATAGTTGGGTTAGCAGTTTAGGGGTCAAAGTACCCCCACTGCCAACACAACGTTTCCTCGTGGAGCACTGGCAACCTTGCTCACCGTAAGAAACACAACACAGCTCAAAGCAGTCTTATTTGACTTTGATCGCGATTTAAAATTTGGTCCCATAGTAAAAGTTGTTTACAATAATGAGTACAATGACCCCTTAAGCGGTTGTGCCTTCAATAAAATTGTGGGACAAAGAAATTGCATAAACACATCAAACAAATCCCTTCGTTACTGCACATTGAAAAATTGTTACTGAAAGACCAATTAAAAACAAAAATTAAACTATTCATAAAAAAGGAACTAAAAGATTGAGAACAATTCTGAATGATTTATAATTCAGAATTACCCGAGTCGACTAATTCCGATTAAAACAAAAAACCTTGAGCTAGCATGTCCTAAACCTACTCAACAGCGCACTAAAATGAAAATGTATCGAATTAAAAAAACCAGTTGAATAACTTAGCAGATTTCTTAATTATAGGTCTTCGGGTAAATCCGAGCTCGCTCACAAAAATGTCACTAACACACGAAGGTACATTCGTTCGCTGGCTCCGCCTGCGCTTTGATCCAAATGAAGCGCGGGCGAGGTTCACTTTAGATGGCGACTAGGTGAATGTTGCTAGAGCAAAAAATATCACCGCGATTTCGAACTATTTCGGAGTTAGGCAAATGCACAGTTCCGAAAATTCAATCTAAGTGAGTTACTTTTAGTTAGATTCTTCCTTACAATAATTAAATAATAGTCTGAGGAATAAAGCTTAGTAAGTATTGTAAAAAATCGAACTGTTAAAATTCGATTGTTAGATTGCTTCGTTCGCGAGATTGACTGATCGACCCACGACCCGTATAACAAAATCTACGAATGAGAACCGCAATGGTTCTCTTCTCATTAATAGATTTCGATATTGGGTCGTGGGTCGATCAGTCGATCTCGTGAACGAATACGAATCATATCTTTCGAAGTGACCCGATCGTTCGCACGGATTTTGGACCGGGTCAACTGATCAACTCATTTGAACTCATTTGATTCGTTCGTTCGCGATCGACCCATACCTACTCTGCTGCTGTCCTTTAGTTTTGGCGCAAAACTACGAAACGATTATAAATTTCTTAAAATGTGTAACAAGTACTTATGTAATAAATCTCCATAAAATTAAAGTGTGAATTGTGATTTTGATTTTGAACTATTTATATAAACAAGCAATTAGCGGTATTAGCACTTGTGAGTTGACACTTGACAGTATTTTGTTATGTTTTTGTAAAGAAATGGATCATAATTTCACGGATTTTACAAAAAACGGTAAGTTTAAGTAAGTAGTGATACTGATACGTGATAAACATTTCAACTTGCCCGTTACTTACGGCACAAATGGCTTACAAAATATAGTGTGTCTTAACCTTAAAGTTTGTTTTGACACAGTACCTGCAGGAAAACAACAATAATATGTTTAGAGACGACCTGGAGGCCTATCTGATTATGATCATGAACTGACACAATACGCTGTAGGAAGCACACACAGTGTCATCTTTCAGTGTTCACTTTGAGACAGTTAAACCATTATTTAACTGTCTCAAAGTGAAAATAATTTGTATTGATTGAGGTGATTTGTATTCAATGATGCTTATTATAGTGCCTTTAGGATGGTCTTTGTCCTTAGCCATATGATCGCTTGAGCTGCCAGGTAACAACACAGTCATCATGGGCATACCCAGAGCAGGGCAAGGTGAGGCATGTGCCCTGCCCTGGTCACTGACTCAAAGTCTTGGAAATGGTGCACTTTAGGACCATACTTCTCAGAAGGAAAATAATTTTCCTTCTAAGAAGTTCCTATGGATAAGGTTAACATGATACTGCAAAATAGAGAAAACATTAAAAAAATAAACAAAACAACAAATAATTAATTTGGCACTTTATTTTTTGGTTTCTTTGCTGCTCATAATGCCCATAAGCATATACTTGAACTCCACAGTCTGCCCTTAAGGCAACTGACCAAAAATGTTTTTGGATGTTGGTCCACTGTTGGTCCACTGTTGGTCCGCAGGTCCACTGCCCAGCCGTACTAAATTGTTTTTGGTTTAAAGATAAGTCTATACTATTATTAGAAGGCTGAAGAGTTTGTTTGTTTGAATGCACTAATCTCAGGAACTACTGGTTCAAATTGAAAAAATATTTTTGTGTTGGATAGTCCATTTATTGAGGAAGGTTATAGTCTATATAACATCACGCTACAACCAATAGGAGCCGAGCAAAAAGGAAAAAAGGCAGGTGACACTATGGGGCTGCTAGTTATTACTATACTTAACCTTACCTCAATAGACTAGTGCTCATAAGCATGACTGCTGCGCTAGAGGTCCTGGGTTTGATGCACACATCAAGCAAAGTGTTAAGTATTATGTTTTTCTATGAAATTCTCAGTAGCAGCTCAGTTTGTATTTGTACCTAGTTAAAGGTCAATAGGGCTATAGGCTCTCTGCTTATTACATGGGACCTAAACCTTCCTGAAAGCTGTGAGTATCACAAAACCTGATTGTGATCCTAATGCCTGGATAATCTCAGGGAGTACTAGTGTAATGCTGTACTATATTATACATTAAAGGAGTTTGTTTTTGGTAAGTATGTATGTGTTATATACAACCTTGTCTTATACTGTAACACTTAAGTACTTATTATTTGAAGTATATGAACTAATAACAACCTCACTGATGTCCCATCATTAATGTCTATACACACACACACACACACAATTGTATACATTGTTTGGTTGTGTTGGCTCATTGAGCGGCGGGGCCATCACACTTATGTGAGTGAAGCACTGTGTTACTTGGTATTTATTGTAAGTAAGTTAATATTCAAATGTTTGTCTGTTCCAGATACATTTGATACATGGGTGAGTGAGGTCACAAGTGTACGTATCATCAAGTTATATTAGTTCATGTCATATTAGCAGTAGACCATAATTCATTGTTTAGGTTACATTACTGAACTGCTCTGTCCAGGACTTCACATTTGCAGCATATCGCACTAAGAGGTACAGTCTGCCACTGATAATACTTGCTAGTTATTGCAGAAACTTAATTTTAGTGTCCCAAATAGGTTCACTAGATATAATCCCCCTATTTCTATTCCGCAGTGCTCCTCAAATTATAGGCAAAACTCATTTATCATGCGGACAAGTCTAAATCTCAATAAGTTATGCAAAGAGTTTACCGTTGATCCATTTGTTATTAAGAGCTTTGTGGCAAGAAAGATGTTCAACCTTAAGTTTTTTTGTATATAACTAATACGTAAAACATAACTTGTAGTTGTCTTGCATAAATGTCCCTTAAGTATTTTTTAATTTAAAGTCTGTCACTAATTGTGAAAACCTGTAATTGGCTTTATGACAATGTTTTTCTTTCTTACTCCATTTCAAAGCTGTTGGTTTTCCAACTAGTTGTAAGAGAGTGGGTGACAAGTGACAGTGTGTGTGACTGTTGCAGACGTCGAGTGGTGACATCAGCTCCAGCACGGACGTGGCCATGCCGCGCCGCGGCGGGCCCATGGTGCGGAAGCGGTCGCTGCGAGACAAATACTGTAAGTGATCTCCACACTGGCTACCGACAATCACCTGCCCCACACAATACTGAGGACACTAACAATCATATGATATTTATTTAATTTAGGATACAAGGCCCATATAATATAAAATACTAATTATCACTCGCTTAAACGGTGAGGGAAAACATCGTGAGGAAACCTGCATACCTTAGAGATTTTTCTTGACGGTTTGTGAAGCCTGCCAACCCGCACTAGGCCAGCGTGGTGGACTATAGCCTAATTCCTCTCAATATGAGAGGAAACCTGTGCCCAGCAGTGGGACAGCAACCCACTGCTGAGCCCGAGCTTGCCCGCAGCCCCCCGCTCGCAGCCAGTCATTAACAAAAATATACTTTACTAAGTATCGCCCGCGGTTTCATTCGCATCCCAAAGGGTTTAAACGAAACGAAAGTTAACCTATATCCTTCTCCAAAGTCTAATCTATCTCTGTATCAAATTTCATCACAATCAGTCCAGAGGTTTAGCCGTGAAAGCGTAACAGGCAGAGTTACTTCCGCATTTATAATCTGTAGGGATTCTTGTCTGTTTTCTGTTGAGATAACACAGCAGTTGTGTTGTTAACGGTACATAGTTAACAACACAACTTCAGTTACATCATATAATCTACAGTCAACGTGTGTCTGTTGGAATGTTAAACAACCATACTCTTAACATTTTGTTGATCGGCGCAACACGTAAATATCCCTCTTTGACGTCATCTGTGCAACATCATCAACCCATATACTGTCCCACTGCTGGGCACGGGGTTCCTCTCACATGAAGAGGTGTGGGGGTTGGCAGACTTCACACACCGTCAAGAAGAATCTCTAAGACATGCAGGTCTCCTCACGATGTTTACCTTCACCGTTTAAACGAATGATAATTAATACCTACGCACACGATTTCATAATTATCAATCATTTTGTCATCTATGCACGCACTACGTTTCTACATTATATTCTTGCTAATAATACTTTATCGAAATAACTAATGTTATTGACAAAATCCTGGTCGTCGTTACATACAAATATGGATTACTAATTACTGTATACATTTGACGCGGAACTAATATTAATCGTAGGTAGATGTAACATGATTATGTCGCATTGTACTTGCAAAATGTGAAATTGTGAGGGTACCAGCCTGTCACAATTAATTCTGACAGCTTAGTATAGTCCAGCGAATGTCGACGCTGTGTCAGTACGGCGGAGGGAACGCGCATGCGCGCTACCAGTACTGAGTGAAGTTGAGTACTGCGAAATGGTCCAGCCGCTGAAGCAAGGCACGTGTTGAGGTTACCTGCGCACGAGTGGCCCAACAACACAATCGTGATCGTATTCATTGTTATCACTTCAATTCAATTCAATTTAATCTCTGGTTCAACCGAGTTGTTATACTAACGGCACGCTATGATGGCCGTTACGTTAATAAAAAAAACACAATACATATACATATTGTATATAATTTTTTTGTGGTAGTATCATTAGAACACTATTGACAATAAAGAACAACAATTTGCTCCTTCAAATGTAATTACTAATTAATACGAAACTTCATGAGTTGACAAATGTCAAAACGGCCATCATAGCGTGCCAGTAGTATTTGTAGTAAAATGAAACAGCCGCTGTTGTCTTTATTAAGGTACATTTTCAAATAGTTAGCAGTAACAAGAATGGCAAGTGTTGGGTCATGTTGAGGCTGCCGGCGGTACTAGTGTGGCTTTGTGTATAGTGTCGGCCAGCGCTGGTGGAGGCAGGCGAGTGGTCGGTAGTGGAGTGATGTGTGTGTTGTCGCAGACGGAGAGCCGCCGGCCAAGCGCGGGGCGCCCTCCATCGTCGTCGGCGCCGGCTTCAAGTGGAACCTGCAGGTGAGGACATCATGTACTCAACTCTTTACTCAAAAAAACAAAAATATTTTATTTCGTTATTACACCGGTCTATAAACATAGTTGATGGCGTCTCCTTTTAAGCATGTAATGCCTGTGCCAGGAGGCGCCGCTTCATACCTTGAAGGTGTAGTATGGCTATTTTGCAAGAACAGAAAAGTAACAAAATAATCAAACATAATAAAAATTAATTCACCTAACATGTTTGTAAATGATATTTATGTCTGTAAATAGATCTTTTAAAGACACTTACAAGTCAATATAAAACATATTTCTTTAAAGCTAGATGGCTCCGTCATTTCCTAACTGACGACCTCTGAGAAGAAACACCGAAACAAACTCAGAGAATCAGTCACTTTTAAAGTCTAGGCATAGAATAGTAACAAATATGTTACAATGTAGGGCAACGTCTGAAATGGCCTTTTGAAGAAATAGTAGACCCGTCCCAACTGACGGCACGCATGCATCAGTCACTGTGTAGCTCAACCATAATTTAGTTTAGGTAGGGTTTATTTTGTATAGTAAGTGTGAGTTGTATACAAAATAAAGTTGGTCGGGGCTGCTCAGCTCTTACTGTCAAAGGTAATCTCTTTTTTTTATAATGCATTCAAAGATTTAAATCGTTAGATTCACCGTACTTATACCGCTCGAAAATGTGTCCATATAGAGATGAGTGAATGTACACATTCCGTAATAGAGACAGAGAACGACAGTGTGCAATATTCAGTATGAGTGAACGAGACAATAACAGATTCGATACTTCCGATGTCAACCAGTTTACTTACGGAAACGTGACCATTATTTGACGCGTCAAGGCGCATCTAACGATTTAAATGTTTGAATGCATTAATTTATTAGTACTCATCAAACTGCATTGTTCTCATGAACTTTTCGGAACTTACTTAACTTTTGTAAACCGAGATTAAACACTTTAATCATGATTTTTTAATAAAAGAGTGTCTATGGAGTTTCTTGCTGATTCTTCTCCGTAAGACCCACTTTTTGGAACCGTGTAACTAGTTTTGACTTTTCAAGAGTGCTATTTTGGTATATGGTCTAATTGAAATAAAATATTGAGTTTAACAAAATACTTATTAACAGCGACCCGACACGCACGAGTAGTTTGAGTAGATACACAATCAGCCCACGTTACTAGCTGATAACGTAGCTTTCGTACGTGAAATAATTGTTGGCCATGACTTAATGGCAAGTGTGGTTTGTAATCGGTACGAGTAGGACACCCCGCCTGCCTTCCTGGGTGGCGGACAACTCATGAGAATTTTCCGTAATTAAAATAAAAATGAAAGAATTTTAAAATTGTTTCAGTATTTTTTGCCTATTTCTACTAAACTGTCTCACTAGCCTAGTGATGGTAAACGCAATTAATATGCTAGAGGTCCTAGATTCGATTCCCAGATGAAGCAGTATTATTGGGTTTTTCTATGAAATCTCAGCAGCAACTCAGTGTTTGGGTTTGTGCCCGATGAATGGCGATAAGCTCGCCCCCTATTACACTACATTATCATCATCAGTGACAACAATCCATATACTGTCCCACTGCTCGGGCACGGGTCTCCTCTTAGAATGACTGGAATTAGGCTACAGTCTACCACGCTGGCCGGCAGACTAGTGCGGGTTGGCAGACTTCACACATCGTCGAGAAAAATCTCTAAGGCATGCAGGTTTCCTCACGATGTTTTCCTTCATCGTTTCAGTGAGTGATGATAAAATATTCAGTCAGAGGTGCGTGCCTTGGAATCGTAAGCGACATTTTTGTATTTTTTATTTTTTTATAAGAGATAGGTTAGCGTTTGACCACAATCTCAATGGTGTAAGTACATCTTAATGTAGAACGCTTACTTACAAGATACCTATTCACTCGTGACTTGAAGACCCCCAAATTGTACACGTCAGGAAATACAGACTCAGGCAGCTGTTGGTAGTACAGTGGTGGTATCAGTAGGCTGTCACTGCTTGTGTGTGTACGTCAGTAGACATCTTTAGATGTATATACATAAATGTAGCATGTATGTATATTTTTATTTAGATGTTAGATATAGTTTATTAGTTTCTACTCTTTGTAAATGGGAGATTATTATTATATGAAAATAAAACTATTTTGATGTGCGTAACCGTGGTAGTAAGTATGTAACGTGTAGTGTATGTGTATGTCGCTACCGGCAGACGCTGGCGAGCGCGGCGGACGCGGTGGAGAGCGGCGGCAAGTCGCCGGTGTCGGCGCTCAACGAGCTCGGCGTGCGCGTGGCCTACCGCGTGCTGCGCCAGGGCGGGCCCGCGCACTGCCCCAGCTTCAACGTCGCCGTCACCGTGAGTGTGCCAGTGCCAGCCCTGCCAGCCCTCAACACACACACACACACACGCACACACACACACACACACACACACACACACACACACACACACACGCACACGCACCAGCACCTCATGACATATGTATAAGTCATCGTCAAATTATAAATACCGTTACCTTATAGAAAGAAAGAAAAGGAAAGAAAGAAATATCTCACACACACACACACACACACATACGTGTACGGTTAGCAACGAAAGTCGCAGCCAAAATTTGGCAAGCATCACATCACGATTTTTTTGATTAGATTTGTATTATAAATTAACTACACACTCTAACAAACTAACAAATATCCATTGTCTAGTACCCATAGTACAACTTCTGCTTAGTTTGGGACTAAATAGCGTTGTGTAAAATTGACAAAAAAATATTTATCAATTAAAGTATAATTGTACCTCCGCCTTGCAGAAAATCGAAGTAAAATAACACTGCTTTGAGCTGTGTTGTGTTTCTTACGGTGAGCAAGGTTGACAGTGTTCTACGAGGAAACGTTGTGTTGGCAGTGAGGGGACTTCGATCCCTATACTGTCAACCCAACTATTCCTCTTTCGTTTTACAGGCTCGGCAACGCGCAAGTGATATCCCTGGTGTTGCAAGCGTCTATAGGCTACGGTAACCGCGGTGGGCCGTATGCTTGTTTGCCACATTAGTGGTATAAAAAAATATCGTGTTCAGACTTTGGTTGGAGACTGTACAATGTATTGTTAATTAGTGAACCCTTTACTGTAGGCCAGTGTACCCGGTGCTATGTTCCTGATGTCACACATATTATGTATGCACACTGGACCGTCTTTGTCGCAAAAATAAAATGATATCAACCGCGATAATTATGCGAGTGATAAGATTGTACGCAACAACTATGCGAGCAGTCAGCAGCGAGCCGGACGCGGGTAGTGCTGTGCTGTGACGTCACACAGCAGCTTTCATGATAAATTGTACAGTGTGCTCAATGTAATGACGAATACAAAAGTGCTTTGTTAACAAATTGTGAGATAAAAATGTTATTGGTACAGTAAAACACGGAGTGCATACAGAGCGATGTGTGTGACGTACGCGCGCGTATGTGTGTGTGTGTGTCTCTGTGTGCATGTAACTAACACATGAGGAAATTAATGTGACATTAGTAAAAATAATACAAGTAGGTAACAACAATAGGGTCGCCTCCTGTTACCTGTCAAGTAAAGCTGCCTTAGGTAATGTTTTTTTATTATTTAGACATTACAAACGCACTTTTATTTTTTATTTAAAAAATCGTGGTGCTTTCCGCCGCCCCTTTTCGTGTGCGGCCCGGTACCATGCCCTAAAAGAGTTCGGTATTTTTAACCGACTTTAAAGAGGAGGTTCTCAGTTTGACCCGTACGTTTGTATACAGTATGTATGTTAGTCGGCGATTATCTAGCGTTTGGCTGAACCGATTTTGATTAAGTTTTCAGAAAAGTATTGGTTATATTCTGGAGAAGGTTTTGGTATACAACAAATGGATACTTACCCCGTGACATCGTTAGTAGACGTAGTTTAAAATATAATTCAAGCTAGTATTGATAGAATGTCTATGATATCCATCAATGACGTGGAGGAGTGTGTAATGTCGGACATAGCAGACCTGATAGAACACAGCGCAGGCGCGAAGCATCCGATATGTATAGTGAATGAAGTGGGCCTGCCGTACCAGTTCACACACGTGTACAAGACAGGCGCGGAGCACACGCCCTCGTTCCTCGTGGCGCTGGCTGTGAGTATTGTGATTAATAAATGAATCTTTGGCAAATGTTACACAGCACTACCTAGGCCGCTGCCCAAACTAAGCAGAACTTGTACTATGGAAATATTACTCGTATACGTTATTTATAAACACATAATACATAAGAGACAAACACAAACATGTTCATCACATATATATTTGTGTCCTGTGGGAATCGAACCCACGAGCTTGTGATCAGTAGTCCCACGCTCGAACCACTGGAGTGCAGACGTCGTTGTATCTTCGTTAAGTAACATAAAGTTCTTAGGTATACAGTGGGTAGCAAACTAGGTTCTTATACAGTATGTAGAAACACAGATGGTTCATATTATACAGTCTGTAGTAAACACTCTTTGGTTCTACAGTATTTAGTAAACACTTTTGGTTTATATACAGTGTGTATTAAAATGATATGTTTAGTTAGTTTCGTGTGTCAGGTTGCCGACATGACGTTCGAGGGGTGGGGCCACAGCAAGCGCGAGGCGCGCGCGGCGGCGGCCCGCTCGTGCCTGGCCGCCCTGCTGGCGCGCGCCGGCCGCGTGCTGCCCGCGCCCAGCCCGCACCAGGACTTCACCAGCGACGAGCCGCACCAGTGCCCGGGTCAGACATACTGCACATTATTGTATTAACATGGCCGTACATACAGATGCAGTACTTGTGTTCCTCGCTAACCGGAGTACATTCGCCCGCAGTGTCGGAGTTCCAGTGCCTGGAGCCGCGCGTGAGGGCGCAGCCGCCGCCAGCGCCGCCGCCGCCACCGGACCAGACCAACTGCAACGGGAACGAAGGTACGGTCGGGGTCATAAGTCCAGTAGCAGTTTCACAAATGTATCGCATCAAAACAAATCGCACTTACGACCTTTTTCTATAACAAACATTTTGCACACATACACGATCTCGTATATCGCACTCTCTCATCATTATCTAGACAGAAAGAGTGCGATATAATGATAATTTGCCTTAGTGACAAACCACACACTATCACCTTCTCGTAGTTATACTGTTTGACGGGTAAATGTTTTCATTGAAATCACTCACACATGTATGTATACGCGCAGTACCGTGCAAGCGAATATGATCGTTGACGTGCTACTGGACTTGTGGCCCCAGACTATACCGCTATCTTTGACGCGTGGAAACATGTCATGAATTTACTTTGACAAGTGTATTAATACGATCGGACATGTTACTTTCGTTTTAAGATCACCTCAATGGGAGAAAACGTAAAAAATGAAAAATTATAACCAATCATCGTTTTCCCAGCAAAAAGGTTTTTAAACGCAGTGAGACTCCGCGTTCCAGTCACGACTGAATGTTAGGGAATTACGTGATAAGCATGGTACAATAATAAGGCCTACGGCCAGTATTATCTGCCTATGACAGCTGGGTCACATTGCCTTTCTGGTGTTTGTGTAATTAAGTATAAATATTGTCTTAACAAAATGTATTTTCTTAATGGCTTGCTTCTATAATGCTCTGATAGAGTAATATTGAATCAGTAATTTTCTATAGTTTCATCATCATCATCAACCCATATACTATCCCACTGCTGGATACGGGTATCTTCTCAAGATGAAAGGGATTAGGCTATAGTCCATCACGCTGACCTAATGCGTGTTGGCAGTTTTCACACGCCTTCGAGAAAATCTTTCAAGCATGCAAGTTTCAACACGAGGGTTTTCCTTAATGAAGAACATGAAATAAAAAAATGGGCTGAAGATGTTAATCAACGGCAACACTGATTGTTACATTGGTGAAGTAGTTGCGGGGTATCGTGGGAAGAGATTACCTGACGTAAGCTATAAGTTCTAGCATGGTGTTAAGGTCGATTGATGTTTTGATATCCGTAGCAGTATCGAGTGCGGCGCCGGTGCCGGTGCCGCCGGTGTCGGCGGTGTCGGCGGGCAGCAGTCCAGCGGCGTCGTTGTTCGGCGGCGCGGGGGCGGGGGCGGGAGCGGGCGCGGGGGCGGCGGGCGCTCACAAAAGCCCCATCAACGTGCTGTACGAGAACTACGCGGGGCTCGCCTTCACGTGCACCTTCGGGGATGGATCGCCGCTCACCGCTGCGCAAGGTACACACATACACGCAAATACTCAACACACACACACGCTCATACTCAACGCACACACAAACTCACACTCAACACACACACACACACAAACTCACACTCAACACACACACTCAACACACAAACTCACACTCAACACACACTCATATTGAACTATTTTTTGTCCACAGCTCCGCTGCAGCTGAGCCACAGCATGAGGTTCAAAGTAGTGTGCCAGATCAAAGACCAGAAGTTTGAAGGCTACGGTGAGTTCACTATGATCATTCATTTATAGATATTAGCTTATTTATTGATACAAGGTGGAGACGATAAATGAAAACTACTACTCTGAAACAGTCTTATATGATAAGTAATTAAAACTACCATTTTCATTAAACCCGATAAGAGAGATTGCTGTAAAACAGCTTAACAGATTTGCATGAAATAGTTTGTGACCAGAATTAACGTGATTCCTGAAAATCTAGGGGGTTTGATTCCCTGTCATGGTCGTGGCAATTTTCACGGATGGCCATCGCTATAGGGCGAGTGAAGGCAAGTGCTGTTCCCCGGGTGGCGGAGGATCCATGCGGATTATCCGTAATATAAATAAAAAAAGGGGTTGAAATAAAACTACTTTTTACGGATTTTATCGCGTATATTGGTATCTAGCGTTGGTCATTTCACCTCGTTTTGAGAGCATCCCCTTAACTGCCTCAACCAGTATTGGAATACTTGGTGTCGACATATCGAATGAAGTCCAATTCCGCGGTCATTTAGAGGGTAAGGCTAAGTTAGCCTCAAAGAAGCTTGGCGTGCTCAGTAGATCGAGACGGTATTTCACTCCGGCCCACCGCCTACTACTTTATAAGGCGCAGGTCCGGCCCCATATGGAATACTGTTCGCATCTCTGGGCAGGGGCACCCCAGTACCAACTTCTCCCTCTGGACCGCATCCAACGGAGAGCGATTCGAATCGTCGACTGCCAAGATATTTCAAACCGGCTAGACCCCTTGGCGCTGCGTAAAGATGTGGCCTCGCTATGCATCTTCTATCGCATGTACTATGGGGAATGCTCCGAGGAATTGTTCGGATTGATCCCTGCTGCTACTTTCCGCCATCGTTCCACGCGACAGCAGTTCCATCCACATCATCTAGATGGTTGGCAGTCCACTACTGTGCGTTTCTCTAGAAACTTTCTGCCTCGCACAACTAAACTGTGGAATGAACTATCGCCTGCAGTATTACCGAACCAATATGACCTTCAAACCTTCAAGAAAAGAGCGTACTCCCTTTTAAAGGCCGGCAACGTGCTTGTGACTCTTCTGGTGTTGCAGGTGTCCATGGGCGGCGGAAATCGCTTACCATCAGGCGATCCGTCTGCTCGATTGCCACCTAACTCATAAAAAAAAAAAAATTATGTTATTAATCCCGTAAAAAGTAGTTTTATTTCAATGTTGAACTGACGGTAGGGGGCCGTTTAAGTATAACGTAAGCTATTTTTATTACTGACAATATACAATTTTCTGGAGTATCTTAGACATAAAAGGCACTATAGTTATTGGACGCAATTCCTTGAATTGTATAGGATTTGAGACTAGGCACGGACAGTGTGAATATCCTGTTAACCCTGTGAAACCAATCCACGTACGAAAAGGTGGGCACAAGCTAGTATTCGTACGTGAGGTGATATTTCTGTGTCGTGTGGCAGGGTCCAGTAAGAAGCTCGCCAAGCTGGCGGCGGCGCGCTCAGCGCTGGCCGCGCTCGAGGAGGGCCGCAGCGCCCCGGCCCCCGCGCTGTCCTCGGCCGCGCCCGCCACCGCGCTGCACCAGACCCTCGCCGACCACATCGCCAAGTCAGTACACGCACGTCACTCCCCCTCCCCCACTCCGCCCCGGCCCCCCGCCCCGGCCCCCCGCCCCGGCCCCCCGCCCCGGCCCCCGCGCTGTCCTCGGCCGCGCCCGCCACCGCGCTGCACCAGACCCTCGCCGACCACATCGCCAAGTCAGTACACGCACGTCACTCCCCCTCCCCCACTCCGCCCCGGCCCCCCGCCCCGGCCCCCCGCCCCGGCCCCCCGCCCCGGCCCCCGCGCTGTCCTCGGCCGCGCCCGCCACCGCGCTGCACCAGACCCTCGCCGACCACATCGCCAAGTCAGTACACGCACGTCACTCCCCCTCCCCCACTCCGCCCCGGCCCCCCGCCCCGGCCCCCGCGCTGTCCTCGGCCGCGCCCGCCACCGCGCTGCACCAGACCCTCGCCGACCACATCGCCAAGTCAGTACACGCACGTCACTCCCCCTCCCCCACTCCGCCCCGGCCCCCCGCCCCGGCCCCCCGCCCCGGCCCCCGCGCTGTCCTCGGCCGCGCCCGCCACCGCGCTGCACCAGACCCTCGCCGAACACATCGCCAAGTCAGTACACGCACGTCACGAATTTGTCGGCATCCTGGGTAACGAAGGACTGTCCTCCAATGCCCCATACATGACAACAGGAAGGCGCATCTACTTTATACAGCTCCAGTACCCTCATGAGTCACGAATGGGGCACCGAGTCATAGGCCTTCTTGTAATCTATCCAGCATGACGACATTTTTTTATTATTATTATGTTGGCACTTAGTGGCCAACTTAGTGTTTAAACTGAGACATTGGCCTTTGGCCTACTAATAATTGTCATGCGTCGTATTGGTCGAAAATAAATGCTTTTTCTTTCTTTCTTTACAATTCACACAAGCACGAGCGCCGAATCAACGTTTTACAATGTGTTGTCGCAGGCTGGTGAACGAGAAGTTTAACGAGCTGATGAAGAACGACCTGGTGCACTCCAAGCGGAAGGTGCTCGCCGGCATCGTCATCACCACGCACAACCGACTGCAGGACGCAAGGGTGAGGCAACTCCCTACTACTCCCACTCCCACTCCCACCGCCAGAATATGTTTACTTAAAATATTGTTAGGACAGAAAATGAGAGAGGTTACCACATATTGGTATATCTTTCGTTGCAAAACGTAATAAATTTAATATTCCACAGTGTATGGCTCAGAGGTAGCCAGTTACTAGAGTTACAGAGTTATTGGGTGTGACTTGACGAAAACTACAGATTTCCAATAATTTAGTTTAATCGTAAAAGTTACACGAAAGTTCCGTTGGATGCTAATTCGCGGTTATAGCGCTGCGGCAGCAATTAGTCAACTAACAATTTAATTATTAAAGTAAATAAAATGAGTAGCGAAAAGTAGGTCGCGGTGTAAGCAGTATGCCTCTACGTGAACCGTACACACGACGTAATGATTTACATACTTATTTGTATTTTTTATTTATTGTTACTTATTTATTTATTGGTACGTGTCATGGTATAAGATTATGCTACGCCAGGTATTCTCTTCCTGTCACAGTTAGCACACGTGATCGGCCCATGACTACTTCATCGGATGTGATACGTATTAACGACAAAATGGCGAGCTGTCAGCGTGACGTTTGTCAGTTTGATGTGTTGCCACTTGGTGTAATTTAATCATCCGAGCAAAATGCACCTCTAAATAGATGAAGAATTCTAGAAACTTTAACTAGTTGGGCTAGTGTTTAAGCAATTTTTTCATATTCATAATGAATTAAAAATCTTCTGTAAGTAATAAAGATTTCAATGAACGGCATAACCGATCGTGATACGTCACGATCGGTTATGCCGTTCATTGAAATACGCCATTCTCTACCCACGATGTCCCAATACTACGGTATTGGGACATCGTGGGTAGAGAATGGCGTAGCATGTTGTTATGTAATGTGTGTGTGGTGTGTTGTACGTATGTACCGTGGTTGTTGTGCGGCAGGTGATCGCGGTGACGACGGGCACCAAGTGCGTGTCGGGCGAGCACATGTCGGTGTCCGGCCGCGCGCTCAACGACTGCCACGCCGAGGTACCTGCCCACACTGTACTGCACACTGCCCCCTGACCACTGCCCACTGCCCACTATTCCTTACCAACTATCATGATCATCATCATCATCAAACCATATACTGTCCCACTGCTGAACAAGGGTCTTCACTTAGAATAAGAGGGATTAGGCTATAGTCCACCACGCTGGCCTAGTGCGGGTTGGCAGACTTCACACGCCGTCGAGAAAATCTCTAAGGTATGCAGGTTTCCTCACGATGTTTTCCTTCACCGTTTAAGCGAGTGATATAATTAATTATTAATACGCACATGAATTCGAAAAGTCAGAGATGCGTGCCTTTAGACCTTTGACTTGGCAGTCTAATCGTCATACCAGTAGGCTATCACTGCTTTTACCAACTATAGGACACAGCAAACACAGACAGTGTCAGTCCCGGATCTATAGGAAGGCGGAAGGGGCATTTGCCTGCGGTGACGAAGATCGAGGGGCTGCCAGCTAGTCTCGCTATCTAGGTTATGTTGGACCCCATTCACAGACGACTGGAAAAATGGTACTCTGCACCAGTCTTTAAAAATGTAAATAGGGCTGGCACAGCCGACAGAGCGCCACACTCCACCGCCGCAACATGTCTGCGGTAATCTATCTATATGCTACACCTCACTACATTCAACACTGTTATTCATTTCGCTGCACGGTTGGTTTTTTTATTGTGAGCAAAATTGTAATGGTTTGAGGTTGCAGCGTATGTTAGATTCCATGGGATTTGGCACTCCTGCGTTTGTACGGTCGGGGTCATAAGTCCAGTAGCAGTTTCACAAATTAAGATGCGATAGGCATCAAAACAAATCGCACTTACGACCTTTTTCCATAACAAACATTTTGCACACATACACGATCTCGTATATCGCACTCTCTCATGGGTTCGATGCGAACACTAATATGAAGAAAACATATCTATATTGTTGTCTAGTATTGACCTCACACACTATCGCCTTCTCGTAGTTATACTGTTCGCATTGAAATCACTCACATATGTGTGTATACGCGCAGTACCGTGCAAGCGAATATGATCGGTGACGTGCTACTGGACTTGTGGCCCCAGAGTGTACGTAGTCTACATAAGTTGTGTGTAGGTGGCGGCGCGGCGCTGCCTGCAGCGGCACCTGTACGCACAGCTGCTCATGTACGCCAACCAGACAGGTGAGCACAAACACTATACCAACACTAACACCAATACCAACACCAACACATGTTAAACTATCCAATATGAACCTTATGCTACCGACATAAACGTCACCGTGAAATAAACAATCAGTGCCGTTGCCACTTTTTATTCAACGGCAAAACTTCACACACTTGATGAGTAGGTACTGATATCAAATATTAATATTTCTTTCTTCATTACAAAGGGTGCAGCCCTTCTACGACTACTACGAGCTAATATTATACATTTTAACAGTTTTTATCAGTTTATAGTTAGCAGCTGCTGCGCTCAATGATTTTCATTAGGTAGGTATAGAATGTAACGACACCTATCGCGATACGTAGGAACTTCGACGAAGTAAAATCGAAACTACGAAGCAAACCTGAATCACGCAATATTAACCGAGCCGGGCCGTTGTCCGTCAGGCAAAACCGCTAGGAAGACCCTCCATTTGATAAGGGTGCAAAAAACACCTCAAAAAGCCTGTAGCGACATCTACCGCGCTACATAGAACTACGAAGGCCTGAATCGCGCAAGCAACATTCGCAACGAAAAGTTGCATATATTTGTATATATGCAACTTACCGCCGCCCGACATCAACCGTTGGGCCGTGGCCCGCCAGGCACAACACCCGCCTGGTTGGAGGATCCTCCCTTTTCGTCGGAGGGGCAATACACCTTGCCTCTTGCTCTTGCTCTTGCAAGCCGTTTGCCGTTCTAATAAGTTATTTTTCATAATGCCTCCACTATACTTGCGAAGTTGCTTCGACGAAGTAATGGAATTTGACGGTGTTGGAAACGCTTTATGCACGTGTGTTGGACTCCGCTCTGAAATGAGCGAGCGCCAAACTAAAGCCACGATTAGTATAGTGCCGGATAAGACGACACTGACATCGTGGAGTAGCTACTGTGTGTATGTGTGTGTGCGGAGGTTGAGTTGGTTGTGAGTGCGTTGTGTTGGTTGTGAGTGCGTTGTGTTGGTTGTGGGTGCGTTGATTTGGTTGTGAGTGCGTTGTGTTGGTTGTGAGTGCGTTGTGTTGGTTGTGAGTGCGTTGTGTTGGTTGTGGGTGCATTGAGTTGGTTGTGAGTGCGTTGTGTTGGTTATGAGTGCGTTGAGTTGGTTGTGAGTGCGTTGTGTTGGTTGTGAGTGCGTTGCATTGGTTGTGAGTGCGTTGTGTTGGTTGTGAGTGCGTTGAGTTGGTTGTGAGTGTGTTGTGTTGGTTATGAGTGCGTTGAGTTGGTTGTGAGTGCGTTGTGTTGGTTGTGAGTGCGTTGCGTTGGTTGTGAGTGCGTTGTGTTGGTTGTGAGTGCGTTGAGTTGGTTGTGAGTGCGTTGTGTTGGTTGTGAGTGCGTTGAGTTGGATGTGAGTGCGTTGTGTTGGTTGTGAGTGCGTTGTGTTGGTTGTGGGTGCGTTGAGTTGGTTGTGTTGGTTGTGAGTGCGTTGTGTTGGTTGTGAGTGCGTTGTGTTGGATGTGAGTGCGTTGTGTTGGTTGTGAGTGCGTTGACTAGGTTGTGAGCACGTTGTGTGGCGCAGACCCGCGGCGCCCGCTGGCCGAGAGCGACGTGGAGCCGGCGGCGGGCGGCGGCTACCAGCTGAAGGCGTCGCGCCAGGTGCACCTGTACGTGAGCACGGCGCCCTGCGGAGACGGACGGATCTTCAGCCCGCACGAGCACCACGCCGCCGCCGAGCCCGACAAGCATCCCAACAGGTATGTCGCTACAATGCGTTTAAAATAACAATACGATAGTCACTGACGCGATCTGTCAAAAAGTACAGTTTGCAAAGAAAATTAATTTTCTTCTTTTCAAAATATCTGTTTTGCTCACCCTACTTAGCTAGTTTGAATTGACAGATATGACGTCACAAGTGGCTGTAAAATGTTTCTGTTTTTCTTTTTTTTTGTCTTATTTAGGTATTGACGACTAGTACATCGCCAACATTAACGAATAGACGCATATATATTGACGACTCTTGTATACCGACATCCAATATTTACTAGTAGCCTTGTATACGTAGGTCTACTACAGCAAGGTGTTGTTGTTACATTGACGAGTGTTGTGTGTGGCAGGCTGGCGCGCGGACAGCTGCGCACTAAGATCGAGTCGGGCGAGGGCACCATCCCCGTCAAGAACTGCACCAACGTGCTGCAGACGTGGGACGGCGTGATGCAGGTCAGTCAGGTGACGTCACACACGCACACGCACACACACACACGCACACACACACACACACACACACACACACACACACACACACACACAGTAACACGTGGGTTGTGCCGCAGGGCGAGCGGCTGCTGACGATGTCGTGCTCGGACAAGGTGGCGCGCTGGTGTGTGTGCGGGCTGCAGGGGGCGCTGCTGTCGCGGCTGCTGCGGCCGGTCTACCTGCACTCGCTGGTGCTGGGCTCGCTGCTCCACCCGCACCACATGTACCGGTCAGTCTCACACACTCACTGACTCACTGGCTCACTCTACACACATCAAAAAAAGTTTGCGATCACTTGCATGTGTGTATTTTCTTTATATAGAAATACCTATAATATGTTTGAAAGAATCTAAAATGGAAAAGAAATCATAATATAACATACCGTAACAAAAAAGATTTAGATTTTTTAAAGTGATCGCAAACTTTTTTTGATGTGTGTACAGGACCACTTCCCTCCACCCCTCCAGCCGCGTGAAGCAACTAAACTACTTGAAGACTACATTCTTCTATATAATTAATCATATAACGGTCTGTGTTTATTAGCAATTTCATTTACGATGTTACTGTAGACGCTGAGCTATTGAGGTACGGTCACCAACGAAAGTTGCTGAACACAACCAATATTGATAACATCACTACACCAAAACTTTTAACTAAATTCTCTTATATACAAAGGAGTCGTGCTACCTTCTCGGAGTCAGTAACTTCTAGACAGTAAAAATGTTAAAGCATTTTAAAAATTAAATCGTGTTCAGCGACTTTCGTTGGTGACTGTACAGTAAGCAACGAAAGTCTTCAAACATTTTAACATCAGAAGTGGAGTTATTTCCAAATAAGTAGGACAAATACAACGTGTTACAAAATACCTCGTAAGAATATAATTAATTATCCAAGATAAAAATGTTGTCAGCTGTCATGTCAGGGAACCAGATTATTTAACAGAAAGGCCTACGTACATGTTTTACCTAATAATTGTCTGCTTCAATAGTTGTTATATTTTGTATCATCATGATCATCACCTCGACTTATACCACAACACTCCTGTGTGTGAGCCCCTGTTCCTGTATGCCACACGCGTGCCTTTAATTAGTATAAGAGTCCTCGCCTACTGAAGAACACAACTTCCCGACAAACGTGTCGGATCCCATGGCCATATGTATTTGTAGATATAGTCAAACGGGGTGAATAAGGATGCAGGTGTCATTCGCGACAAAACTTTGAAAGGGATTTTCAGGTTTAATTATTATGGTTTGATACCAACAAGGTCTTCTAATGGTTCTAAATTTTAATTTAGAAACAGTATTAGTCTCTTTTTCCAACAAATTATAATACAGTCAAACGGGGTGAATAGGGATGCAGGAGTGAAACAAGACAAAACTTTGAAAGGGATTTTCAGCTTTAATTATTATAGTTTGTTGGAAAAAGGGACTCTAATATTGTTCCTAAATTATAATAAACCATTAGAAGACCTTGTTGACATCAAAATATAATAATTAAAGCTGAAAATCCCTTTCAAAGTTTTGTCTCGATTCACCCCTGAGTTCCTATTCACCCTGTTTGACGGTAATTGAAGCTGGAAAATCCCTTTTAAAATGTTGTCTCGATTCACCCCTGCATCCCTATTCACCCCGTTGACGGTATTATTATCTTACGTACGTAACTATGGTCAAGTGAAGGTTTCCCTATAAAAAAAATGCGTCCTTCCTTTCCTTTAGTTAAATACACATAATACTTTATCCGCTTCAATTATGTTATCTTTCAAAATGTTTAACATACTTACGCCAAATTTAATAAAAAATAACTAGTTAACTTCATGTTATTAAGAAACTTTGAATGTATATGAGCAATAACATGCTCTAATAACATATAGACGACTTAATTACACGTAACATTAATAAGTGTCGAAGGCGTGTGCTCATCGTACACAAATATTTTAAATGTTCGCGTGATCTAATGACCGAGAAGTGCATTCGCCGTGACTTTCAATACATTCAGTATTACATACTAGCTTTTACCCGCGACTTTGTCTGCGTGAACTTTACCTGAAAGTATCTAGTTGTTAAGTTATTTAAATTTTCTAATATTCGCGATTATTATACATTGAAATAAAACTACTTTTACCATGGACGCTGTAAACGGGCCGAAACATCGGGATTAATAATATCAATATAACGCGATAAAATCCGTAAAAATGTAGTTTTATTCCTGCACTATCTTTTTAATTTCTTTCTTTAATAAGAACCTTCTGGTAATAATTAAAACAACAAAAAAATAATTAGCGAAATTGTTCCATCCGTTCACGCGTGATGCGATGACCAACGGAAATAGAGATTCATTTTTATAAGATAACAAGATAATAAATATTCTTGGACAATTTTACACAGCACCATCTAGTCCCAAACTAAGCAGAGCTTGTACTACGGGTACTAGACAATAGATATAATACTTATATACTTTTTTTTTGTAAATACATACTTATAGTACATAGACACACCCAGACAAACACAAACACTTATGTTTTAACAACACAAATATATTTGTGTCCTGTGGGAATCGAACCCACGACCCCATGATCAGCAGTCCGGCACTCGAACCACTAGACCACTGAAGTCGTCAACACTTTTGTAACCTGAGCATACTTTAAACTTGTCTCCAGAGCTCGGCATCATCATCACAACCCTTATACTGTCCCACTGCTGGGCACGGGTCTCCTTTCAGATTGAGAGGTATTATAATATACCTAGTCCACCACGCTGGCCTAGTGCGGGTTGGCAGACTTCACACGCCGTCGAGAAAAATCTCTATAGCATGCAGGTTTCCTCACGTTGTTTTGCGATTCGCCGGTATGTTTAGGCCACATGTGATAGGGGTGTGCCTATTGCTATTAACTGGGCACAAATCCAAATGGAGCGTGTTATCATCATCATCATCAACAACCCATATACTGTCCCACTGCTGGGCACGGGTCTCTCCTCTCATATTGAGAGGAGAGACCCGTGGTTATAGTCCGCAACGCTGGCCTAGTGCGGGTTGACAGACTTCACATACTTTCGAGAATAATCTCTAAAGCATGCAGGTTTCCTCACGATGTTTTCCTTCACCGTTTAAGTGAGTGATAATTAATTATTAATCCGCACATGAATTCGAAAAGTCAGAGGTGCGTGCCTTATATTCGAACTCGAGAACTTCGACTTGGCAGTCCAGTGGTCACACCACTAGGCTATCACTGCTTCTCTATTTACATTCTATTGAGCACGTAATTCAAGTTAATACCGTATGGGGCTCCTTACGTTTGTATAGGCGGTCGGGCCTATTGCTTTGTAAGTTGGCAAATCCAAACTCCGAAATGCTATAGGTATGAGACTTTCACAAAAATCACAAAATCCTCCACATGAGAATCGAACTCCTTGCGACTACTAGCGACCTCTACACGAGTGAAGCTGTCTTATCTTTATCGAGACAAATATTTGTGTGATCTTTAAGTGTTTCAAGTCTGGGTGTGCTTTTTATACCACTAAGGTGGCAAACAATCATACGGCCCACCTGACGGTAAGCGGTTACGTAGCCTATAGACGCTTGTAACACCAGGGGTATCACTTGCGCGTTGCCGACCCTGTAAAACGAAACAGGAATAATTGTGTTGGCAGTATGAGGGTCAAAGTCCCCCCACTGCCAACACAACGTTTCCCCGGGGAGCAGTAGCAACTGGCAACTCTGCAGATTTAGGAACACAACACAGCTCAAAGCAGTGTTGTTTCACTTCGATTTTCTACAAAGTGGAGGAGGATTTTCTCAGTCGGGCAGCTGAGTTGAGCAATTTCAGTGGAATTACTACCTCTCTTAAGTTCCTCTCTGGTAATTTTATGTTTGTTAACTCCCAACACAGGGTTTATTCTCTAGTGCAGTACCTTACCTAGCTAATAAAACAAATTAAACATAACTTTGAATTCGAGTTAAAGTAATCTTGTTATTAATTTCTGACATTTACGTGAATATTAAGATACATTGAAATAAAACTACTTTTAAAATTCTGTTAGTTAAAATTCTCAAGATAAATGAAGACAATTCCAGTGGAGTCTCCTTCAAAGCAGGTTCCTGCTCGTTTTAGTCAGTCGGTAAATGAAACGCCGGTTGTTTTAACATATTATTATTAGTTATATTAGTTAAACAATACTTGACTACACGTTACAACTACCAGCTAGTGTTCTATTCTATGGAGTAGGGCGAGGCGCGGCGCGTCATCAGGAAGTAGGTGCCGCGCGCGCTACAACACACACACACACACACACACACATGTAACTATTGCTTAGGGTCGACCCTTAGTTACGTGAGGCGATTTTAGAACCCCCCCTTGATGAGATTTGGCTCGACTCGCTCTGACCCTCTCTAATCTCGAAGCTGGGAGGAGTGACATAACATACCATCAATCCTGTATTCCCCGAAGAGTTAGGCAGAGGTGTACTAATGTACAGACGCCAGCAGGTCAAGCTATCCAAATCTGTCAAATTTTCCCAATTGAATATGAACCTTATTGCGTTGTTTTAAAGTTGAGAATCTATCAAATAGAATTGACAGATTGTGGTAGCTTGATGTGCTGGCCTCTGAGCCACATTTCGCCGGTATGTTTAGGTCCCATTGTTTGGGTCGCAAACGAAATCATAGCGCGATTAAAAATATATAATTATAATAATAATATAATATTTTTGGGACATTTTACACAGCACCATCTAGTCCCAAACTAAGCAGAGCTTGTACTACGGGTACTAGACAATGGATATAATACTTACATACTTTTTTTTTGTAAATACATACTTATAATACATAAGAGACACCCAGACAAACACAAATACTCATGTTTTATCCACACAAATATTTGTGTCCTGTGAGAATCGAACCCACGACCCCATGATCAGCAGTCCGGCACTAGAACCGCTAGACCACAGAGGTCGTCAGATGGTGTTGGGATCGAAATAGATCGCGCTATGGTTTCGTTACACGAGTTTAATGACCCCCGTTGAACACCATCTAGGGAAACAAAGGTTAAACTTTCGAATCATATATTTTTAATCGCGCTATGATTTAATTTGCGACCCAAACACCCATGTCATAGGGCGCGAGCCTATTGCCATTACCGGTCACAAATCCAAACTTGGAGCTGCTACTGAGAATTTCATAGAAAAACCTAATAACACTTTGCTCTACCTGGGGATCGAACCCAGGACCTCTAGAATAGCAGTCGCGCTTAGGACTACTAGACTAATGAGGCAGGGAGGAGTGACATTTTTCAAAATCTATACTTAATTGCATAATGTGATTAATTGTTTTTATTTAAGACTAGCTAAAAACTGGTTAAGGTTAGAAAACATATGTATATAGTATCTTTTTTTTTTGTCATTTTCCGCTAATATTTTAAAATTATTAAGCAAAGGAAAAATTCGACCGCGGGCAGGATTCGAATATGTATATACTATTTTATTGTACATTGTTTTAGTTAGTTTTAGTTACTATTCTATGTCTGGACTTTAAAAGAGACTATTATTCTCAGAGGTCGTTAGTTAGGAAATGCCGGAGGCATCTAGCTTAAAAAATATGTAAAATATTGACTTGTAAAAGTGTCTTTAAAAGATCTATTTACAGAAATAAATATCATTTTTACATTCTTGGAGAAAAATAGAGGATATTTGCTGAGATTCCCCCTCCCTCACATGAGATTGGGTCAGATTCGATTCGACCTCCCTACCTAAACGCCTCACGTAATTAATGAACGCCCCCTTACTAATATCAATATAATGGTATAGACTATTGTCGTCTCACTTTATTTACATGACAATGACAAGAACAGTGTTAGTTAGACAGGTAATAACTAAGCTGAAAGAGTGACAAGTTTACAGGGAGTGTTGCTGAACAACAACATGCAATCTTCGAAGCGCTTTCATATATTTATCCAGAAGTTACTGATCCAAGAAGGTTCTTCTTGGGTATAGGACAGTTTATATGCCGTAATTAGATGCATTTCAACCTTAATTATAATCGAACATAAAGTTATGGAGCTGTGTTTTGAAATTTTTCGACTTTAGTTGCTATAATTGCACCTCTCCAGCTCAGCACGTACCTCTCCAACTAATAGTGTACTCAATATTGAGCCTTAAGTCGATAACAAGTATGTGCATTATTTACAAAACAAGTGCGTGCTGTACAATGTGTTGTCATAGAAAACCCTCCAAGTCAACCAACAAATCAATGTGAACCAGCCCACCAACAGCCCATACTGCATCCCCTCTCTACCCACTACCAATAGTGAGGCGGTCCCCCTTAGGAGTGATGCCGAACAGTCTCTTGACGAAGGCCACCAGCTTGGACTCGTTTGCAAGCTCCAGCGTGTACGTGAGTGGCGTGATCTCCGGCGGACTGACGCCCACGTAGTTGTTCCTCTCCTTGGTGACGTGGTTGAGCTCTCCGTTGGCGCTCTTCACCAGCGTGCTGATGTCTCTGACCACGCTCACGATGGGCACCACGCTCTTGCGGTTCTTCACCAAGAAGTTCAGCGCTTTGAAGATGAAGCTGTCATCGTTGTCTGACCGGAACAGCTGCAGGAAGCGCTTCTGTCGCTTTTTGCCCTGTTCATCTGATGGCCTGTGGTCTGTGGAAACCGTTATTGATTTTCTATGTGTTGACGTCTGACGTTCGCTGCTCCATGCTCTATTCCATTGTGTTGACAGTTTGGGTTTTCTCGGGATATCTTCCATGTCATTCATATTTGTATCAAGCCTCGGTTGATTACTGTGATTATTGACAGCAGCAGATGTATCACTGTGCGGGTTAGTGGGTTCGTCAACAATGTGTGTACGTGTTCCATTGTTTAGAACAACAGAAGTGATGTTGTCGTTTTGGTGTTGTTTGTGTTGTCGTGCAGATTGTGCTCCATTTGAAGTTAGCTTGTCTGTTGTTGTGTTGTCATCATTGCTCCGCTTGACGCGCTTATCATGCAGGTCACTGGTATATTCTTTGTAAATGTCTCTTGTGTTGTGTTTCCTCACATATTTCTTATGTTTATTTGTAATCGAAAAGTATTTTCCATGTTTCTTCAACTGTTCTGCGCTTGTTCTGGTTAGATCTGGTTCCACGAGCTCTGTGTGAGTGTGCTCGTGTTGTGTGGTGGTGGGTGGTGTCGCTCGCAGTATGTAGGTGTAGTAACCCCGCGGGCGCTCGGTGCCGTCGCCTGCAAGCGTTGTGTGACGTACATACATGTGATACAAGCGAGCGCTACGTGTGCAGCGCGCGTCAAATAACTGCCTCGGTGAATTTAGTAGTAAGGTCGACGATAAGTAAGTAATGTGTAGTAGCAGATGTGCTACTTTTTTCGGTGGGAGGAGGAAACCTTCAAAAGGCTGCCAGCCTGCTGGGGGGCAGGCCGGGGTATGTGGGATTTTTACCACACTAAACCCCCGCAGTGGCCATCTTCAGCACAATATTGGGGGGCCCCGAGAACTAAGTACCTATTCTTCCGGAACCCTCCTGTGTCATGGCTATCAAGGCCCTTCCCGATCCCATCTCTCCATGCCGCCGTCATCCCTGAGGTCGTTTGGACGCACTGAGCCCCCACTCTATGCACCCACGACCCCAGAGGCCCCCGTACGCCTTCTGCTATAAAGACAGGCAGGAGGATCTCCAAACAAAATGTAAAAGATTCGTACTTCTCTGTGATAGTATTCATTACCCGGTAGTTATTTGACGCGTATTGTTATCTGTGAATTTGTACAAATAATGTGCAGTACAGTCAAAAAAAGAGTTAAGTATACAGATAGCAAACGAAATGTGCATTTTTATACAGATTTCGACATAAATAATTACGCGCCAAATGGTTAGGTATGTAGCTGCTTACTATACCTACGTTTTGACACATATTGCGTGATACATTATTACACTATCTTTATCAAAACACAGATTATTAATTAGCTGCCTGTATACCTCTCTTTTGTTGACCGTACAACGTATTATACATATAGTGCTGGAAAGCTTGCAGTCTCCCCACTGTGCGACTGCTACTGCTAGGGCAACAACATTGACGTCACCGACCACCGTCCGCTGCAAACCTTCACCATGTGCACAGATAACAAACCTCGTGAAGAGCTACAACTCTTGACAGCAGCTGTACAGTGCCTGTGAGCTCCCACCAGTGCATGAGCCGCGACCCCTACCACTGTCTTACTTGTGATCGACCCCGAAGCCCATGTGCGTGGTGGGCGCGAGCGCACAGTGTCCTGCGGTGAACTCCCGCCACGAGGAGCACGCCGACGACACGAAGCTGTGCGGCTGCAGCAACGACTCCGCGTAGTACTGGTACGAGCGCCAGTGGCTGCAGAAGACTGCGCGCCGGCGGGGGACGTTAGTAAGGGACAGTTTTAGGTGGGGGGTAGTTTCCTTCTTTCTTTATTTCAAAACTGGGACTTGTGACGTCATGACTGAAGTTCATTACGCATATTAATTTTGGACCGCAAAATGGACCAATATTAGAAAATGAGTATAGTAAATCCTCTTGGATTATTCGCCAGCTGGAGGCGGCAGGGTATGTTGGACTCGTACCGATTAAAAACCGCACTCACCTTCACCTGCCCTGTAGTCAGGACTATGACTGAGGACCAGGCTGTGGTTCAGCAATCGCTTTTATGGACCCTTTTAATCTGAGAGGCCTTGTCCGCAATCGAAGCCTACTGGCGCGATCAGATAATGGGGCGGCAGAATCCTCAATCCAGCCGCCCGCAGACCACAGCTCATGAAGGCCAGAAGTCTGCCTGCGCGAGCTAAAATTCAAGAGTCAACGTAACCGGTGTATCGTGTGTCTCGCTCACTCGTACAGCACGAGCGAGAGGCACAGTCGTGTGTTGTGGTACTCACACTTGTTGAGCAGCAGCTGCCGAGGGATGACGACCTCGAGCTCGCAGCCGGGCTGCGGACTCTGCCCGCCGTTGGGGAAGAAGTCCACGTGCCCGATGGGCTCCTTGTAACCTGGACAAATTATGTTGTAATTATTACTTCATTGAAAACGAGGAAACGTTGTGTTGGCAGTAGAGGGACTTTGACCTTTATACTGCCAACCCAACTATTCCTCAGGGTCGACAACGCGCAAGTGATACTCCTGTTGTTACAAGCGTCTATAGGCTACGGTAACCGCTTACCATCAGGTGGGCCGTAGGTATGCTTGTTTGCCACCTTAGTGGTATAAAAATAACCTTCAGGAAAGACTGGGGACTCCGGTTGCTTTTGTTGCTTCCGTCGTGGTATACTAGTCAGTGATAAGTTAGAAGTGCATGTCCTGGATTCGGAATTAGTGACGCATTAATACTAAACACGCACACACACACACACACACACGCTCACGTATGTGACGTCACTCACCGAATATGCCGGCGTCGGTGTGTATGACGTCGACGAAGTCCGCGTCGCCGGTGTCGAGGCGCTGCAGCAGCGGCAGCCCCGCGAACAGCGGCAGCGCCGGGTCCAGCCCCGTGATGCGAGCCACCCGACCTGCGCATACACACACATATACACATACACACACGAGTCAGCTGGCAGCACACAGCGGTGACTGCAGAGGAAGCTGCTTAAACAACCGCAGTAAACCGCTCGGCAAAGTCACCGGAATGGCAATGTTATCCACATGGCAATTTCTACCGGTCTGCAATATTCTCTTGGCGATGTTTTCGGCCTAGCAATATTCCCCACCGGTCCCATCCATTCTATGCACCCGCCAATGTCACTGACGGGCAATGTCATTCACCATGGAACTGTCATCCGCCCAGCAATAATAAAATAATAATAAATCAATATTTTTGAGACATTTTTACACAGCACCATCTAGTTCCAAACTAAGCAGAGCTTGTACATGGGTACTAGACAATGGATATAATACTTAATAAATATACTTTTTTTTTTGTAAATACATACTTAAAATACATAAGAAACACCCAGACAAACACAAATACTCATGTAAACCCACACAAATATTTGTGTCTTGTGGGAATCGAACCTACGACCCCATGATCAGTAGTCCGGCACTCGAACCACTAGACCACAGACGTCGTCATGCAATGACTCCCCTTAAGACAGGTTGCTAAGCAACCTAGCTAGGAGAACGGTAGCTCACCAAAAAATAATTTTACTACACCTAACATTAAACTGTGGACTATAAATAATAATGTCATGTCATTCACCCAGCAATGTCATCATCATCGTCAGCCTATATTAGTCCACTGCTGGGTGTAGGCCTCCCCTCATGTGCGCTATTTCAGTAAATTTTCCTCGGTTTTGCCAGTAACTGTTCGCTAATCACCACTCCATCTTGCCGTAGAGCGTCCTACATTACATTTGCTAAGTCGCGGTCTCCACTCGAGAACATGTCTACCGCAGCGGTTGTTGATTCTTCTGCATGTATCGGCAATGTGAGTGTCACTTGTGATTCCTGTGTGAATGTCTGTCGCCATACGAGTACCTGTGGTGAGCGCGGCGCCCGCGACGCCGGCGGCCTGCGCGCCCAGGCTGTGCCCCACGAAGTGCGTCTTGTTGAGGTCCAGCCCCCTGCCGACAACGACATCGTTACACGACTGTTCATAGCGAGTGGTACACAGTACATACCCACACCTGTGAGCTTGTCCTGATGACAGTCATTATTAGCATTATCATTATTTAGCCGTTGTCGTCCCACTGCAGGCCCACTGCAAAGGCCTCCCTACCCTCCTTCCATTCCTCATGGTTCAAGGCTAATCCTTCCAGATGAAGTCAAGCTCATCCCGCCATCTTCGTCCAGGCCTGCCGCGCTGTCGTCTGCTGTTTTGTGGGACCCATTCGGTACTTCTTTTAGCCCACAGCTCATTCGATATGCGACGGACAGACCGATGAGATGAGATGAAAAGTAAAAATTTGACATAAACCATCGCCCATGCAAAGTCTAAGTCAAATATTTTATTTCAATTAGACCATATATCAAAATAGCACTCTTGAAAAGTCAAAACTAGTTACACGGTTCCAAAAAGTGGGTCTTATGGAGAAGTATCAGCAAGAAACTCCATAGACACTCTTTTAATAAAAAAACATGATTACAGTGTTAATCTTGGTTTACAATTTTTGTCTGTTTAATTCGTGTCTGTTTAACATGCGATTAATCGGTAACGTGGTGCAACACTGCCATCTTTAACACATCCAGAACCCTCCGTGCCTCAGAGAGGACGTAAAGCCGTCGATCCCGGTTGTCATGCGAACGCCTATGACAATTGTTAGTGGAAGTCAACCTGACAATCAAATTAATCAGTAACGCTAACGTGTATCGCTAAACTCCGGTTCAGAGTGCATGTGGTAGATGCGGTGGTTTGTTCACCTAGAGACCATGTAGTCGACGAACATGGCGGCGAAGCGTCCGATGTACCAGGTGTTCTGCGCCGCCGTGAAGTACCAGGGACCCGCCTCCAGCCGGTGCGCGTCCACCATTATCACGTTACTGTCGCCGCGCTGCATGTACGCTGCCGACAGAGACGGAATATACACAGTTATATGTGTGTGAGAGAGAGAGAGAGAGAGATGGTGAGTGGTCGCCTAGCAACACCGAGGATCACCTAGTACACGCCGAAACCCCGCCTGCACAATCTAAGGCAGGCGGGCCTTTGGGATCGCGGACGTTCTGAAAGGGGACTCTGTTCGCCCATCATCATGCAATCCCAGAGAAGACGGTAGCATAGTGGTCTCGTGCTGCCGTGCACAGGGACGTTCTGGGGTGATCTATTAAGAGGACACAGTGCCCCCCTCCATGTGGTGATGGTGGCCACCGGGGTGGTTTTAGTGGTTAAGAATCCCACAGTCCCCGGTCTAACCCCCGTAGACCGGCAGCCTTTCGAAGGTTTCCCCCGTAAACAATAAAAGGTACTCGGGGTTCTCTAAATAGCTGGACTGCGAGTTTTAGCTCTAAGGGAGCGTAGCTTAAGTAAGGCTACAACTCATTTGGGATTCTAACCCACAAAATTTTAAACCTCCATCTCTCGAACAACCGTGGAAAAAAGTTCCACCGAAGCTTCCAGAACATCCTGATGGACTGTGGAGACTAAGCTTCTCCAGCATATAGGGTATACTGTATGGTGTGAGGTGTGGTACCCTCCCTGACGAGCACGGCGCTGCCGTCCTCCGGCTGCTCCATGAAGGCGTGGAAGTACAGCACGGTGGGCGCGGCCCAGTCCATGTGCGACGCGAACAGCCGCTCGTCGTCGTTCACCATCAGCTCTTGGAACACCGTCGGGTTGTGTCTGCAACAACAATGTTCCTCTCACCACTGACTTTGTACATACATTCTACCTTCTTCGTTCAATCTATGCTATTTTGGAATGCTCTCCCTGTGGAAATCATAAATGCAATCTCCGAGGTGCTACTGAGAATTTTATTGAAAAACCCAATGACACTGCTCGACCTGGGATTCGGGCCCAGGACTTCTAGCGTAGCAGTCGCGCTTAGAACCAATACACTAATGGACACACATACACAGTTGGTGTTATGATATACAATGTGAAAAGCGGGCGGGTTGTTAGTCCACGAGGTCACCTGGTGAACAGCTGGAAGCCGATGTCGTTGGTGTTCTTGACGTAGGGGCACTGCGACTTGTCCACGGGCGCGATCTGCAGCAACGCGTTCTCATACTGCACGCCCGGCGGACCTGCGCACGCGCACCACACATTAATACATATAAGTGGGCATAACAAATATACGCTCATTGAAACTACTTTTCACGGATTTTATCGCGTTGTATTGATATTATTAATCCCGATGTTTCGGACCATTTATAGCGTTTTTGTTAATTATTGGCAATCCAATTCACGCAAAACAAGCTTACCGTATCCTTTGGTCTTTCTTTGATCGTCAGTAAGACGCCCACCACATCAGTCTACCCGTGACCATGGACGCTGTAAAGGGTCCGAAACGTCGGGATTAATAATGTCGATATATCGCTATAAAATCCGTAACAAGTAGTTTTATTTCAATGTGTAATATTCGCGTAAATGTCAGAAATCAATATGTTAACTATTATACATACATTTATTTTGAACTACTTCTCAGACATCATACAACTAAAAAATCTTGTGAAAGTGTTATAATAGATCATATAGCTATGTTTTTTTGCAATACAAGTCACGTGCTAGTTTCTCAAATCACAGATATTGCTGATACTAATCAGCTGGCGACAAACCGTCTATGCATGTCTTTTATTTATCAATATATAGCAGTGGTAGCCTAGTTGTATGACCACTGGACTGCCAAGTCGAAGGTCTCGAGTTCGAATACAAGGCACGCACCTCTGACTTTTCGAAATTATGTGCGTATTAATAATTACTCGCTTAAACGGTGAAGGAAAACATCGTGAGGAAACCTGCATCAAGCAAGCATACGGCCAACCTGATGGTAAGCGGTTACCGTAGCCTATAGACGCTTGCAACACCAGGGGTATCACTTGCGCGTTGCCGACCCTGTATTGAAAGAGGAATAGCCAACTATTCCTCTGTTCAGGTTCGGTCCGATTGGCATTATAACGGTCAAAGTCCCCCCACTGCCAACACAACGTTTCCTCGCGGAGCACTGGCAATCTTGCTCACCGTAAGGAACACAACACTGCTCAAAGCAGTGTTATTTCACTTCGATTTACTTTAATATCTTTTTGTATTTTTTGGCATTATCCATGCTAAGATTTTAAAGTTATTTTATAGCGAAGGAAAAATTCGACCGCACGCGCACGCAGGATTCGAACCTGCGTCTTTTGGTTAGTTACACCAAACACTATGACCACTAAGCCACCGCGACTCCTACCCGCCAGGTCGAATTTTTCCTTCGCTAAAGTAACTAAAATCTTAGCATGGAAAATGCAAAAAGATAGTGAATATACAACGTGTTACAAAATACCCCGTTAAAAATATAATGAATTATCAAAGCCAAAAATGTTGTCAGCTGTCATGTCAGGGAACCAGATTATTTAACAGAAAGGCCTACGTACCTGTTTTACCTAACAATTGTCTACTTTAATAGTTTTTCTATTTTTCATTCATAAATGTTGTTGTTTACCTTTTTTTGGGGTAAGTTATACAGCGTTACTACGGTTCTTAAATATTGTGAATGGACTCATTATAAGGCCCCATTTAACCTCTTCTCGGCTTTACGGGTAGTTTTGTAACACCCTGTATGTTTAAATATTATAAAGTTATATCAATCGTTAATGCTAATGCGTGTTGCCCATGTACGGTCTAGTTGTAATTAACTCAGTCCGGCTCGGGGGCCCTTCACCGCTGTCACACTAATATCATTTACTTCAACTATTACATTTTCATCGAATGTTGCGAAAATATACTTAATTATAATCCCGGCGACGCGGAGCCGTGGCCGTGGCGCCAGGAAATACTGATATCCTGAGGATAGACTGGTTGTCAGGCTTTTTGGGCTTCTTTTGGGCTACCAGTAACCATTGTCATAGGTGTTCATTATGATAACCGGGACCGACAGCTTTACGTGCTCTCCGAGGTACGGAGGGGGCTTATTTCCGGCCTCCACGTTTTTGTTCCCAAGCACTCCAAAACTAAAATTAAATATTATTGATTTCTGACGCGAATATTATACATTGAAATAAAACTACTTTTTACGGATTTTTTATTAAAAAATATTATTATTTTGTAAAAGGCTCCAAAAGCTTTTGCAAATTTATTCACGAGGTACTATTATTGTCATAATTATTTAATAGTAACGACCGACGTTCGCACGCGTGCAATATACTCATTACATGCATGTATTATACGTATAAACCTGTAAATTTGAAGAAAATCTGTAAATTTTATTGAAAACCGTAATAAATTCGTTGCGTGGTTTGGAAAAACTAAGCACCATTCCCATTGGAATCGAACCTTGAAGCGACCTCTTAAGCAGCAGTCGGCACTCGAACCACTGAGCACAGACGTCGTCGGTAATTGTGATGTATATACAGGGTGGCCCATTTACAGTTGGTCCATATTTACTTCAAATCATAATTTGAATTAATTCAACTTAATTATTAAAATAATATCATAGTTTAAGTTAGACTAAATTATTTTAAGAAAATAACTTCAAAACTTCTAAACTACTGATTTTCGCGAACATACCTATGTTGCGTTTAGATTAATCACTGGGATGTCCTAGATTCAAAAAAATATTTTTGGACCACTATAAATGGGCCACCCTGTATTAGCTAGACCGGCGCGAGCGCGCGTTGTGCAACAAGCTGAAAGTACCCCGACAGGCCGGCCGGTGTGGAAATGTGGAAAAACTGGCATCACCCCCCCACCCCCACCACCTCCGCGACCCGCGACCAGAGACAGCGGATGTGTTACATGAGCAATTAATTTTGTATCCGTAAGGGTCTATTTATATTTCCACGGAACACTTTGACTGTTCGTGTTGCTTCGGTTTCATTCCGTGGTCATTTATATTGACTCTTATTAAATCGTGCGAGGCGCACGTGACGTAGCACCCACGTGTGTATGTGTGTGTATGTATGTGTGTCGGCTGTGCAGCGCTCATCTGTTTGTAGTAAGTTCATTTAACGCTGACGCGCTGTGATTCTTATGTCACTAGCTTAAGTTTCAAATTCAATTGATTCACGCGTCTTCGTGAAATGAATGAACTGTAGTAGCGGATGTGATGTGAGGGAGTTTTTGGTATTAATTCAAGTGGGTTGCGCGTGCACATGCCACCCAGTTTCTTGTTTAGTATACCTAAAACGCTTTTAGTTTTCAAATTCACCTCAATTTGAAAATTAAGAATGGATTGTAGTTGTATCCGGATTACAAATGAATGGCATGCCATCACGCTTCTGTTGTTGATCGGATAGGCAGAGTTGTACTTATGTACATACATCGTTTGCCGGTACAGTTAAGTCTCATGTACCTATGTGCTCATAGGGAGCGCGCTGCCGCGCTATCTCTAAGGGATGCAGGTTTCCTCACGATATTTTCCTTCACCGTTTAAGCGAGTGATAATTAATTATACGCACATGATTTAGAAAAGTCAGAGGTGCGTGCCTTGTATTTGAACTCGAGACCTTAGACTTGGCAGGCCAATTATATTATTATTTGGTGGCACACAGTGACAAGTTTTGTATTGTTATTTGTATTGATCAACCCTTGTATTATTCAATATACTGATAACGTAGCGGTTAGAACACTAGTCCGTCTTAGTGCGGGTTCAAATCCGGATTACTGGTTTCTTCAAGTTACGTGCAAATTTATTGTCCGTGTTGAAACACTGCCGGTATATATTTCTTATATGGTTATCTATGATGATAAAATGACAAAAAAACATAGATTCTATATGCCCGCCTGATGATAAACGGAACCGCAGCATAATTCATGCGTTGACGCCTTGAGACTTGAGCTGTTGTCTCCTGTGGCCAGTAGAGGGCGTCACAGACGGCGAAGATACTATAATATTTTATGTTAAGATGCCTGGATCCATATAAAATGTTATTGTATCTTAAGGTATCCTATAGTATATCCGCTCGAATCATTCTCTTTATTTTTAGTTAAGATACGAGTAGCATGTTAAGATATATTTCGCATCTTAACATAACATTTCCATATCGCTTGATAGCTTAAGATACTGTAATATGAAAATATACAACGTGTCACAAAATACCCAGTAGTAAATATAATTAATTATCAAAGCCAAAAAATGTTGTCAGCTGTCATGTCAGGGAACCAGATTATTTAACAGAAAGGCCTACGTACCTATTTTACCTAATAATTGTCTACTTTAATAGTTTTTCTATTTTTCATTCATAAATGTTGTTGTTTTCTTTTTTTTTGGGGTATGTTATACAGCGTTACTACGGTTCTTAAATATTGTGAATGGACTCGTTATAAGGCCCCATTTAACCTCCTTTCGGCTTTACGGGTAGTTTTGTAACACTCTGTATAGTATCTTCGCCATGTGTGACGCCCTTAATGTTACCAGAATACTGTTATAATAAGTACTTACGTATGAGGGAGAGGAAACACGCGAGGGGCACCATGGAATGCATGACGTCACTATGTACTGTGCGCACCACACTCCTACTACTAGTCCTAGTACTAGTATTACACTTATATACTAAATATTTTACGTAAAAATGATGAAAAAAGAAATTATGTACTTATTTAAAAAATATTTAATTATACGAGATTTTAATTTACGAAACTATATCAACGGACGTTTTTAGACGTTCCAATTTTAAAATAGTGAAACGTTACAAACAATATGATGTTGTTATGATAGTGCGTTCGACAGTGTTTTGGCGCGTGTACCGCGGCGCAGCCCTTCGCGCCACCACACACCACACGCGTAGAGGGGCGGAAGAAAGTCAAGCGTTATTTACGTACGACAGAGAAGTGCTTTACTTACATACATACACTCACGCCTTTTTCCCATGGGGGTAGGCAGAAACTAAAGAACGCCACTTGCTACGATTCTTGCATACTTCTTTCGCTTTCGCCGGTTGCGAGTACTACGCACCTGACCTTTTTGAAGAACCTCGCCAATAAGGCTTTAATTCTGAAATAATATTACGCAAACAAGCCTAAATACGTATATTTTTGCGAAGTCAAAGGTCTCGAGTTCGAATACAAGGCACGTATCTCTGACTTTTCGAAATCATGTGCGTATTAATTACCACTCGTTTAAACGGTGAAGAAAATCATCGTGAGGAAACCTGCATGCTTTAGAGATATTTTGTCAACGGTTTGTTAAGTCTCATCTCATCATCAACCCGTATACATGTACCACTGCTGGGCACAGGTCTCCTCTCAGAATGATAGGGATCAGGCTATAGTCCACCACGCTTCCCTAGTGCGGGTTGGCAGACTTTACAAACCGTCGAGAAAAATCTCTAAGGCATGCAGGTTTCCTCACGATGTTTTCATTCACCGTTTAAACGAGTGATAATGAATTATTAATACACACATGAATTCGAAAAGTCAGAGGTGCGTGCCTTGGGTTCGAACTCGAGACGTTCGACTTGGCAGTCCAATGGTCATACCAATAGGCTATCACTGCTCAAAACAAGTAGTAACTAATAAACATTATTGTATCACGTGTAATACTCATAATGTGTTGTTAATTATGAAACGTTTGTAATTAGCGCACTGCATTACATTGTGACCTGATTGCGCCACTTGTGTTCAACTAGTTCACAGGCGGTGCTCCTCATGTGAGTATCATTCATGTTTCGATTCTTGATACTAGAAAAAATTCGTGTAGGTATCACGTCTACAAGGCTTAGGCAGAAGTTAATGTTCCCAAACCCACAGTTCGCCGGTACGTTTAGGTATAATTAGTGTTGCCATCTGTCCCGGTTTCCGCGGATTTGTCCTAGTTTAGAGAGCGTCCGGGCGGAGTTTCATTTGTAGTCCGGGCTTAAAATTATCAAGTCATCGGTCGCCATCGGGTGCCGCCGCTTTGCTGCGAGCAATGACTCTTTGGATTTATGACATGTCCGGGCTCTAAGCCCCAAAATCCTGGGTTTTTGGGCTTCTTGTCCAGGTTGCCGGATTTTAGAGATGGCAAGCAATATAATATAGCCCATGTGACCCATAGGCTATATTATATTTTCAAATTAATTAGGGATTCTTACTAAAACTCCAATAATGTAACCCAAGGTGTCAAAAAATCCTATATATGTATACAATACATTTTGCACCCGTGCGAGCCGGGTCGGGCCGGTAGTCTCTTGAAAAAAAAAAAGTATAATCGTCATAGATCACCTATCACCTGGAGGGCGGCAGGTGGCGGACTCACACCGACTAACAACCGCACTGACCTTCACTTGCCGTAGTAGTCATGGACATACATAGAACCCATAACCTGTAAACTAGGCTCATCACACAGTTACTTGTTCTATTCTATGGAGTCCCCGCGACACAAGGCTTCTGCCTTGTGTCGCGGATCCCGGACTAGATAAGAATATCTAGTCCGGGATTTTTTATTTTTCTGTTAACATATACTATCCCACTGCTGGACAAAGGTCTCCCCATAACCTTCCACATCTACTTATTTGAAGTTTTTATTTCATACTACTAAGGTGGCAATTAAGCATACGGCCCACCTGATGGTAAGTGGTTACCGTAGCCTATAGACGCTTGTAACACCAGGGGTAACACTTGCGCGTCGCCGACCCTGTAAAACGAAAGAGGAATAGTTGGGTTGGCAGTATAAGGGTCAAAGACCCCCACTGCCAACACAACGTTTGCTCGCGGAGCACTGGCAACCATTAGCGTATGCAGATCGCCACGACACCGCTTCCTCGGCCTACCCCTTCAACGTCTTTCCTGAGGCAACCACTCTGTGTACGTGTCCCGCCCACTCCCACTTGAACTTGCAGACTTGTTCCACACATCCGTGATACCCGTTCAGGAGTTAACATAACATACCATCACGCCTGTATTCCCCGAAGGGTTAGGCAGAGCTGTACTAAATTACACCCACATTTCGCCGGTATGTTTAGGTCCCATGTAATAGGGGGCGAGTCTATTGCCATTAACCGGGCACAAATCCAGACTCCGAGCTGCTACTGAGAATTTCATAGAAACACCCAATAACACTTTTGCTAGACCTGGGGATCGAACCCAGGACCTCTAGCATAGCAGTCGCGCTTAGGACCACTAGACTAATGAAGCAGTTCGGAAGTTAACTAAAAAAAGAAATATGGCCACGCTTGCAGGTCGTTAACACATCGGATGTAACTGTTCACGGTGTGATATAAACCGGCTCACGTGCTGCGCGTCGTTAGCTAATATAACGTATCGCACAACTTTCGCATCGATCACGCATGACCCGACGGATTTTTTTGACAAATAGGCACACGGCCTGCTTGATGTTAAGCGGCGCAACCGCAGCCTATACACGTTTCATCAACACCAGTGCAGTTGTTAAGTGTCATATGCACAGTAATGTCACAGGTTGGAATACCTTTCGAACCACAAACACAAGTAATGTTAGCACATTGGTAATGTCAGAATAAATTCCTATTCTGTGGTAATGTGTTAACATTATTGTGATGCATTAGTAGCCTAGTAATCGTAAGCGCGACTGTTACGCTTGAGGTCTTGGGTTCGACTCCGAGAGCCGGGCTTATCGGCAGAAAAGTCAGTAGCGGTACCTACCTACTTTTTTTTTAGTAAGGAAATATCAATATAATTATAACAATTAGAAAACAAAAACAGAAAACGAAGTCTTCGCAATACCGATACCGTATCCAGAGTACCATAGTAACGACTGTCATAGGTGTTTGTATGACAACGGAGACCGACGGCTTTACGCTCGCTCTCCGAGGCAACGAGCTTCGATGTAAAAAATGGTCACCCATCCACAAACTGACCGCGGCTAGCGCAGCTTAATGTTGCAGACTCATCAACTTAGTTATTACTTATCCCCTCTCTCATTCATCATCATTATTAACAGATAAATGATTGCATCACAGTACCTAAGCTACTCTAATTGACTGATTTGTATGTTTAAATAAATATTTTTTCATTTTCATTTTCATTTTTACTCGATCGGGTTATTAATGTACGGTCAACAAAAGAGTTAAGTATACAGATAGCAAACGAAATATGCATTTTTATACAGATTAACATAAATAATTACTCGCCAAGGGGTTAGGTATGTAGCTGCTTACTATACCTACGTTTTGACACATATTGCGTGATACATTATTACACTATCTTTATCAAAACACAAATTATTAATTAGCTGCCTGTATACCTCTCTTTTGTTGACTGTACCTCAAGTCTACGTAAAAGTTAAAAGGCGCGGTGTCCTGTATGTAAGTATTCGCAGTAATTACAGTAGCTGGTCGCGCGACTGTCGCAACACGTCGGCATCCCGGCGAGCCGAGTGGGTGAGCAGGGAGGCTGCTCGCCCTTACGTAGGCAGACCACGGGTTATGTAAACATTATTCAATCTGAAAGTTGCGTGACCAATTGACCATATATTTATTCTAGGTGACTTTATAAGCGGGGCATGCTTCGTTAATTGAAGGGGTCCAGTGAGTTTTGGACCACATTCGTGGCGAATTTCACGGATCCCATGGCCATGACTATAAGAAACGTGAAGGCAAGTGCCGCGTTTAGTCGGTACGAGTCTGACATACCCTGCCACCTCCCCGGGTGTCGGATGATCCATGAGGATTATCCGACACCTAGAAAAAAAAAAGAAAAGAAAGAAAGGCCTACGTACCTATTTTACCTAATAATTGTCTACTTTAATAGTTTTTATATTAAAGAAGAGATTATACAGATGACAAATATGCTTGGGATTGAACTGTTCTAATGAACTAGGCTTTCGATTCTTTAATATTCTATTATTCTGACATTTCTTTGTTTTATTTTATTTATGTTTTTGAAATTGAAATGTTATTTAGATGAATAATGTAAAAACATGAATTGTAAAGTATGAGAATCGTGCAGCCATTGATGTTGCATATATTGATATGCAATAAAATGACTTAAAATTACATTGTGCCCTTCAGTTGCCTAGCGGTCTGAGCTTGTCATGCTCACTAAAATGTCCTGCTGATGGTGGCGTAGTGTGTCGGGTCGTTTTATTCCCTGCAACATGGTTGAGTCGAACGACGCCGATACGCACGTCATACTCGTGAACGGGTGCCGTCTGTCGGGGCTGGTCAGCTCTTACTGTCAATGGCAATCTCTTTATTAATTTGTTTTAATTTTTCTGTTTAGTATAGGCATATTAATTTGAAAGTACACATCAAACTGCATTGTTCTCATGTAAGTCTGACAATTATTTATATTAATTTGATATTAGCAGACATTACTGCAATAATGACTGTGATTATATTTTTTCTTATTATTTAATAATGTTTAACTCAATACAATGTAAATGTGAGTACTTAGTATACTCAGCTTTGAACAGTCTGGTGGCTTTGAGCCTTTTTTATATGGCCTACGCAAATGTTTATCTGATCTGGTATCGTCGTGCGACGGATTGTTGAGCTCCCTAAATTATGGTTGAGCTACACAATGACTGATGCATGCGTGCCGTCAGTTGGGACTGGTCTACTCAAAGCCGCTATGGCTCTTTCTTCAAAAGGCCATTTCAGACTTTGCCCTACATTGTAAGACACATATTAATTTGTTACCACTATTCTATGTCTGGACTTTAAAAGAGACTATGATTCTCTGAGTTTGTTTCGGCGTTTCTTCTCAGAGGTCGTCAGCTAGGAAATGCCGGAGCCATCTAGCTTTAAAAAAAATGTTTATTATTGACTTGTAAAAGTGTCTTTAAAAGATCTATTTACAGATATAAATATCATTTATCATCATTTATCATTTATTTTTCATTCATAAATGTTGTTTTTTTCCTGCGTTATACGGTTCTTAAATATTGTGAATGAACTCGTTATAAGGCCCCATTTAACCTCCTTTCGGCTTTACGGGTAGTTTTGTAACACCCTGTAGAGTACGGTAACCGCTTGATGGTGTGTAATGTATGTTGTGCAGGGCGATCTGCGGGCGCATCGAGGCGTACCTGTCGTCGCTGCCGCCTCCCTTCCAGCTGCACCGGCCGCTGCTAGCTCGTGCCGCCTCCGCCGAGGCGCGCACACCCGCGCGCGCGCCCTCCTTCAGCGTGTGCTGGTGCTGCACCATGCAGGTGACGCACACACACACACACACACACACACACACACACATAGACACACACACACACCCGCGCGCGCGCCCTCCTTCAGCGTGTGCTGGTGCTGCACCATGCAGGTGACGCACACACACACACACACACACATAGACACACACACACACCCGCGCGCGCGCCCTCCTTCAGCGTGTGCTGGTGCTGCACCATGCAGGTGACGCACACACACACACACACACACATAGACACACACACACACCCGCGCGCGCGCCCTCCTTCAGCGTGTGCTGGTGCTGCACCATGCAGGTGACGCACACACACACACACACACACAGAGACACAGACACACACACCCGCGCGCGCGCCCTCCTTCAGCGTGTGCTGGTGCTGCACCATGCAGGTGACGCACACACACACACACACACACAGAGACACAGACACACACACCCGCGCGCGCGCCCTCCTTCAGCGTGTGCTGGTGCTGCACCATGCAGGTGACGCACGCACACACACACACACACACACAGACACACACACACACACACACACACACACAGACACACACACACACACACACACCCGCACAGACACACCGCACTCTCCCGTTTGTACTGACGGCTCGTGGTGCCCGCAGGCGCCGGAGGTGGTGAACGCAACAACGGGTAAGCTGGAGAGCGGGCAGCCCTCGCTGCTGTGCAAGCAGAGCATGTTCGCGCGCTGGCAGTACCTCGTCAAGAGACTGCCGCTACTGCCGCAGGTGAGTACCGCCCATGACCCCATGTGCACCGTCTCACCGACACGACTCATATACTACATCTACGTTTAGGACTTAAGAACGCCACTGATGACGTCATTAACGTGGCCCCCTACTGAACACAAGTAATCTATACTAATTAAAATAAAACTACTTTTTACGGACTTTGTCGCGTTATATTGATACATGATCAATTATATTGTATTATATCATGTAACAATAAAAATTTACGGTAGCGTCAGTAATTATATCATCAAGACCACCTCCACCCACCACCTCAGTCTACCCGTGACCATGGACGCTGTAAAGGGTCCGAAACGTCGGGATTAATGTAATCATAACCTTAAGATATTTAGCGAAGGAAAAATTCGACTACGGGCAGAATTCGAACCTACGTGTTCTGGTTAGGTACACCAGTTCTGTGTTATGAAACTGGCACTCTATTTGCGGCACACTATGATGGCCGTTACGTTAATGGACGAAAATAAAAAAAACACAATGCATATACCTACATATTTTATACATATATTTTTTGTAGTACCTAGTGTCGTTAGAACACTATTGACAATAAAGAACAACAATTTGCTCCTTCACATGTAATTATTAATTACTACGAAACGTCATGAGTGGACAAACGTCAAAACGGCCATCATAGCGTGCCGGTAGTGTAGATAGAAACGACATTTTGAATATTTTAAATGGGTCTTCTGATACCTGGCGGGATGCCTTCTCACTGTCGCAGGAGGTGGAGCCGGACGGCGCGGCGCCGGACGTCCCCGACGTGGCGGACAGTATCGACGGGCTGCTGTACAGCGAGGCCAAGCAGATGTATCCCACCTACCAGGTACTAGACACTACGGTCGTCCGTTGATCACGTGAGGCTCGGAAGGGGAATATAAAATACAAATGATTTTGTGTAGGGGGCGGGGATAGGCTAGAACTTCACCAGGGAGGAGGGAGGGATAGAGAGTTGTTAAAAAGAACAACACCAACAATTATGTCGGAAGTCGATTTCTTGTCTCATAAATGAGTCATAATTATGATACTCTTAGCCAAAGATTGGAAGTGTAAGTAAATTCTACCAATTTACTTACACTTCAAGGATATATAAGAGAGGTAGGGAATAGTGGGATTAATTCCACTCAACTTGGAGCTGCCCGACTGGGGAAGTACCTCCGCCTTGCAGAAAATCAAAGTTATAAGTAACATAGTGCATAACACACTGTTGTCACAACTTCCGTTTCAGTTGGCCTGTTTTTTGATGCACTACTTCAGTTAAAAAACTTTTAGCCAATAATTTATTTATTAATCAAGTTCTTACGATAATCACCATTATCTTTAGCATGTAAGTCTCATTCAAAATTATCTCTTAATACCTAATAGCTCTCATGTTTACCTACATATATAATTTATTGGTGAAGATTTGTAATTGGCGCAGGACTATTTGTATTTTTTTTCAATTACTTTATGTTTTGTCTGTAAATTTTCCATACAATAAATAAATAATACGTCCCTCTGAAATTCCGAGGTAATGACATTTTCATTTTCCTATTAATATTATTATAAATGCGAAAGTAACTCTGTCTGTTATGCTTTCACGTGTAAACCGTTCAACCGATTTTGATGAAATTTGGTACAGCTATAGATTATATCTTGGAAAAGGACATAAGATACCCGTTGCCTCAAAAACGCCTTTCAGATGCAGGTGAAACCGTAAACAAAAGTTAGCAAGTACAAAAAACCTAAAGCTTTTGGCTTTATAGCTGGATTATTACAATTCGATGATGTCTCGTGCCCTCAGCTCGCTAAACAACGTCTCATCGAGGCGTTCGAGAAGGCCAAGCTGGGGCGCTGGATCAAGCGTCCGCTGGAGCAGGACCAGTTCGTGTGCGAGATCACGGACGCGGAGCCCGCACTCCTGTTCGCTTAGGTGGGCCCACATCCCGCCGCGGGGGGCCGGGGCCGGGGCCAGGGGGGCCGGGGCCGGGGCCGCTGCACCTTGAATGATCGGGATTGTACGGTTGGTAATGAAGGAAGCAAGAATGATTGCACTAACAATGTTAGTAGTCAACACGTTAAAGAACCTATACATGTTGAATACGGTTGTAATGACAAATTGAATGATAAGGTATACGCTCTACGTTTACCGCACTGTATGACTCCCGGTGTGTTTGGTAAGCGAGACTCAGTGGGCGGCAGTGGCGATAGACTGTGCGGTGAGGACCCGGGAGCAGGGGGTCGGAATGTGCGGGCGAGTGCTCACACTGTAGCCGACACCAAGGTGCGGCTCAGTGACGTAGGCAGTAGGTCTCTCTCGTATTATAAGTATCGTAACAGTAAGGCTATTAATGATATTACTAGTAATAATGATTCTTGTAATATACCAAAAAATAATAAAGCTAGTATTAATAGTCGCTTCCTTAAAACTAAGATTAATAATATTGACGTAATTAAAACATGTGATCTTGAGCATAATAAATCTTGTTCTAGTATAGTTGATAGTAATGATAGGAGACCAGCAGACCAAGAATCATGGGATGCTGATGACACAGAAAATAATAACTTAGGTTCAAATAGAGATTGTGATTGTGTTCAGGATATAAATAGGGACAGTAGTTTACCGGTTAAGAAAGACAAAGCAACGAAAACAGAAAAGAATCGGTCGAAAGATGATAGAGAAGTAAAATATATAACGCACAAAATACAAGATATTCAATTAAAAGACAAGAATAAATTTTGGAAAGATTTCTATAAAAACAGACAAGCGAAGCGTGACGTCGGTAATAATGATGCCAAAGAAACTTGTGCCGACAGCACTACCACGGAACACGGTGACGCACATCGTAACTTAAGGAAATCAACACATGCACAATATTATCTTAAAGATAAGAACCACGATAGTTTAATGTTTGACAGTAGAGATAGTATTAGACCAAGAGTTCTAACCAAAGATAACATAAATGATATTGAAGAAACTGTTAGTGGTAAGCTAAGTAGTGTTGGTAACGAAGTCATTCGACGTCAAGGTAACACTTTAGATAATAAGAATTATAAAGAAAATACTTTAAGACAATTCAATTTAAGAAACACAGTCGTAACTGTAGAAAAAGACATAGGTGTAGATATTAGGAAACTCGAAGTAGGTGAGGTAGGAGAAGAGGGTACCAATACTGAAAGCAACGTCAACCGTAGAGCAAATATAGTCAATAAATTGACCACTTATTACTTAAGCAAGTTCAGAAGCACCGTCAGTAATACGTCTCACGCAGAATACCAAGAGCACACTCAACTTAAACACAGACTACATAACAATGATTTCCAAACGAAACCTACAAATATTGACAGTTACGACTCCGGAGTCAACAATATTAGTATTACAGACAAAGAAATGTATTCGATTCATAATTCAAATGTATTTGATCCTAGACCCCAAAATAATGCTTCTAATTGTAACGATTCTCTGGATATTAATACTAAAGTAACGGATGAACAAAACAGTAATAACACACCGCCCAATGTGAAGAGCGCACTGCTCTTACGAAGGCTACACATTTACAAGAACATATTATGCACAAAAAAATAATGTAGCGACCTGTCGAGTGTGTGTGGCGTCTAAAGATTATTTTCTGACTGTCCCACTGTTGGGCATGGACCTCTTCAGAATCAGAAAGATACCACAGTCCAACAGCAGGCTCCTTTACTGAAAGAGGATGTTATTCTTCATCCTAATTTGTTGTCTTGACTTTCACGGCGAGTAACATCCTGTATCAGTCTGTGTCTAATAAAGCTTTGTATTATTATAATTGTGAGAAATCAGTATTGTTTTTTTAATTATCTTTATGATATTTTTTATTGTTAATTGTTTCACGTCATTCAACCGTATTATTCAAAACCAATAAAATTAAAGATATCTAATGTTGTCCATTAACGTAGGTCAACTGTGTGAAGAAGAACATTTTAGATTATGTTGCAGTGTTCCCAATAATTAGCGATTTGCTTACCAACCGGGCCTGATGGAGTGAGTGTGTCTGTGTGTGTGTGTGTGTGTGTGTGTGTGTGTGTGTGTGTGTGTGTGTGTGTGAGAGAGAGAGAGAGAGAGGGGTGTTTGTATGTGAGCGGTCCCCGGTGGGCCTGGCCGCGACCGGCGCCGGTCAGTGATGTGTACCAAAGCGGTTTGTGTCAATCACTTCATTGTCAAGGAGATTATTGTTCTACTGATGTATCGACAGCCACCTCGTCGCGTGCCACACTGACTGATTACCGCTTAATATTCATATACGAGTACCTACTGGTCCATATTTCCGGAACACAAGAGAAATGATTTCTTAATTTCATTACAAACATTTTTAATATTAAAGATAATATTAAAAAAAAATTCTTTGATCCTGGTACTAGAAGGTAATTTTACTTGTCTAGTGCTGGTTCAGGATATTGGTTAAGAGAAGAAGAAAATGTTTCCTTGATCCTGGTACTGGTAGTTAATTTTGCTTGTCTAGTACTGGTTTAGGATATTCGTGAATGTATTTTTGTAGAAAGCTGTGCATGTAGTGTGGGCGCGGCGAGGTTGTGAAGATAATATGTACGCTTTGGTATGATATCATGCGCGTCGCGTCGGCCGCTCGCGCTCGGTGTAGACCAACCTTGGAAACAGAGTATGTCTAGATCTCGACAGCGGCTGAACTTAACTACCACAGGCTTAAGTATTGTTGTATACTTGCGGTACGCTATAATGACCGTTACGTTACGTACGACGAAAATAAAAAAGAAAACATATTGTATATAGGTTTTGTAGTAGTATCGTTAGATCACTATTGACAATAAAGAACAACAATTTGCTCCTTCAAATGTAATTACTAATTAATACGAAACTTCATGAGTGGACAAACGTCAAAACGGCCATCATAGCGTGCTCGTAGTGTAAGTATTAAGTTAATTGTAAATGTTTACGCCACATGTGTGAACCAATCATGTAATTTTAAGTGCCATTCAAGTGAAGTGAAGACATTATTGTCGGTGTTTAAGTAAATAAAAGAATAATCAATATTTAAAAAAAAACATTCGGCTATCTTATAAATATATTATTATGTATGTACCTTTTTTTTACTTAAATATTAAAAAGAAGATTGTTTTTTTTTATTTTGTTTTTTACAGTGCTGGTGAAAATTAAGTGTTACTCACGGCTAATATAATTATTGTATATATTTTTTGATTATTTATTGAAACACGCAGTTATTGTAACCTCAGCTGCTCATATCATGTTAGTCTACGTCCAATACCAATGACTTATTATTAATTTAATTACTTCGTTTTTTTTTTGTTATATTTACGAATCGAATATTGTGTGCGGAAGATAAATTACCTAGAGTTGTAAACTGAAAACATTATGTAACTTTGTCAAATACGTTTTTGATGTTTAAAAAGTATTTGATACTACAAAAAACTAATATGCGATTCGTAACATACACTTACATAATAAGTATTAATTTATTCGTTTCTAGAAATGATGGGACAGCACAATCTGTTGTCCATATAGACGACGAAGTAACAATCTTACATTTTTTGAGAACGTGACTTTTCTATACATAATGACTTTAACGTCTATTTCCGCGTGTATTGATGAATTCACTTCATTGTATTTTTAACAACAACTATCTACGTACAGAGCAGCACATCAAGCCACAATCTGTCAAATTTCTTTGATTGATTTTAATTTCTAACATTTACACGAATATTATACATTGAAATAAAACTACTTCGTACGGATTTTTTCGCGTTATATTGATATTAGTAATCCCGACGTTTCGGACCCTTTACAGCGTCCATGGTCACGAGTAGACTGTCTACCCGTGACCATGGACGCTTATTTCTTTGATTGATTTTAAGTTTTAATTCAAATTTATAAGGTTTATATTCAACTGGGAAAATTTGACAGTTTTGGATAGCTTGACCTGCTGGCGTATGTACAACGCGACTATGTTAGAGCGGAATATTTTAAAGTTTATATGAAACTATACTTTTTCACTTTGTGTAATTTTGGTCTATTTTAGTTAGTGGCAAGTGCAACAGTGGTAAGTGATACTTCGCCGTCGATAACCGATCACAGATGGCGCTGTCAAATGACTACTGATTGATTGTCAAATGTCATTTACCAGTTCAATAAACTTACAATATGTACGCTACATAATAAGAAATTTGTGATACATGAACATACCAACTGAGCGGAATAAATCATTTGTTTGTATGTGTTGTATTATTTCGATATTATTGCCCTTCACTGGTACTGGTCAGGTAAGTAGTTACACAGAAAGATATTATGAGTGGTTTTTTAATTACTTTAAAAAACAGTAAGTTCCTGAAGCTATTGTGTTGATATTGGTGTCTAACAGTTTGAGTGGCCAGTGAAGTCGCTGGGCACTGGCATGTGAGGCAGACTAAGTCCTATCCTATCCTATCCTACTAATATTATAAATGTAAGTTGGTGAAGATGGATATTTATTACTCTTTCACGCTAAAACTACTGAACGGATTTTGATGAAACTACAGTATTGTAATTTATACATCAGAATAACATTATAGGCTATAATTTATGACGATTTTGAGTTAATTAGCCTAATTACAACGGTACCTAATTAAAAGTAACTTTTCCATTCGGGCAGAAGCTAGTATAAATATCAAGTAATAGTTTATATCAATTATGTTTATAATTTTATTTTTATTTATTTAGTTGAGTTATTTATTTCAGGCAACAAGGCCCATATGAATATATAATAATACAATATAAAAATAGAACACAACATAAAATACTATAAAATATATACAACAATAACATTACTACTTCACACGCAAATTCGTCGGTATTTAGTATCCATAGTACAAACTGTTCAGTTTTGGACTAGATGGTGCTGTATAAAATGTTCAAATTATGTATTTAATGTGGCAACATTGTTGCGTTCCGGTTTTTTTTATTCTACTAAGGCGGCAAACAAGCATACGGCCCACCTGATGGTAAGCGGTTACCGTAGCCTATAGACGCCTGTAACACCAGGAGTATCACTTGCGTGTCGCCGACCCTGTATTGAAAGGGGAATAGTTAGGTTGGCAGTATAAGGGTCAAAGTCCCCCCCATTGCCAACACAACGTTTCCTCTCGTGGAGCACTGGTTTGAGGGCAATATAGCCAGTGACATTATTGGCAGAATGAGACTTAACAACTGAGCTGTCAAGATGACAGCGCGCGAGTGGTACCACTGGTGTTGTTGATGTCTATAGGCTGCGGTTACCGCTTGCCATATAAAAAAGTGCTACAATTCTTGCGACATCACACCCCGTAGATGAGATAATACGTATGTTGACGGTAGATCTTCAATAAAACAAGCATGTTTGGCACAATATTATTATCATTAGTTATTTATTGATACAATAAACGTTTAGTAGGTACGTTATACTTAACACTACTTAAACAATACGCTGAGAGGCACAGCAGTTATCTTAATTATTATAACAATTATGTGTCTTTTACTAATCCCTGTCCATATTACTTTAATATTGGTTTAAAAAAATAGTTATATTTAGTTTAGAGTCCACTGTAGACAAATAACTTTATCAAAAATAAATGTTACATTCTTTTTACAAAAAGAAAACCATCTCCAAGTATTTTGTAGTAGACGCCAGCAGGTCAAGATATCCAAAACTGTCCAATTTCCCAATTGAATATGAACCTTATTGCTTTGCTTGAAAGTTGAAAATTAATCAAAGAAATTTGACAGATTGTGGTAGCTTGATGTGCTGACGTCTGTACATCTTTAATACCGATGGTTACACATCATCATCAGCCCACTGCGACAAGCCATAGGCCACATCAACCAAATGTATATATGAGAACAACTAGAAAATATACTCTTTCAAACAAACAAGATTTTCAGCCGCCTTCGAGTTATCGGAGAACATACATACCTACTTAAAAAAAAAGATTCTGACAAACTGAGAACCTCTGTGGTCCAGAAGTCGCTGGATCCCTTCAATAAGCGAGGCCTTGCCTCGCATACTAATTCAAGGCACGTAGCGGGAATTTACTTTTAGCAAATTATTATTTAAGAATTCTAATTTATAGATACCTACTTATATTGAATATATTGATCTAATAATAATATGAATATATGTACAACCTGTAACATTTTACAATTACCTACATTAATTAATGCACACCCTGAAAGTAGTTCAGAATCAGTTTAATCAATCGATTTTTATTAAAACTTTATCTTAATAAATATATCTAAGTAAACTACATTAACCTCTTCACTGTACAATCGATACGTACGAAAATGAAACGTAAGTCAAGGCAATAAAACTTTTAAATGTATTTGTAATTCCATCACTCAATACAAAAATTAACAAAATAGTGACTTATTCCAAGGAACTTATTGAAAAAAAAACATAGAAATCAAGTCATTAACCTCTAGGCTGGCACGGGCATTCGCAATTTCACTTACGAGGTAAATAAAATGTATAATTAAACAAGTTTAAAACACATTTCCGAAAAATAATTAGAGTTGCCCAAGACTCAGTTCCAGAACCAACAAAGTCGACTCGTAGGTATGTAGGCCATACTTTTATTAATATTACTTTTACTGATATTAATAAAAGTATGGATTTATTTTATTATTTTTGTGATTTGCCATTGAATGTAAGTACATACTATTCATTACTTAGAGGTACCTGATTGTATTTTGCATAAATCTCAAAAATAAATTCCGCCACAGCGCGCTCAGTGTTTTTGGATTTTGAATATTCTACTGCTTCGGCTGTGTCACCACAGGTAACACCGTATACTTTGATTTAAGTTTGTTTAAAAGATTGCATTTTTTTGCATTCCTTTGCAATGAAAGTTCAATATTTTACCAATATAAAAAAAATAAGTTTAAAAAATACGGAATTGTACTTGCGTACATTTTCGTTCCCTCTCCTGCAAATTTAAAGACCATGAGATAGAGCGAGACGTAACGAAGATATCCGTTGCTCTCGGAGCGGTGCGGCGCGAGCGTCGCGATCAAAGTCAACTTTGTTGCGTCGTGCGTGTATAAAAATCGTCTGTGACAGACAGCACTAGCAAATACCTATCTATGTATTCACTGGATCATTTTCGCGCGCGTTTTGATGTGATGAGAACTTTGGCAGTGTGTGGTGATAACGTAGTTTTAGCGTGTAGAACATTTAATGAAAGTTATGGTGAATAAGTAATCCATAATGACCTGTCCAGTGCTCTCCTAGATCCGCCTGACCTGACGCCTCTTGACTTTCTTTTGGGGATCCTTAGTTTTATAACTATGAAACAACAAGTGCCGAAGTCCTGAAAAATACTATAGTGACCAGCGTGACCGCTTCGGCATAGTGAAAAACGATTGGTGACTGTTTATCTAAAATAAGATAATAATTACGCAAAATGGGTATTAAAGTGCATCGAACAAGGTTGTTGACCTTTTGAAAGTGATTAAAAGAGAGAACGCCGCCGCCGTATGATAATCTATAAGTAGGTAAGTCATTTAGGTATTTCTATTTGATACTTATTTAATTATTTTGATTAAAACGTATCTTTTTTTTAAACACGCCGCTTTTGTCAAGCATTGTTGTATTTGTCACTTCTTTCGTATTTCTACATACCTATTACAATAGCTTCTATGTTACGAAATATTGCTTTTAACATTGTATCGTATCAATAAACCAAATTATTCAGAATAGACTTCAATAGACTATCCGAAGCCTGAAAGCTATGCGGCTCTTTTCGACCGCTCGGCGATGCGTAGGTTAACAACCTACAAGTTGCGATTACTTGCGATCGAATGTGATAAAGTGGTAAAAATTCTTTAAAAAAAAAGCTTTACGCCCAAAAATGTAAAATTACATGTAGGTAGGTATGTCCTAGGACCATAACACATGATAGGTATTGTTATCGTTCTTCAAAATGGTCAGGTGCGCATTACTTATGCACTCGAACCGGCGTGAGTACCTACCTAAGTATAATATTATGACAAGATGCATGAATGTGGTCGAAGCGAAAGAACAAGAATCGTAGCAAGCGGCGTTCTTTAGTATGTAGCGACATCTATCGCGCTACATGGAACTACAGCAAATCCTGAATCGCGCTATCAACATTCGCAACGCGAGTTGCATTAAACAGACGCCCGACATCAACTGTCAGCCGCTAAGCAAAACACCCGCCTGGTCGGAGGATCCTCCCTTTTTTTGGAGGGGCAACGCACCTCGCCTCCACAAGTATCTACCTACCCCTATGGGAATAAGGCGTGTGTGTATGTATTCTAATTGGCATATTTGAGGGTGTGCGTTAATTACGATAGGTACATCGGGTACACGTTGTACAGACGCCATCAGGTCAAGCTTTAAAAAACTGTCAAATGTTCCCAATTGAATATGAACCTTACTATATTTTGTACTAAAGTTGAAAATCTATCAAAGAAATTTGACAGATTGGGGTACCTTGATGTGGTGGCCTCTTTACACAAAAATAATAAAATTAGCTATTTAAAATTATGATTACACCTGTCCCGAGTCCCGACCTGTCCCCAACACCAGATTTCGTCGTTTTTTATTGGAATTATCACATTGGGAGAGGGTCACACTAGGGTTGCCAACATTTCTTCCGCGAAATATATTCAGACGAAGCTATAAAAAAATATAGTACACTTGAAAAAGAAATATAGTATTTTATAAAAAACGCAAAAAGTAGACGAAGATATTGTATGTTTGTGAATTATTTATTTTTATAAATACTACTTATATTTATTTGCATTTCTTGCATTTTTTAAAACAATATTTTGAAAGATTTGTTTTTTTTGCGTAATTTTAGTATTTTTGCGTACTATGTGTTTCTTCAATAGCATGTAGTACGCAGACCCGAAATACAGTACAATACTACTTATACAGGGTGTTACAAAACTACCCGTAAAGCTGAAAGGAGGTTATATGGGGCCTTATAACGAGTCCATTCACAATATTTAAGAACCGTAGTAACGCTGTATAACATACCCCAAAAAAAGGAAAACGACAACATTTATGAATGAAATATAGAAAAACTATTAAAGTAGACAATTATTAGGTAAAATAGGTACGTAGGCCTTTCTGCTATATAATCTGGTTCCCTGACATGACAGCTGACAACATTTTTGGCTTTATATTCTTATATTCTTGGACAATTTTACACAGCACCATCTAGTCCCAAACTAAACAGAGCTTGTACTATGGGTACTATAGACAATGGATATAATAATTATATGTTTTTTTTGGAAAATACATACTTATAATACATAAGAAACACCCAGACAAACACAAACACTTATGTTATCACATAAATATTTGCTTTGATAATTAATTATATTTTTTTCGGGGTATTTTGTTGTATATTATAGTACGGTTGGCAACACCCTAGGTCACACTGCTCACACATGACGAGCTTATTAAAATTTGTCACAATAATGAGCGAGTGGAGTCAGTACAGCTTGTAGTCGGCAGCACGCAGTAGGTCGGTCAGCTCGGTGTAGAGCGGGCAGCGCCGCCCCGCCGGCTTGCAGATCTCGCGGTGGTCCACCGACACGCCGCTCAAGGACCCCACGCCCGCGTCTGCCAGGGGGACATGCTTCATAAGTGTGGGGGTCTCGGTATATTCACACTTTAATTAACTTTTTAGATAAAAAAACCGACTTTTCTTTTTATACCACTAAGGTGGCAAACAAGCATACGGCCAACCTGATGGTAAGCGGTTACCGTAGCCAATAGACGCTTGTAACACCAGGGGTATCACTTGCGTGATATCGACCCTGTACAACGAAAAAGGAATAGTTGGGTTGGCAGTATAAGGATCAAAGTCCCCCCCACTGCCAACACAACGTTTCCTCGCGGAGCACTGGCAACCTTGCTCACCGTAAGGAACACAACACAGCTCAAAGCAGTGTTATTTTACTTCGATTTACTGCATGACGGTACACTTCCCCAGTAACTCTGGGGTAACTCCAATTTGAGTGGAATTACTCCCACTATGTTCTACCTCTCTTAAATAATAATAATTATGATGAGAAATATGGAGGACTCGGTATATTCACACTAACTTTTTAGGAAAAGAAATCCAACTTAAAGCATTTTGTGGTGAATGGGACCATCGATACATATCCAGTATAAGTTGACCTCCCATTGTATAATTTTGCCGCACGACGAGAGGTCTACTTATAATGGAAAAGTACAGCTTGTTATGTAACAGTGTGCATTGTGTGCTATGCTAAAGTAGTGTTTTCTGACCGGCGGAGTCCTCGCTGACGATGCGGAGCCACAGCACGGACATGAGCGTGCGGCCTGTCTCCACCAGACTGCGCACGCGCGGCGCCGCCCCCCTCGCGCCCCCCTCACCCCGCCACCCCTGCGCCGCCGACATCCAGCGCCGGTGCAGGTCCAACACTAGCGGACAATCTAAACAGACATCAATGATTTTGTAGAGAGCGGGATGATCAAATCGACTAAAGCGCAATCCCGCTACGAAAACAAAAACTAGAGTCTGTAGCTCCAACTATAGGTTTACTTGCTCGATAGTCGCTAACGTCTATCGATATCATTTCTATAATAACCTTTAGCGGACACATAAGGCACATTGTATGGATACATTTTGTTGCCGAAACCAGTGATAGCTAAGTGTTATAATTATGACCATTGGACTGCCAAGTAAAGGTCAATACCCTTCCAAGGCACGCACCTCTGACTTTTCGAATTCAACCCCGCACTTGGCCAGCGTGGTGGACTATAGTCTAATACCTCTCAATATGAGAGGAACCCGTGCCCAGCAGTGGGACAGTATATGGGTTCATGATTTTAATCGACGGACTCTAGTGAAACGGCGGAGCAATATTGAAGCAGCAGGATATCCGTAATAAAAGAAATAATCCGTACACTTTAGTATCAACTTTTAACAAAAAAAAGTTACGTCATAACATTGACATAATATAGCGGCTATACAATCATATTTATTCCTTATTAATGGTGAATGTGATGTTAATTAATGTTCAACAATTACTATTTATTAATTATTTAATGCAATGGAACATGGAACCATGAATTCTAATAAAACAGTCTTAAGAGGCTTTAATTTATATTGAATATTTGTAAGACGTATTTGTGGAGGGTGCCGGTAGTTGTAACACTAGCGAGTATCGATGTTGCGTAAGTAGACTGAGGGTACACGGTTACCTTTAGCGATCTCCTGCAGCTCGACGCTGCGGCTGGTGATGGGCGTCTTGATGTCGGCGAGCGGCGAGCCGCGGTGCGGCACCGAGTAGAACATGAAGCCGCGGCTCGCCGCCCACAGCCGCGCACGCGCGAGCGCACTGTCTTCTGCAACACAACATCGTCACTGTTACTACCTCTACGAATCATCATCCAAACAATGTTCACATCTTTATAATATTTTGTTTGTTTGTCCGTGCTCCGGCTAAAAGAAAAATATTATTACAATGCATGGGTATAATACACAGTAAAAGTTTACTGTAGCGACATCTACCGCGCTACATGGTGCCGTGAACAAATACTGAATCGCGCAAGCAACATTTGCAACGCAAGTTGCATATAGGTATGTATACAGACGCCCGACATCAACCTTCAACCATGCCGTGGCCCGCCAGGCATAACAACCTCCTGGACCCTGATCGGAGATTCCTCCCTTTCCACTTCGCCTCTCCACAAATCCGTACTGGTATGTTTGTCTGTTTATTTATTCCGTTTTCACGCCTAAATGGCTGAACCAATTTTAGTGTAAAGATAGTTTTGAAATTGGACAAAGACACTCTCGCTTCTCGTAATAATACAAATTAATGTTTGTCCAATACATAGTCTAGGCATTAACTGTTGATCCATTATCGAAAAATGCGTCGCATTGTCTCACAAACTGTACAAAAACTATACTTGTATGCACGACATTACGTTATTATATGAGTTAACGTTCCTTAGTCAAATGTTAAAAGTCAGCGTTTTACAAACGGACTGAAATATCCATAGCTAAACGTACCTTTATGATATATCTATGGAAATATCAATATCCGTTGGTGTAATGGCTATTACCCTCTCTCTTCTTGACGTCAACATGACATTGATAGGTTCCTATTTTAAAATCACGTCAGTTTAGTCCGATGCTTTTAGCGTACTTATAAGGCGAAGTCGAAATTCTACCACCGTGGGACCAATAGTTGCAATAAAAATGATAACTTACCTTCATCATTTGAAGACAGTACTTCTATTGCCTCTCCGTCGTCGGTGGCACCTTCCACATTTCTTCTTTGTTCATCTTTTCTTACACTTATATCTATAAATTCTGTATTGACAACACTTTTGTTTAGTCTGCTATCTAAGTCTTCGCCTTCGTCAATCTCCGTCCTCACTTCGTGAGAATCATCAATCATATTTAAATTATTGTCCAAATCTTTCTTGTTTTCATCTGAACTCATGTGAACGTGTCCAGAGTTATTATTATTTCTGATTTCGTTCATAGCATCTATACTGCGTAGTGTTGTTTCACCATTTTCAATGGAATTAACATCTCTATTACGTTCATTGATGAAGTTATTTAGTAATTTATTTCGGTTGTTATCGTCTTCAGCTCTACTCCTAGTATGAACTTCAGGACCATTAAAACTATTAAAATTATTGTCTATATTACTAATGACGGTATTCTTATTATATTTTCTATGACTTTCGTCCTTACAATTATTGTTTATTATACTTTGGTGTTCTGGTGTATAATGTTTCAGTTTCAAATGAGCTTCATATGCTGAAACATAAATATATACTCATAGTTACAAATCATTACAATTTTATTTTTATTTAATTTAATTAAAACTAAGTATTTAAAAATAATAATAAAGAAATTTTATTTTATTTATTATCTATTTACATAATGTACAAAAAAAAAGGAAAATGAAAAGAACTAATAAATAATTATCACGTCCAAGCGTCAAAGTACCACATCGCTGTCATCTGGTAACGTTCCCAGAAGACTGGCCGCATTGCCACGTTGAATGGCAATGCTAATTCGTTGACCCAAGAATAAACCAGTCGTCTGGTCGCGCGAAGCGTCGATAAGTTTTTTGGTAATTTCTTTAAAAAGGAGTCGCGCACTCGGTTAAATATATTTGTTAATATTAACATAAAATCCCGCCTGTTTTTACCGAAAGGCTAAGAAAAGTGTACTCCTGTACATCCACAGTTCGTCAATCATGTTTTTAGGTCACAGTTAATTACGGGTAAACCTATTACAATGTCACTACACCCGTCACAATGTCACATACTATTGATATTATTAATCCCGACGTTTCGGACCCTTTACAGCGTCCATGGTCACGGGTAGACTGTCTACCCGTGACCATGGATGTTGTAAAGGGTAAAAAAGTAGTTTTATTTCAAGGCCTGGAACAGCTCTTATCTCCAATAGCTTCTAGTTGTTCTATTTTCTTAAATGTGTGTAAGTGAAAGTTTGTGTTTGTAAACGCACCCACGATACAACAGAAAATTCTAGTGTAGGGCAAAGTTTCTTTAAATAAATAAAAATATCGGCGAACTGTGGATATAGGTACATTAGTACACCTCTGCCTAACCCTTCGGGGAATACAGGATTGATAGTGTTGTTGATGAAGTGAAAAAACTGATGGTAGTGTGAGATGGAGGTGTGTGTAACGTGCGGTGTACCTTCGCAGTATATTTGTTTGATGAAGAGGCCCCCTTTGGAGTGGCCCACCCACACGACAGGCCTCCGGCCCACGCCCAGCTGTAGCAGCTGCTGGGTCATCTGCTCAGCTCGCTCGTGCAGCTGCAACCTGCAAACCAACACATCCAAACTTAAACATAAACTACTAATACTAAGAGAGGTAGGACATAGTGGGAGTAATTCCACTCAAATTGGAGTTGCCCGACTGGGGAAGTACCTCCGCCTTGCAGAAATCGAAGTAAAATAACACTGCTTTGAGCTGTGATGTGTTCCTAACGGTAAGCAAGGTTCCCAGTGCTCCACGAGGAAACGTTGCATTGGCAGTGGGGGGACTTTCACCCTTATATCTACTGTCAACCCAACTGTTGGTATTCTTCTTTTGTTTTACAGGGTCGGCAAGTGACACCCCGCAAGTGATACCTCTGGTGTTACAAGCGTCTATAGGCTACGGTAGCTGTTTACCATCAGATGGGCCGTATGCTTGTTTGCCGCCTGAGTAGTATAAAAAAAAATATTATAAATGCCAAAGTAATTACTTACTATCATTTGTTTAAGCTCTATGTTAAGATACCTTTTATTTCCTTTGACCCACAGCGGCCTCCAGAGGTATGGGTCGCTGGTGTAGTTGATGGAGATAACCCTCGCGCCGGGAAAGTCTTCCTTGATCCAGTCCCGGGGCCAGCAGGTCGAGTAGCACTCGTCACACACGCAACCACACCCCGCCTCACACTTGGTTTCATTCAACTTACATTTACATTCATTTAATTTGTACATTTCATTTAATTTACATTTCTCCAAGTTACATTTGAAAGTGTTTCTGTCGTCACAATTACATTGCACACTATTTTCCTCGCAATTACATTTAAATGTATTTAAATCACAGTTTTTATCACAGTCGTTTTTAAATAGTTCGGTTACGAATTGCGCTTGAGTTTCGTAGTTATCCACATCGACATTGATCAAGGTGTTATTGTAAAAATTTTCAGTTATAAGTGAATTTTCGTTGGGCAAGATCTTTTTGAAGCAACCACTGATTTGGTTATATGTAAATTTTTCATTTAAATTGGTATCATTTAGGTTCGTTTCGTATGCACACATTTCTTGCTTGTTACTGTAGGTAGGTTCGGGCTTATCTTGGTAACAGCTTTCCGTGGCGTGGTTCCTGAGGGGCACTATAACGGGGTCTAACTTGTACTTGGTCCGCCATTCTCCTTGACGCCACGTGTTGCCTAGAGACCCTGGAATGGAAAAAAATTGAAGAAATTATCAATTTCGATTTATATACCTACCTAGACACACGCGAGAATAGTGAGCTAGTTATTTAGTACGAGCCCCGAGTAGTGGTACCCACGAAGGCACGAGCCCCGAGTAGTGGTAACCATGAGGTCACGAGCCCCAAGTAGTGGTTACTACGAAGGCACGAGGTCTGAGTAGTGGTAACCACGAAGGCACGAGGCCCGAGTTGTGGTAACTACGAAGGCACGAGGCCCGAGTAGTGGTAACCACGAAGGCATGAGACCCAAGTAGTGGTAACCACAATGGCACGAGCCCCGAGTAGTGGCAACCACGAATACACTAGCCCCGAGTAGTGGCACCAACGAAGGTACGAGCCCCGAGTAGTGGTAACTACGAAAGCAAGTGCCCCAAGTTGTGGTAACCAGGAAGCAGTGAAGTCAACAATATGTTACCGTATAGTCCGTGCACGAAGATGACGTCGAGGGTGGGCGCGTCCGGCGCGTGCAGCTCGACGCACTCGACGAGCGGCTCCGGGTGCAGGTGCTCCGTCCCCGCCTGCCGGGACTTCGGCACCGGACGCCCGACCTGCTTCGACCCTGAAAACATTACAATTAGCACAACATTTAAATAAAAATAACTACTGTTTACGGATTTTATGGCGTTATATTGATATTCGCTGTTCGCATTCCAAAGATCTTTTTGAGACAAAACGTAGCTTATGTCCTTCTCCAAGGTCTAATCTATATCTATACCAAATTTCATCAATTTCGGTTCGGCAGTTTATGCATGAAAGCATAACTTTCACAGTTATAATATTACTCGTAAGTAGGAACTTTTTTTATAAGTACTGATAAGGTGGCAAACAAGCATAGGTACGGCCCACCTGATGGTTAGCGGTTACCGTAACCTAATAGACGTAAGTAACACCAGGGGTATCACTTGCGCGTTGCCGACCTTGTAAAAAGAAAGAGGAATAGTTGGGTTAGCAATATAAGGGTCAAAGTCCCTCCACTGCCAACATGTTTCCTCGCGGAGCACTGGCAACCTTGCTCACCGTTAGGAACACAACACAGCCCGAAGCAGTGTTATTTCACTTCGATTTTCTGTAAGGATAATTAATCCGTTCAGTATTAATGTTTTCGGACCCTTTACAGCGTCCATGGTCACGGGTAGACTGAGGTGGTGGGCGTCTTGATGATATAATTACTGACAGCTACCCTACATTTTTATTAATTATTGGCTATCTGATTCACGTAGAACGAACTCACCGTATCCTTTGCTCTTACAGTTGTAGGCCTGGATTTTGATTTAATAGAATCTAAGTATAACATGATTCCAAGAAGGTGGTAAGACTTCAATAGAATTTCAATAGCCTCACGATGAGATGCAAATATGATGATGATGATGATGATGATGGTGAATTCGGGAATCGAACCTGATATGAAAGAATGCCATAGGCCATCTAGACTCCAGCTGTGATCAATTAATCATCATTTACTGTCCCACTGCTGGGCACGTGTCTCCTCTCAGAATGAGAGGGATTAGGCTATAGCCCACCACGCTGGCCTAGTGCGGGTTGACAGACAACACAAACCGTCAAGAAATATATCTTAGGCATGCAGATTTCCTCACGATGTTTTCCTTCACCGTTTAAGCGAGTGATAATTAATTATTATAATACGCACATGAATTCGAAAAGTCAGAGGTGTGTTCCTTGTATTCGAACTCAAGACCTTCGACTTGGCAATCCAATGGTCATACCACTAGGCTATCACTGCTGTGATTAATTATTAACATTCAATTAAAATCCTGAGGAAAAACTATCTGACTACCACTAACGATTGTCACAGGTGTTCGTATTACAACCGGGACTGACGGCTTTAATACACACTAGCGACCCGCCCCCGCTTCGCAAGAGTGCAATGTGCTAATAACATACATGTATTATAATATAAACCTTCCTCTTGAATCACTCTATCTATTAAAAGAAACCGCAAAATCCGTTGCGTAGTTTTAAAGATACATAGGGATATAGGGACAGAAAGCGACTCACCGGCTGTTATTGACGGCAGCGGCGTGGTCGCCAGCCGATGTAGGAACACTGTGGCCGTAGACCATAGACACGACACGCACCATCGTCTGTCGACAACAGAATCTATATAGATAAATATGTTAATAATATTCTTTCTTTCTCCGAGCCTTTTCTCAACTATATTGTGGTCGGCTTCCAATCTAACCAGATGCGGCTGAATATCAGTATTTTACACGAAGCGACTGCCATCGGACCTCCGCAACACAATTATTTTTGTATAATACCGATATCTTGAGGATAAACTTGTTGTCAGGCTTTTCGGGCTTCTGACTACCACTAACGATTGTCATAGGTGTTCGTATGCAGCCTACCCTCTAGAGAAAAATATGTATAGGTAAGTAGGTAGGTTAGCAGATCCTGTCATGGTCGTGGCGAATAAAAGATAAAATAGCTAAGCGATAAATATATTTTACAATAAAATATTAAAGAACTTGTCCTCTCTCTAATATATTTACATAATATTACGAGTAAATATGAAGAACTCGTCCTCTCTCCAAAATGTTTAATTTAAAAATTTCTTTGCTGCTCCCTACAGGATCCATTATTGTTTCTTTTTATTATATTTGCCACCTGTATTGTACATTATGGAATGCAATAAATATGAATGTGAATACCGTGGATCCCATACCTATGATATGACCATATGGCAGGTGAAGGTAAGTGCGGTTTTTAGTCGGTACGTGTCCGAAATACCCTGTCGTCCTCCCGATCCATGAGGATTCTCCGTAGTACTATGAAAAAAATAGGTAAGCAGGTATATTGTTCGTCACATGTATATACCTATATGTTGTTCTCAGTATGATACGCACTTGTCCTCAATAAGCAATACCGGTGTAATCACGTCAATTGTGTAGCTATTCATAGCGGGTGTCGCGCCGCCCGCTGCCTAATAGTCATATGTTGTTCACGCTCCCAGCAACTCACTAGCTGCCGGCTGACTGTTGCGAGTCAGCAGTAGTCTTGTGCCTATTCGGTCAGTAAAGAGATCGTTCCGTACTAGTACAATTTAGTCAATGTATGTACTAGTTCACCATATTACCTATATTCGGTCATCTTCATCGTTTAGTCCCGTATCAATAGTACGAGAGTCATCAGAATTTGAAGAGAAGTTGCACTTGATGATAAAAAAAATGTAACTATTAATTATTAATTTTCCATACTAGGTTGATTAACGAATTGGATTCGTAATTATGGTAAAAATGGTGTGGTATAAATATTAATCGTGTCGTGACACTCGTGAACTTGTTCGGTACTGTATTATAAGGACATCTAGAATATAATAGCGCAACAGTTCTTTCATTTGCTCTCTGTCATTCAGAAATAGTCATTTATACGAGAGTACGATTAGCACGACGATGGTACGACGTAACGAGGTCCTGTTAGAACCGAAGGACCGATTAGCGATCTTGGTTAGGAAACGTATCTTCTAGTTCGTTCGTTCAGGACCTACACAAGATTAGTCAGCAGCTAATCAGCTCGGTGAGCGGCCGACTGTATGGTACACCAACTGATTATCAGGCGCTCACTGCTAGAGCTGGCTGTTAAAAAACCCGTACTAATTATAATAGTAAACCTCTGTCTGTCTATTTCACTTTCACACGTAAACCGCAGAACTGATTTTGATAAAATTTGGTACAGTGATAAATTAGCCATTAATAAGATAATAAAGCCTTTTGTCGTGCGAGCAACAGCACCATTTAGCCTGCATGCCTGCCGTCGGCTGGGACTGGTCTCTTGCTTCAAAAGGCCATTTCAGACATTACCCTAAGTACATGTAACACTCACATATGTATTTTATTTTATTTTATTTATATTCGGAATACTTACAGCTAGTACAATAATTTATAACACTCGTTAAATATAGTATTAAAGGCCATTTACAAGTTTTCACATGTAAACATTCAATTAAAAGTTGAAATGTGGTCGATAAAACTCATAGAATTTAGAGTTAGTTCTGTGTAAAGAAACTTTTTATCAACAGATGCTTAAGCTGAGAAACACTGCCATTAAATATATCTAAATCTTGTTCACGAGACAGTTTATTGAAATACCTGCACGCACGCAATAAATATGAATTTTGTCTATATGATTACCTAGCTGGGGGAAAAGTATTTTTTACTATTATATGTCTGGACTTCAAAAAAGACTATGATTCTCCGAGTTTGTTACGGTGTTTCTTCTCAGAGGTCGTCAGCTAGGAATACCCGGAGACTTCAAGCTAAAAAAAGTAAAACATTTACTTGTAAAAGTGTCTTTAAAAGATCTATTTACACAGCACCATAGTCTTCAAATTAAGCAGATATTGTAGTATGGTTATGGCGAACTGTGTTACACTGTTGTACATTTGTATACCTCTGCCGAACCCTCTGAGGAATACAGGCGTAATGGTATATGGTAAATGGTAATAAGACCATTAAATAGTACTTTTGAAAAGTCAAAACTAGTTGCACGGTTCCAAAAAGTGGGTCGTATGAAGAAGAACCGATAAGAAACCCCATAGACACTGTTTTATACTTAAAAAGAAACATGACGGTGGTGATGGTATGTTATGTTACGTACAAGGGAAGCCTCAGAACACACAGTATTTATAGAACGTGAGTGTCAAGGTCGGAAGCCGTACACCACGGCCGAGGGATCACTTACGCGCAAGATTGACTAAACAGATTATTATGCATGAAAATAAATCCACGATACGGATGCATGTTCCACTTCGATGTTGTGTGACAGTTTTGAAGAAAAGTGTTCTGAGGATTGTTCGACTTTGTATCTTCCGCTACGTTCCGCCACAGATACACTCGCCAGAAATGGAAATTTCAACCCATTCTCCTGGGTATCTTTTATTTAAAACGCTAGACGTCAGGAACATGGCGACTTTAAAAGTCGGTAAACATTTAAAATTCTAGACCGGATCTCCCAATGATGGGTACGTAATAAGTAGTTAAAATTTAAATTAAATTATTAAATTAAATTATTTTTAATTTAAATGTGCGCATATACATATAATTAATTATCACTCGCTTAAACGGTGAAGGAAAACATCGTGAGGAAACCTGCATGACTGAGATTTTCTAGACAGCGTGTGAAGTCTGCCAACCCTCACTAGGTCAGCGTGGTGGATTATAGCCTAATCCCTCTCAATATGAGAGGAGACCCGTGCCCAGCAGTGGGACAGTATATGGGTTGATGATGATGCCTGTATTCCCTTGCTTCCTACACTACAGTTCACCGGTATGTTTAGGTCCCATTTAATAGAGGGCGAGCCTATTGCCATTAGCCGGGCAAAAATCCAAACTCCAAGGTGCTACTGAGAAAAGCCAATAATGCTCGACCTGGGAATAGAACCCATGACCTCTTGCGTAGCAGTCACGCTCAGGACCACAACTAGACTAAACTAACGAAGCAGTTTAATTATAACTGTAGCAGGTTAAAAAGCGTATTGAAGGTCGAGTACAGCTGCGCTAATCAGGAATGAGACCTGTTGCACTAGTGCTGTAGGCACCAAAACCAGTATGAATAGTGTGGTGCCAACGATGATATCGATAAACGATTTCTTTGTATTATTTCAAACAGGCTCTTTAAACATTTTAACTTTTTTTTTCTATCACAAACAATCATACGGCCCACCTGATGGTAAGCGGTTACCGTAGCCTATAGACTCTTGCAACATCAGGGGTATCACTTGTTGCCGACCCTGTAAATCGAAAAAGGAATAGTTGGGTTGGCAGTAGTGTGAAAGTCCCCCCATTGCCAACACAACATTTCCTAACGGAGCACTGGCAACCTTGCTCACCGATAGGACACAGCTCAAAGCAGTGTTATTTCACTTCGATTTTCTGCAAGGCGGAGGTACATCCCCAGTCGGGCAGCTCCAACTTGAGCTAGTTTTAACTAAGTACTTGTGTTTTACATTATAATTGTTTATGTAAACCGGTTTCAGTGATCCACTTTCACTATTAGAGGTGAACTGAATGTTATTTAATGGTAAGGATACCTTTATGTTTAATTATAATAATGATTATATAGACTGACAGACAGTCAGTGTAACTTTTGCATTTATAATAAGTATTAAGTAGGGATAGTAAGGATGACGGAGCTTATTAAACGCATACATTGTTGAAATACTTATGGCGTTATATTAAGAAGACGCAGATTCGAATCCTGCCGAGCCACTAGCCTGTCAGCTAGTGGATGGAATGATTGGCAGTGGGGGAACTTTGACCCTTATAAGTAGTACGTACCAACTCAACTATTCCTCTTTCGTATTACCTACATGGTGGTATTACGAGCGTCTATAGGCTACGGTAACCGCTTACTATCAGGTAGGCCGTATGCTTGTTTGCCACCTTAGTACTCAGTATATACAAAAAAAAGATCATGAGGACGGCTCGACAGATTGGGAAGTGCCAGATCAATGCAGATAGCGCCGCGCAGAATAGCTAGTACTAAAATAATAATGGAAATTATTTTAGGGAAGGAAAAATTCGACTACGGGCTGGTTCGAACCTACGTCTCCTCGCGGTGGCTTAGTTGGTCAATAGCGTCTGGTGGATGGATTGAAAATGCAAAAAAAATAAAGGACACACACGATAACGACAATAGCATTCTTTCTTTCTTTCTAACCGGACAGAGATACTGTTAGTATCTCTGTCCGGTTATCGTGTGTGTCCTTTATTTTTTTCTCACATCCGAAACTCGCCGAGACATTGACATTTTAAAAATAATTCTACTAACAATATAATTTTTTCAAGTTTTTGAAACTTTAAGCTTTAGTTCATTTCTTATTCTCAACTCTTTCTTTGTACATTAAACACGCATTTAAGTCTTGTGTGCGAACGTGAAGTTCAAGGTTGTCCAAAACAATTTGTCATAAAACATATCCGCTTTTACAGTCAAATGAAATATATTACAATGTCGTTATCGCGGTCCCTATCGAAAATCGAAATAAAAGACGATCTCAGACAGGATTCGATCCTGCGTCCCTCTGGTTAAGTACAGAGGCCAGCACTTCAAGCTACCACAAACTGTACAATTTCTTTAATTCATTTTCAACTTTAATACAAAACCATAAGGTTCACATTCAATTAGGAAAATTTGACAGTTTTGGATAGCTTGACTTGCTGACGTCTGTACCTTTTTTTTTTTTTTTTTTGTTTACGGGGGAAACCTTCAAAAGGCTACCGGTCTACGGGGGTTAGACCGGAGAGTGTGGGATTCTTACCCACTAAAACCACCCCGGTGGCCACCATCAGCACATGGAGGGGGGCACTGGGTCCTCTTAATAGACCACCCCAGAACCCCCCTGTGCACCGCCTATTAAGGCACATCCCTGGGGAGACTGTAAATGGGTCTCCCCTGAATCTGTCCCTGTGTACGGCAGCACGTGACCACTGTGCTACCGTCTTCTCTGGGATCGCATGATGATGGGCGAACAGAGTCCCCTTTCTGAACGCCCGCGACCCCAAAGGCCCGCCTGCTTTAGATTGTGCAGGCGGGGTTTCGGCGTGTTAGGCGCCAAGGCGGTTGCCTCCCTGGCGCCTCCTTCTCCTAGCTGGGTCGGCCCTCTCCCGATCCCGCTCAGCAGCCTCCTTCCGAACCATAACGTTTTCACAGAAGGAGGCCACTTCAGCCCAGTTCTCCGGCTCTGCCAGCATAGCCCTCACTACTGCTGGCAGCGATAAATTTCTCCCAATCCTTGCGACCAGGACCCGCCGCTCGGAAGCCCACGCTGGACATTCCTCAAGGGTGTGCTGTGCGGAGTCCAGGTCACCATCGCAATAGTGGCAATTCGCCGTGGCTTCTCGCCCAATCCTCTTCAGGTACTCACCGAAGCAACCGTGCCCGGTCAGCACCTGAGTGAGCCTGAAGGAGATGCGCTCTCCTCTTTTCAGCCAAGCTTCGAAGTGCGGCAGGATGGCTTCGACAACGCGCTTGTGCGAGTATTGCGGCTCTTGTAGCCGTTCTCGCCACCGCTCGAGCGCGTATCGCCGTTCTCGCCGCCTCAGCCTTACTATAGCCATTCCTGGCAAGCTGTCACCGCTTTGGCGGACGACACGGATCTGGTCATAGACCTTCGCGTCCATATCCGCCAGGATATCCAGCGGCGGAAAGCGCGCCAGGAGAGTTGCTGCCTCGAAAGATACCGTTCGGTAACCTCGTGCGATACGAATGGCCATTTTCCGCTGCAGTCTGTTGACTTTCGTTCTGCAGCGTCGGACGCCCGACAGTCTAGCTGACCATACAGGCGCCCCATAAAGGACCATCGATCGCACAACACCAGCGTAGAGGCAGCGAACTTCTTCCCGAGGTCCCCCGAGGTTGGGCAGCAGTCTGTGCAAAGCACCCACTGCCTTTTCGACCCGAGGGACCAGGCGCTCAAAGTGCTCTTCGAAACCCCACCGACCGTCCAGGGTAAGGCCAAGATACTTAATGTATCGGCCCACCTGAACTTGCGCATCTCCAACTTGGACTAGCGAGCTGGGTGGCTCTCTGCTCCTCGGCAGCTTATGGAACCATAACGCCTCAGTTTTATGAGGCGCTATTTCCAAACCCAGCCCGCGGATCGATGCCACGACTCTTGCCACCCCGAGCTCGGAGAGCTGGATGGTCTGCTCGAAGGTATCCCCGCTGGTCAGCACCAGAGTGTCATCTGCGTAGCAAACGACACTAACGCCAACGGGGAGGTCCACACGCAAGACCGCATCGTATGCAAGATTCCACAAGAGAGGACCCAGAACCGACCCCTGCGGAACCCCACACGTAATCTCCCTCCGATGGACGTTACCGTCCCGACCCACATAGCGAATATGCCTATCACGCAGGTATGCCCCAACAATGCACTGCAGGTAAGGAGGCACCCTATGATATACTAGTGCCTCCCTAATCATTTTCCAGGGCAAGGAGTTAAAGGCATTGACGATATCTAAACTTACCGCCAACGCCACCCCACCCCGGGATACTGCCAGTTTTGATAGCGAGTGAACGCGTAGAATCGCATCCACTGTTGACCGCTGCTGCCGAAAGCCGTACTGACAGTCGGCAAGGTCGGGACCAATACGCTGACGTCTGTACCTACAGTACTTCTGTAGTGTTGTCGGGTGAACCATTGTATAGTTGAGACGTATGCATCAAGTAATAAACGAACATCATTTTGGAAAGACCTTGGTTTTAGTTAACATTCCCCCTGACCACACTACACTTCACCGGAGTGACGCAGTTTCGTATCTTGCCTGAAATCGAGATTTTCTTTTGCTAAAATGTTTTTAGCATGCGGTGATGCCAAAATATATATATTTTGTTAATTATTGTCTAGGTATCGTGTATTTGTCTTATTATTGTCTCCACATTATATCGTCATAGTAATTTTCCTAAGATAAGAGTATCAGACTATTGTATTATCTTAAATGGCGGACAATAATAGCAGAGGAAATCTTATCAATCATTTAAGTATAGAGAATAGCTTCTACGAATTACGTAGTGAGAGCAGTAAGAGCTAACTGAAAACCAATTATGAGTTTAAAAACGCCCAGCAAAAAAAAAATACGCTGAGCTGGCAACCCACTCGTGGTAAACATGCCGACAGCATGTTGACATGTTGCATGTAAACATGACGACATAATTATCGTTGTAATTTGGCTAATTAACTCAAAATCGTTACAAATTATAGCTTATATGTTATTTTGATGTATAAATAATAATACTGTAAAGTTTCATCAAAATCCTTTCAGTTTTAGCGTGAAAGAGTAACAAACATCCGTCCATCCTCACAAACTTTCACATTCATAATATTAGTAGGATTCCTTATTAATTTTATCTGTGTGTTGTATTTTAAGGACATTGTCTGAAGAAACGTGATTTTCTTTCTTCTATCTAGTAAGTCTAGTGGAAGAGGAAGTTACTGTAGATATCCGGGGACTGTGTCAAGGAAATGTAACTTAAAACATGAAAATATACGGCGGAGTTTAGTCCATACGTTCCTCCAAAACCCAATAACAACTTTATCGATATCCAGTGAGGCACCACACTAATAGCACAACTAGTTTCATTAAACAAGTACTATAGGTATGACAGCTGTCACCTATCCAGGATATTTTGACACTTGATCGCGTCGCTCGCTGCTTGCAGCAAATGTCAAATACAGTACTTAATTTTAGTTCCACATTTCGCCGTGTATCAAGATAAACTGGGTACAATTAACCACTTTAGAACAAGTTATAATCTTTAATTGATCTGATCTCGCAATGATGGCTTAGAATATATGGCGCACTAACTATTATTGGTTTTTATAGATAGTTCTAGATATATATCGATTGGTACCGCATATATGGCAACCTATTTGCTATCATCATCTTTAATATATGTACAGGACACATTAGCCAAAAGAAACATGAAATACCATCACGTGTAGCAGTGATAGTGGTATGACCATTGGACTGCTAAGTCGAAGGTCTCGAGTTCGAACCCAGAGCACGCACCTCTGACTTTTCGAAATCATGTGCGTATTTAATTAATTATCACTCGCTTAAACGGTGAAGAAAAACATCGTGAGCAAACCTGCATGCCTGAAAGATTTTCTCGACGGCGTGTGAAGTCTGTCTACCCGCACTAGGCCTATAGCCTAACCCCTCTTATTCTGCGAGGAGACCCGTGTCCAAAAGTGAGACAGTATATATTAGGCAGAGGTGTACTAATGTACACCCACAGTTCACGGGTATGTTTGGTTCCCATGTAATAGGGGGCGAATCTATTGCCATTATAAAACTTACTTTTATTTATTTTAGGAAAGCTTACAGACTAATAACAATTATTGGTAAGGAATGATTATGTTAAAAAAAATGCTAATAACAAGCTTCCACATGTTTAACAGAGAAGTACGAGGAAGATAAGAACAGGAAGAAAGAGATTGTTAACTTATAATATTATGGAGCGAATGTGGTGCGGTCTTTTTCAAAATAAAATTTATTCAGTAATTTTCTGATTGCATTAGAGCTATAAACATAATATATTTCGAGATACACTTCTACACACCTCTGCCTAACCCTTCGGGGAATACAGGCGTGATGGTATGTCTATATTTCGAGATCACTAAGGAGTAGCATGCAAGCTACTATTGTGTTGTCTGGATGTTTGTTAATTACAAAAAAAAACATATAGTATATTCATTGCCTAGTACCCGTAGTACAAGCTCTGCTTACCTTGGGACTAGATGGTGCTGTGTTAAAATGTGACAAAATATTTATTTACTTCAATTATTCTTTAGCTAAGAGTGTGTAAGGAGGTCTTGAAACTGGTCTGTAGGCTTGAATATTGATGTAAATTAATAGCTTAGAGTGATAGCGAATCCTCTGGCGATCTGCCACACCGCGTGACGTCATGACAGGGTGAATGACCTGCACACACGTGTTGTTTGTTATATAATAACTATGTGCGTAACCATATATATATAGCGAGAGATATCGTCAACACTATGTGGACGAAATCATTATTGATATTGTGATATAAATAAAGATACTTACATATTATCATAGTAAATATTATAAATGCGAAAGTAACTCTGTCTGTTACGCTTTCACGCTTAAACCGCTGAACAGATTTTGATGAAATTTGGTACAGAGATAGATTGGACCTCGGAGAAGGACACAGACTTCTTTATGTTTCAAAAAGCCGTTTCGGATGCGGTTGAGGCCGCGGGCAACAGCTAGGATTACATCACAAGATTAAAAAAATCCCATGGCCATGACAATAGGGCAGGTGAAGGCAAGTGCGGATTTTAGTCGGTATGAATCCCTGCCACCTCCCCGGGTGGCAGGGATTCATGAGGATTTTCCGAACTATAAAAAAAAAAAAAAAAGTGTGTTACTTTGTTACACTAAAGGTCTTGGGTTGGTTTAATTCCCAATTCAAGCAGAGTTATTGCGTTTTACTAAAAAAATCCGAGTAGCAGCTCGGTGTCATAAATAGGTAAAATCCGTAAAAAGTAGTTTTATTTCAATGTATAATATTCACGTAAATGTCAGAAATCAATATATTTTTATATGTTTTAGGTAGGTACTACACTGTTAACTAGTTCGGGGTAGGCAAAATATGCTGAAGGTCGCAGTTAATATTATCACGAGCCCCAGGGGTACTCGACTATGACCTCCTACCTCTATGACCTGTGGCTTCCGGCGGGTGACTTGTGTAGTCCTCCCTCCAACTAGATCATTGCCCCAGTAGGCAGTTTTCCACATGCGTGGCTAGGTTTCCCCTGAGGTCCGGTGAACGCACTAGTCTGTTTTTTTCTAATTTTAGTTTCCTATCTAGGTCCACCAATATTTTTTTTCTTATTTTGCTGACTTTCATTCTTTCAAATTCAAGCTGAATCCGTCCCTGTTAGCCGTCGTATGTGAAGAATAGTTAAGGAAGTACTTTCATTAAACATTCGAATTCATAATTCGAATTTTAATTCATATTCTGTTTTAATCAAAAATTTGGTTAGTAACATGACTGGCCAGTGATAATACGTCATACATAGGTTACGCTACCATACCATCGCAAATAAGGATGGAATGTACGTTCACGAAAGCCAATTTACGTTTTTTAAGTATTATTTGAATTTTTGCACCTCACGATTACGCTTATAACAAATATACATAATTAATTAACAGAAACTATCAAGCTACCTATCTCTAGAGTCCAGAGAGGGATAGCTAAGGTACAATCGACAATTTAAGTATTTAACCACTTTTCACTCTTATAATTAAGAGCATTAAGTCGAAAATGGTAAACTATCAATGTACTTACTTCTTCATTCTACTATGTCATTGTTTTTCGATAAGTCATGCATGAGTCATGACTCATGAGGCACAAATAGGTCGCGTATTATCACTTTCCGCGTGTATGGTATCAGCCTTACTCCAAAAAGATTAGTAAGCCTCTATTAACTACTGCCACTTTAAAATGTATACTTGTCCTTGTCATTTGCATATCAATTAAGTGAGACAGCACTGGATAAACATAATAAACGTAAGACTTCTGATATTTTCTGCCTACTGCAATGGAGTTTATATGAGATCAAAAGATATGTGAACGTGGATGCAGCAATGAAACGTAGGACTCCTACATATCTTTTCATCACTACTTTTCCCTACTTAATTAATATTATAAATGCGAAAGTAATATTTATAATATATCTAATATGTCTTTTACGCTTTCATGCCTAAACCGTTCAACCAATTTTGATGAAATTTTGTACAGATATTGATTAGGCCTTGGAGGACGTAAGCTACCTTTTGTCTCAAAAAGCCTATTAGAATGCGGATGAAACTGCGGGCAACAACTATTATTAATACCTCCTAATATCATAAAAGCGAAAGTAACTCTGTCTATTACGCTTTAACGCTAAACTGCTGAACCAATTTTGAGGTGGTATGGAGATAGATTAAACCTTGGAGGAGGATATAGGCTACTATTTATCTCAAAAATTTGTTTGAGATACGAGTGAAACCGCGGGGAACAGCTATTATATATATTATAAACGCTGAATGGTGAAAACTGCCTACTAATAAATATCGTGTTAAAATCCAGTCCATCGGAGCGGTCGCTGGCTCTACGTTTAGTGTCATAGAGGTACCTATTACTAAACTGACAGCTCGTAGTTAGATGTAAAGGCGGTATTTCAAAGGAACAAGGTATAATTTGCTGTGACGGCCTACACACGAATGTTCTATAGATAAGTGGCAACGAGAGGTTGACGCTCGAACACAAGCATAACTACGTACGTCGTATGTATAGCTCTTATCTAAGTATATTGATAGCAATAACTCAGATCAAATAAATACTTTTTATTTGATCTGAGAGCAATAATAAATTAATAACCCATCTTATATCATTTTACACGATCATTGAATAACCTCGATGGATCGTGGATAAATAATAGCTACGCTGATCAACCAATCGCTGCGCTAGCCGCGGTCTGACTGTAGATGGGTGAAAATTCGTAATACTTCGAGACCCCTTCGTGCTTCGGAGAACACGTAAAGCCGTCGGTCTCGGTTGTTGTAACATTTATGCCAGTCGTTAGTAATAATCAGAAGAACAAAAGCCTGACAACTAGTCTATCCTCGGGACATCGGTATTACTCTGAAATTTTGAAAATTTGCATGTGATTAGACTGAAAACCGCCCCGAAACTAGGTTGGGAAAAGGTTAGGACGATGATGAATTGATGAATATGACAAAGTACTTACGTTATGTATAGCAATTGGGTCGCCATATTATATGGGGGACTTCAGGTGGGCCGCATGCTTGTTTCCCACCTTAGTGGTATTAAAACATCGGTGTACCGCTTTATAATATATTAAGTATAATATAGTATATTTATAATCAGCTTTAAGTGCTCTCTGGGGCACGAAGGAGTCTCGAATTGTTAAGAATGGTCACCTATCCACAACCTTGTAGATCGGTTGATCAGCAGTTATTACTTAGCTACGAGCCAAGCCTACTGACACCCTAGAAAATAAATGTTTATGATTAACATTGTTAATTGTAGATCTCTCGTTTGCATGTAGTGTTATATTTGTCTTATAACTTACATGACGTACAAATTATAAAATCAGTTTAATGTACTGATTATGTAGTAAAGTGGGTGATTACGTAAAGGCGTTGTGTTAACTCGTGGTTGCGAAGGGCGTCGGCCTTCCTAGCCCAAGGTCATCGGTTTAATTACCACATCGAGGCTTATACAAGACAACTTGAATGTTTACGTTTTTTTAAACGTTTGCATCAGATTAGGAATTCCTCTGTATTGTGGGTGCGTTAACCGACACTTTGTTTCGATATGCGAACTTCCTATGCGATGGTTGACTACACGATGACTGATTAGGTCAACTCAAAGTCACTGACGGACGGATGGGTGACCTCCATAACACAAGAATTTCCTAGCATGGGGATCATTACTCACATCATTTGTAAAAAAAGCTTGCACTAGTGCATACTGTGTCATATTTTTATACTACTTTATGGCAAACTAGCTTTTGCCCGCGGTTCCACCTTCCCAAAAGATTTTGTGAGACAAAAGGTAGCCTGTATCCTCCTCCAATAACTAATTTATCTCAGTACCAAATGTCATCGAAATCGGTTCAGCGGTTTTGGTGGTGAAAGCGTACCTAACAGACAGACAGAAAGACAGTTGAAATAAAACTACTTTTTACGGATTTTATTATATTATTGATGCGTTATATTAATATTGTTAATCCCGACGTTTCGTGAATCAATCTGATTCACGAATAGCCAATAATTAAAAAACTAAAACATGATCATTGAATATTGTTACTTTAAAAGAGACCATGATCCTCTGAGTTTGTTTCGGCGTTTCTTTTCAGAGATCGGCAGCTAGGAAATGCCAGCTCCATCTAGTATTAATTAATAATTAGTAATAAATATCATTGATCATGTAACAATAAAACTGTAGGGTAGCTGTCAGTAATTATATCATCAAGACACCCACCACCTCAGTCTACCCGTGACCATGAACGCTGTAAAGGTTCCGAAACGTTGGGATTAATAATATCAATATACCGCGATAAAATTCCTAAAAAGTAGTTTTATTTCAATGAATAATATTCGCGTAAGTATAAGAAATCAATAAGAAAGACAACTACTTTCGCATTTAAGTAATATATTTATCTATAGTAGGGATTAACATTATTATTATTGCTGAAAAAGCCATTTAATACAGTGTCCTACATTGTGACACTGTTCTAACATATTTAGTACTACGTCAGGACTTTAAAACCGACTATGACTCCCTAACAGAAAAAAAGAGAACATCATCGTCATAAATGAATTCAACTAATTCCTTTCAATTTTGACGACGTCTGTGCGTCTAGTGGTTCGAGTATGAGACTGCTGATCACGACGTCCGCGGTCACGGGTTCAATTCCCACAGGAACAGGACACAAATATTTATGTGATGAACATAAGTGTTTGGGTGTTTCTTCTGCATTTACACATGCGTACATGAACGTGTACTTATGTATGCATTTACAAAAAAAAAGTATAACTATAAGCATTAAAGCTATGTAAAATTTCCCAAATGTTTATTTTATTAATTCCTATTATAAAATTGCTATAACTCGCTTATGCATGCGTGCCTTAATCAAAATAGTTTATTATTGAAATAAAACTACTGTTTACGGATTTTATCGCGTTATATAATAACAGAAAGCAACTTATTACTTTTTTAATTGTGTCGTGTTGAAATAAGAGCACACCCACACCTCTTTCACTTACATTTGGCAACAGGTACACATCAATCTTCAATTCATTTATTTTTAAAACCACCTCAAAAATGATCACGTAGCGTATCCTAAGTTTGTGTTTATATTTATTTTCGTGGTGGAACGTGTCACTAATTTTATTTTTAATTTGTCTATGACAAATCAAACAGACAAATGACAATCCACGTGCCCGCTGCCCGGTCCCCTTGGGGATTATATACAAAGAATTTTGTTGTTCGTGAATGAGTTCGCAAATGGTAAGGTAACTGTATCATTAATGAATATGAACAATGATGAATGTAATCTATGAATAATGAATATTTTTGTGATTTTAGGTGTTCGTATTTATTAGATTTTAGTTAAAGTAGGTAGCATGCCAATAACTTTTTGCCAGTGCAAACCCTTTTAAGAGTGCGGAGATATCTATATCCTATCTTACACAAAATTTTTCTTTTACAAACATAGCAGTCCCACATACTACGTAACCATCACGCCTGTATTCACCTGAAGGGAATAATTCTTAATTAATTAAAAGAAGGACCCTCCAGAGGGTTTAACAACTGTTTTTCTATTGTTTCTTGACAGGACGTTCTAGTGAAAAAGTTCTTTAATGTCATAGACGAACTATAGCAACATCTATCCCCGTACTGTTCCACTCCTGGGCACGTTTCTTCTCTCAGAATCAGAGCGGTTAGGTTATAGTGAACATTGACTGATAAAGTCGTGACTAGTTTTGTGTTTATGCCAAAATGAAAAACTAAAGTAGGTATAACTTTGTTCCCAATATTGTAGAACCTTGTGACCCTAAGGAGGTCAAGATAAAACATTTTAATATTCATTAAATAACGTAACCTAAGTATGTATGTCCGATCAAATTCAAACAATTTAAACCTAAAATGGATTAAAAATTGCTTGAGTAGGTACAAGTATTCCTTTTACGAATTTAGTAGCTAAGTTCTACCGCTCATAATAGGAACCTCGCTCATTTTTTATTGGAATCGATGATAAATAATACACATTATGAAATACTTACATTAAAGTAATTAAATACGGGTGCAGTTTGACGACTGCCGCTCCGCCATCTTGTGGTATGCTGACATCAGACGCCGCCATCTTGCTCTCTTGTCACCGCCAGTACGCTGCACAGAAAAATATATTATGCAATATTATTGCTCGCTTTATCAAAGGTAATGAGGATTCGTCTAGGTACAGACGCTAGCAAGTCAAGATATCCAACTGTAAAATTTTATGTATTGAAAATGAACCTTATCATTTTGTTTTAAAGTTGATCTATCAAAGAAATTTGACAGATTGAGGTAGCTTGATGTGCTGGCCTCTGTACCTACTTACTTCCTGATTCAAAATCAAAGTCGAAGTCACTATAGATAGACTTTTTTAGGGTTCCGTACCCAAAGGGTAAAACGAGACCCTATTACTAAGGCTCCGCTGTCCGCCTTGGTTCCGGTTTAAATAATACCTTTTTTTACACCACCAAGGTGGCAAACAAGCATACGGCCCACCTGATGGTAAGTGGTTACCATAGCCTATAGACGCTTGTATCACCAGGCTGACCCTGTAATACGAAAGAGGAACAGTTGAGTTGGCAGTATAAGAAACAAAGTCCCTTACTAACAACACAACGTTTCCTCGCGGAGCACTGGCAACCTTGCTCACCGTAACGAACACAACACAGCTCAAAGCAGTGTTATTTCACTTCGATTTTCTTCACATCTATCTATGGCTCGGTGACGTTACTTAATGGAACAGTTATTCAGTTTAGAACAACATTGATCTTTCGAGGAAATCTCTCTGACGAAGACAGGATAGTGAAGATTGAAACTAATAGCACGTACAGTTTCGTCAACGTTAACAAATGTTACCAGTTAATAAATAGGCGCCCAACGGATGTGACTGTTGTGATTACTCAAAACAACTTTATATCTTTCTTAGCGATTTCCCTATTCTTAATTATTGTTACAAATTAATAATTAATTATTTAGTTATTTTTATATTACTGTTGAATCCTAAAACATAATTAATAAATTATTAGGTTATTATGTCGATATATTGGTTCTGTATAAAGGGTAGGACGTGATTGTTAAGACGCATTCTATTATCTGTATTCTTGATGAACGTGACTCTGCCCAAATATATTGTGATTGTTACTAAAGTACTACTTTAACTACTTTAATCTAGTCAATACAGTGTTCCAAAATACCACCGACAAGTTTGTTATTCTGGGAGATTTTAATCAACCCAACATAATGTGGGTCCCGGCTAATGATGGCTCTTTACACTCCACTAACTTACGTGGAACTGTCCAGTCTAATTTAATAGATAACTTTAATATATGTAACCTACTACAGTACAATAGTCATACCAACATTAACGGAAGGATTCTAGATCTAGTGTTGTCTAACAATGAAGTCACTGTTGCTCACTGTAGCGCTCCGCTGGTGTCCGAAGATCCACATCATAAAGCTTTGTGCATAACGGCAGACTTTGTTCAACTGCATAGTCTACCCGTTCGTCCTTATGTGAAGTTCCTGTATCAGTTGGCTGACTATGACTCGATTAGAAATGAATTAAATCGAGTTGACTGGCAGCATGAATTTGGTAGTAGGTCTTTGGAAGACGCAGTAAGATATTTTTACACTGTTATTCATAACTTGCACAACACCTTTATACCAACAAAAACAATTATTCACCGAGCCAAATATCCTCCTTGGTATAAGAGCCCATTAATTAAATTAATAAAAGAAAAATCTAAATCTCACTCAAAGTTTAAAAAATATGGTAATCTCTCAGATTATCTTGACTTTGTTACATTGCGTCAACGGGCAAAAGAACTTGAGAAGGATATGTTTGCTTATTACGTGCATAAAATAGAATCGGACATACGTGATAATCCTCAAGCCTTTTGGGGCTATGTTAAATCAAGGAAACAATCTAGCTCTTATCCCTCGGTACTACAATATGGACAGGTTTCCTCGAGTGATGGTAATGAAATTTGCAATATGTTTGGTGATTTTTTTCACTCCAACTTTCACATAACTACCGCTATTGAGAGTCCATCCTTACACAGTCTGCAAAGCTATGAGTCTGTTGAGAGCTGCTCAACAGACATACGTTCTATTAAGATATGTAACGATGAGATCGTTAAATTACTTAAGCAACTTGATCCTAGGAAATCAGCGGGGCCAGATAGTGTTTCACCAGTATTCGTAGCGAATTGTGCCAGTAGTCTCTCCGTCCCCCTCTCGATCCTATTTAGACGTTCACTTAATACTGGTATAGTACCTTTAGTCTGGAAGTCGGCATATATAACACCGATACATAAGAAGGGCAGTAAAACTCAGGTCGAAAACTATAGACCGATTTCTAAATTATGCGTGTTTGCTAAGGTTCTGGAAAAAATTGTCCACAAACAAGTTTACTGGGCCCTAAAACAAAGTTTTAGTGAGCAACAGCATGGTTTCTTAAGGGGTCGGTCTACAACTTCAAACCTTATTTCTTGTAGTGACTTCTTATCAGAGTCGATGTCGCAAAGATCTCAAGTCGATGTTATATATACCGACTACAGCAAATGTTTTGACCGAATAGATCATGTTATCCTTGCCCGTAAGCTTCTCTCGATGGGTATAAGAGGTGATCTTTATCGATGGTTTACATCTTATGTTGAGAACAGGTGTCAGACTGTTGTACTTAATGGTTACTCCTCTAGACCCATGGACATTCCCTCCGGGGTGCCACAAGGTTCTTTATTGGGACCACTCTTGTTTAACATATACATCAATGATGTCACTTCCTGTTTCCGACACTCTAAAATATTACTTTATGCTGACGACATTAAGATCATGAAACAGATATCTAGTTCAGAGGACACCCTTTTACTGCAAGAGGATTTAAATAATTTCCAAAATTACTGTGTAATTAATAAATTGGACTTGAATTTATCTAAATGCTATGTCTGCTCTTTTACTCGCAAACCAAATCCAATCAATTTTATTTATCATCTACTGGACACACCGATAACCAAAGTGAATAATATAAGGGACTTAGGAGTAACCTTTGATTCTAAGCTTCTCTTTGATATTCACATCGACAATATTGTCAAAAAGGCTTCTAAAGCACTGGGTTTTATACTCAGAATCTCGTCGGAATTTAGAAACATCAAGACTATTAAAATACTGTATTGTTCTTTTGTTCGTAGTCACCTGGAGTATGGCTCACAAGTTTGGAATCCTGAATATAATATTTACATCAATCGTTTAGAAAGCATTCAGAGAAAATTTCTTAGGTACATTCAATTTCGGGCAAAATCTTATTCGCCTAATTATGTTTCGCGTTGTAAAAGGTTTCATATCCTTCCTCTTTACGAACGCAGAAAGATTGCAGACATGTCATTCTTGTTCAAAGTCATGAACGGATCGGCAGATATTCCCGAGCTCGTGAACAAGTTAGGACTACGTGTACCTTGTACATCTCTACGTAGATTTCACCTATTGCACACACCGGCGGTAAGAACATCGTACAGGCAAAACTCATATCTGATAAGAGCGAGCCGTGCTTATAATGCGACCTGCAGGGAAGTTGATATTGATCTTTTTAACACTGGGATTTGTAAAATGAAGCGGACCCTCAGTAATTGTTTTTTTACTAATATTTCTGGAGCACTTTAACCTATAATTAATTAATAGAACTTAATGGTACCCATTACATACTTGTATAACCTACCTGTACCTACTGTCATTAATTACTGTTATCAATAATTGTAACATGTGAAAACTTGTAATTGGCCTTAATTCTACTAAAATCTGTAAGCATTATTTGTATTTAGCTGTAAGTTTTCCGATTAAAAAAAAAAATAAAAAAAAAAAAAAAAAAAGTTATAGTGTCCAAACCTGCTCCTGTATAGTACAAATGTGAATAGGTTCGTTATCAAAACAATAGAACGTTTTTGCGGAATTGGCCTCAAATGGTTGAAATTATTTGACACGTGTACTTTGAAACATCGTTCCGCTGAACATAGAGTTACACCGTTATCAATGACTTATCACCCGAGCTACTTATTAAACTCAATGAATGACTGTTGTTATAACTTATTGTATATTAATTATTGTCACTAATTACTGTGTAATTATCATCCTTTAACCTCACACGGGCCGGTCAACCGATTGCGTGTTGATGTCTTGGGATATTCCACATCTGAAATGCCTATTAAGTATTGGTGTGGTCATTGGAGACCATCCTACGAAAAGAAAAGAAAAGATAAAAAACCGGCCAAGTACAAGTCGGACTCGCGCACGAAGGGTTCCGTACCAATATTTGGCAAAACAACTTGTTTTTGAGGTAGCACATTTTATTTTAAGTTCATTATGTATTTATTTTTAAAGTGATATACAATAATATTTTATTCTGTTTTTAGTATTTTTTGTTATAGGGGCAACAGAAATACATCATAAGTGAAAATTTCAACTGTCTAGCTATCACGGTTCATGAGATGAAGCTTGGTGACAAACGGACGGACGTACGGACAGCGGAGTCTTAGTAATAGGGTCTCGTTTGTCCCCTTTGGGTACGGAACCCTAAAAAAGGAAAAGAAAGAAAAAGCCATCAGTCAGAAGCTCAAAAACCCTGACAGCCAGTCTATCCTCGGTATCGGTATCACCCAGAAATTATGTTGCGAAGTTCTGATGGCAGTCGCTTCGTGTAAAATACTGATATTCAGCCGCATCTGATTAGACTGGAAGTCGACCACAACGTAGTTCAGAAAAGGCTCGGAAGAAAATTAGTAACTGCTAGAGGAATTTGCATATACAGGGTGTTACAAAACCACCCGTAAAGCCGAAAGGAGGTTAAATGGGGTCTTATAACAAGTCCATTCACAATATTTAAGAACCGTAGTAACGCTGTATAACATACCCCAAAAAAAAGGAAAACAACAACATTTATGAATTTTGAATTATGAATAAAAAATAGAAAAACTATTAAAGTAGACAATTATTAGGTAAAACAGGTACGTAGGCCTTCCTGTTAAATAATCTAGTTCCCTGACATGACAGCTGACAACATTTTTGGCTTTGATAATTAATTATATTTTTTACGGGGTTAAACTTAACTAAACGCCCGGTTGACCTATTGTACTGTAATATTGATAATGAAGCTGGTCATATGCCTACGAATGACTAATGCGATCATAATAACTAGTTTCCTACAATCAGATAGTTATACGGAAAACGTACTTGCGGCATTCATACCATCACCCCTGTTTTCCTCAAAGAGTTGGCAAAAGTGCACTCACCTATTGCTCACCGGTACATTTTAGGTAATCCCGACGTAATGGAGATAAACCTGTTGCCACAAGTACAAGAGCGCAAAACGCTAAGCCATTTTAGAGACAAAAGGTAGCCTATGTCCTCCGAGGTCTAATCTATCTCTGTACCTACCAAATTTCATCAAAATCGGGTCAGCTGTTTAGGCGGGAAAGCGTAAAAGACAAACAGAGATATGTACTTTCGCAGTTTGAAAATACAAGCTTCTACCCACGACTTCGTCCGCGTGGAAAAGTTACTTTTAATTATCGTTGTAATTTGGTTAATTATCTCAAAATCGTTATAAATTATAGCCTATATGTTATTCTGACGTATAAATATTGATACTGTAGAGTATTAACTGATTTAATTCTACTTCATAATTATATCAACGTTGACGTCGGAAAACAAAGAAGTTTTATGTATATTTAAGAATATACAATATTTTTTAATAAGCTTATCTGCACTACTTACTAACAAACTACATAACATAACATACCATCACGCCTGTATTCCCCGAGGGGTTAGGCAGAGGTGTACAGTCAACAAAAGAGATTGGTATACAGGTAGCGAACGAGATCTGCCTCTTTACACAGACTCGGATTTAAATAATTACCCGTCAAAGGGTTTGATGTGTAGCTGCTTACAATACCTATGTTTTGACACATATTGCGTGATACATTATTACACAATCTTTAACAAAACACAGATGTTTAGTTAGCTGCCTGTATACTTAACTCTTTTGTCGACCGTACTAATGTACACCTTTAAGGTCCCATTTAATATTGCTTTTGCCTTTAACCGGGCACAAATCCAGACTCCGAGCTCCTACTAAGAATATCATAGAAAAACCCAATAACACTTTGGTCGACCTGGGGATTGAACCCAGGACCTCTAGCGTAGCAGTCGCGCTTAGGACCACTAGACTAATGAGGCAGTCAAAAACCACACAAACTTTCACATTTATAATATTAGTAGGATTAGTAGGGACGTATGTAGGTATTTCACAATAGAAGTTCGATTATCCAGCTCAAACCATATGACCTCGCCCTGCCATCCTGTAGTAAGCAATTTTTATATAAAGATGGGCACCATCCGGTCGCTATTATTTCATCATAATATTGCGAATCAAAGGCACCCACGAACGTCGCACACGCTCTGAGGTAGGCGGCATGCTCACCACTTATCTTCAATCTTATCTACTCATCATGATAACCTACCGTCTGGCCATTTCAAGCAAACAGGAGGTCATCAAAAGACCATACAACTCAGCCCAAAGTTGTACCTGAGGTACATGACAGCTGTCAAGTTGACAGTTTTTACTATGAAAAGACGAGTTTGATGAAACTGTTAATTAATAATGTGCCAAAATGGCGTGCGTTTGACATTCAAAAACTGACACTGACAGCAGATAGCTATCAAGTTGACAGTTATTACTATAAAAACACTATGAAACTGATACTAGTGTGTCAAAATGGCGTCCGTTTTTTCAAATTTTAAGTTAGTTTTTCTCATCTCCTAATGGGCATAAAAAAAGTATGACTAGAGTTTTAACCAGCGTAATACAGGGATTTCTTTCCAATAAGTGTACCCTCAGTACATCATTTGGGCAGATTTTGGTGACATCCTTTCACACGCTATAGAAAACCAGTACCTAATAGAGAACCTGCCTTGATCTATGTTGTGTTCCTAACGGTGACCAAGGTTCCCAGTGCTTCGCGTGGAAACGTTGCGATGTGTTGGCAGTGGCCAACTGACTTTGACCCTTTTTTTTTTAAAGAGAGATAGGGCATAGTGAGAGTCTTTAAATTGGAGCTCAAACTGGAGTTGCCCGCCTGAGGGTGAGAAAATTGAAGTGAAATAACATTGCTTAGAGCTGTGTAGTGTTCCTAACGGTGAGCAAGGATGCCAGTGCTCCGCGAGGAAACATTGTGCTGGCAGCTACTTTGATCCTTATCCTGCCAACTCTATTCCTCTTTCGTTTTACAGGGTCGGCAACGCGCAAGTGACACCCCTGGTGTTATAAGCGTCTATAGGCTACGGTAACCGCTTACCATCAGGCTGTATGCTTGTTTACCACGTTAGTGAATAAAAAAAAACTTCGTACACACCATGATACCCTAGCGTCTAGTAAGAACCTCCATTTCAAGTAAGAACAAGAATTTCGCAGGTTATAGAAAACCTGCAATGTTTCATAGGTCATTGTTAAAATAATTTATTCAAGATGAGCATACTACTAAGTAACTACTTAGCAGTTTTTAAACACCGCTAAAGAAGACAGCCAGCCCCCAAAACTCTCGTCCTTCACCGCCTCCTAGTGTTTTAGCTGGGAAGAAGAAGCGGCTCAACAAACTCCCCAGCAAAGGTAGGTAATCATTCTCTCCTATGTTGGGGTCTTTCAGCTAGTTACAGTCCAAACAAAAGAGGCTGAATATCATATTTTCATTCTCATCATTTATAAAAATTGACATTAATTAATTTGACAATGTCTGTGGTCTAGTCAAAGTCATAATAATTCATTTAAGATAGACTACAAGGTAGTACTTTTTGAACGTCATTTTTATCATTCTTCATTATCATCATTCATTCGTCATTAATCTCGATAAATGCCCGCCCTTCACCGCCTCCTAGTGTTTTGGCTGGGAAGAAGAAACGGAAGAAAGTGGTTCGAGTGTCGAATTGCTGATTATGAGGTCGTGGGTTTAATATAATATATAATATAATATTTTTGGGACATTTTACACAACACCATCTAGACCCAAACTAAGCAGAGCTTGTACTATGGGTACTAGACAATGGATATAATACTTATATACTTTTTTTTTGTAAATACATACTTATAATACATAAGAAACACCCAGACAAACACAAATACTCATGTTTTACCCACACAAATATTTGTGTCCTGTGGGAATCGAACCCACGACCCTATGATCAGCAGTTCGGCACTCGAACCGCTAGACCACAGAGGTTTGATTCCAATTTCATCATCAACCCATATACTGTCCCACTGCTGGGCACAGGTCTCCTCAGAATGAGAGGGATTACGCTATAGTCCACCACGCTGGCCTCGTGCGGGTTGGCAGACTTCACACGCCATGGAGAAATACAATCCTTTTATATTTCACAAACGTTTTACGTTTAGCCTAGTGGTATGGCCATCGGACTGCCAAGTCGAAGGTCTCGAGTTCGAATCAAAGGCACGCAAGGCAACCTCTGACTTTTCAATTTCATATGCGTATTAATAATTATTATCACTCGCTCAAACGGTGAAGGAAAACATCGTGAGGAAACCTGCATGCCTGAGAGATTTCTCGACGGTGTGTGAAGTCTGCCAACCCGCACTAGGCCAGCGTGGTGGACTATAGTTTAATCCCTCTCACCTGACATCGGCATATAGCTTGCCATACATTTCAAATCCTTTACAACCATAAACTAACGATTTAAGAAGTTTTTAAAAAAAGAAAACTTGACTTCAATCCAATATTGATAACATTATAACAAAGAATTAACTGTTGACCGCAAATTTAACCTGCTGTGTCACTGTGTCATTTCACAATCCTAGGCCTCCGCACGCACACCGTCTCGCTTACACAATTGGAGTTTAACGATTGAATTTAAATATCGAACATTGGTACAAACCTGCTTGTTTCCACACCTCGCGACACGCCTTGTTCATCAACCCATATACTGTCCCACTGCTAGGCACGGGTCTCCTCTCGCAGATTGGGAAGGATTAGGTCATAGTCTACCACGCTGACCTAGCTGTATTGTGTTCCTAACGGTGAGCAAGGTTGCCATTGCTCAGAGGAAACATTGTGTTTTCAGTGGGGGACTTTGACCCTTATACTGCCAACGCAACTATTCCTCATTTTACATGGTCGGCAACGTGCAAGTGATACTCCTGGTGTTGCAAGCGTCTAGCTAACGGTAATCGCTTACCATCAGGTGGGCCGTATGCTTGTTTGCTACCTTAGTGGTATGAAAAAATATTTAATACCCGGTGCAACGTGTACTCAACATTAAATACACAATTTAAAAATATTTAAAACATTATGAAGACAACAAGAGTTATTAATTCGCGCGGTGATAAATTCGAGCTAACAGTCCTTTGTCTAATATTACTAGTGTGACTCACATTTGTGTCACTCGATAAACACACAAAGCCGACACAAGAAATTTATCGTATTGTATTGTGCAAATAGAGTTTTTAAAGACACGTTACTTTTACAAGTCAATGTTTTACAATTATATTTTTAAGCTAGATGACTCCGGCATTTCCTAACTAACGACCTCTGAGAAGAAACAAACTCAGAGAATAACATAAAGCAATCTCTTTTAAAGTTCAGAACTCCAGAAATATTCATCATCAACCCATATACTGTCTCACTGCTGGGCACGGGTCTCCTCTCATATTGAGAGGGATTAGGCTATAGTCCACCACGCAGGCCTAGTGCGGGTTGGCAGACTTCACAAACCGTCGAGAAAAGTCTCTAAGCTATGCAGGTTTCCTCACGATGTTTTCCTTCACCGTTTAAGCGAGTGATAATTAATTATTAATACGCACATGAATTCGAAAAGTCAGAGATGCGTGCCTTGGGTTCGAACTCGGAGACCTTCAACTTGGCAGTCCAATGGTCACACCACTAGGCTATCACTGCTTATACCAGACATATTATAATAGTAATAAATTTGTGAGTCTTCCAGTTGCATACAACCTCTTTAACAAACAGCTTCTTTGGTGTAGTGTTACTAATGTGCAGCTGCTAGGCCTGAGGTCCTGGATTCGATTACGATAACTGTTATTGGATTTTTCTATGAAATTAAAGAAACATACAGTATACCGTCAGGTCCCATGTAATAGCCAGCGAGCCTATTGCCATTAACCGGATACAAATCCAAACTCCGAGCTGCTACTGAGGTTTCCTAGGAAAAACCAATAACACTGTTCGATTTGAGAATCGAAATCAGGACCTCTAGCGTAGCAGTCGCGCTTAGGACCATTATGCTGACGAGCCAGTCAGTTTATCCTTTTGACCGCCACGGACGTGTATAGACGTCAAATGAAAATTTGCTTCGACGCCAACGACGGCATGGCACGTCAAAAATACCACTTTTTAGTTCAAAATAAATACATATATAAAAGTTTGTTGTTTTTTTTACATATTATTAGACACTAGAATTTGTCGCTTGGCGTAAAGAACACGGATTTTCGTTATTGACGTGACGGTCAAAAGGTTAATTATGATATCAGTTTGATTAGATCTGATTTGACTTCACAGCACAGTAGTGGACTGCCAAGCATCTAGATGATGTGGATGGAACTGCTGTCGCGTGGAACGATGGCGGAAAGTAGCAGCAGGGATCAATCCGAACAATCCTCGGAGCATTCCCCATAGTACATGCGATAGAAGATGCATAGCGAGGCCACATCTCTCTCACGCAGCGCCAAGGGGGTCTCCCTTGGCGCTGCGTTTGCGGCTACCTTGCCGGTTAGCCGGTTTGAAATATCTTGGCAGTCGACGAAATGTGGCTGAATGTATTTTACACGAAGCGATTTCTAAGCGATACTGATATCCTGATAGACTCCATGTATTAAATGGTCACTCATCCGCAGATCTCGCAGATAATTATGTTGATCAGCGTAGTTTTATCCACCCTATCTCTTTAATATGGTTTAAGACATTTATTTTCTTAAAAATCACAGAGAATTAGTACCTACCTATATAGGTAGGTATATAAAATCGAGTTTTTACATATATTTTTTTAAACGTTGCCCCACACCATGACTTTCTCCGGTATCGTGGGTGCGTTTACAAACAAAACTTTCACATACCTACACAAACACCCAGACAGAAAAACTACCAACTACTAACTTACCCGTAGGTCAAATATTTGTTCCGTGTGGGGATCGAACCCACAACCCGTGGCACAGAAGCCGATCGCTCAGCCGCTGCGCCAAACGTGATGTCTAAAATTCACATTCACAGAGGTACATAAGCAGATAGATTTTTTTTTAAGATCAACTTTTTTCAGTTTTGGCTTTATTTACATATTATTATTTTTTTTAAGCAATTTAAGATCCGCCTAAATTGTGGACTCGAAATGTCGAGATGTGTGTAGGATTTGTATCCGGACCACCTCGCAAAGGGAGCGAGAGTTATAGCCATATACAGGGTGTTACAAAACTACCCGTAAAGCTGAGAGGAGGTTAAATGGGGCCTTATAGCGACTCCATTCACAATATTTAAGAACCGTAGTAACGCCGTATAACATACCCCAAAAAAAATAAAACAACATTTATGAATGAAAAATATAAAATCTATTAAAGTAGACAATTATTAGGTAAAATAGGTACGTAGGCCTTTCTGTTAAATAATCTGGTTTCCTGACATGACAGCTGACAAAATTTTTAGCTTTGATAATTAATTATATTTTTACGGGCTATTTTGTAACACGTTGTATAAACCATAATTACATAAACTCTATTTAATTGTTTTTATTTTATGTCAGCATTTACTATTTAGTTAACTTTGCGTCTCATTTAAAACATACTTGGTAATTGTTAAAAGAAGTATTTATTCTAAGCAAATGAAACCTTTTTCGTTTGTGGTTAGGCAAATAAAAAATATAAGCCTTCGTCTCACCTTGATTGTAGAACAATTAAATTATTAGATCAATCCTTCCGAGTTTCGATCATTGTTATCCATTCTTGCAAAACAACGTTCACAATGTTATAATTACGTCACGTACATAATCATAAAACACCAGAATTATTTCACTTTTAAAATATACACTTGTTAACTTCTTTAATGTATTTTTCTAATTAATAACTAGAATACAAAAGTTTTCTTTAAAAAAAACTGACAAAACTCACACACGACCATTCGCGCCGCGAGTTCCCGCGCTACTAACCAAACTATATTCCCCGTAATGTAATTTATGAATTTATCTGACCAACCAATTTAAACAAACAGCCAAAAAGTAATTACACACTCTTATATCTACAGTCATAAAGTAAAATTTAGTTTGTATGCTACGGCAAATTTAACCTTGTTTACAAACACTATCTGACGTTTCCTACACAACGTTACATGTGCAGCTGTCTTTAGTAAATTTTACTTTGTAAAGTTTCAGAGATTTAGTTTCGGAGACGCAAATAGAAGTTGGTGTGTTACGATGTTTGAAGCCATTGTTGACACTTTTTGTTTTGACTAGTTTTTGCCCGCGAGCGCGACTGGTGTTGCACGATGGCGTTTGGTTTGGTTTTACTACGACAATTATTGTTTTGAAAATACTATTCTATGTAGAACGTGGTTTGTGAGAAAGAAATTGGAAACAAAACAACCTTAGTATCTGCTTTCCAATAAAGCAGACGAGAGGCACTCCTGTAGTATTCCCCGACGGGTTTGCAGAGATGTACTAATATACAACCACAGTTCGCCGGGATCCCATGTTATAAGGGAGCCTCCGGGCATACTTATATCAAAAGTTCCAGCTGCTGCTACTGCGAATTTCATAGAAACACCCATAACACTGCTCGGCCTGGGAACCCATGGCCTCTATAGTAACAAGTAAGTATAGTTACAGATGTTGTAGTTAGTTTAGGTATTTTTATTTCGACATATTTTAACCCCAAAGGTGTGCAAAATTATTACAATTAGTGCATTTAAAAAAAATAGAGTTGTAAATGTAGTAATACAATGTTTTATTTAAAAAAAAAATCGGAGTACTATGTGTTTCAAATAAGAATAGGACTGACCTCCAGCCATCTTGTGACGTCATAGCTGTCAATTCAAACCAGCTAGGTAGGGTGAGCAAAACAGATATTTTTGAAATAATATTTTTTATGTATTTAAAATATTCCGCCAATTTTTATTTAGAAGAAAATTTGATATTTTATTACCCGTGTTTATAATAAAACTAAAGTTATCGTTGTCTTGAAATATTTCCGTTTTTTTTGGTTTTTATTTTCGATTCATTTGACGTGGTTAATTTCTTTTTGCCAATCGTCACTGGTAATTGAATGAATAGTTTCCAGTGTTAGATTCTCAATTTGGCGTTCTAATTGTTGAAGATATTATTGTCAGTTACCCTACGCTTAACAAGTGCCAGGTATATTCAATTGGATTTAAATAACAATTATAGGGTGGCAGCTTCAAAACTTCAAAGCCATGGGAGTTTAAAATATTGTCTATAATATAGTTTTTTGACGGATTGTGCGTTTTATTAACTCGGAGAGTTCCGGATTTGGTATTAGGTACTGCTTATAAATATATCATAAAGTTTTAAAATTTCAAAAGATGAAATTAATTTTCTTTGCAAGCTGTACTTTATTGACAGATCGGGGTCATTCGAGGTCATTGACGTTCCTATTCTTATTTGAACCGCATAGTAACAGTAGTATTCGAATCGCAAAACTAAATTAACTTAGAGAAAATTAATGTAATCATACTTTAATGTTTTTCATAAACTAATAAGTAATTCTAATCGTATATTATATCCAATTTGTAAATAAAGATAGAGTTCCTTGAATATTTCATGTCAATTAAATTTTCAGTGGCTGTAACTGAATGATCAGCTTCCTCGTCACGTCACGGGTTCGATTCCTTCATAGAAGGTAAATTCGGAAAATCCTTACAGAGTGAGAGGGATTAGGCTATATACTATATAGTCGACCACGCTGGCCTAATGTATACATAATTAAATAGAAAATCAAAGTGAAATACTGCTTTGAGCTGTGTTGTGTTCCTAACGGTTCCTAAAGGTGGCCAGTGCTCCACGATGAAACGTTGTGTTGGCAGTACTTTGACCCTTATACAGCTAACCCAACTATTCCTCTTTTGTTTTACAGGGTCGGCAACGCGCAAGTGATACCCCTGGTGTTGCAAGCGTCTATAGGCTACGGTAACCGCTTACCATCAGGTGGGCCGTATGCTTGCTTGCCACCTTAGTACAATAATAAAAAAAAAGTACATCAACGGTAAGAATATTTCCTTATTTCATGCTTTTCAATCGTTTTTAGGGTTCCGTACCTCAAAAGGAAAAAACTGAACCCATATAGGATCACTTTGTTGTCCGTCCAACGGTTCGCCAAGACCGTTTTTCTCAGGAACGCGTGAAGGTATCAAGCTAAAATTATATCAAATACTCAGGTCTACTGTCCCTTAGAGCTGTGAAAAAATTAAACTTAGATACAGCCGTATAGAACGTAAATTTCCGCAAATTTTCGAAACTCGCAAGCGCATTAAAACCTACAGTGTACTTCCCGTGAACTCAGAATCTTGAAATTTGGTACGAAGCAACGACTTGTAGCACACATAAAGGAAAAATTGCGAAAACCGTAAATTTTTAGTTACATTATATAATAAAAATATTTTTAATAATTTTACAGTTACTACCCCTTTCCTCATGAACGCGTAGAGGTATTTATCAAATACTCAGTCTATAATACCTTTAAGCTGTAACAAAATCAAACGCAATCAAAAGTATACCTACAGGTTTGTACGGAACCCTCGGTGCGCGAGTCCGACTCGCACTTGGCCGGTTTTTCTTAAGTAAGTAGTCGGGTTTCAGTTTTTTTTACTTTTGTAACCACCAAGCCTGTCTTTACCTGATTGTCTAGTCCGATGAAAACGGACTTTAACTACGGAACCGCAGAAATAGTATTCAGTTTGTTTAGTGATCTGTATCTACCTGAAATTGCATAACGCGTTAACGCTCATAAAAATTGTTAATTAATTGTAAATAAACGATACTGAGTACCTACTAGTCGACACTGCGTATCCAACCCGTCGTGTTCTGTGCGTACCAGGTAAAAAAAACATTGCCTAATACAAATATTACCTTTTGCTGCAGTATCGCTCGCATCTCAAAAGATTTTTTGAGATAAAAGGTAGCCTATATCCTTTTCGAAGGTCTAAACTATCTCTGAACCAGATGTCATTAAGATCGGTTCGGCAGTTTAGGCGTGAAAGCGTAACAGACCATCCGAGGCGATTTCGATTGAGTTACCATAGTTTAGCGCAGTTGTAGTAGCCATAATTTTGTCACCGTGTCATCCTTTGTTTTTGTTGTGTGGAAAATGCTCATGAATCAAGTGCCAGGGTATGTCAAACTCTACGATACACAATCAGCGAGAATATTGTCTTTATTTTTTTTTAATTATTACTGTCTAGTTTAATAATTACATACCTAATTAAGTATTACGACCTTATTTTCAGAGAGACGCATGGCTCCGCCATGTTTTTCCTAATCATACAACTATGTAAGTGTGACCATTATTAAAATAAAAGTATAAGTAGGTATTCTCAAATATTATAGCTTTGATCTTTTATTTAATCAAAACTAGCTTCGGCCCGCGACTTCGTGTGCGTGGACTTTACCAGGATAAAAATCGTTAAGTTTTCTGAATTTTTCAATTTCTTGCGCATTTTTTTCTATTTTTTCTCATCGTAAGAATTTTCTACAAAGTATTAGAAAACTTAAAAAAAGATTAATGAAATTGGTAAAGTTCTCAAGTTAAGTCGTGACCAAGGGAAACAGGGATGAATTCATTCTTATATGTATACAGGGTGGCCCAATTTTTTTTTGTGTCCTTTATAATTATCATATCCCATCGATTCAACTAAACGCAACATAATTAAGTATTATGTTTTACGAAAATTAGTAGTTTAAAAGTTGTGATTGTTTTAATTTATCTTAAAATCTCTACTTTAGTTATGGACCTCTCTCTCTTTCGAAATGTTAATTTGGAGCAATCGAGCAAAGTGTTGTTGGGTTTTCTATGTAAAAGAAAAACAATAGATTTTTTTACAGAAAGAATTTACTAAAAATTAACAAATGAAAATGAAGGAAAATGCAATTGCTTACAATAAGTTTTCGAAATGTCTACTTCGACTTTTGATGCATAACCGACACCGTGAAATCAAAAGCCAAAAAATCCTTTTGAGCCTCTTGAACATCGTCCGAAACTTCGGGATTTATTAATATCAATAGTACTACTTACGCGATAAAATTCATAAAGATTAGTTTTATTACAATGTCTAATTTTCGCGTGACAGTAGTAATTCTGTTTGTAGGTATGGTCGCTGTAGCGGGCAGACGAGAGAATCTCATATCCCTGCGGGACTATGACTTCGTGGGCGAGGACCAGCGGCTGACGAGCCTGCTGGCCGAGAGGATAGCTCTGCTGCGGCGTCCCATCGACCTATCCGACATTGAGGCCAGCATAGCTGCAGAAAAGACGCTCAACTTCACCGGCCTCCCTCCCAACTTCGTACCCAAGCCTGACCACCTTGAAGTTGCCCTCAAGAGATACCCCAAGTCACCTCACATTTGTTATATCTACCGTCTCTTTCCTAACAAAGCCAACCCCCAATAGGCCAGCGTGGTGGACTTTAGCATTATCACTCTCACTCTGTGAGGAGATCCTTTCCCAACAGTGATGCTGTATATGGGTCTTTTTTTATGCCACTAAGGAGGCAAACAAGCATACGACCCACCTGTTCGTTCACGGTTATCGTAGCCTATAGACGCTTGTAACACCAGACCATATAAAACAATAGTGGAACAGTTGGGTTGACAGTATAAGGGTCAAAGTTCCCCCACTGCCAATACAATGTTTCCTCGCGGAGCATTGGCAACCTTGCTCACCGTTAGGAACACGACACATCTCAAATCAGTGTAATTTCTCTTTCTACATATAATCTTTACATCATAATCTTATCAGCCTATTGCCGTCCACTGCTGAACGTACGCCTCCCCCAAAAAGCGCCAACCATCCCGGTCTCGGGCAGCCCGCATCCATCTGCCGCTAACCTTCTTCAAATCGTCTGTTCATCGTGTCGCAGGGCGTCCCACACTACACATTACATACTCCTTGCTAATATTTCATGGTCTTGATAACTCAGGTATCAAAGGTCTAGCAGCCGCAAATGTATCTGCTGAGCGTGAGCGTAGTGTGTTTCCCAGGTCGAACAAAATTATACGTTTTCTATGAAATTCTCAGTGACAGCCCGGTTGGATTTGTGCCAATTGACTCACACCCTATCATGTGGGAGTTAAATGATACGGGCTTTTATATTACTCATCGCCTGATGCAGATAAATATTGGTATTCCACATGGGACGACTCATCAATCTCGGAACCTTTTCCCAACTACGTTGGGGTCGGCTTCCAGTCTAACCAGATGCGGCTGAATATCAGTATTTTACACGAAGCGACTGCCATCGGACCTCCGCAACTCAATTTCTGGGTAATACCGATATCCTGAGGATAGACTGGTTGTCAGGCTTTTTTTTGCTTTTCTGACTATCATTAACCATATGTTCGTATGACAACCGAGACCGACGGCTTTACGTGCTCTCCGGGGCACAGAAGGGTCTCGAATTGTTAAGAATGGTTACCCATCCACTGACTGACTGCGGCTAGCGCAGCTTAACCTTGGAGATCGATTGATCAGTGAAGTTATTAGCCACGATTCCCTCCCACATGGGACGACTATTTAGGATTTAATTTCAAACTTAGGTTTATTTATTGTGCATAGAAACTCCTTTGATAACGTCAAATCCCGAAGCAAGGAAGACAAACTTGATATTTTTCACGGGGGACTTAGCCACGGTAGCCACGTTAGCCACGAGCCCATTGACCAATTAATAAACGAATAATTGTATGCAGGTTCAACGTGAGCATGGACTACGGCGAGATTATAAACGCCAGCATTGAACTTAACTCGCCGCTCTCCCATCCGGAGAGCAGCTTGACCTTCAACATCACCGAGGCCCAGGCATCCAACGTTGCCCAGGCCGGACGCCGCACCGGCAACCTCACCGCGGGCCGCCGCGTCGAGTACTGGGACCCATCCTACTGGCACTACGACGTGAAGCTGGTCGACCTCATGAAGCAAAACATTTACATGGTACAAGACAGATTCTTGGAAATACAACACATTGTCGAGAAGTACCAGTCGGACGATAGGTTCAAGATCGCGTACCTGTTCAACAGACTCGACGAGTGGAAGAAAGACATCAGGACGGCATACCACGCCATGTCGAAAGAACGCCTCTGGTATGAGAGAATGCATTTCAGGCAACAGCTGTTGTACTATGAGCACTTGCTGCGGAAAGACATCGATGTCACGTACAGCATCGAATTCCTGAACCACTTGCACGGCTCCTTCATGAGCAAGATGAGGGAGTTGATTCCTTCTCACGGCAACAAGAATCCCATGATGACGAAGGAGCAGAAAATGGAAATGGAAAAGTTTAAAGCCGAGAACCATCCCCAACAGGGATGAATAATAAGTCGTCATAGTGTATTTAGGTGGTTGCACAAGAATACTGGCTTGTTGTTTGAGTTTTAAATGTTTTCTGATATACTTAGCTCAGGTAAAGATTCCAAAGTATAATTAAAGTAAGAATTACAAGACACTAAAAAATAACAAAAATTTTTTGCGACAAAAATCGTATCGTTACTTATTTCTTTCGTCATGTCTCGACTGACCGCCTCATTACTCTATCGGTGTTGGTGGTCGACTAATGTTGTTGGGTTTTTCTATGAAATTCTCAGTAGCAGCTTGGAGTTTAGGTAGATTTGTGCCCTATACATGAGACCTGAACATATCGGTGAACTGTGGGTGTTTAGTACACCTCTGCTGCCTAACCTTTCGGAGAATACAGGCGGCAAGGTATCTAAAAGAAAAACAATAGAATTTCTTATAGAAAGAGAAAAATATCAAATAATCAAAATGAAGGAAAATACAATTGCTTACAATAAGTTTTGGAATGTCTTCCTCGATTTTCAATGTATGCGATGTCATGTATATTCGACAATGTGGCGGTACCAACTCCAGATCAAAGACTACAATATATATAGGAGACTCCAGATGTATTTAACAACAGAGTTCTAAGTATATTCATATTTTTTTATAAGACCAAGGCATTCAATGTCTCCGAACACAAAATCCTGGACACAAATTTAATAAAAGCACGCAAGGACCAATTTCAAATTGGTACCTATAGAGTGAATTAGTAAGTATGAACAATGTATGTATCGAAATCATAGGAATAGATGAGGAAATAAAATCACGATGTCAATTAATTTCGGTGTACCACAAGGAAGCGTTTTGGGTCCTTTACATGTACAGTCAGCAACGAAAGTCGCTGAACATGTTGCAATCTGCAATACGATTATTAACATGAAGTTACTGACCTGTAAAGGTTGTGCGAAATCATTGCATAGATGATCATTAAATATTTACCTTATTATTTATTGCTGTCATGTTTTCAAAATTTAGCTGTGTTCAGCGACTTTCGTTGCTGACTGTACCATATACCATAAGAAAACATGCTTGCTTATTCTTGGCAAATTATATCAAACCTCTGTCGATTCAATATTACGCCAAAATAAGAATTTACGATTAAATACGTGGGATACAAAATAATAGGTAATTAAATGATTTCGGCAACTATTGTGTAAGCTTAAAGAGCTTCGATCATCACTCAAAAGCTGATCGTTATTTCGGATGAACAGCTTACTAACTTAACCTATTCCTTGCTCAGCTTGCATAGTGACTGGTCGTTGATTGGAAGTTAATTTCCGGAGTCCTAAGCACCGGTAGGTTGAATCTGCCGATGCGGGTATAAAAAGTATGGTCCAGTCGCATTTAAATCTTTTTAATACATTTTCTCTCCTGCTCTATGCATATTTTTCTCATAAGGGTAAGCTGAATGTATAGAACGCTATTTGCTAAGATTCTAGCAAATTGCTTCATACATCTGTATTCTTGTCAGACACACCCGCTTGTTGCGAGTGTGTCGACTAGGTCAGTTTATGTTTTCCTAGGGCATCCCTTTTTTTTCAATCACATTCGCCTCGTTTATTCCTTTGTTATTAATTAGTGTTTAAACAATCTTCGTTCTTCAAAACAATATTGTTATGATTCATTCATATCTGAGTGATTGTTAAAATAATATACAATCTCTCCCGCCGGACCTAACCGACAGATGAACATGTCCGACAAATTGACGGCCGCCAACCATTTCATTAAGTCCTTTCGACATTCAGACTTTATTCGATTATTCTAAGGACATTAAAAATAACGTACCTACCCTTGCCAATGCCACGACAGAGCAAAAAAAAAACACAACATCTGTAAAACTACTTGCCTGTGATTGATGAGGATTGATGATTACATAATTTAATGATTGATTTCAAACTCATGGTTAAATTGACATGGTAACTGTATTTTATTAGTGGTCCCATGGTGGCCGACATTAAAGAGGTCATTACAACTTAAAAAGATATACTTAATTTTGGCCACCATTTTTTGGTCAAGGCAAAGTCAAAGCAAATAGTTAGGTATTTAAAAAGCCGATTGATGTGTAATGATGTATTCACATTCTTCTTTCTCTCTCTATGGCAATTGATGCCGATGTCGACAATTCTGCCAATGTCAAAGTGGTTAGGAAAAACGTGTGTATGGGAAAGGAAAAAGGGAGGGGGGGAAAAGGAAATATTTAAAGTAATGGAAAGGACGTAATGTTGAGGAATTGTTGACAGGACTAGAACCCTGAAATAAAAACTAATAATAATAATATTGTAAGTAAGAAACTTATAACACCGTATTGATGTTCTCTTCACTTAAGTAGTAATATGTGTATGATGTACGTAATTATTTCACAATAACTCCTATGATAATGAGTTACAGAGGTCGTAATTTAAATAGTTATAATTCACAATTTCACACACATTCATTGTTATATTGAACCTTTGGAACTTCCCGCTTTTTACTACAATTGGCTGCGTTTCATTTTACGTCTATAACTTTTAATACAAGCTCATAACTTTTACTCTTTATTTTTTGTTTCTCCCTGTAAATTTCAATTTAGATGTTTAGAAATACTTTTTTATGGCTGTTAAATTAATTCTAATTAAACATAAATTGTAGAAAACAAGCGTGATATGAAACGTAAAATATGATGACCTTGGTGTTTTGACAGCAAGATATGAATAATGTTGACAGCGTCTGATTTTGCTTCTTTTAGGGGTATTATATAAATGAAAAAAAAAATGTTTATTCATTAAATAAAAAGCAAAAAACCTTAACCTTACAAAAGTGGTGGTTTACGTCGTCTTTCCCAGAAACTTAATATTACACCTATCACATTTTTGATATCTCTCACAAAAAGATTTTGTGTTATGTGATGAGGTTTTTTTAGACCTTTTGCAATTACTCGTTGGCAACTTGACTTACTTGAAAAACAGTGGTAATTAACAATATAGTGTGAAGTGAATTATTTACATTGTATAATAAAATTATTGCTGCCCACCATTATTTTAACAATAAATTCGCCATTTAGTTTATAATAAATACCTACAAACATTATTATCGGTGGTGAACAGATAGCTACAGCGGTGACATTAACCCAACCCTATGAAAGAATAGATTTTAAAATTATCTAATACACAAATTTAAAAAAAGACAATCTTTTTTTAACCTTGCTTTTGCTTGCTTTGTTATTTAGGTACTTACTTCAGTAAATACTAATATACAAAAAATAAGTATTACTCTTTTACTTTGAAGATCAGACCAACGCTTGAAGGACGCTTTATGTAAGTAACCCAAAGACTGGACTCTACTTCGGCCAGAGAATAAGCATTGCCATTCAGCGTGGCAATGCAGCCAGCCTCTTGAGTACGCTACCAGGTGATAATAGCGATGTGGAGGAGTTTTTTGATGGTTTTTCTAGTCTAGTTTTATAGTTTTTTTTTGTATTTTTGTTTGTTAGTAGTATAAGTATATAATTGTGTAAATACCTTTAATAAAGAGTTTATAACACACTTACAATATTATGTTTATCAATAAAATTTACTCTCCACGGAACCCTAGATTATCAATAAAAGTGATTGGGTAAAATAAAATATAGGCTGGCAGCACCGGATTGACGGCCATAGCAGTTTACCCAGTCACGCGAGAAAAAAAATGTGAATTTACGAATAAAATATTCTTAGTTTTAATTGTCTTAATGAACTTTAAAACGTGATTTTTCTTTATAATTAAAGTGTTTATGAAACGTGCAATACGATGAATGTGTTATTTAAAGAGTTTTGGTGGGAAAATCACATGAATTTCATCTTTAAAAACTAATTTGTGTATCAAGTAAAAAAAGTGTTTTTTTGTGTTGTACGATTCAACATCAGGTAAGTTTTTTACGTCGAGAGTATCGATTAGTACGTGGAACGAGACTCTATAGTGAATTATACGCCGTTTTGACTTTTAAAGTGGTGAAAAATAATATTTTAGTGCGTTGTTTACAAATTCACGAGCGTTCAGTTGGATTTATGTTTTGATAATAGATTATCTTCAACGTTATTTTCATGTAACGATTTCATTGTGGCACATAAATTCTGAGGTGATGATGGTTATGGTCTAAGGTAAACAAAAATTAAGCAAATCATTGATTGTCAAAACAATTAAAACTACCCTCTTTTCACTGAACCCTGCATACCTACTGGATTTTATATTTGTGTTGCACTTTTTTTTTATTTACACCTTGCATTGACCCACCTCGGTGTTTTAAGAGCGATGAGACATGCTATAGCCCATGGCTGAGGATTATTAGGTCAAGTTAGATAACTTTCATATTATCTCTATTTGACCAATATCAACTTGCCTGCTTTTTGATGTTTAGTGATATGGATATGTCACTAAACATCAAACTATAGTATTAGAATAGTAATAGATAATAATAGTATTAAAGTTTAAGGCACATGTTAAATGCATCCTAATTAAGAAAGCTTACTATAAAGCACAAGACTATGTCGATGATAGGGGCGTTTGGGTTTGATTATTATTGTATTGAACATAATTGTAATACAAAATGATAACTTAAAAGAGTAACCATGGAGTTTCTTGCGGGTTCTTCTCCATAGGAAACAACTAATTTGGAACCATGCACTTAAACTCAACATTTCTTAAGTGCCTGTATATGGTTTATATGAAAATAAAATGATTGATTTTGATGGAGACCTACAGCAAAAAAACACCAATGTTTTCCATTTACCATGGAAAAATAAGATTATTGGTTAGTTCAGAAAAGGATTTTATCTAGAAACAAACGCATGTTACATCTATATTTATTGTCAAAAGTATTTAAAGTAGGGTGGTTATAATTTAGTATTTCGAATATAAACTGTCTCATAAGTCTAGTGGTTGTGAGTGCAACTGCTATGCTGGAGATCCTAGGTTTGATTCCTAGGTCGAGCAGTGTTATTGGGGTTTTTGTATGAAATTGACTAGCCTGGAGTTTACATATATTTAGTGCTGGGTTAATGGCATTACACTCTCTCTCTATTAAAGCAGCCTACTGCGGGTGTTTTTTTTAAATTTTTTATTTGTGGTTATAGTATCTTTTAGTGTATAAGCTCCAGCTGGTTTTTCGTGAAATTATGGTGATTTGAACCCTTATACTGCAAACTCAACTATTCGTCTTTCGTTTCTTAGGGTCGGTATGTACCATATTCACCTGTCTAAGAAAAGAAAAGAAAGATAAGAAAATTGTATATATGTTTTTATCTAAATTTTTAGCCTTCTTACAAAAATTTTGCTTAGAAAACTTGACGTCTTGTGTACTTATTTCAAATGGCATGGCAAATATTCAGCTGACCTGTAGAGTCAGTTGGTAGTTTGTTTTGGCTTTATTATTGGATTACATACCATCACACCCATATTCCTCAAAGAGTTTGGCAGGGGTGTACTTACTAATAATTGTACATTACATTTGCCAGTATGTTTTGGTCCAATATAATAGCGGGCAGGCCTTTTAATTACTATTGAGTTGTTGCGCGTGTGGCACAGATTAAGCATATATAATATAATATTATGTATTGTAATTCTGTCTGATAATAGTATTTACTTAGTTTATGCATCTATATTTCTGCTTCTGCAAAGGCCTGGTGGTTTTATTAAGGTATATTTATTTAAACATTATTGAATTATTTTATTTTACTTATTTTGTTAAATGAAAAATGATATTTATTTCTGTAAATAGATCTTTTAAAGACACTTTTACAAGTCAATATTTTACATATTTTTTTTAAGCTAGATGGCTCCGTCATTTCCTAGCAGACGACCTCTGAGAAGAAACGCCGAAACAAACTCAGAGAATCATAGTCTCTTTTAAAGTCCAGACAATGCATAGTAACAAAATATGTGTCTTACAATGTAGGGCAAAGTCTGAAATGGCCTTTTGAAGAAAGAGCCATAGCGGCTTTGAGTAGACCAGTCCCAACTGACGGCATGCATGCATCAGTCATTGTGTAGCTCAACCATAATTTAGGGAGCTCAACAACCCGTCGCACGACGATACCAGATCAGAGGAACATTTGCGTAGGTCACATAAAAAAAAGCTCAAAGCCACCAGACTGTTCAAAGCTAAGTATGTATATTTAGCCTACAAAGTACTCACATTTACATTTTATTGAGTTAAAGTATTAAATAATAACAAAAAAATATATATATAATCACAGTACTTAACGATTTCAGTAATATCTGATAAATTAAAAAACATTATTGTCAGACTTACATGAGAGCAATGCAGTTTGATGTGTACTATTAAATTAATACAGTCTACTAAACAGAAAAGGAAAAGTAATAATTAAAGAGATTGCCATTGACAGTAAGAGCTGACCAGCCCCGACAGACGGCACCCGTTCACGAGTATGACGTGTGTATCGACGTCGTTTGACTCAACCATGTTGTAGGGAATAAAACGACCCGACACACAACGCCACCTATACATACTGTCCGTGGCTTCATAAACAGGCCCTATCAGAATATCAGCTCTGCATCTTGATTTGCTTTTTGCTGCAGCACAGTGCTGAGATAGGGACCTATTCTGACATCGCACAGGATGACATACTTCCTTAGTTTTAAGACTTATTAAATTGTTATGTTAAATTGTATTTTAGCTGTCAGAATAAATTTTCTTTCTTTCTTTATTGCCATTAACCGGACAGAAATCTAAATTCTGAACTGGTACTGATATTTCGAAGAAAAACCCAATAACACTCCTCGACCTGGGAATCAAACCCAAGACCTCTAGCGTAGCAGTCGCGCCTAGGACCACAAGGCTAATGAAGTAGTTATGTCTAATTTTTGGATTTACTGTATCAAAGACTTAATTTCTGTTTTCAGGTCTTCAAAATGAACCATGCAGCTCCAACTATAGCAGGCAACATGGACATAGACCCACTCAGTAACTATGAGTACCCATCATATGACACATACACAAACATCAATCCACTCAACCAGCCTTACTCATACCAGATCAAGGTGGAACAATCAACATACAACACTTACCAACATAACAACACTAACTATATTCCCAATGGACATACCTCACAAGAAGAACTAAAAAGTGAGGAGCCAACTTTACAAACACCCATAGAAGCTCCTAGCAATAATAATGAGGTCTCCAAACCAGTGTCAGTCACAAAGAGAAAAAAAGAGAAAAATGGTCAGAAAAGTACTTATTGCTCTGAGAAAATCACCGATGCCACATTTCAGTTCTATGGGTGCTCCGTTTGCAACATCAGCTATACTGCATTACATGAACTTGACCAACATGTTACCGTACACAAAAATAGAATGACGAGCTACAGACTGAGGCTAAGAAACCAATATAAGAAGAAACAAATTAAAAAAGAAAAGAAAAAATTAAAAAAGATGATCAAAGTGAAAAAAGAGAATGATTTTGATGTTGAAATTAAACCAGAAGAAGGATACATTGGCAATGAAAAAGCAACAGATTTTATAAATAACGGAACTAATTCAAATTTGGAATGCAACGGAAATTTAAATAACGGAAACACACAACCACAAGATAGTCAAAATAATTTAAATAAGGAAACAAATAGTGTAAATAATAATAATTGTAGCAATGAAAACGATTCTGTGAGGAACAATGTGAATTCTACGAATACCAATAACGGAAACGTCATTAACGAAATGGATAATGGAAGTAATAGTAAAGATAATAGTATGGATGAATCGGAATTAAATAATTTAGAGAAAATTTACAAATGTTTTGCTTGTCAAAAGCAATTTACTTTGAGTTACTATTTGAAATTACATGTCAGATCACACACAGGTAAGACATCAATTACTATACCATTGTTATATGAATAGTCCTTAAACAACCTGCATGGTAAAAAAATATGTATTTAATACATTTTACACAGCATCTAGTCCGGAGGATTCCGACTTCCGGGACCGCAAATAACTCGAACCGCGGTCCCAGTCGCCGGATCCATTTATTTTAATAATTTTCTTCCGGTGACTGGGACCACCAATAAATTAATATTAAAATCTATTGTTCAATCTTTTTGTATATTTTTGGCATTTTCCATGCTAAGATTTTAAAGTTATTTAGAAAAGGAAAAATTGGACCGCGGGCAGACGCTATGACCACTAAGCCACCGCGACCGCTCGCAGGTGTACCTAACCAGAAGACGCAGGTTCGAATCCTGCCCGCGGTCCAATTTTTCCTTTTCTAAATAACTCTATTGTTCAAGTCAAAAAGTACAGTCAAATAAAAATCAATTCTGGGACCGGTGACTGGGACCACGGTTCGAGTTAATTGCGGTCCCGGTCGCTGGAATCCTCTAGTTCCAAACTAAGCAGAGCTTGTACTGGGTACTAGACAATGGATTTAATACTTTTTTTTTTCTTCTGCCAACCCACACTAGGCCAACATGTTGGACTGTTGCCTAATCCCTCTCACACTCATTTTGAGAGGAGACCCGTGCCCAGCAGTGGGACAGTATATTGCGGTGTTCAAGGTAGTTGAGTCCAAATGAAAGCGATGATTAATAAAACACACGATTTATTGTTACGATACTTTTCTAAAGACTGAGCGCGCTACAGACTTAAAGTACTAACAGGTATCTACTTACTACATTTAGCTGACAATTAAGTAATATGATTTACCTACACACTAAAATATAGTTGATGATGATGAATAATATGAGATAACATGGTTTTTAGACGAGAAACCGTACACCTGCAGCGTATGCGGCCAGTCGTTCATCACCGCGAGCAAACTCGGGAGGCACAACAAGCGCATACATCTCGCCGAGCGATACCAGTGCCGGATATGTTTCAAGATATTCTCCAGGTCAGTTCCGGTTTCCAAAACCGCACATATGTAGTGAAAGTAGTGTCGAGGGGCTTATGGCTACGTAATAACTAAAGAAAAAAAAGTATTATTTCAATAAATTTTATTAACTACGCTGATCGTCGATCTGCAAGGGCAAGCTGCCCTAACCGTTTCCAGTCTGTGGATGGGTGATCATTCTTAATACTTCGAGAGCCCTTCGTGCCTCGGAGACCACGTTCCGTTCCTCATACAAACACCTACGACGAACAATCGTCGTATCGGGTAATCGGGTTCCACTCCAGCTACCGGGCAAACTGGAGATAAGGCCCTGAAAGAGTCGGCCGGAGATAGAGAACAGTTCTAAATTCAAGTTTGTTTGTTTAAATCTATAGAAATAAGCGAAATGTGCAACCCTGCAAATAAAACACTCATACAATTTTATTCAATAATTTGAAAATAGGATTACACATCTTCTCGGGACCTGGCCATATCACTAGTGTATCGATGTCACTTATTTTTGAAAGTGCAGACAGTGCACTATATTGCCTGCAGAGTCATTACAGTTTATTGCCTGCAGAGTCTGTGCAGTATATAGCCTGCAGAGTCCGTGCATATATAACTACTATTTTCGTTTTGACATTTTGGTGAATGTTCCGATTTGTTATAAAAATAAATAATGGTTTGACATTATATAAAATGATATACATTAATAATCCTTGCACTTATTCCATTTTAATGTTGCATGCCTCAATTGGTAGAACATAGTGAACTACGCATTTACTCAACATCTTGCAATGTACCTAACTGTAACCTGTGTTCAGCAATAAAGATTTGATTGATTGATTGATAGCCTGCAGAGTCAGTGCAGTATATAGCCTGCAGAGTCTGTGCAATATATTTCCTGCAGAGTCAATGCAGTATATAGCTTGCAGAGTCTGTGCAATATATTGCCTGCAGAGTCAGTGCAGTATATTGCCTGCAGAGTTTGTGCAGAATATAGCCTGCAGAGTCAGTGCAGTATATAGCCTGCAGAGTCCGTGCAACATAATGCCTGCAGAGTTTGTGCAGTATATAGCCTGCAGAGTCTGTGTAGTATATAGCCTGCAGAGTCTGTGCAGTATATTGCCTGCAGAGTCAGTGAAGTATATGTATAGCCTGCAGAGTCTATGTATTTTATTGTATTAGTTGTAAGTACTGCTATTAAATTGTGTGTATGCTAAATACATAAAAAAAAATATGTTTGTTTAAACTTTTTATATTACTCACAGGTTTGAACTGTTAACGACTCATTTCGACAAAACTCATCCGGAGGACAAATTGGAAGGAGAACCATATGGTATGTATGTTTCAGGGGCTCGTGGCTCACTAATAACTATGCTGCCTGGTCATAAAGTTATTTAGCAAAGGAAAACATCGACCGCGGGCAGGATTCTAACCTGCGTCTTCTGGTTAGGTACACCAGACGCTATGACCACTAAGCCACCGCAATTCCTACCCTTATTTCTACTGCGATTCCTACCGCGATACTTCCCCAGTCGGGCAGCTCCAATTGAGAGGATTGGAATTACTCCCACTAAGCCATACCTCTCTTAAAATAGCTATGTTAATTTCTGACATTTACGCGAATATTATACATTGAAACTACTTTTTACGGATCTTATCGCGTTATATTGATATTATTAATCCCGACGTTTCGATCATCAAGACGCCTCAGTGTGACCATGACCATGGATGCTGTAAAGAGTCCGCAACGTCGGGATTAATAATAATAATATAAAATATTTTTTGGGACATTTTACACAACATCATCCAGTCCCAAACTAAGCAGAGCTTGTACTATGGGTACTAGACAATGGATAAAATACTTATATACTTTTTTTTTGTAAATACATACTTATAATACATAAGAAACACCCAAACAAACACAAATACTCTTGTTCTATCCACACAAATATTTGTGTCCTGTGGGAATCAAACCCACGACCCCATGATCAGCAGTCCGGCACTTGAACCGCTAGACCACAGATAACAATATATCAATATAACGCGATAAAATCCGTAAAAAGTAGTTTTATTTTAATAGCGATGTTCGTTTAACAGATTACAACGCGATACTGCCGTACCTCAAAGAGCTGGAGGAGCAGCTGCGAGCGCCGGCAGACGACAAGGAAGACACCACGAAAGTCGACCTGTGGGGGGAAGCCGGGGGAACCGGGGCGGAACAGCTGACCGCGCCCGACGTCAAGGAAGAGGTCAGTCCACGTCAGGGTCCAATATTTCATTACAATTATACCATTAAAATAGTACTTTAGAAAAGTCAAAACTAGTTGCACGGGTCCAAATAGTGGTTCTTATGGAGAAGAACCGGTAAGAAACTCCATAGACAATCTTTAACTTTTTGACCGCCACGGACGTGTATAGACGTCAAATTAAAAATTGTCCACGACGCCAACGACGGCATGGCACGTCAAAAATACCACTTTTTTCTTAGTTCAAAATAAATAGCTATACAAAAATTTGTTGTTTTTTTTTTACTTATATTTAGATACTAGAATTTGTCGCTTGGCGTAGAGAACACGGTTTTTCGTTATTGACGTGGCGGTCAAAAGGTTAAAAAAAACATGGTTACAATCCTGTTATAGATTCTATTTAATCAAAATTCAGGTCTACAACTGCAAGACCAAAGGATACGGTGAGCTCGTTTTGCGTGAATGAGATTGCCAATAATTAACAAAAATGTAGGGTAGCAGTCAGTATTCTCAGTAGTGGTTTTGATGCCCGGTTAATGGCAATAGGCTCAGCCTCTATTACTTGGGACCTAAACATACCGACAAACTGGGTTACATTGGCACACCTCTGCCTAACCTTTCGGGGAATACATGAGTGATGGTATGTAAAATATTGACTAGTAAAAGTGTTTTTAAAAAGATCTATCTAAATAGCCCATCATTTTTCAGTTCCACGACGAAGACTTAAAGGACCTGGTTCCAAAGCTTGACGTGGAGATGGCAGAGGTGAAGTTTGACGTGGATATCAAGGTGAAGGAGGAGCTCCCGGCGGACGAGGCGCTCGGTGACGATGCTGGTGATGTCGGTGATGTCGGCCATTGTGGGGACGAGCCCGACCACGCCGATGACACGAACAATGACGTCAAAGATGAAGATGGGTGAGTTTTATATACAGTATGGAGACATAGACAGACCCACATATACAGGGTCACATTTCAAAGACCAGTCAAAATTTAAAATGAAGAAGTTAAGATCAAACCCAGTGTGTTTTAAACATTATTGTCAAATTAATTAACTATATCGAAAAAAATCTCATATAAAAATGTCAGATAAAAGTCTAATTGTCGACCTCTATGTTCTAGTGGTTCGAGTACCGGACTGCTGCACATAAGGTTGTGGGTTCGATTCCCACAGGACACAAATATTTATGTGATGAACATTTAAGTATTAGTGTTTGTCTGGGTGTTTCTTACGTATTATAAGTATGTATTTACAAAAAAAAAAGTATATAAGTATTATATCCATTGTCTAGTACCCATAGTACAAGCTCTGCTTAGTTTGGAATTAGATGGTGCTGTGTAAAATGTCCCAACATATTTATTTATTATATTTATTTAATTTCATAAACGCGCAATAAGGACAACGACCTCGCTCTCCGTGTAGATACTTAACTACCTACCTACCTAGATATTTAACTACCTACAACGTGTGGCGCGCTTGAGTTCGTAGTTATATACCTACGTATCTACGTACCTATCCATGCGTTCTGTTTTTTAGAGGCGAACAGGAATAAAAAATTGTTTTTTTAATCGAAAATACTATCGATTCCGAACAGTCTCGGTAAATTTGACCGGTGATTGAAAATTAACCCTGTATATGTCATCGTCGGAGCATTTATAATTATTATTTTATAAAAAAAAAGCGTTGCCCCACTAAGATTTTCTCCTGTATCGTGGGTGCGTTTACAAACACTAACTATCACATGCACAAACACCCAGACACGGAACAACTACCTGTAGATCATACAAATGTTTGTTGTGATCGAACCAACAACCCGTGTAACGGAAGCCGATTGTTCAGCTACTGCGCTAAACATATCGTCATCATTGTTTTCCCAACTATGTTGGGGTAGGCTTCCATGAAGCTATTGCCATTTTTCGCACCCCGATGTCTTGGTAATACAGATTTCCTGAGAATAGACTGGTTCTCAGGATTTTTGGGCCCTTGACTATCACTAATGATTGTCATAGGTGTTCGTATGGCAACTGTGACCGACGGCTTTACTTGAGTTCTGAGTCACGGAGGGGTCTCCATTTTTTGAGAATTTTCACCCATCCACAGAGTGACCGCGGTTAGCGCAGGTTAACCTTGCAGATCGGTTGATTGGTGTCATTATTACTTATCTATGAGTCTCATATGGACACCAAATATAACTAGCTTTTAAAGTTATTTAGCGAAGGAAAAATTCGACCGCGGGCAGGATTCGAACCTGCGTCTTCTGGTTAGGTACACCAGACGCTATGACCGCTAAGCCACCGCGAGTCCCACCCGCCATGACAAATTTTGCCTTCACATTCAGGATTTACTACTTCAATGTCGATTTTTTCCTTCGCTAAATAACTTTAAAATCTTATCATGGAAAATGCTTTGTTGTAGTTCATCAGATGAAGACTACTTCCCGTCCAACACGTGGGCGGCGAGTCCGTCCCCGTCGGCGCCGTCCCCGCCGCGGACGCGTGCTGGGGGTGGTGGGGGCCGCACATGCGCGGTGTGCAACAAGCGCGTGAGCAGCGCGTCGTACATGCGCGTGCACATGCGCACTCACACGGGCGAGCGTCCCTTCAAGTGCTACACGTGCGGCCGCGGCTTCATCACCAGCAGCAAGATGCACAGACATGTGCTCACACACCAACAAGGTACACACACTGTTCTAAAAAACTACCATGACTCGCGAAACTACCAAACTTGAAAACTACCATGGTTGGAAATTTTAATCGATAAAGGTTTCGAAATCTACTATAGTGACATTTCCCTAAATTTCTACCAAAATCTACCATCAATACAAAATCTACCAGATACTAAAAGCTACCACCGTTGAAAATTTATTAGATCCAAAAACTACCAAATACACAAAGGTACGGAAGCCAACACATCAAGCTACCACAATCGGTCAAATTTATTCAATTGATTTTAAACTTTAATACAAAACGATAAGATTCATATTCAATTGAGAAAATTTGACAATTTTGTATAGCTCGACCTGCTGGCGTTTGTACCATAGTCAAAAATTCAATATAGACTAACATAAACCCAAATTCGCAAGGCACATGATGTTGACATTTTCAACGTTAACTTGGTGTAGTTGAGGCGGTTGCTGAACAGAGATTTCTTTTATGAACACCAAACCAACAGCCTTACAATAAATTTCCAACGAACATACACAACAGACAGCAAAAAGGTCTTCATAGATGTGACATATTAAAATAAAAACATGTGACTATACTGTATAGTTTGTTGTCCACGTGTTTTTATAATAGTAATAAATAAAATAAATAAATCTACCATTTTAAAGTTATTTAGAAAAGGAAAAATTCGACCGCGGGCAGGATTTTCCTTTTCCTTTTCTAAATAACTTTAAAATCTTAGCATGGAAAATGCCAAAAATATACAAAAAGATAAATCTACCATTACTAAAACCAAACATGCAAACAAAAATCTACCAAAAAAAAACTACCAAATGTCAAATGAATTAAGTACTTGTCAAATATAAAATAGAATTATCATTGTTTTAGATGAAGAAGATACAAAAATAAAAGACGAACAAACGAAAGAGGATATAGAGAATGACGCAGAAGACGATACACCAGACGGCGCCAAGAAGTAAGGCTTAGCACATTAATATTACCACAATTAGAGCCCTTTACATTATTTGCTATCGTAGAATATAATCATCATCATCAACCCATATACTGTCCCACTGCTGGGCACGGGTCTCCTCTCATATTGAGAGGGATTAGGCTATAGTCCACCACGATGGTCTACTGCGGGTTGGCAGACTTCACACACCGTCTCTAAGGTGTACAGGTGTCCTCACGATGTTTAATTATTAATACGCACATGAATTCGAAAAGTCAGAGGTGCGTGCCTTGGGTTTGAACTCGAGACCTTCGACTTGGCAGTCCAATGGTCATACCACTAGGCTATCACCGCTTTTTATTGCTTATTGTACACATCAAACTGTATTGTTATAATGAACTATTCAGAACGGAATTGTAAACTAGGAATAATACTTTAATCATGTATTTTTTAAAAGAGTGTGTATGGAGTTTCTTGCCGGTTCTTCTCTATATGACCTACTTTGGAACCGTGCAACTAGTTTTGACTTTCCAAAAGTACTGTTGGTTTAATTGCAATAATATACTTGACCAAAAATACTATGTAACATTGTATTATCACACATGTTTGACACAAATAAAATGATTTGATTTGACTTTGAAAGTATTTAATGTGGAGTAGCTAGTTCATTAATATGACAATATGTTGCAGGCCAGCGAAGAAGAAACCCAAAACGAAATCGAAGCTATCTAAGAGAAAGAATGGTGAAGAAGCGCCGAGGAAGAAGCATCAGAAGCGACCGCACGCCTGCGAGTACTGTAACCAGAAGTAAGTGGCACGAAGTGTTCCGAACTGTCACTGGTACAGCCGCATACACAAGTGATTTTATGCCAAGAATATCAAGTAAAAAAAGAATAGTTGTGTTATTTTTTTTGTCATTGTGCCGAAATATCGAGTTGTTAATAAAAAATGTGATATTATTTTTAATATTTCGTTATTTTGCCACAACAGTACTTGTGTATGCGTCTGTACTGATTAGAATAAGTATTAATTTATTTGCTTAGAATGTAGGTACATAAAATAAAGGTGTTCACATAAATTGCTCCATATCCCATTCTTTTTTTAATGCTTATGTATTGGAATATTTAGTGTACAATAATAGGATAACAGAAAACTAAAAATAAACTAAAAATGTTGAAGTATTTAAAAAAAAATCTTACATTTCCTGAATGGCCATCAGTTCTGCTATAAACCATTTCAAGATTATCAATTAATTACCGGACACCCTGTATATTTAAAAATAGTTTTGAGCAACGCGCGATGAAGTTATTCCAGTTTATTGCTCACGAGCGTAGTACTTTTGTAAAGTAAAACTAGTTGCATTAACAGTATGGGCTGATTATGATTGTATTAATTTGTATTTGCAGATTCCTTCACCTGAACATGCTAGAGGTGCACAAGAAGTGCCACGAGGGCGAGGCGCTAGTGCTGCGCTGCCACTACTGCCTCGTGGAGGCGGCCGACGCCCAGCGCCTCCGGGAACACGAGGCAGAGCACCGCGGACCCAAGCCCTACCTCTGCACCATCTGCGGAAAGACTTACAAGAAGAGGGAGACTATGGTAACACACTACTTTTTTTTTATACCACTAGCATACGGCCCACCTGTTTGTAAGCGGTTATCGCAGTCTATAGACGCTTGTAACACAGGGGTATCACTCGCGCGTTGGCGACCCTGTAATGGTTTGTATGGTATTGGTCATTAAATCGCGTGCACTCATTATCATTCAATTAATAAATCTTATTATCAAACCATTTTGCGTATCAATGAATCATTTAAACCACTATCATTAAAAGCTGTAAGGTCATAAACCGTACATCTTTTTGGTACCTCGAGCCTAAGGATGTTGTTGTCGTCGTTGGTCGTTCAATCAATCACCGCGCGAGGTGCATTCCGTCAAATTCAAATTCTTTATTTGCATAATAGATGTCACATAATATAAAATGTTTCACCATATTCAGCCTCAAAGCGTGCAAAAATTATAGTTGATCATCACACAGTTCACAATTTGACGGTTTCATTACGACAGAACTACCGAACAACAATGCGTTAAATTGTAACGAGTATAGTACGGTTCACAATCTGTTGACAATGTACAGAGGCACATCAAACTACCACGATCTGTCAAATTTCTTTGTTAGATTTGCAACTTTAATGCAAAGTGATAAGTTCATATTCAATTGGGAAAATTTGACAGTTTTGGATAGGTTGACCTGTTGGCGTCTGTACAATCTCGCGAGACAGATTTTCATGTAACAGTATTTACAATTTTACGATGACATATACAGGGTTAATTTTCAATAATCGGCCAAATTTACCGAGACTGTTCGAAATTGATAATATTTTCGATACATTAAATAAAAAAGTATTTTTTTAAATTTTTTATGCCTTGTCGCCTCGAAAACACAGAACCCGCGTACTCAAGCGCGCCACACGTCGTTGGTAGTTTGGTAATTACGCGGAGAGCGAGATCGTTGTCCTTATTGCGTGTTTATGAAATTAGAATTTTATCAGACATTTTTATATGGTTTTTTTTTACAATACAGTTAATTAATTTGACAATAATGTTTAAAACACACTTTGGGTTTGATCTTAACTTCTTAATTTTTAATTTTGGTCGTTTTTGAAATGTGACCCTGTATAGGTAGATAGATCGACGGCCCCCACGTATACTATCGAAATTGAAAAAATGTCATTTTCGTTTTATTGCACTAATGGCAAGTAGACATAAAAAGAAGAATTATAATTCTATAAATAAATTATGTACCAAATTTTTATATCTTCAACTATTTAGATAGATATAATAATGGAAAGGCGTGGTGTATTGCCCCTCCAACTAAAGGGAGGATCCTCCAACCAGGCGGGTGTTTTGCCTGGCGGGCCACGGCCCGACGGTTGATGTCGGGCGGTTGTATGGATGCAACTTGTGTTGCAAATGTTGCTTGCGCGATTCAGGATTATGTGCGTAGTTCCATGTAGCACGGTAGATGTCGCTACATAATTATAAATTTTTATCTCTGTTTGCCATTAGTGCAAGTCGAGATGTCCGCCATGTTGGATGTAGTGAGTAGCATGAGGTGTTGTTGAGTTATTGTTGTCCCGGCAGGTGTACCACAGGAAGCGTCACTCGCCGGACAAGGAGTGGGTGTGCGAGATGTGCTCGAAGCGGTTCAACGCGGCGTGCAAGCTGCACAAGCACATGCTGACGCACCGCGCCGACCGCTACGTGCTGCGCTACGAGTGCCCCGTCTGCGCGCACATGTTCAACACCAAGTACCACGTGCACATGCACCTCAACACGCACCAGAAGGAGGGCCTGTGAGTACTGCTACTGTATACAGGGTGCGCTACGAGTGCCCCGTCTGCGCGCACATGTTCAACACCAAGTACCACGTGCACATGCACCTCAACACGCACCAGAAGGAGGGCCTGTGAGTACTGCTACTGTATACAGGGTGCGCTACGAGTGCCCCGTCTGCGCGCACATGTTCAACACCAAGTACCACGTGCACATGCACCTCAACACGCACCAGAAGGAGGGCCTGTGAGTACTGCTACTGTATACAGGGTGCGCTACGAGTGCCCCGTCTGCGCGCACATGTTCAACACCAAGTACCACGTGCACATGCACCTCAACACGCACCAGAAGGAGGGCCTGTGAGTACTGCTACTGTATACAGGGTGCGCTACGAGTGCCCCGTCTGCGCGCACATGTTCAACACCAAGTACCACGTGCACATGCACCTCAACACGCACCAGAAGGAGGGCCTGTGAGTACTGCTACTGTATACAGGGTGCGCTACGAGTGCCCCGTCTGCGCGCACATGTTCAACACCAAGTACCACGTGCACATGCACCTCAACACGCACCAGAAGGAGGGCCTGTGAGTACTGCTACTGTATACAGGGTGCGCTACGAGTGCCCCGTCTGCGCGCACATGTTCAACACCAAGTACCACGTGCACATGCACCTCAACACGCACCAGAAGGAGGGCCTGTGAGTACTGCTACTGTATACAGGGTGCGCTACGAGTGCCCCGTCTGCGCGCACATGTTCAACACCAAGTACCACGTGCACATGCACCTCAACACGCACCAGAAGGAGGGCCTGTGAGTACTGCTACTGTATACAGGGTGCGCTACGAGTGCCCCGTCTGCGCGCACATGTTCAACACCAAGTACCACGTGCACATGCACCTCAACACGCACCAGAAGGAGGGCCTGTGAGTACTGCTACTGTATACAGGGTGCGCTACGAGTGCCCCGTCTGCGCGCACATGTTCAACACCAAGTACCACGTGCACATGCACCTCAACACGCACCAGAAGGAGGGCCTGTGAGTACTGCTACTGTATACAGGGTGCGCTACGAGTGCCCCGTCTGCGCGCACATGTTCAACACCAAGTACCACGTGCACATGCACCTCAACACGCACCAGAAGGAGGGCCTGTGAGTACTGCTACTGTATACAGGGTGCGCTACGAGTGCCCCGTCTGCGCGCACATGTTCAACACCAAGTACCACGTGCACATGCACCTCAACACGCACCAGAAGGAGGGCCTGTGAGTACTGCTACTGTATACAGGGTGCGCTACGAGTGCCCCGTCTGCGCGCACATGTTCAACACCAAGTACCACGTGCACATGCACCTCAACACGCACCAGAAGGAGGGCCTGTGAGTACTGCTACTGTATACAGGGTGCGCTACGAGTGCCCCGTCTGCGCGCACATGTTCAACACCAAGTACCACGTGCACATGCACCTCAACACGCACCAGAAGGAGGGCCTGTGAGTACTGCTACTGTATACAGGGTGCGCTACGAGTGCCCCGTCTGCGCGCACATGTTCAACACCAAGTACCACGTGCACATGCACCTCAACACGCACCAGAAGGAGGGCCTGTGAGTACTGCTACTGTATACAGGGTGCGCTACGAGTGCCCCGTCTGCGCGCACATGTTCAACACCAAGTACCACGTGCACATGCACCTCAACACGCACCAGAAGGAGGGCCTGTGAGTACTGCTACTGTATACAGGGTGCGCTACGAGAGGTCGAGGTGAATGTCTCAAATCCTACATTCACCTTTGACCGTACATATAGTTCTATAGAAGACAAGTGCGTTTTTCTGTAGGTAGGAGTCGGACATACCCTGCGCCTTCCCAGGTAGTGAATGATGCATGAGGATTTTCCATACGATAACAAAAAGTGTGCGCTACGAGTGCCCACTCTGCGCCCACATGTCTAAAATCTTTAAAAGCCCATAATTTATCTTTTTGGCATTTACCATGCTAAGATTTTAAAGTTATTAAGCAGAGGAAAAATTCGACCGCGGGCAGGATTCGAACCTGCGTCTTCTGGTCAGGTACACCAGACGCTATGACCACTAAGCCAACGCGAACCAGAAGACGCAGGTACGAATCCTGCCCGCGGTCGAATTTTTCCTTTGCTTAATAGCCCATAATTTGTAACAGTTTAACTGAACCACCTTTTCTTTTCTCAGGATTTTGGAAGAAAATCGCAACGAAATCCTGGCGATGGTCCTACAGAACGCAAGGAAAATCCCCAAACAAGCGGACGCGCCCGCCAACCTGACCGACATCATACCTTCGGACGAGAGGTCTCGCATCTGCAACATCTGCGGCGAAATATTCCACCACTTCTACTACTTAGAGGAACATCTCAAAAGCCACGGCTCCAGAATAGCCATCACCGACATAGAAAAGGCCGAAGAAAAAAAATACATCTGTCAAATTTGTAACAAAGGTTTTAAGCTGCATTACTATCTCAAACTTCACAGTTTCACGCATTCTAAAGAAAAACCGTTTATTTGCCAGCAGTGCGGCAAAGGATTCATAACTAAAGGTAAGCTTAAGAGGCATCTAGAAACACATACGGGGTTAAAGAAATATCAGTGTCATATTTGTTACAAGTTCTTTACGCGGCCTAGTTATCTTAGAATCCATATAAGGACTATTCACGGCACTCAAGATTATAATTTCCGGTTCGACAAGAGCTATGGACTAGGTTCATTAGCCATGTCGGCTATGGCAATGTCTGACGTCAGCCAGAATAGCATTTAATGTATCATTCACTCCGATCGGTATGAGAGACACCGTGGCTGAATAATAATATCATCCAATCTGCACTCAAATTGCGATTCGCGCGGTCAATCGTGGATTGGAGACAATTCTAATACCTACAAGTCGTAAATTCTTCGTGCCTCAGAGAGCACGTAAAACCGTCGGTCAAATGTCTTTACCGCGGCATGTTTTTCTCATTTACATTGTTGCTTCTCAAAAGGTTTATAGTACGGGTTAAGTAAAACTATTTTACAATATACAGGGTGGATAATATTTTAATAGTCGTCATGAATATCTATATATACTTAGACCAATAGCGGGCTGGTGTTTGATTTATTAAAAATAACAGGACTTAGTTAATTAAAAATAATTATAACTTGTATACAGTCATACGGGGTGAATGCAAGAGTGTATCGCGATAAAACTTTGAAAGGGATTTTCACTGAGATAAAACTACTTTTTACGGATTTTATGGTGACCATGGACGCTCTAAAGAGTTCGAAACGTCTGTATTAATAATATCAATATCATGCGATAAAATCCGTAAAAAGTATTGAAATAAAACTACTTTTACGGATTTCATGACGTTATATTGATATTATTAATCCCCACGTTTCGTAAAAGTAGTTTTATTTCAATGTATCATATTCGCGTAAGTGTCCGAAATCAATAGGGATTTTCAGCTTTAATACACGAATTTTTCACACTACATAAAAGGAAAAAGATTTTTTGGCTAACCTGTTTACTTTTATTTCAAAGTGGTAGTAATTCGAAGTTGTACTAAGAGGTTTCTGGTATTTTTCTAATAACCCTGGATGTCAAGTCAATATATGTCACAAAACTGACAAAATGTCACAAACAATTAAATATCTATTGATGTCGTAAACTGACTACGACATTATCATCCTGTGCCCAGCATAATAATATTGCGCTCGATCATGGGTTTGTTTCGGTATAGTGAGCGGGCTCCATTAACCGAGAACAAAAATAAAAGGTGTAAAAAAATTAACTCTAACAAGTAAAGAGTTCTTTGCAATGATATAAAAACAGGAAATATTATAAACAACTGCCCTTTCTAAAGTACGTATGCTCAGATGCGAACACTCAATCTATCCAAAACTATCTAATTTTCCCAATTGAATTTGAACCTTATCGTTTTGGATTAAAGTTGAAAATCTATCAAAGACCATCTGACAGATTGAGGTAGCTTGATGTGCTTGCCTCTGTACATCACACTTAGGCCGCTGGCGACTATCGACGTATATACGAATAACTTGAATAATTTAAAATTAATTTATACAATAATAACTTGACATTTCTTTTCATTAACTGATTTTTAACGGGTTAATTTTGGATTATCTATTTATTATGATCATTCACATAATTGATATTTTGATTTTGACATTATTTCTAATTTTGCATGCCGCTTGATGGTCGAATATGGTGATACTCTGTCCCTACACACATAAAAAAAAATTGCGATCACTTTGAAAACAGAAATCTTTTTTGTTACGTTAGATTATAATAATATACATATATCATCATCATCAACCCATATAGTACTGTCCCACTGCTGGGCACGGGTCTCCTCTCATATTGAGAAGGATTAGTCCACCACGCTGCCCTAGTGCGGGTTGGCAGACTTCACAAACCGTCGAGAAAAATCTCTAAGGTATGCAGGTTTCCTCACGATGTTTTCCTTCACCGTTTAAGCGAGTGATAATTAATTATTAATACGCACATGAATTCGAAAAGTCAGAGGTGCGTGCCTTGGGTTCGAACTCAAGACCTTCGACTTGGCAGTCCAATGGTCGTACTACTAGGCTATCATTGCTTATACGTATATATTAATATAAATAGGCTATTTATATTTAAAGAAAACACACAACAAAGAATTTTTCTTGATAAAGTTAAATTTAAAAAATTATATCAGCATAAGCTATTGATCGCAAACTTTTTTTGATGTGTGTATACTTAAGAACTATGTCTAAAGTACCCATATATCGCATAAATACATTATTTCAATTTGAGACCTAATATAAACATAAATGTGATACAAGCGTTTATCAATATTATTCATTGGTGATTGATTTTTTATGGAAGATTCCAGTGGCGAAGAGGTTTTGTAGGAGGGCAGCTTGAGTATGAAATCCTAGTGCGCCTGCTGAGCAGGTCCTAGGTTCATTTCCCGAGCAGTGTTATTGGGATTTTATTATGAAATTCATTTATAGCAACTCGGGGTTATGATTTGTTCTGAGTTAATGTCAACAGGCGTCATAATTACATGGGACACAATGTATGGAATGCTTTCGATAATTATCTTTTCAATATATTTAGTAGACTGCCTCATTAGTCTAGTAGTCCTAAGCGCGACTGCTACGTTAGAGGTCCTGGGTTCGATCCCCAGGTCGAGCAGTGTTATTGGGTTTTTCTATGAAATGCTCGGAGTCTAGATTTGTGCCCGGTTAATGGCAATAGGCTTGCCCCCTATTACATGGGACCTAAACATACCGGCGAAATGTGGGTGTACATTAGTACACCTCTGCCTAACCCTTCTGGGAATACAGGCGTAATGGTATGATGGTATATATTCTGTTCGTTAATTCGGACGGTAATTACTTAGGGCCCACGCCCATCCTCTCGGTAATACAGATGTGATAGTTATTATGGTATGTAATAAATGTATGTCCACGACACTTGCCTGACGTGTTAACGATACGTGACGTCACAAAAATTGGTGCAATCCTCTGATATGCGATACACACGGCGACATTAAGCTATAAGAACCAGTATACGCTGACCTACCAATGAAAAAAACTTTCCTAACAATGAAAGGCCAGGTTATACTGGAACTTATACAGGTGTTCGGTAATTAATGGATAACCTCGAAATGGTTTGTAGCAGAACTTATGGCCGTTCAGAATAATTATATTTGTTTTTTAAAGTCTTCAAAATTTTACCTTATATTACATTCTTGTACACTACTACCAAAAATGAATGAACTCCATCAGTTTTTTGTTGTCCTATTATTCATAACACACTAACAATGCCAAAATTTTTCCGTGAAAAATTAATAAAGATTTTTGTATCTTAGGTACTACTTAGGATATATTTTTATTTTGTATTTTTTTCTGAACGGCAATAAATTCTACAATAAGCTATTTCAAGGCGCCCCATTCATTACCGGACACCCTGTATCGTCTTGGTGTGTGACCTTGGGATACTCGTACCTTACACTTAAGTTCTTTGGTTATGGTAACTGTTAAATAATTAGCAATAAAATGTTGTAATTATAAGAAGGTTGTTGATTTTGTAAAAATGAAATAAATTAAGTTTTATAAATCCTATCGTTTCATTTAGGCGACGCCTTTCCGACGCCTCAGGGAACTCTTAGGTACCGACTGAAAGCCGCACTCGTCTTCGCTTGCCCATGGTTGGGACCATGAGACTAACAAACGCTGGAACCCCCTTCATGGGGCGAGGCCTTGTGTTATATCCCACTGGAAGACAGATGATGCTGGAGCCTTTGTCTGGTCAGGCCAACTCGGAGGCCGGAGATCTGTTCGCGTCTGCGTCCTTCGGCGCCCGGTGCGTCTCCTATGATCGTGAGAGAGGTGGATGTTTCTCTCTCCAGTTGCGCCGTCTCCTTCGCTAGCGTTTACAATTTGACTAGATACTGTGGTCTAGTGGCGCTGGAGGACTGCTGATCACAAGGTCGTGGGGTCGTTTCCCACAAGACACAAATATTTATGTGATAAATTTGTTTGTCTGGGTGTTTCTTATTTATTTTACGTATGTATATAAGTATAGTATTATATCTAGTACTCACAATACAAGCTCTGCTTAGTTTGGGACTAAATGGTGCTGTGTAAAAATATTCTAAATATCTATAAAAATAATATTAAAGTAACGCTTTAGAACGAAAATTGAATTGTAGTTTGCTATTGAGATTCGTTAGATGGCGTTGATATCAATAGTAAATATCTTTACTAATTCTTTACTAAATGTCTATAGTCACAATATCTTAATTTTTCGCATACTTTCCGAGATCTGACTGACGGTCTGTGAGGACTGAGGGACCACACTTTAAGGGCTGTAGTTTTTAATGTATTTTTTTACAAATTCCCAAATTTGTTCTACAATTTGTTTTAAGACTTCTACTAAATCCTACAATCATTTTTTCGAAATACCAGTGTGGTCCCTCAGTTCATACGCACGTGATTGATTAGCAGTCTGTAGGCACCATAGATAGTCTCTGTAGTACCTAACCATAGTCGTAGGCAGGATGCGTGTGCCAGCCTTACAACACTTTTGCGTCACACCTGCTGGTAGCCGCCGCGGCTAAGCTAAAAGCAAGTATAAAGTCGGACCTGGCCGCGAGGATCTACGCAGGCTTACCGCCACGACCACCGCCAGTTCCCGAAGATTTTTTTTTACACTACTAAGGTAGCAAACAAGCCTAGAGCTCACCTCATGGTAAGCGGTTACCGTAGCCTATAGACGCTTGTAACAACAGGGGTGTCACTTGCGCGTTGCCGAACCGCACCAAAACGAAAGACAGTTGGGTTGGCAGTATAGGGGCCAAAGTCCCCCCACTACCGACACAACGTGTCATCGTGGAGCACTGGTAACCTTGCTCACCGTAAGAAACACAACACAGCTCAAATCAGTGTTATTTCACTTAGATTTTCTGCAAGGCCGAGGTACTTCCCCATTCGGGCAGCTCCAATTTGAGTGGAATTATTCCCACTGCCTCTCTTAAAGAGTTAAATAAAAAATCTTTGTAAATTACATTTTTTATTCGTGCACAAGAATCGTGTATTTCTTCAGCAGGTCCAACTCACTCAGCACAATTTACTGCATTATCATCCTGGAACGACCAAATAAAACACGCAACATGACATAACAGTTTAATTACCTACGCCTACCGCAGCAAGCTCTTAAAATATTTTTTACTAGAACACACAAGTCTATACAGATAGAAAAGGTGCTTTGTACGATGGCACATAATATTTCTTCAAAGCATAAACGTTCGGGAATGGCACAGTTTGTTAGGCAGTATACACACCTAAACACTTCTTTGATATATTTAGCCAATAAGCAGCAACACGTGCACATGTTTTCGTTGCAGTTGGACGTGACGGAGCGCCCGGACTGTTCGTTCACTTGATGACTCAGCTTTTTCTTTTTGCTGTAAAAGCATAGTATCTGCCGCTCTTTCTTAGGTTTCGGTTCTTTCGGTGTCGTTTCTCTGATCCGCGGTCTTCGGTCTTCTTCCTGCAGTTTAATAAACTTAGTATTAGTAGGTGAAGTAAAAGTGTGTACTCATACCACAAAGATATCCCTGAAAACTAGTTTATCTAGATATTTAACGGTGTTCTCCAAATGAGTTGCGGACGTTTGATAGTAGGTAGTTGCTTCGTGTAAAATACTGATATTCTAATCGATAGCCGTATCTGTTAGTCTGGAAGCCGTTGGACAGAAATGGCTATCATGCTGAGAAATCCACTAATCATGGTCATGTACACTCTGGGGTCACAAGTCTAGTAGCACGTCAACGATCATATTCGCTTGCACGGTACTGCGCGTATACACACGTGTGTGAGTGATTTCAATGCAAACATTTACCCGTCAAACAGTACAACTATAATACGAGAATGTGATAGTGTATGGTTTGAGGCTCATTCAAATGATCATTTCAAAAATGAAAGAGTGCGATATACGAGATCGTGTATACTTATGTGCAGAATGTTTGTTATAGAAAAAGGTCGTAAGTGCGACTTGTTTTGATGCGATAGACTTGTGAAACTGCTACTGGACTTATGACCCCGACCGTACATGAAGTTCTGTGAGTGTAACTAGCCCTAGTGTTATTTTGTATACCTATAATCTTTTTTTTTTATTTTTTATTTTACGTTATTTTTGCTATTCTGTTCGCTTTGAGTATTGTAATTGGTTTTAAACAGTGTTATTCAAAGTAAATAAATGATGCCATGGTCTAGAGCATAGTGTAGTTCATCTCACCTGGTCATCTTGAAGAACGATCTCGTCACCCCTGCCGTGCTTCCCTGATACCCAATGTTTAGGATTCTGCAATCATTCATTGATGTGAAACAAATTATCTACTACAAAACTCTACAATGTCGGTACTGATGTGGTTTTATCGATCGCACTCCAATGAGCCTCGCGGTCTGCATTGAAACCAGTTATGAGCGAGTAATCGTGCGTGCAGTAAATTGTTTTTTTATCAGAGAGGACAAACGAACGGTTGACATGGACAACGAAAGGTTGCCATATGCGTAACAATATCTTTTTTCTTTTAGGGCCTGGATTCTCAATGCTAGATAACCTTTTAGAGGTTCTGGTTTTTAAACTGAATCTCAGATTTCAGTTTAAATGCCCTATGCCAATGCGGGCCATCTGATGGTGTGATCACCGCCTTCCATAAAAACCAGCAATCTTAACATCGGTAGTTATGTTTGTTTGTTGAAGTATTGAAGGTTGCTAAGTAGTCATCACCGACCCTTAGCATTAGTCCACAGTTTCGTTCTGCTTAGAATGAAAGAATTTTACCATGGCCTATTGCGGGTTATATATACTTGCCATGCCGTTGAGAAAATCTCTCAGGTAGTTTCCTCAAGATTTTATCTTCACTAATTTAGTTAATCTAAGTTGCTACCGTTTAACGAGTTAGTGTTTAAACGTTGTTAGCTCATGTTTTGGTAAGATGATCAACGACGCTGACTTTCAAACGAGGACATATATCAGCTTCACTACAATAATTGGGCATGGGGTTAACCTTTGTTTTCAATAGTGCAAATAACTTACAAAACAAGCTTTAACTCTCCACGCTTCTGTAGCAACCTCCATCACTGAGCTGCCACAGGATAGTAGACGATGTGTTTACCATTGTATTTATTGTAATAATTTTATCATTTTGTTGTTCATTACGGCTGCATAATTACTTGGAAATTTTCTGCAATACTAGGCAAACAATGACAGTTGATCCGTCACCTAATATTTTTCTTTCATAGACAGAATAGTGCGTTATCCCCAGCGGCAATTTATACAATTAAAAGAGATCGATTAAAAAAATCACATAGGTAAACCTATTTTCTACTTTTTTTGCCTCGGCAACACTAACTTGCTTGTACAGACGCCAGCAGGTCAAGCTATCCAAAACTGTCAAATTTTCTCAATTGAATATGAACCTTATTGTAATATATTAAAGTTGAAAATCTATCAAATAAATTTGACAGATTGTGGTAGCTTGATGTGCTGGCCTCTGTACAAGCAACCACAATCTGCCAAAATTTGATTGATTTTCAACTTTTAAGGTGAGAGTGAACAGGCATTTTCTGGGTGAGCGTGTTCCACTTTCGACCTCGTAGTCGCTTACCATCAGATGAGACCGAGGTCAAACGCAAACCCATAAACAATAAAAAAGTACTACGTGTCGAGTTGAATCTCACCTAATCTCACGTGGGGCTCGTCGGGGACGTTTGGAGATATAATTACGGGGAAGATTGTTTTCTTTTATGAAATCTGCAGTTATCCAGAATTCATATAACATTACCTGTCATATTATGCCAACCGTTATCCACAGCACTCCGGGCAGAAGACAGTCGAAACCATAAATGTTTTTGTTTTGTTTGCAATCGAGATTATTTTCCTAACAGCTCAATATTTTTGTAAAATTGAATACTTTTTACGGGACTGTACCTAACCCCTTCGATGGTGAATCTCACGCTAAGGACATTGTCCTGGAAAAAGCTGGTATTGAATCCAACCAGCCTAACTCTCCCTGCTCTACTGTTCGTATATAGCTGAACATCATCAGTAAGAAATTAACGGTATTCGTGTCCCAGTTGTCCCAGCCACATTGCAGCTGCACCAAGCCAGAGCGGGTTGCTAGTGATAAAATAAATAAAACACCATTGATTTTCATAATAAACTTTTTTTCAAATAGCATATATTTTTACGAAATAAAAAATACACATACATCGTAACATAACCTTTTTTAAGCTATTCTTAAAACTATTCGCCCGAAGATTTGTGACGGGTAAAAAAAAGAAAATAATATATTAAACTAAAAAAATATAATTATGTAGTAGGTATTTAGAACATACATAATAATTGTCAAAACTTTACGTTGCTTGAGTGTCTTTAATTAATAATAACATTGATTGCCATTTTTTTATGTGGCTCACTCATTATGTACTTTTGTATTCAAGAAAACAAGACATTTGACAAATTATATCTTAGTTTTCAATTATCACTAATGTGTGGATCAGTAACTTATAGCAAGACCACTATAAATGCGGCCCTCCTATTCAGTTGTCTTCCGAAAGTAATATAAGATGTTATTTCGTTCTCTTTTTTTATATTTTATATAGATTATAGTGGTCAAGATATAAACTATTAGTTGCTTATTTATATTAAAAAATCTTAGCTTTCCTGGATAAGTTACAACTAACCATTGGTGACTGGGTAACTTTTACTACTTCAACGAATACCAATAGGTAACATAATTATGGCCTTAAGGATAGGGCAGATATATTTTAAGGGGTCTTAATTACTTGCTATGTAATATGTATTAATTTTATTTTATTCAACAAAAAGTTTTAAATAATGTTTAAATTTTTAAGTTCTTTTTTTGCAATTTTTACCTCGTATGTACCTACCTGAGATACGTGTGTGAATAAAGAATTCTTGCATTCAACAACTAATCTAGTGCCTTCTCGGTCGTACTGTACAGTGCGACAGAGATGGCATGAGATTGGAAGTAATTTCCTAGACCTATTCTTTATTAGCGCGGTTAATTACAACCGTCGTAGTAATAAGTTACCCAGCCACCACAAACAACCACAAAAATCTTTAAAAAAATCTCAACTTGTCATTTTATCAACACTAGACAATTTCTAGGTAATGTCAAATCGAAATAGACATAACATGAGGGAGAAATAAAAAAATATACTTTTACGTTTATTAAAAAATAAGACACTAAAAATTAACAACATTTTAATGTACTGGTTTAAATGCAGGGTTGATTTAACTTGGCAGATACTATAGAAGTGAAGAATATTGATTTTGTTTTACATCATGCTTTGGATGTTGTAGGCAAAGGTAACGCTGACTACTCCATATAAAATGGGTTTACATATTTAATGGAGATAATCTTGTATATCATTATATATTAATAGTAATAATATACTTAGTAGGGGATGGATAACTACTTCCAACTATAGATTTCAACTGTAGATATTCCTCTAGAGTTAATTAAAATAAACTCCCATAATTGCTCATTAAAAATATTATTTTATTAAAACTATAAAAAAAATATTATTTATTCATTAAAAAAGGATTTATTAAAAAACCGGGCCAAGTTATGTCAACCGCACAGTATTGTCCGAATAGTAAAAAAAATAAAGAAAATAATAATTTAAAACTACTGAAAGTAGGCTAGCCTGATTATTCTTAACTTTACATAAAATGCTAACACATTATATTATATTTTTGTTTTATAATTAATTTATATAATATCAATTGTTTAGGATGATCTGTCAAAAGAGAAAACATATATATTTTTTAAATTGATTGATTTAAAAAATCCGTAACAATATCGTCATGCAGTTAATCAATTAAAATTATAAATTTTATTTAAAAATATAAAATGTTTTTGCATGCTATAAAAAAACAAACAATCTATTATGTAGCTGCGAACCAGCAATATCATTGTTATCTCGTTGAAGTTTAGCGATCTACTTACAATAAAAACATCGTCGGGTTAAATATAATTTGCCAGACCATCCTATGTAACCGATATGATTCTATGTAATTATTATTATTAAAAGCACAAATGGCAGGGCTTTCCGATCGAAACTGGTTACTTCACCCGGTGGAACATGGATTAATGGTCATTTTAGGTAAGGTTAATATTTCGTCCGGAATCTGTGTGCTAAAAGGGTAACAATTCAATATGATTTGTCAAGTGGAAAGATTTTCCCGGTTCTTAAAAAACCGGGACGTCATGATTAAAAACGGAATTGAAAAAACCGGTACCAAAAAATTTCTCCCGGTTCTCGATGCTCTAGTTTCTATAAACATCTACAAACTTTTTATAACAATACGACCGTCCCTTCCTCATGAGATCTTTTTGGAAGGTAGTAAGACCTCGCTAAGACGAATCCGGATCATAAGAAAATTGCTGATGACGTGATGGTGGCATACAAGGTCTAACCAAATGGTGGACCTTCAGAATTAGCTTCTTAAAATATTCATAAGACAATTTTATCACATAACAATCATATTTATTTAATTATAAAATTCTTTAGGTAAGAAAAATATCTGTTTCACATTTCGTTTTACGCTGAAAGGCGTCTAAAATATAATAATGACGTTCGATAAAAAGTATTACTAAGTGGTATATCTTGAGTAAATTACTTTTAGAAACTAACCGGGTATTGTAACCAGTTTTCCAGGATCACCCCAATAAACATGAAAGCATTATATGCCATCTAGAAATGAAAATATAAAATAATGCACCAGTTTACAATTCAAATTCAACTGAAAATGTCGGTAGATACATGTCAAATAATATTTGATGTTTTTTTAAAGTTAATGATATTAACTTATTAACAAAAGAAGTTAATAATCTCGATAACATTGATTATCAACATTAATTTGAATCTCGTACGTGAATGATGTATTTTAACCCCGATCCCATTTGTACTCTGAAGTCTATGCCCAACAGTGGGACTGTAGAGAGGGCTGAATGAAACAACATCCCTTATCATATTGATGAGGCAGAGGTTTAATCAAAGAAATTTCTGATTTTTAAATCTTTTAAAAATCAAGCGTCAGCTGCCACTATATACAACTACCGTCATTTTCAGTCGAAAACGAAATTACAGTCAGAAAAACTAAAATTAAAAAAATAAGATTAAACTCATAATTTTCGACATAAGAACTTGATTGGCAAGGCATAAGAATTAAAAGAAACCAAATCGGGAATTTCGTCAAAGAACTGTCAAAAATAAATTAGAAAGAGACAGAAGATACGCCGTTTTTAACTATTTCATAGCGTCTAACTTCTAAGTTGCTCGCGCGCTGCTCAAATCGTTTTGGAATCACTTTAGACATAGCGTAGTCACTCATTGAGCTCAAAAGTGCAAAATTGCTAACACAAAAACAAATTGCTGAAGACGTGCCGAATTAGCTCAATTTATTGAGCAGACGCGAGCGCCATCTAACGTGTAAAGGTAGCAGCACTGCTTAAGGCGTTTAGCACATGGAAACCTTCCTATTTGAATTTAGAACGGCTTTTTTGACATTACTCAAAGAAATATAATATTTATTTATGTTTTACCAGTAATTGATCATGAATTTGTTTTTGGGTATGAGTCAGGAGCGAACCGAAAATAAATTCAAACCTCAGGCTGCTACTGCGAATTTACTATAAATATAACAATATTGCCAGGCCTTGGTATCGAACCTGGAGCTCCTCGCTCACCGATGGCATTCGCAACAGTAATTATATTGAGTCTAATACACATCTTCTAAAATATATTTAAAATTCAACGAGAAATATTAAAAAAAAAGCCGTTAAAATTTCAAAATCGCGTTCCCATTTTCATCTGAAAACGCCTTCGAAATACGGTGGGTGGGTCTTAAAAAAATTGTACATAGTATTTCAACCGCTCAATACCTCTGTAAAGTTTATAATCGCTCATATACGAAAAATATTAATAACGAACTTTTTTAATAAAAAGTTTGGCTATAAGCGGCCTTCTACGATTTATTAAGCCTTTTATCTTAATAAATAGAGGTGCGTTCGTAATATTTAGAAATTATCTTTAAAAAATGTATATTTAAAAAAAAACTGAAAGTACAAAATAATAACTTATTTCTTGAGTATTAAAATTTAAAATGGAAAATGAATAAAAGTGGAACACGTTACATTTTAAATGATTCTGGCGTTTCGGAACTCATTTAGCTCACGCACGTAAAGGATGCGAAACGTGCTTTAAATATTATAAATTACGATAAAACATTATATTCGCGGAAGTGTCGGAAATATTTAAATATTACGTTTACTAATAATATGTACTGTTTTTTTTCTATTATCATCGACATTTATTCCCATATTTTAGTACCTCGAGTACATAAAAAAATTAATCTGCAAGCGAACACACCTCTTATACATTTTTTTTTTTTTTCACAACAATTATATGTACACCCCACCGCTACACCATGTATAAGCTGTTAACTTCTTTACGCACGTAATTCCAGGATAAATCCTTACAATAATTAAAAAATTACAAGTACTTGAAAGCGAGATGGCAGTGTGGATTTGTGGGATTACCTGAAAGAGATAACAACGTCGGGATTAATAATATCAATATAACGCGATAAAATCCGTAAAAAGTAGTTTTATTTCAATCGATAACATGTTAGTAGTTTTATAATTAATTTTTTAAATAACTTTAAAATCTTAGCATAGAAAATAGCAAAAAAATAGTTAGTAGGTAAGGTGGCATCGTTCGAAATTGAATTGTAAAGTAAGTCGTGTCGGTTGAAAAGCAAAAGCTTGCTTTTCAATAAATGTTACCGACGTCACCATAAAGACGTAAATTCATAATGTGAAGGAAAAATCAGACATGGCGGGTGGGACTCGCGGTGGCTTAGTGGTCATATTGTCTGTTGTACCTAACCAGAAGACGCAGGTTCGAATCCTGCCCGCGGTCGAATTTTTACTTTTCTAAATAACTTAAAAAGTTTTATAATAATGAAATTAATGATGAGAATGAGATTTATTATAATAATGCGAGTTGCTACTTAGAAATCCACAAAAAAACCTAATAACACTGCTCAACCTCGGGAATCGAACCAGAGAACTGACAATCGGCAGCCGCGCACGCGACCATTGGCCCAATGCAGCGTTCTTATGCCTCCTCTACACAATCGGCCATGATGGGCGACTACACGCGAGCACGATCGTGTAGAAGGGGTACTTGCCTGTAGTCGCCCAACATCGTCGTCCTTAATCGTCGCCATGATCGCGGCGATCGGCGACTTGTCGGTTTTTCGGGCACGCATCAAAGGGAATCACCTGTAGTTGGATGCGCGTGCCCACACGATCGCCGATCACTCATTCACATTAATATGGTTATCAAATAAAAGGGCTTGCTGAGAATAACTCGAAAAATAAAGTGACGTCACTCTAAATCCAATATAGCGGATTAAGTTTTTAAGCTAAGCTTTTCTAAGATATGGAATGCGAGTTAATTAACTAAAAATTAAAAACTTTTATTTAAATGCGCTCAAAAGAATAAAATAAAATAAACATTCTTCTTCCATTTTTTTTTCACAACTTCGTTCAAAATTTAAATTAATGGTAGCTGTGGCTATAACCTCCACGTCCATCTTGAAGGCTTGCCGCTCAATAAATCATCATGGACGATCGTGTGGATGCTTGCACAATGATCGTGACGATTACCTTGCCGATCACAGACGATCAACGATGTCGATTATGGCCGATTGTGTAGAGGAGGCTTTATGCTTGTTATAATTATGGGAGAAAAATGGTGGAGCGCCAATATTATCGATGGTACGAACCTCTAGGCGGGTTGTGGCGTGCTGGACTTCTTCTTCTCTTTCTTCTTTTTGAGGAACGACGGCGTTCGGAGGCCTTTCTTCTTCTTTTTGTCCTTCTTTGGAGAGTCCTCGGTCGACACCTCCTTAGAGGGAGAACCCTGCAAATAATTACACACACATACTATAGTAAATAGTCAGCCTTTGGATAGTTGATCATTCTTAACATATCGAGACCCCTCCGTGCCTCAGAGAGCACGTAAAGCCGTTGATCTTTGTTGTCATACGAACACCTATGACAATTTGTATTGCCCAATAGCTTGTCGAACTCTAATGGCAGTCGCTTCGTGTAAAATACGTGTAAATTCAGCATGGTTAGACTGGAAGCCGACCCCAACATGGTTTGTTCTCATGAACTATTCAGATTTAGATTGTAAACCAAGATGAACAACAGAATAGAATAATCCAATAAGTTTTAAAAAAAGAGTGTTTATGGAGTTTCTTGCCGGTTCTTCTCCATAAGACCCACTTTTTGGAACCGTGCAAGTTTTGAATTTTCAAAAGTGCCATTGGACTGCCAAGTCGAAGGTCTCAAGTTCGAAACAAAGGCACGCACCTCTGACTTCGAAATCATGTGGGTATTAATAATTAATTATCACTCGCTTAAACGGTGAAGGAAAACATAGTGAGGAAACCTACATGCCTTAGAGATTTTCTCAACGGCGTGTGAAGTCTGCCAAACCGCACTAGGTCAGCGTGGTGAACTATAGCCTAATCCCTCTCTATCTGAGAGGAGACGCGTGCCCAGAGTGGGACAGTATATTGGTTCATGATGATCTTTGTAATACATACCTCCTTACTGCTATGAGAGAATGTACTCTGATGAGCGTCGGAGTGGTCACCATTGATTGTGTGCTCGCCTGAAAACCAATAAACATTATGTTCAATAATTAATACCACTCGATCGACGACTGAATTCAACTTTTATCTCAATGCAATAAAATTCATGTTAGAATCACAGTACCGTGTTCATTATGAAACCTCCTTTGCATCATTGAGATGATATACTTCAATTTTCTGAATTAATCAGATCACTGAAGATTTTACCTCAAGATATATGACCCTGATTGTACTCTTGTACACACAGATCAGAAATTATGTCTTGGGTACCATGTCATAGTGTCTACACAAATTAATTTGGTACGAATTTAACACTGCGAGCTATTACAAACGAAAGACGATTTTGTAACAGAAAAACTGGAATTCGAACCCAAGATTTCTAGTTAAAGAAGGCTATGATGAGTTAATCGTCTCGCTCTCATTTTTTAGCAAAATTTGTTAAAATATTTATAAGGTTTGACTGAAAATTTCAGAAATTTATTAAAGTAAAAATAATTTAAATCGTTAATGTAATTATTAAAATCAAATACATTAAAATTATCATGCCTCAGAATCACCCACAAAGCCGAGAGATCAAGTACTTTTTAGTGAAAACGTGCTTTAAACAAAAAACAAAAGGTGGTTATTACAAATTGTGCCACCTACCTGTATGTGTTAGTACCACGAACCTCCGTTCCCGGAACCAAGTGAAAGCTAACCATGCAAAGCGTAGAGATATAACACAAAAGAAAAGCATTTTGTAACAAAAAAGACAGAAATTATTATGAGGTAAGTACATTTATCATTAATTTGTAACAAAAAAAAAATAGAAATTAATTATGTTACACAATGTTATTTTGTAACACAAACCAATTCGTAACACATTAGAAAAGCGTTATGTACCACAGAAGCAGATACTTTGAAACATAAAAGAAAACATTTTGTAACATAATGGAAAAATATTTTATAACACAATAGAAAAGCCTTTTGTCTCGCAACGGAAGATATTATGAATTAGGTTTAACTATATCCGTGTATGTAAGTTTCTATTGATTGTATCGATTTCACCAAAAGTTCATAGTTTACGCCCTTGATAGTCGCCAGTTATTATAGACAAATATTTTGATAGAAATGATAAATAAGTACAGCGCGTCTTGCGAAAAGTTCAAAGGATGTCACCAAAATCTGCCCAAATGATGTACTGAGGGTACATTTATTGGATAAAATACCCTGTAATACGCTGGTTGAAACTAGTCATACTTTTTTTTTTATGCTCACTAGGGGATGAGAAAAAATAACTCTAAATTGGAAAAAACGCACGCCATATTATCACACTATTATCAGTTTCCTATTGTTTTTATAGTAAAAACTGTCAACTTGACAGCTGTCATGTACCTCGGGTACAAATTTAGGCTGAGTTGTAAGTATGGACTTTTGATGACCTCCTTTTCCTTACGATGGGTTCCTTAATTGTTGAAAGCAATCATTTTAAAAGCAGTGTGCATTCGTCAAGGTAATTTGCGTGCAAGTATGACGTCAGTTGTTAGCACAGCTAGTTCAATCAATCGACACGTAAGTTGAAAAGTTGACACCTGCAGTTAGCTTGCACAGCTTGCTTTTAGTCTCAAATCCTCATTAAATAACATTATGATACCGATACTGATTAATTTTAGCTCCGATATTTATATCGATACTCGCTATATCTGTTCCCCGTACTCTAAAACGTTTCTGTGTACCGATATCGGTACTAGAATTAATCTATATCGGTACTTTAGTGTCAAAATGGCACTAGCACTACATAAAAACAACACAATTCAGAGTTACAGACACTTTAATAGCAGAAAACATATACAAGCATAGAAAATTGTATTCAAATGAGTTAGTGAAAATTATTAAAAATGTCAGCGACATGCGAGCTTAACCAATAAGTTTATTGAAAAAAGACGAGTGATCGCGTCCTCGTATTGTACTTCAAGACTCCGATAATAGACGATAAAGAATGAATTTGAGCAAACTCGAATAAATATTAAAAAAAGACATGAAAGCTATCCTTCCTTTTGGGGGGTAAAGCCTAGAATAATGTTTGGAGGTTTAAATTGTTGATTATCGGAGCCTCGTGAAAGCCTTGCGTGTGTATTTTTATATTATCCAATTTACAATTTCAGAATTATTTAAATTACTATGCATGATATTACTATCATATTGTAACGTTTAAGGTCGACAAGCATAGCACAGACTTTCATGACATGTATCACGATTTCTGTAGATTATCTGTTGGCCTAACTCATACGTCATTGACATGTCACTGAAGTGTCAGTTAAGCCGCCAAGTGTGAGTAGCCACAGATGATAAAGCGCATAAAATGGGACTAGTTTTTTAAGCAGATTCGCCGCTACACGTTTGCAAAACAAAAATAAATGAAATCGCACTACACAATAGGTAAATAAGTTTTAAAATTTAACAAAAATGTGGGTATTATTTTTCAATTATGAAAACCTTTTTTTATAAACGCTTACATTAAAAATTAAAACGCAATAAAAACTACATATAGGTACATTCATAATAAAAACATGCTTTTATAAAAAAATACATTATTGTTATATTAAATTATTAATTGTATTGAGGGAAAGAGACGGGGCTTTATTTTCTTTTCTCTTCATATTTCGATTTCATGGTCACCTCTATCGAGCCTAAGCTACACTATAATATATTGGGTACCATTGCAAGCAATTCAAGACTCCAGAATTCGGGGGTAAATTTCAAAGGCGCTTTTTCTAAAACCGTGTAAAGCGTATAATTTATTTTTGACGCATCGTATCGGTTAAAAAATGTAATGCTGGACCTCTTTCGATGAATTACATATGATTTTTATCTTAACAAAACAGTCGTAAACATTATTCGGCTCTCGAATCTATATCGAGACATCTACAGAAGTTGTATTGCTACTGTGAAAACAATGATAATTTAACATCGATATTCAAGTTTCAACGATGGATTTTTCAATGAAATCCCGACCATTATTGCTCACAACGGCACCTATCCTTATCACAACTACCCGTAAGTTTATTTTTAAATATTATTCGTACAATTAACACTAGCACTTACCTTTTTCAGTATTTAAGAGAAAGTATACTCTTGGAAGAACAATTATTTTTAAGGTTACTTTATAAGTGCTCTCCTGTTATCGAAGGCTCAAATTGTTCCATTAAAACAGAAAGAGTTTTCTATAACAACGGATTCAAAGTCAAAGTGATGCCGAGGTTATGAGGAACCGTCATTCTAAACACTGTTGTCAAAATTGGGGTCCTCCAAATCGCTAGGATCAAAACTTTCCGACATTCTGAATTTGGATATTATTCTGTAGAACAGTGTTTTTTCAAAAGGTGGCCAGCTAGTGTACATCCTCTTTGATGGTCTACTGTGCAGTTCATAAAGCAGCCTTTTGCGTGGCAAATCCGTCACCGAGTCGTCGTGTTCTAGTTCGGGGTCAAACTCGGTCACTGGTTCAAAGTCTATATTAGAAGCGCTCGGCGATGGAAACGAGACGTCATCATCAGGATACTCGTTTAATAGAACGCTCGATCGTTTAGTCATCATATTAGTTTCTTTCTCGTAAAATTCATTCGATTTCACATCGATATCATCGTCTAAATCGATAGAGATAAAACTGGGCAGGGTGTCATCGATACTTTTAACATTTCTAGAGGCCGGTTTCTCGTTTTCGACGGACAGATTTTCGTCGAAGGATACCCAATATTTAACACCACCCGAGTGTTCCGTTTGCGACATGGCCAAGACGTTCGCTTTTTTGATGAAAGGTGAATTCATATCAATGTTACCTCTATGACTACGTCTAGTGATGTTTTTGATGGGAGACTCGGTAAGCACAAATATCGGTTCTCTATTAGGAGAAGAAGAACGACTGAGGGCTTCTTTGAAAGCCACCTTTTTTCGATTGTGTGAAACTTGAGGGTCTTTTGAACAAGTAAAATATTCATTACTGTCCTCAAAAAGTTTATGGGATATATCGCGGTATTCCGGGGAGTAAATAACTTCGTCGTCTGGCGAAGAAGGAGGCTTAGCTGGGCTCAAATATTCCTCGATGTCTTTAACAGGCGTTTCCGGGAAACTAGCGAATTCCTCAGTTTGATCTGAGATGTCTTTGAAATCATCATTTGGGTTTAAATGGCAAGATTCATGAGAATCTTCGTGTGAAAGTTCTATTACTCTATCGTGGGGCAACCCGTCCGTTTCGAGACTTGTTTCTTTAAATTCTGCAGTTAGATCAACGTCAGGTGTTACAAAGACTTCTTCAGTATGTGATGAAATCGTAGGGTCATCGGATTGGTTGAAATCTTCATGAAAAGCGTTGTTCATACTGCTCGACTCTATAAAAGTTTCACTGAGAAAATTTTCAATGTCTGCTAGGCGGGTTACTTCGTTGCTTTTCAGTATTGAGATCTCTTCTGTTTGTTGAATATTCGTAGAGTTTAAATAGTTTGAAGCTATTTGATCTAGTATGTACGTAATATTCGGTTGAATTTCTTGATAAACTACGATTTGTTTACAAAAGCTTAACTTGTTTATGTTTTCGTCGATTGTGTCATGATCATGTGCTATTATTTCTTTCGGGTTAGATTTATCTTCTAATTTCTCATCTGTGCTTTGAATATTTTCATTAATCATATCAATCTGAACTGTAGGTGTAATTATTTCTTTATCTGTATCTTTATTTATATCTACATGTTTGGAATCGACTACTTCTGGAAGTTCGTATTCAATGCAATCTTCTTTCACTAAAACATCTTCAAATTCATTTCCATAATATTGCACATTAATGTAATCCATCATATCATTATAGTCGTTTTCACAGTCTTGCGATTCTATCCAAATAGGTTTAGCAGTAAACAAAATATCCTCAAAATCAGCCACAGTGATTACTTTTTTGTTGCTTCGTTTATTACATTTAAGTTTTTTGTTATTGATAAACATGGCTCGGTCAAAAATATAATATAGTATGCCTTCAATCACTTTATGTGCTATTCCAATATCTGTCTCGCTTACTTCAGTCAGTACTGTCTCATTCAAACAAACATTCTGTTCTATGTCTTCAATAATTTTTGCAATGGAGAATGTTTCATTAGAATCATTATTGCTGTTATCAATTTTTTCACTGTCAATATCTGGATCTGTGAAAACTTGAACCTGTAGTACTATTTCAACATATTCTATTCTATTCAATATATTCGACAAAATGTCTGTTATAACTTCATATTTTTCAAATTCAGCTGTCGAATCGAAGCTAACCCTGTCATTTGAACTACTACTAGTACGAGTGCTTGCTAAGGAATTTTGTTTTTTAACTTCGTTAGTATCAGATACATGTTCTGTTGATAATATCGCGAAAACGTTGTCGTAAACACTGTCAATCATTTCTTGTTCAGAAGATTCGTTTTCATAATCTATTGCTGTTTGTACAGCATTTGTCATGAAACTTTCTACGTCTTGCGCTGTGAACTCAGACCCTACTTCGTTGACTAAGTAACTTTCTTGCTTGACACATTCAGCCACTAATGCTTCCGTGGTAACTTTACAGGTGGTATTGGTAGTTATCTCTAGTTTCAGCTGACTGGCTGTAACAGCAGTGTTTACCACATCCCCAACTATATTTTCTACTAGATAATTTTTTCTATCATTTAGAGATAAGTTTGACTCATCTCCGTAAGAACTTTTGGATTCTTCTAAAATGGGTTCAAGAACATTTTTGCTTTTCAAAGGAGATTTCTTTAAATCGTCTCTCACTTTAAAATCTTCGCAATAAAAATCTATCGGTACAGAATAATCTCTGATATCTTTCTCTACCAATTCTTTTACTGGACTTTCATAAGAATCCTCCAAGTCTGTAAAGCTGTGGTATTCACCTTCAATAGATTCCAATGTTTTATTCACATCGTCTATTAAATCGGTAGCGACTAGAACAGCAGTATAAGTCTCACTTTGTTCCTTTACAGTACAAGATTGTGTATTATTATCAGTTACAACAACAGTCTGATCGTTAGAATCAGATTTTTCAATTACCGTTTGATTTTCTGAAGAGAAACTATTGCCGATATCTCCTATATAATTATCCTCATTAAACTCTTGGCTTTCAATGAACTCTGCATCTTTCTTTTCGACATTGAAAATGGGAACAACTTTTTCCTTCACTTTTACATAAGTAGCGTCTTTTTCAACTTCATCTGAATATTTTTGGTGAATGTTATCGAGGGAAAAATAAATTGAACTATGGTTATTAGCTTTTTTAACTTTGTCGTCTTTGCTTAGCTCAAAAGCGTATGACACGTTAGTAGCGCCGCAAGATCGACATCTCGGTACATGATAATGCGTAGGCTCGGGGTCTTTGATATAAGAATTGATAAAACCGCTATGAGATTGCGTCCTAAACAGCTTAGTGGGTTTCCTGCGGGGCAAAGACCTAGTTTTGAGGCCGAAATCGGATTTGCAGCGGCCATCCCACTCAATGGAGGGGATAGAGTAGAGGCTAGACCGGCTGCTCTCGTTACCTACTTCGTGAGTCGTGTGGCCTAGCCTAGAAGTTAGACTAACTTTACATTTAGGGACCTTGTGCGGCGAATCGTAAGTTTTGAGGATGTTATCGAAGTTAGTGCTTCGGGGATATTCGTGTTTGGATCTTTTGTTAGTTGCTAGAGCTTCTTTGTCATCAGTTTTACCTGTAATGGGGTGGGGGTTAGGTTAAGCTAGCTGGACTATGGTTTGTGAACTACAAATGAAGTTTACTAAAGTACTGCTACAATACTATATTCTTCATACTGAGTGAAAGAGAAAGATGAAAAAAATAGAGATAAAATGTGAAAGAAGATAGATGATTATGTTAAATACTTGTTTAAGGTTTAACCTTCAAAAAGGTTCAAACCGTTTAATATTTAATATTAAACGGTTTGAACCTTTTTGAATATTTTGTTGCGTTACAGATAATTAAATGTATTAGGTGTATTTTATTTTAGTTTAAAAACTTGTGTTTAAAAATGTTTGTTTAAATGCTCATTTATGTCTTTATTTATATTTGTATTCATGATTTTAAACTGTAAAGTTTCTTAGATTTAAAACCTCAAGCACCAGCTCGCAGTGAACGCACGAATTTCGCCGAAAAAGTGATGAATTGAACCTTGATGAAGGAGACGACACAAGTAGCCAACAGGATGAATATGGCCCGGCGCACGGGGGTATTATGGTGACAAACGAAAATATAACTTAATATTATGACGTTTTAGTTGAAATTTCAAATACAAAGCTTTTGTTTTTGTGGCTACGACCAATGTATTTCAACTGTAATGTCCTGATATTAAGTTATATTATGATTCGTCACCTAAATTCCTTTTGAGCTCCAAAATAGCGTCAACGAACAATGATCTAGCTATGATGTAAACGAACGACTCAATGAGCTCCCAAAATATTTCGACATAGGCGGATGTTCTCAAAGCCCTCCCATCCTTGACCCACCTCTGCCAACTTGTTGTCTCGCCACGGTCTGCTGCGCGGGTGCATGGTGCGCGCGCACCACGACCCGTGACGTCACAGGGGGCGCGGGTTCGTCCAGGAATACTTCGTCGTCTGACAACAAGGTGGGCCTCGCCGACGCTAAACGATACCGATTGTGTGTCAATAACTCGATACTGTATTTTTTTTTATCCAATTCATAACATTATCAATCATCAATTCATCATACATACATACATAAATACCGTCACGACTTTTTTAAGACAGGAACTACAGAACGCCACTTACTACGATTCTTCCATACCTACTATTTTGTCAATAATCACCTTTCAGACTTAATATCTGCCTGAATTCATTGTCATTTTTATTCTGACAACACAGCTCTAGAAAACAAGCCCTGTGTGCGGGCGACTTTATAAACACACAATTAACGGACATGAAGTACACCCAAATGGATGGAAATGGATCATACAAAGATTTATCTCGGATGAGAACCAAAATCGTGCAGTCAAAAATGCATTCAAAGAACCTCCCAAAGTGGTGGAATTAATTGAGGTCCAGCGTCGACGTAGTATCACTTGTAGATACTACGTCGACGCTAGACGTCAATTAATTCTTAATAATCAACGTTAATTAATGACCCACTCAATCAATCAGTATTTCTCAATATCCCATTACAATCTCTCAATCAGCTGTCAAATATACTTAAGTAGTAATATTAAACAGCTATCCATGTTTTTAATCAAGCCATCCATTAATCCTATACCTTACAACTTTCATTCAACCAAGACAATAATCTCACCTCTAATAATGACGTGTTGTATCGGTGACGTCATCCCTGACGTCATCGGAGACGCGGGTGAGTCGTAAAACACTTCATCGTCGGACAACAAGTTGGGATCCCGAGTCGCCACTACTTGCAGACAAATAAAACTATTAACTCTTTGACCGCCACGGACGTCCATAGACGTCAAATTAAAACTTGCTCACGACGCCAACGATGGCATGGCACGTCAAAAATACCACTTTTTTAGTTCATAAAAAATACAATGTTGTTTTTTTTTTACCTATTATTAAAGTATGTAGTATAAATACTAGAATTTGTCGCATGGCGTAGAAAACACGGATTTGCGTTACTGACGTAGCGTTCAAAAAGCTAAGGGATCTTTCTAAATTAAACTAGATCTTTCGATACACACTCGTGCCAAATACTTGCGGCACATTTCTGCAAGTATTTTTACACTTGCTGGAAATATAGTCCATCATGGACAAACAGACGAACGGCATTACGACTTCTTGCTATAGTGGATGCTCGGTGCTCCACCTATTCTCACGAAGAGCTTATGCTTCGACCTTTGTCATGAGTAACGCTAAGGAATGGAACACAACCAGAGACTTGTCTACTCACGACTGAACGAGGTATACTCGCTTAACATCAGGTGAGATAGAATATAAATCTTAGTTTTTATTCATGTATTATATTTAAAAAACAACGTTAAATTTCGTCATCTCCATTATTTTCATTTTAAAGCCCTATATTCGTTATTAAATGCGTCCCTATAGTAATTAACTTGCAGATTATATTGCAAGTTGCACTTGTTAATTATTTAACATATTTTTTTATCAAGTATTTACTATATAGCTACAAGTTGTACTTAAGTGAATGTTTGAATTTACCGCAACTTTTTTATATTAATTGAACAAGTTTTTAACAAAAAAAAATTATTAAATTTGAATTTTGGTTGTTGCAAGTAGTATGTGTACCTACATAATACTAAAAAAAATAACTATAAGAAGCATTAGTTTAGATCAGTGAAGCATTAGTAAAGTTAGTATTAGATGTAGAGGCAGCACATCAAGCTACCACAATCTGTCAAATTTATTTGATTGATTTTCTACTTTAATACAAAACAATAATGGTTCATATTCAATTGGGAAAATTTGACAGTTTTGGATAGCTTGACCCGCTGGTGTTTGTACAACAAACCCGTTCACCGAAGTCGACATTCAACAATAGAATCTACTTATGTCAACGGGATGATAAAAAAAGAGACTAAATACATGCAAATAGTAACATATCGAATTGCACACAATTTCATAGTTATCATAGAAGTCATGGAGGGTATTCACCTCGATAAAGAACAGAAGGTTCTTAAGGTGGCTCAGCTGATGCTGCAGTGTTTTGAGGCGGTACCATCGCATTTCCAAATAGTTTAGTTGTCAGTGCTCCACGAGGAAACGTTGTGTTGGCAGTGGGGGGAATTTGGACCTTATACTGCCAACACAACTAATCCTCTTTCGTTTTCAAGGGCAACGCGCAAGTAATACCCATGGTGTTACAAGCGTCTATAGGCAACGGTAACCGCTTACCATCAGGTGGGGCCGTATGCTTATTTGCCACCTTAGTAGTATATAAACAAAAAGATAGATATACGGGCCACCTGATGGTAAGCGGCAACAGCAGCCTATTGACGACAGCAACACCAGTGGTATCACTCGCGCGTTGTCATCTTGACACCTCAGTTGTCAAGTCTCATATGCCCAGTAATGTCACTGGCCTTTAAACCGAAACACTAATGTTATTATAATAATTGCTTAGTGGCTGAATATTTGGCAGAATAGTTGAACAGATTCAACTATTCTGCCAAATTCAATTCAGTCCACCACATCAAGCTACTCCAATCTATCAAATTTCTTTGATTGATTTTCAACTTTAATACAAAGTAATAAGGTTCACAATCAATTGGGAAAATTTGACAGTTTTGGATAGCTTGACCAGACAAACCCTGATCGGAGCCTACCATCTAAAATAATTCTCTCTCTTATCTGTGTGAATGTAAACTGTTTGATATAAGCAGTCGAAACTTCTGAAATTAGCTGAATAAATATATGACTTTTTATAAAGACATGTGACAACTCTAGCACATGCCGACGATTGGATCGGAGAAAATTTACCATGAAATTATGTACAAATCGATATTCAATCATTTAGAAGAAAAAACCAGGCAAGAATTAGTATATATACACAATAAGTTTACCATATTCAAGAAACCAAAAGAAACAAACTGAATACGCTTTTGCTATCATTGTCTTGTGCTTGCTTGAATACAGTATAAAGTAGAATTTTATTTGTGAACTAAAATGACAGAAAATGACCAATATATCATTATTAAATTATAACATATTATTAGATGTACCCCCATATTGTTAATACGCTATGCGGAGCTAGCCTATAAAAGCGCAGTGCTTAGCGACGTTCGATCTCTTTTGCTGCTCGGGCGTCGCTCGGTACGGACGTGCTTGATTAGATAGCTCGGTATACGTAAGCCATTTTGTGATTTTGTGATTTTGTGTAATTATTGTGCCTTGTTGTTGATTTATTATTTAATTCGTGAATTACATGTTATTAACTTTAAATTATATTTGTTGTAAATCATTTTGTGATTTTTAATTGTGTTATAATACAAGGTTGGGCTACCGCCCTCCTGTTTTTTTTTTATTTTTCTCACTTCTGGTTGCTAAAATCAGAAGTGGGATAAAGAACTCAAGGCTCACAGGTAACAAGTGATTCACGACTACCTTCATCTTAATTTGTTATTTTGATTCTTGTGTTTTTGTACCAATTTAAAAGTCCGATAAGTGTAGTGTTAAATAATGCCGCGAAGTACGTCACGTGGACGCCCCCGGCATCGTCAAAATGGCTCCCGTATTCGACGCGCATCCCGTTCTCGCGGTAAGCATTTACGAGACCGCCACCGCCACGGAACGCGTTCACGTTCGCGAGATTCTTTTTCGAGCAACGACGATCGTGTATCGTACGATAGATCGCGCCATTCTCGTAGTGTCTCATTCCGGTCTAGTCGATCCCGTAGCGCGTTACGTCGTTCAGAGAGAAGGCACCGTAGGTTGCGTCACTCACGTCGATCTCGCGTCACGAACCCGCGACTACCCACATAAAGTATCGTGTCATACCCCGCCACGACTATTAACCCCGATACCAGGTACATTGGAACTCGAGAAAGCTAGTTTCGCAGAGCAGGGTCGTGTCTCAAATTCAGCTCAGCGTGGTTCAGAGACTTCTACCCTCGCTCAAGCTATTATCGACGCTGTAAAGGCAGTCCAACCGGTGCGTGCGCATAATTACTTTGTGTCTAACTTCGACCCCTCTATTAACAATATCGAGACGTGGTGCGAGGAGGTGGATCGTGCTAGGGAGGTAAACGGGTGGTCCGACCACGAATGTTTGTCCCGCGTGGCAAATTGTTTGAAGGGCGACGCAAAGGTGTGGATAGGTGAATGGGTCACAAACGATAGGACCTGGTCTAATTTTAAAAAAGAGTTCAAGTCCCTTTGTCCAGCGAAGCTTGACTATGCTAACATACTCTTTGATGCTATGAACAAAACCTCAGATAGGTACGCTACTTACGCTGAATATGCCCGGCGCACTCTACTTCGTTTGCGTATTATACAAGGTTTAAGCGATGAATTACGTACACTTATCGTCATAAGAGGAATTGCTGATCCTCAAGTGCGCGCGGCTGCTGCTAACGGTGACTTGAACCCAGACAACCTCGTGTCGTTCTTGTCCATTTATACAAAACCGAACCATAACATACGTGATCCCCGTGGTTCTTCGTCGAAAGTTTCGTCGCGTCCGCCAAAGGCAAGTAACTGCGATAAAAACATTAACTGTTTCACCTGTGGCCAAAGGGGTCATCTACGCCGAAATTGCACTGTGAAACCAAAGCCTCCGGTCGGAAATAACACAAGTAGAGCACCAGTACGTACCAACGGTCCTGGTAGCCTGTGCACGTTCTGTAAGAAACCGGGACATACGGAAGATCACTGTTTTGCCAAAGTTAGAACAGAGTCTCGAAACGAGCGCAGCGTTAATCTGTGTACGGACTGCTCGAACTATTCTAAGAGTAGCGATATTACCACGGCTGTCATTTGCGGTGTATCAATGGACGTGTTAATAGATAGTGGCGCGCTTAACGTATCTTTGGTCTCTTCCGCTGTACTGAAATACCTTCCTTGTCAGCCCAAATTCCGGCGGTGCGTACTTAAAGGTATTGGGAACAAAGAGTTTCTCTCTACCTCATACATAACGGTTATCATTGAGTTTGACGGTTTATCAATCGAAGCGGACTTAGTAATAGTACCGTCTTCATTGATGGTGACACCGATAATAATAGGAACGGACATACTTAACCGCGATGGCGTGACTTACGTGCGAACAAAAGACCGGCAGTACCTTTCTCACACGGAACCCGTGAAGTATGTTAACGTTGTTGCGTCACAAGCTGATGAAATCGAGATAAATACACAGGTTAAGGGTATTGAGCGCGATGGACTGTTAGGCATAATCCGGGAGTTTTCAAATTCTTAATTACGGGTACTGCTGAAACCACTGTTCAGACAGGCGAGATGGAAATCAAACTTACTAGCTCTACCCCTATAGTGTATCGCCCCTATAAGCTCTCTTACTCTGAAAAACTAAAGGTTAGGGAAATAACGAAGGACCTTTTAGCAAAGGGCATTATAAGGCGCTCCACTTCGGAGTACGCCAGCCCGATTATACTGGTAAAGAAACGCGACGGCTCGGATCGGCTTTGCGTAGATTTTCGGGCTCTTAATCGCATCACAATCAAGGATAGGTACCCCCTCCCTTTAATAGAGGATCAGATAGACAGGCTAGGCACTTTCACTTACTTCTCAAGCCTGGACATGGCTTCTGGATTCCATCAAATTAGGATAAAAGAAGAATGCATCCACCTTACTGGTTTCGTAACGCCAGAGGACCACTTTGAATTTTTAAAAATGCCTTTCGGTCTAGCTAACAGCCCAATCGTTTATCAAAGGATTATCAATGACACATTACGCGAACACATAAATGACGGGAACACGTTAGTATATATCGATGACGTGCTCCTTATGAGTAATACCGTAGAAGACGGCATCAAGTTGCTTCGGAGGGTGCTAGGAACACTTACAAGCGCAGGATTTTCGGTGAACGTACGAAAATGCTCTTTTCTAGTCACTGAGGTAGAGTATCTCGGTAGAATAGTCAGTAAGGGTCAGGTGAGGCCGAGCCCGAGAAAGGTTGAGGCGTTGGTTAACTCAAACGCGCCGGTAAACGTTAAGCAGGTAAGGCAACTGCTAGGTCTTGCTGGTTATTTTCGGCGGTATATCAAAGGATATGCCTCTAAAACTGCAACCATCGCCCACCTTACTCGAAAGGGGTGCGAGTTTTCCTGGACGCCAGAACACGAATCTATACGTCAAGAACTTATAAAGTACTTGACAAACGGGCCGGTTTTAGCTATTTTTAATCACAAGTACCCCACCCAAGTCCACACAGATGCCAGCAGTATTGGATATGGAGCAGTCTTACTACAAATCCATCCAGACGGTAAGAAACACGTAGTCGCATATTACAGCAAGGTAACACAAGGTGCTGAAAGCAAGTACCACTCGTACGAGCTTGAAACGCTAGCCGTCGTAAAAGCGCTTCAAAATTTTCGACACTACCTAGTGGGGTTAAAGTTCACCATTGTCACTGACTGTAATGCCATGAAAGCTACGGAACGCAAGAAGGATCTACTGCCACGCGTGGCAAGGTGGTGGATCTACTTGCAAGACTTTGATTTCTCAATCGAGTACAGGAAAGGTGCACTCATGCCACACGTGGACTACCTCAGCCGAAACCCAGTCGCTCAGGTACATCAAATACAAAGACCGCGCAACTGGGCTCACACTGCTCAGCAAAGCGATCAAGAAACCATGGACCTGCTTCAAAAGCTGCAGGACGTCGCACTGGACGCGAACAGGTATGTCTCTCGTAATGACCTACTCTACTACCGCTATACGCCGGTCGGTGGACAGCCACGTTTGCTGTGTTACATACCAAAGGGACACAGGCTTAGTCTCCTCCGGATATTCCACGATGAGCATGAGCACATTGGCGTAGAGAAAACGCTGGATCTTATCCTCAAGCATTTTTGGTTCCCTGGCTTAAAACACTTTGTGGCAAAGTATATAGCACATTGCTTAACCTGTATCTCTAGCAAGCGAGCACCACGTGCGCCGCTTCAAGAGATCACTTCGTGGGAAAAACCAGATGAACCATTTCATACGGTACACGTCGATGCTCTTGGACCACTACCCCTGTCCGGAGAATACAAGTATGTTCTAATCATTGTTGATAGTTTCAGCAAATACTGCATGTTACATCCTATGGTTCGTCAGGATGCTGAAGAGCTTAAAAAGGTCATTACACAAATGATCTCGCTCTTTGGCGTGCCGAAACTCATGATCACCGACAAAGGTCGTATGTTTGAGTCAAATGTGTTCGTTAAGTGGGTCAACAACTTGGGTTGCGACCTTCACCACATAACACCAGGAATGCACCATGCCAACGGCCAGGTGGAAAGATACATGCGCACCGTTCTTAACATGATTAGGATAGAGACCAACCATAGGAATACATCGTGGGCAGACAGTCTGTGGAAACTGCAACTCGTTATTAATATAACGAAGCACAAAACCACCCAGACATCGCCGCTTAACCTCCTCATAGGATCTGAGGCAACGACCCCAGTTATTCGCGCCCTTGTGCGAGATGTAGCTATCAATAGCTCATCGGCCAACCGAGAAGCACTCAGAGAACTCTCTAGGAGCAGAGCCCGACAACTGCTCGACAGAAACTGGTCTGAGCAAGACAAACGTGTAAATCGTTCGAGACGACCTCCCCGGGAGTTCCGAAATGGTGACCTCGTTTTTGTAATTAAGACTACTCAGTCCACAGGCAAATTGGATTCGGGAATGCGAGGGCCTTATAAGGTCGTGAGCGTTCTCCCCAGCGGCCGATATGAATTGAAACTCGTCAGTGGGGACTACGGGAAGACGACACAAGCCGCGGCTCAACACATGGTGCCCTGGCATGGCGAGTGGTCTCCAGAAGCGTGCGCTGCATTTTTTGATTGTGAGTATTGTACGTTCGTAGCGAGTTGTCTCGCTAGGCGAACAGGGCGTTGACATGTTGTCAAGTCGCTATTTTGTGTTCGTAGCGAGTTGTCTCGCTAGGCGAACGTGGGCGTTGAAGTACTGTCAAGTCGTTATTTTGTTCGTAGTGAATTGTCTCGCTAGGCGAACATAGGCGTTGAAGTACTGTCAAGTCGCTATTTTGTGTTCGTAGCGAGTTGTCTCGCTAGGCGAACAGGGCGTTGACATGTTGTCAAGTCGCCGTTTACTAACGAATGCGTAAGTATATGCGTCCAAGTCGTCCTGATGTTAACAACTTGTTGTTAAGGCATTGGAGCGTTGGCGCTGCGCTTAGTCGTATTGGCGTTAGTTTGTCAAGTCGTGTGTAGCACCAAGTCGTACATCACGTTGACAGTAGCTGTAGCGTTCGACTCGCTAGTCAGATGTCCGGAAATGGGAAAAACATTGCTAAGTCACCATAATAGCTGTAGCGTTCGATTCGCTAGTCAGATGTCTGGAAACTGGTCATAGGCTCTAGGGTTCCGTTAATAATACCGCTTGATTCCAGATGAAACAGACCCCTCTGAGTCCACTCAGCCATCAACGCCGACATTGTCACCTGGCGAACATGACCCCACTGGCGAAGTTCCAGCTGCTCCGCGGTCTCCACATAACGCTGGTAATGCCGTCGACCCGCCGTCGCCTACAAGCGGTACGGTTGGATTGTCGATGCCACTACTGGACTAGACCATGGACGACCCGGAAACCGTGTGCGCTCCAGGATCGAGGACGACCAGCTGTCAGGAGAGGCCGTATTAGATGTACCCCCATATTGTTAATACGCTATGCGGAGCTAGCCTATAAAAGCGCAGTGCTTAGCGACGTTCGATCTCTTTTGCTGCTCGGGCGTCGCTCGGTACGGACGTGCTTGATTAGATAGCTCGGTATACGTAAGCCATTTTGTGATTTTGTGATTTTGTGTAATTATTGTGCCTTGTTGTTGATTTATTATTTAATTCGTGAATTACATGTTATTAACTTTAAATTATATTTGTTGTAAATCATTTTGTGATTTTTAATTGTGTTATAATACAAGGTTGGGCTACCGCCCTCCTGTTTTTTTTTTATTTTTCTCACTTCTGGTTGCTAAAAATATACTCTCAAATACTACCGTTTAAATTGTTTTCTAATCATTGATAAGTATTCTACTAAAGACCATACCCAACAACAAATCGGTCAATAGATTTTCATACTAGAGATACGATTTTGATCCCAATGTCATACGAACACCTATGACAGTCTTTAGTAGTCAGAAACCCAAAAAGCCTGACAACCAGTCTATCCTCAGGGTATCGGTATTACTCAGAAATTGAGTTGCGGAGGTCTGATGGCAGTCGCTTCGTGTAATATAGAAGATGAAAAGAAATAAAATGTATTTATTTTCGCTCAATACGACGCAGGACAATTATTAGTGGGTCAAAGGCCAACATGTTAGTTTAGACACTAAGTTGGCAACCTAGTGCCAACATAATAAAAACAAATAGTAGATACGATATAAAAATTATTAGAAGCCATAAGTACTGATATTCAGCCGCATCTACCTTACGTGCCAAATATAAAACCTAGCTATATGTATTAGGGAGTCACTGTTTCCTGAGATACAGGACGTTACCTAGTTCAGGAGACACAGCTTCTTTGTATTGGGACATAATATTTAGTTGCTAATAAACTTTATTTTATATTATTTTTTTATTTTATTTAGGTACTTTGGAAGCCGACCCCAACAATACAGAGTATGCAAGAATGAATTGCAAGAATGATTTTGACATAATCTCCACACAGGTAATGAAATAAAATCCTAACTCAAGTAAGCAAATCTACCAATGATTTGTAACTGATACTGCATAGTAATAGTAACGAGAATTATAAAAAAATGCTTAATAAAGTGTTTTTAAAATCGGTTTCTGAAAAAACAGCTCCAAAAGTGACGTCATTCCTATGTACAGAGGCAGCACATCAAGCTACCACAATCTGTCAAATATCTTCGATAGATTTTCAACAATAATACAACATGATAAGGTTCATTTTCGATTGGAAAAGTTTGACAGTTTTTGATAGCTTTTTATAATTTAATAAGAAAATGCTGTCAGTTTAGTTCACATTCAATAATATACAAAGAAACACCACAGTTTAAACAGACAGTTCACTGACCTTTCGTCCGGTCGGCGTGAGCTCGCTCAGAGTTCAAGAAATCGGTAGTGTCAACTAAAAAGATGATAACAATGCATTTCACATACACATGCAAATAGAATTCTCAGCACGAGTCGTGAGCACTCGGCACGAGTGAGGTAAGATCAAGTTTACGCATTTTAATCTCAATTTGATTGGATTTTATGTAATCACTAAGGCCTGGCTTGACCTACAACCCGATTGCAGTGCCACCTACCTGGTGCATCATTGTGAATCTAAACCGTCAAGAGACAATCAAATCCATACTTGATTATTTATTTCAATAGATTATTTACTGACCCGACAGAGTTAAAATTTCCCATAGAAAATCACACAGAAAAAGATTTCCCAAATTTCCTATTTTCCGGGCAACTTTTCTAATTATATTATTTCTCAATGGTGTTTTTGCTCAATACCGTTACAAAATTAATGTTGCTACGCCATTTGAAGATAATATTCCCTCTAATGACGAAAAACAAGTTTTATTTTATTTCCATTAATAAATTGCATCTTAAATCGGTGCGAAGTATTCAAACGGGTCATATTTCGTTTTATTTTTATTTATATTATTAATAAATGTTCCGCGTCGTCGTCCGCGCACCTCAACCCCGTCAAATGAGACTTACGACCTTGTGCTCACGACTCGTGCCGTCCACTTCTAGGTAAAACCCAGAGTAAATAAACACAAAAAGTTTTGAAATGAGAAGCACCAGTATTTGAAATGTTAACGGTTTTTAGCATAACAAATGTAAGGTTGACTCTCAATTCGAGAAAAAATATATTTTTAATTGAACTTTCCATCACGCCCGCCCAAGATTTGAACCCGGGCACAGCAGATTAGTGCCCTAAACGTTAGATTCTAATATCAAAGCGTCAACATTTCAAACACTACGGTACTACCTCAAAGAAACTGCCTAGCCTGTTTGTAATTTTCTAATCAATAAATCTGTTTCTGTGTTTTTGGTGGTTTATGGATGTTTCAACCTTCGCTCCGGAGCAAAGATGAGGTCAACGGTGGAGCGAGCACACCCAGAAAATGCCTGCCTACTGAGCGAAAGGTCTTGGTAATTTTTATTTAATAATTAAGTCATTATAGTCAAATAAACACGTAACAACAGATTTACTTATTAGAAATTTTAAGAAAATTCTAGAAACACAAAAATTCTCGACATGCCTTTACAGTAGAGCAGGCACAAATAGAAAATAAAACATCCGTGCTTTAAATATATCCAATCATTTTTACACTGTTTCATTATCAAGCTACGTCCACTTTAAGGTTACCTTGCATTGTACAAGCTTATCGTACAATGAGAGGTCAACTTATGCTTGACAAGTAGCTTGCCCTTCTACCCCAGCTAAAATGGCTACTTTAGGTGAACCACACGACTAAACAACGTCCGTAAATTTCCAGTATAAGCTTTTTTTTTTACCATAGGTAGCAAACAAGCATACGGCCCACCTGATGGTAAGCGGGTACCGTAGCGTATAGACGCTTGTAACACCAGGGGTATCACTTGCGTGTTGTCGACCCTGAGGAATAGTTGTGTTGGCAGTATAAGGGTCAAAGTCCCCCCACTGCCAACACAACGTTTCCTCGCGGAGCACTGGCAACCTTGATCACCGTAACACAACACAGCTCAAAGCAGTGTTATTTCACTTCGATTTTCTGCAAAGCGGAGGTACTTCTCCAGTCGAGCAGCTTCAATTTGAGTGGTTTTAAATTATACCTCTCTTAAAAGCTGACCAGAAGCCTATACAATGTAATATACTGGAAATTATTGGCACGATGCAGTCGTGTGTTCACGAATCATATTGGGATATTGTGACCATTTCAGCCCCCCGAGACATAAAACGTATTGCCATAACGTAAGAGGGAGACAGCAAGACTCGGATCAAGAAAAGTTTTTATCGACAACTTCAGAGATGCAGTTACATCACCGGAAGTATAAATATATTACTGTACTTACCATCGCTGAGCACCACTTCCGGTTGGCTGCGCACCGGCGCCTGCTTCGTCTCTATTCTTAGGACCCGGTGCTCTGTGGACAAAATAATGATCATTATTAACTCATTTACTGTCCCACTGCTGGGCACGGGTCACCTCACGGGTTTTTTTGGATGCCATAAAGCAATAATACCCTTAATTTGTAATTATATTTAGTTTATTCTTACTTTAATTTAATTACTATTATTTATTTTACGATTATAAAATATGTAAGTGCTGTGCATACCTGTAAGTGACTAACTCACTCTGGATTATAAGTTTATCTTTAATAATATCTTTAATAATCTTTATTGACAATATTAGGTTACAAAATCAAATGAAGCCTCTGATTCCCAAACTAGGTGGAGACCTGTATATCAGGAGTCAGCGCCTTCTCCCATTTCAATTAGTCTAATTAATATGTCAATAAGTTATACAGAGTATTTAAAGATTTAAGTAAATTATCCGAAATAACTATAAATAAATTGTGTATGTGTGTGTGCGAGTGTGTATGTGTGCGTGTGTATGTGTGCACGCGTGTGTGTATGTAGCTACCGCAGCACTTTTTCAGTGTTGTCGTAGTCCAGTGTTAGAAGCCAATTTCTAACCTTGATTTTGCACTCGTGGGATGTGAGCGGATAAAATTTTAAAACTTTGTTGAGTTTATTGTAAAGATGTACAGAGAGAGAGCTTCTTTGACGTCTTGCTAGTGCAGTACAACAACGGACAGGATCAATAAGATTAGTTTAAAGTTAAGATACCAAAAAAAATGTATTAGTGAGTAAGTCGTTGGAGTGCCTTAATTTAAATAAATACATTTTGCTAAATTGCTAACATTATTTGTGTTCCGGTTTAAAAGCCAATGTATTGGGCAAATGAGACTTAATACATTTTTAGGAAAAGAAAACCAACTTCTAGCATTGTGTGTAAAAAAAACGGTCGAGTTGAACTAATAGACCGCTTAATAACGGATCCACGTAGATGACGTCACGAGGCATCCATTTATTGTACACACGCCAGCACATCAAGCTACCCCAATCTGTCAAATTTATTTTATTGATTTTCAACATTAACGCAAAACCATAAGGTTCATATTCAATTGGAAAAATTTGACAGTTTTGGATATCTTGACCTGCTGGCGTCTGTACTCCAAACCCTTCTCCAGAATACAACAAATACTTATCTGAAAACCGCATCCAAATCGGTTCAGCCAAACGCAAGATAATCGCAGACAAACATACATACATACAGGTCAAACTGAGAACCTCTTATTTTAAGTCGGTTAAAAATTGAGGACTGCATCTACATGACAATGAGCGCGTGATGCTGGTATTGGTCTGTAAGCTGCGTTGGGCGTTTCCCAGCAGGCGGCCCTACTGTAAGTGATGTTATATACAAGTAGTGTGTAGTGCAGTGTGTAGTGCAGTGTGTAGTGCAGTGTGTAGTGCAGTGTGTAGTGCAGTGTGTAGTGCAGTGTGTAGTGTAGTGTGTACGGTCGGGGTCATAAGTGCAATAGCAGTTTCACAAGTCTATCGCATCAAAACAAGTCGTACTTATGACTTTTTTCTGTAACAAACATTTTGTACACATACACGATCTCGTATATCGCACTCTCTCATTGATTCGATGCGAACACTAATATGAAGAAAACAAATCTATATTGTTGTCTAGTATTGACCTCACACACTATCACCTTCTCGTAGTTATACTGTTTGACGGGTAAATGTTTGTATTGAAATCACTCGACATATGTGTGTGTATACGCGGCGTACCGTGCAAGCGACTATGACAGTTGAGGTGGTACTGGTACTGGTACTGTTATGTAGTGATGTCCCACAGTGAGTGTACATACCGTCGCGGGACTCCTCCTCGGTCTCGGAGGGCGCGCTGGCCGGCGACGTCATCTGCGCGGCGCTGATCGCCTCTGACTCCGATAGGTCAGTGTCGTCTGAAAACACAACAATTAATAGCCATGTAGATTTAAATGCCTTTATAGTAGATATAGACGAACATAGACGTCTAGTGGCTCAGATATTTAAAAATAAAAATTTATTCTTTATTGACAATTTTAGACAGCACCATTGCCAAGTTTGGTACCGTTAGTGCCAGTGCCAAAATATATGGCTTGTGATACCTTGATTACCAAGCATGGCCTAAGTAGCTTTATTGTACAAAATGGTTCGCGGTAATTTAGTTCTAAGTAAGAGAGGTCCTGGGTTCGATTCCCAGGTCAAGCTAAGTGTTATTGGGTTTTTCATAGCTTATAAATTTTTATTTTAAATATAACTTGGTACTTTTAGTATCTTTAAATATAGCTTGGTACTTTTAGTACCAAGTCTGGTGTCAAAGGTGTGTTGAAATACTTTAAGTGCCACGCCATAGTCACACACGTAGAGGTACTTTAGTATTAAATATTGCTTGTAGTATTTTAAGTACTGATTGTTGTTCTTAAAGTACTTTAAGGACAAAGAAATTTTATAAAAAAAATTTTTTTAAGTGTGGCGTTTCTTGCCGGTTCTCCATAATACCCACTTTTTGGAACCATGCAACTAGTTTTACTTTTCAAAAGTGCCGTAATGGTCTAATTGAAATCAAATGTTTGACTTTGACAAGAATTTTTTCTTTGTGGTACTTTTAGTACCAAGTCTGGCAGTCTCTGTGGTACTTTAAGTGCCAAACGAGGCCAGTGGTAATTAAAGTGTTGTGTACTGACAGTCACTGCGCTGCTTGCGCTCGACGGTGCGCTTGTACTCGTCGATCTCGTTGTCGGTGACGTGGTCGAATGGGTTGCGGGCGTAGGGCGCGCTGTACACGGTCGCGTTGTGTTGGTAGCCGCGCTGGATGATGCCCTTCGACGCCGCGCCCATCAACACCTGCTGGACGACATACGTTCGTATATCATTAGATAAATACATTTAAAAATTAAATATTACTATAGCTCGACAACCAACAACGCAGCCATTCCATTAATTGGGATACCTTCACGCCTTCCCTTTTTGGTATACCTTGAAGGATTTGGTTACAAAATAAAAAAAGTTCCAGGTGTACTTATGTACACCAACAGTTCACCGGAATATTGATTTCTGACACGGGTAGTCTACCCGTGACCATGGACGCTGTAAAGGGTCCGAACCGTCGGGATTAATAATATCAATATAACGCGATAAAATCCGTAAAAACGTGATCCGTGACGTCATCCTCGTGGATCCGTTATTAAGCGTCCATGGTCACGGGTAGACTGAGGTGGTGGACGTCTTGATGGTATAATTACTGAGAGCTACCCTACATTTTTATTGTTACATGATCAATAACATTAATTACTGCACTTTTTACATGTCAGTATTTAATTAATACTAGACGGAGCGATGCGATAAAATCCGTAAAAAGTAGTTTTATTTCAATAACAAATACTTTTCTGAAAACCGTATCAAAATCGGTTCAGCCAAACGCGAGATAATCGCGGACAAACAGGTGAAACTGAGAACCTCCTTTTTTTTAAGTCGATACAATGTTAGCACTAACCACATGATCGCCGGTGTGTGTGTTGACGGCATCTTCCCCGATGAGTTTGCTGGCCTCGTCCCACGAGACTCCCTCCAGGATGTGCGACTGGGGCCCGGCGCTGATCTTGTCCGCGCGACGATTCTCCTTGATCTATCGTGATTTGAAAATAATTAAAATAACTATAATAGTTGTTTCCTGAGTATTTTGTCAGACATGTCCTTCTCCAAGGTCTAATTCTATATCCATACCAAAATTTATCATAATTGGTACAGACGCCAGCAGGTCAAGCTTTCCAAAACTGTCAAATTTTATTGTTTTGTATTAAAGTTGAAAATCTATCAAATAAATTTGACACATTGGGGTAGCTTGATGCGCTGGCTTCTGTACAAAGGTTTACGCGTGAAAGAGAGCGAACCTATTACCATTAATCGAACACAAATCCAAATTCCGAGCTGCTACTCAAAAATCTCAATAACCCTGCTCGACCGGGGATCCAACCCAGGAGCTGAAAAACTACTGGAATAATGACGTAGTTTGACAACAGATGGTCAAATACCAACCAAATGCACCAAATGTCAATGCATAACACCAAATAGGAAGTGAAATTCTACCAGATAAAAAAACCATCAGCCCATACCTCACTGCTGGGCACGGGTGTCCTCACAGATAGAGAGGGATTAGGCTATATAATAGTCCACCACGCTAGCCTAGTGCGGGTTGGCAGACAACACACACCGTCGAGAAAAATCTCTAAAGGTATGCAGGTTTCCTCACGATGTTTTCCTTCACCGTTTCAGCGAGTGATAATTAACTATTAATACGCACATGACACCGAAAAGTCAGAGGTGCGTGCCTTAGATTCGAACTCGACACCTTTAACTGGCCTGTTACCACTACTCCTAAGACGTCCACAGACGTAAAATTAAAACTTGCTCACGACGCCAACGACGGCATGGCACGTCAAAAATACCACTTTTTTTAGTTTAACAAATACCTATACAAGAATTTGTTGTTTTTTTTTACCTATTATTAGATACTAGAATTTGTCGCTTGGCGTAGAGAACACGGATTTTTGTTATTTACGTGCCGGTGAAAAGGTTAAAAAGAGAGAATGGACATCTCACCTGTTGCTGCAAAGCTTTGAACTCCTTAGGATTGGTGTTTTTGGGGACGAACTGAAGAGTGTCGATCTTGACTGGCGTGCTGGAGTGAGCTGGTGAGCCATCCTGTACCCACTGCGTCATGTCGAAGATGCAGGAGATGGCAACCGGTTACCAAGGGTATCATTTTCGTGGTTATAACCAATTTGTCCCGTTCAATTTGTTCATTCAGGTATTTTTCAGATTATGATTTAGGTTGACAGCAACCAAGTTTCGTAGATCACAATATATTCATGGTTTTTGTAACCATGAAGTTGAGTAAATCACGTATTTCGAAGTCAATGGTTAGTTTAACCAGTATAACCACATGCCAGTGTGACAATAAATCCGTTTTACGACGGATATTCCAGTTTTATTTTATTTTTTCAATTAATTTGTATAGTGTTTTTGTTATATAAATTCGTTGTTTTAATTTTCAGTTGAGTTCCCATCCATTTCCGGGCAGTCACCAAACGTGATAGAAAAAAAGAGAATAAATAAAATTAGTAAAAATGTTGCCAACATGTATAACAAAAACCGATTAATATTTAAAGAAAATATTAATCGATTTTCATTTTAAAAGGGGTTAGTAAAAAAGGAAATGGTAAGGTGGCATTTATATTTTTTTAAATAGAAAATAAATAAAGAATTGTGCGAAAAAAGAAAGAAAATCATAGAAAAAAATGGCTTTACTTTTTCATCCTGGCGAATCATCGAGCATGTACAGTACAGATTTTAACGCATTTCGGACATAAGCAGACATATCCAGATCAATCTCCCATGCAAGCGTTATAAATATATTTTCAGATTTTAGAAGCAAAACTATTAATATTTTTTGCTTAATATAAAAAAGCATCAAGCAATGAAACTGAATGGATTATAAATAAAATTCAAAATATATTCCGGACAAGATTTGATTTCAAAATGCAGTATAACGAACAGCATGATTGTATGCAACAAAAAAAATCATATAGTTGTACCTAAAACAATGTTTGTCTTGACAGTCACGTATTTTTTTATAAATTCGTGCTAATTTCAGGACAAGGAAACGGGAAGAAAAATAAAAAAAAAGTCGTGCAAAGGAAAAGGATCTTAGTTTACACGTGGCAACATTACTACCAATTTGTTTTTAAAACACTGTACAAACTCGATGCTATGAATAAAGTTAATCAAAACTTTATTCACTCAACCAGGGATAAATAATGAAATGCTGTTGAATTTTTTTGTCCTAAAATTTTCACAAAACATTGTTACCCTACCGGTAATTTGGACTCACAAACAAATTTCAGAGTACCCGAAGAGTTAGAAAAAGCTTTTGAAAGATGAGGAAAGAAGAGAAAAGATTAAAGTGGTGACATAATTCTTTAACACGCCTAGTGTTGAGATTTAGCTAGTTATAACGTGGTCCATTCAGAATAGGTTTTCTCCTGTATCGTGGTTTACCAACACAAATACTCTACAAATAGTTGTTCCGGGTCTGGGTGTATATGTATATACAGTCGCCAGCAGGTCGAGCTCCAATACTGTCAAATTTTCCTAATTGAATATGAACCTTATTGCTTTGAATTAAAGTTGAAAATTATTTGTTATATAATTTAAGTATGTATTTACAACAAGAAAAAAGTACATAAGTATTATATCCAGTGTCTAGTACCCATAGTACAAGCTCTGCTTAGTTTGCGACTAAATGGTGTTGTGTGAAATTGTCCAGGAATTTTTATTTTTTTATCAATGATATTTGACAGTAGCTTGATGTGCTGGCCTTTGTACGTAACAATTTGTGTATATCTTCATTCAGTTACAAAATAATTTAACATGAAATCTCTATGAATATAATAAAACCATATTTTGTTGTATTATGTTACTTTTGGCAAAAATACCCATCTAAACTTGTACAATATTGCCGCAAATTAAAATCACATAAAATTGCAACTATTTGTCTCTAATTCAAATATATCTTATTTAGTATATAGTTTAAGTAGAATTTTGAATTACCATATTAGGTACTGAATTCAATAAGTTTTTAAGGAACACAAAATAATCTTTATCGCGAGTATTATGATGCCCTCCGATTGACAATACCTCCGAATAACCCCGTATTGGAACTCAATACTTAAGCGTAGTCACAGAATTATGTCAAATTAAAATTAAAAGTTTTTAATAAAAAAAATATCGTCGAAATTACCTCTTCGTTGTTAGCATCCACCCACTGGAAAACATTATTATATTAGTAACAAAAAAAACTTTAGTAAACACACGAAAAAAAAAGTCAAAAGCATTTCATTAGATCGAGAAGCGTGAAAAATAGAATTGTTATTTTTTATTTATATATTTTAACTTATAATGTTTTTACTAATTATAATTGATTTTTTAACACAGAAGCACAATATATGAAAGCTTGATTAAACGCAGTCCTATTGAGACAAAAACTTTTTTTATATCCAATAAATGTACTGTAGTAAATTATTCTTTAAAAATAAAATACACATTTATGAAATTTAAATGGATATTTTAAAATAACACATTTCCCATTGCAGAAATGCGTCGAAAAAGTTTTTGTCAACAAATCAAAATCAGGACGAGTATTTAAAAAATCACAAATCGTACACACATTAGCGACAAGCAAATATTACACAAGTAAAAAGTACGTTTATATATTAAATATCTGATCAAAATATACTCTTATGTAATTATATCTAAATCTTCGATGATTTCACTTCGTAAATAAAAATAGAAAAAAGAAACTTTTGAGCCATTTTGAGCGCAGCATAGACCAAAAATGCTCTGGATATTATTTTTCAGCGAGAAATCTTAAATCTATATATCCATATAATATTTGAATTATGGTTAACATATTCCCTATAACTATATCTCTAAATAGCAACAACTATTTATATTATAAACTCCCAAACTTATACATAAAAAAGTAAAGTGTTAAAAATAGAAAAAGGTAAAATATAAATATAAAAGCCACTACCAAAACCCCGAATAAAATATTCAAAAATAAGAAAAATTAAATCTAAAATATGGAATGTCCTATAATATACGTAGGATAGTGTTAACATACATAAATATATTGTAATAGTGTGACTTTAACACAACTCTTAGTTCCTTGAACATGTACTGACTGACTAATTGTGAAAATATCGAGTATGGCTATGGTAACGGTAGGGTACATGACTCCATGACCCCCATTTGAAACACTGGGATAGTTTTGCCATTTTTTGATAAAGAAAAAACATACGTCGTCAAGTTTCTTAGGATAAAAAACTTCTTCAATGACGTCATCATCATCAACCCACATACTGCTCCACTGCTGGGCACGGGTCTCCTCTCACACAATGAAAGGGATTAGTCTATAGGTGTCCACCACGATGGCCTAGTGCGGGTTGGCAGACTTTACACACCGTCGAAAAAATCTCTAAGGCATGCAGGTTTCCTCACGATGTTTTCCTTCACCGTTTAAAGACATCATGATAATCATATATTGAGATCCATTTATGGGAAACTATTTTTATTTTTGCTTGAATCGTGTATTGCCTATAAGCTTGTCTGAAGATCTTCTCAATCTGAAAGGAGATCCGAAGCCCAGCAGAGAGATGGCAATATGTATTTTTTTACGAAACAGTTTACTATTTTGTCACAAACTTCAATATATTATAGTCAGTACATATTCAATATAATAATAATAGATTGTGACTTTATTGTGATGACGAAACATTACCTAATACATAAGTTTACCGACTTCGCAAAATTGTGTAATTTTTTATGAGGAAAACTACATACAAAAAATGAACCACCTATGCAAAAAGAGGGTAGTTGTAAGATGGAACCTTATTTATGGATGGAAAGGATGTCACCAAAATCTGCCCAAATGATGTACTGAGGGTACACTTATTGGAAAAAAAACCCTGTATTACGCTGGTTAAAACTCGTTGTACTTTTTTTTATGCTCACTAGTGGATGAGAAAAATAACTTTACATTTGAAAAAACGCACGCCTTTTAACAATGCATAGTAAAAACTGTCAAATTGACAGCTGTCAGAGGTATGTTGTATGGACTTTTGATGACCTCCTTTGTCTTATTCTCCGAGCCTTTCCCAAACTATGTTGGGGTCGGCTTCCAGTCTAAACAGATGCGGCTAAATATCAGTATTTTATTGCGACTACCATCGGCCCTTCTATACAATATCCTGAGAATAGACTGGCTTTTTTAAGCTTCTGACGACTAAAGACTACCATAGATATTCGAACGATAATCGGTACCGATGGCTTTACGTCCTCTCCAAGGCTCGGAGGGGTCTCGATGTATTAAGAATTGTCACCCATCCAGACTGACCGCGACTAGCCCAGCTTAACGGTTTGTCGTAGTCATTACTTAACCAAGAGCCACTCTAAGCGTTTATCTGTCTGTGGCATAGTAACCCAGAAACTGATGAACCAATTTCTTTAACATTTACTATGATTGTTAATACGACCGGATTGAGGCCCAGCCAGAGTGGAAATGGACTTAAAAAAAAACTTTTGGCAAACAAAAACCGAGATGGCGTGACGACCTCGGTACTTTTAAAAAAGATTGTCTCAATTGTCATAGAATTGAGGCATAGATTGAGGAAGATATAAGGGATAAGAGAAAGGAGGGCTTTGCCTTGCCACAGGATCGAGGTAGCTGGAATGCTGTGGGGATGTACACACCACAATAGTAATATTAATCTTTAAGTTTATCCCTGTCTTGCATTCTACTATTATAATATTTTTTGCGAAGTGAGTAAACTTTTGAAGCTATTATCAAAATAGGTTTGATTTCACCAAATATATGTAATAAAATAGCAACTCTACCATGAGTTTACGCGCTCGATAGTACAGAGGCCAAGCTATCCAAAACTGTAAAATTTTCCCAATTGTACATAAACATTATTGTTCTGTATTAAAGTTGAAAATCAATCAAAGAAATTTGACAGATTGTGGTAGCTTGATGTGCTGCCTCTGTACATAGCGTCTATCGACACACTATAAGCGAAGAGATTTCCATACCATTTTTTTTTCTGTTTATTATACTGAATTAATTTATTTGTACACATCAAACTGTATTATTCTCATTAACTTTTCATGACAAAAATTGTAAACCAAGATTAACATTGTAATCATGTTTTTTTTTAAAGTGTCTATGGAGTTTCTTGCCAGTTCTTCTCCATTTTCAAAAGTGCTATCTTATTGGTCTTATTGAAATAATACATTCGATAATTTTTTTTTAAGGAGCTTGATAAAGTATTTCAGTGGTAGTGAAGTAAATAATTTGAGAAATGTATGTCATGTGACTGTTATAAACGTTGTTGTTTTTAATACATATAGTTATTTATCGATAGACGCTATAGACTATCGAGCCAATAATTTCATGGTACTCCTACTAAGGAAAATATTTACTTTTACTTATAAGAGAAATTGTTAGTTTATCAATGAGAGATGGAAAACTATTTTTCTTTTTCAAAATGGTGTCACCGATTGTAAGCGACCTATTTTTATTAGTATATAAGATTAAATGTATGGTGACTACACCTAGTTTTATCTGTAACAACGTGATTTTGTTTTGTTCTGCTTTAGGGTGATGTCACCAAGTCTTCAGACTAATACTGAATAGGGTATTTTCCAACTGTTTTAAAACTGCTTATATTTCAACATTGGGACGAACGATTTAACAAAAAAATAATAATGAATTAATTAATGTCGTTTTTCGTCCAAAAAACCAATTAAAATCAAATTTATTGTGAATGGTTTGAATTTACCGCCAAAACTCTCGTTTCATCAACTGTGTGACGTCAACATTGTGTAAACAACGAGTGAAATCGGCTTTCAGAAACCCGGCTTCTATTGTGGAAAATAAGTAAAAACTAAATACTCTAAAAAAGAAATTGTCAAATAATTACTCCGTAATCACAGATCGTCCACAGACTACATAAGTGTTAAAATTGTTAACACAAAGTTGACGTCGAACCGTGGCGGTAAATCCAAAACCATTATAAATAAATTCGACTTTAATTGGTTTAATGGAGGAAAAAAGACATTAATTCATTTATTTTTCTCTTAAATCGTTTCAATCTTTAAATATAAGCAATTTTCAAAAATTTGGAAAATACTCTATTAGTCTACTGTAGGTTGCCCACATAAATATTCAACATAGGGTCAATACCCGCTATCTATCTGCTACAGGGTGAGGACACCAATTTTAAACTACTATAGGGCAACAATTTTAATTATTCGTTTGCTAATAGGGTAAAGACACCAGAATTAGTCTGCTTACAATGACATCACTATTTCTTTGCTATAAGGAGACAACACCAATATTGGTATAGTAACACCAGTTCTTATGTGTAACAGAATAGGGTAACAATTTTTAACCTCTACTAAGGTGACAACACCAACTCTCGTCTGAATTGTATGGTATGTGCAATAAACGGAGGCAGCTCCGAAATGTCTACTCGGCTTCGAGCCTCAAGTATTCTACCTTGGTGATCTTCTTGGGGTCGGCGGTGCCAGTCTCCAGCACTTCCACCTTCTGGTAGACGTTGGGCGAGTTCAGCCAACGTGTGCGCTCACCTGTCTTGCCCTGCCCTTTCTTCCACAATCTGAAGCAATTAATGATATTAAATCCTACTATAATAATATTATAAATGTGAAAGTTTGTGAGGATGGATGCTTATTACTGTTTCACGCTAAAACTGCTAACTACGGATTTTGATGAAACTTTACAATATTATTATAACGATTTTGAGTTATATTGATTTCTGACATTTACGCGAATATTATACATTGAAATAAAACTACTTTATATACGCGTATATTGATATTATTAATCCCGACGTTTCGGACCCTTTACAGCGTCCATGGTCACGGGTAGACTGAGGTGGTGGGCGTCTTGATGATATAATTACTGACAGCTACCCTACATTTTTTATTGTTACATGATCAATGACATTTATTACTAATTATTAATTAAAACTAGATGGAGTCGGCATTTCCTATCTGACGACCTCTGAGAAGAAACGCCGAAACAAACTCAGAGAATCATGGTCTCTTTTAAAGTAACAATATTCAATGATCATGTTTTAGTTGTTAATTATTGGCAATCCGATTCACGCAGAACGAGCTCACAGTATCCTTTGGTTTTGCAGTTGTAGGCCTGGATTTTGGTTTCTCTATTGAAATTCAATAGAGAAGATGGCTGGGTCTTACCACCTGCTTGGAATCCTGTTATAGATTCTATTAAACCAATTTGAGTTAATTAGCCAAATTACAACGAAAATTAAAAGTAACTTTTCCACGCGGGCGAAGTCGCGGGCAGCAGCTAGTATTTACATAAACGGTTGCAATAAAACAGTCTTTTCGAGGAACGATGTAATGAATGCTCGCTAGAACACCCTGGCCTATTCAGGGACCTTTCCTTTCATTCACAGCCCAATCTCACGGAGCCACTTTACTGTCTCAGCGACATCCTCCCACCATTTCAACCACCCCTCCCTTCTTATGGCACATCGCCCTTCATCTAGGAAACCCCTCCCTTCATAAGGCAACTTCTCCCACCGTGTCAGTCTCAGAGCTCTCTTCTATCAGGACACCTGTACCAACGTCTCAGGGTCCACATTTATGTTTGTATTAAAGCTTGCTAGGTACGGTCGAAAAAAGAGTTAAGTATACAGGCAGCTAATTAAACATCGTGTTTTTTTAAAGATTATGTAATAATGTATCACGCAATATGTGTCAAAACGCAGGTATTGTAAGCTGCTACACATCAAACCCTTTGAGGGGCAATTATTTAAATCACAATCTGTGTAAAGATGCAGATTTCGTTCGCTACCTGTATACCAAACTCTTTTGTTGACTGTACTGTGTATGAGAATCATTGGCTATTCCTATTTCTTAGTTTTAGGAGAGATAGGGCATAATGGGAGTAATTCCATTCAAATTGGAGCTGGCCGACTGAGGAAGTACCTCCGCCTTGCAGAAAATTAAAGTGAAATAACACTGCTTTGAGCTGTGTTGTTACGGTGAGTAAGGTTGTCATTGCTTCGCGAGGAAACGTTGTGTTGGCAGTGGGGGGACTTTGACCCTTATACTGCCAACACAACTATTCCTCTTTCGTTTCACAGGGTCGGAAACGCGCAAGTGATACTCCTGGTCTATAGGCTACGGTAACCGCTTACCATCAGGAGAGCCATATTCTTGTTTGCCACCTTAGTGATATAAAAAATAAAGGTATCAACGTCGATGACAGAGTAATCCTCACCCTTGCTTGTACAGTTCCTCCTCCTCGAGCAGGTAGCCCAGCGAGGACACCGCTGGAGGCACCTCCACGTCGTTCTTGGGCCGCGGCACGTCGTTCTAAAGAGACAAACATTGTTATTAAAACAATAACATACTAACACTAACTACGTCCACGAATCTTTTTAAAAGAAGGGTGAACAGGCATCTTCTGGTTATGCTCGCTCCATCGTCGACCTCATCTTTGCTCCGAAGCTAAGGTTGAGGTCAAGAGCAAGCCCATTAGTGATTAAAAAAAAACAGAGGCCAGTGTGGTGGACTATAGCCCTTCCCATTTTGAGAGGAGACACGTTCCCAGCAGTGGGACAGTATGTGTGTCGGATGAACTCTGATCTTCCTGAGGACTTCACAATAAAACCACTAGGAAGTTAGGAATATAACTTTAATCCTGAGAGGCAATTGATTGAACTGAACCACTTGTTCACGAGAGGTGGTTGACTGCCGGAGAATCTTAACACCGCCATCTAGAAAGTGACGTCATACGCATAGTGACATCTAGTGGCGAATAGGTGAGCTAAAGTTTAATATTATGAAGTACGTGAACAATGTGAGTTCATGACGATGAGCTCGTTGTTATAATGTGGTGGTACTGCTACTGTTAGCAGTTACCTTGATGAGCGGATGCCTGTAGATGTATCCGGTGCGGAAGCCGGCGTTGTCCAGCATCCTCATGAGCGCCTCGAACTCCTCGCCGCCCACGCGCCACTTGCTGGAGTCTGATGGCGGCTTGCGGGATGCCTCGTAGATCTGCGGTACATACTCCCATTTTAATGTTTTATTTTTATTTTTTTTACACTATTACAGGTACTTTTTATTATGCATTATCCAGTACCCATAGTACAGACGGCAGCAGGTCAAGCTATCCAAAACTGACAAATTTACCCGATTGACCGAACCTGCGTCTTCTGGTTAGGTACACCAGACGCTATGACCTCTAAGCCACCGCTTGTTTTTATTACTTTCATATTATCATGATCGTTCCGCATCTTGTCATTAGTGCTGTGAGGTATTTTGTAGTAGGTACAAACGGTTACACAGGTTAACTTAAACTGGAAATGTATAGTTTATTTATATTTGTCCAAAATAAGCTGACCTCATTGTACGGTTCTTTAGAATAAGCCAACTCATCCTGGGCGTACGTAAATTCCTAAATATACTTCTAATAACTTTATAGGAAAAGAATACCGACTTTAAGCATAGTGAGTAAAAAATCGTTCGAGTTGAACTAATGAATCGCTTAATAACGGATCCACGCGGATGACGTCACTGAGCATCCATTTATTGTATACCAAAACCTTCTCCAGAATATAGGTAACAATAATTGTTTTTGAAAATCGCATCAAAATCGGTTGGGCCAAACGCGAGATAATTGCGGACAAACATACATACATGTGAAACTGAGAACTTGCTTTTTTTTAAGTTAGTTAAAAAGTGTAAGGTAGCTGGTACCCTATCCTACTCAATATTTTATCGAATTGAGTGAACATAAATGTATGAAATTTATGAATTTCAGGGTTGGTTCCATAGTAAAATTTGTTCGTAATGATGAGATGATGATTTTTCTCGACACGGCGGTTTGTGAAGTCTACCAACCCGCAATAGGCCAGCGTGGTGGTCTATAGCCTAATCCTTCTCAATATGAGAGGAGACCCGTGCCCAGCAGTGGGGCAGTACATGGGTTCATGATAATGATGATAAGTAGAATGAGCCGTTAATTTGAACGATAAGTTGGGTAATGTTGTGGACGGACCTGTCTCCTGTCGTCGTCACTGAGCAGTGCGAGGTCGTCGAGTGGTGTGGCGGCCAGGCGCAGCTGTACGTCACAGGCGGCCGCCAGGTTGCGCGCGTGGTGGAAGGCCTCCTCCAGCGTGGCGCCGCAGCACAGCGCGCCCGAGCTGCTCAGCATCAGCACCTTGGCGTGCGGGCCCAGCGCGCGGACCAGCTTGTCGCGCTCCTCGTTGTCTAGGAGACCTGCTGATGTATACAGTACGTTAGTGTGCCACGTCCCCGAGCAGCGCGGCCTCGTGGCACAGCGGCAGCAGGCCGCGCCGCGTGGCGGACACGGCCAGCGCGGCGGGCGCGGACGTGTACTCACCTTGCGGCACCCGGTGGTAGGCCACGTCCCCGAGCAGCGCGGCCTCGTGGCACAGCGGCAGCAGGCCGCGCCGCGTGGCGGACACGGCCAGCGCGGCGGGCGCGGACGTGTACTCACCTTGCGGCACCCGGTGGTAGGCCACGTCCCCGAGCAGCGCGGCCTCGTGGCACAGCGGCAGCAGGCCGCGCCGCGTGGCGGACACGGCCAGCGCGGCGGGCGCGGACGTGTACTCACCTTGCGGCACCCGGTGGTAGGCCACGTCCCCGAGCAGCGCGGCCTCGTGGCACAGCGGCAGCAGGCCGCGCCGCGTGGCGGACACGGCCAGCGCGGCGGGCGCGGACGTGTACTCACCTTGCGGCACCCGGTGGTAGGCCACGTCCCCGAGCAGCGCGGCCTCGTGGCACAGCGGCAGCAGGCCGCGCCGCGTGGCGGACACGGCCAGCGCGGCGGGCGCGGACGTGTACTCACCTTGCGGCACCCGGTGGTAGGCCACGTCCCCGAGCAGCGCGGCCTCGTGGCACAGCGGCAGCAGGCCGCGCCGCGTGGCGGACACGGCCAGCGCGGCGGGCGCGGACGTGTACTCACCTTGCGGCACCCGGTGGTAGGCCACGTCCCCGAGCAGCGCGGCCTCGTGGCACAGCGGCAGCAGGCCGCGCCGCGTGGCGGACACGGCCAGCGCGGCGGGCGCGGACGTGTACTCACCTTGCGGCACCCGGTGGTAGGCCACGTCCCCGAGCAGCGCGGCCTCGTGGCACAGCGGCAGCAGGCCGCGCCGCGTGGCGGACACGGCCAGCGCGGCGGGCGCGGACGTGTACTCACCTTGCGGCACCCGGTGGTAGGCCACGTCCCCGAGCAGCGCGGCCTCGTGGCACAGCGGCAGCAGGCCGCGCCGCGTGGCGGACACGGCCAGCGCGGCGGGGGCGCGCACGTGCAGCACACAGCGCACGTCGGGTCGCGCCGCGTGCACCGACGCGTGCAGCGAGAATCCTACGACAGAAATTGCGATGGAATTTTCTAAATGATAGTGAAAACCATGTCAAAATCTATTGCATAATTTAAAAGATTTCAGCGTAAAGGGGCAATAGCGGGAAGCGAGTTTGTTTTAACTTTTTCCGGTACCTACTTTTGAGTGTGGTGACCGCTTGCGGTAGGAGACAATTACATTAATTATTTATTTACTTTAACTACCGTAAAGAGACACTTTTTAAAGATAGGTAAGATATACCTATGTATAACTGCGAAGAGGTAGTATGTTAAACTCGGTACGAAAATATTGTGAATATAATAAGTAAGTTGTTAAGGCATTCTAAACGTAACGAAATCATAGCGCATTCTTGTTGACATGTTAGCTCGATAGATGGCGTTGGCATCGAAATAGATCACTCTATTCGTTACCGATAAAAGAGACAGTTACATTTTTTTTTTGTTTTTCAGAAAACCTGGTGTTTCATTGAGTAGTGGTTCCACCTAGCATTACTGGTTATCCTTCGAAGGAGTTTTCGGGACATAGGTATCTAGTTAATAACAGAACGATGCATTTCTATATTACGTTTTTTTGTTATGGAAAAAATATGAAATATTATAAAAAAAATACTTTTATTGCTATGCGGATTTTATCGCGTTATATTGATATTATTAATCCCGACGTTTCGGACCCTTTACAGCGTCCATGGTCACGGGTAGATGATGATGTTACTTACCTTCGACGTTGACCGGGAAGTTGGTGGTGCCCTGGTCTTGCACGGCGCCCTGCATGTCCACCTTGACGAGCGAGGAGGCGGTGACCTCGTGCGGGAGCAGCCCGCGCGGCGTGGTCAGCACGGACTCCACCGCCGTGTTCAGGCGGGCCGTTATCTGACCGTGGTTACCGGCTGACGACAAATTAACAGTGATAAAAAAAACATTTTGTAATAACCAGAGCAGAGCTTGTCGTCCGTACAATGCGGAGTGTTAACTTAGATATTTTCAATATTCATGAGCGTATCTAAATTAAAGAGAACTTTATTGAGCTACCAACGCGTCTACCAACCCGCAATAGGCCTGAACAATAGGCTAATCCCTCTCATTCTGCGAGAGGAGGGCAGTGGGGCAGTATAAGGGTTGATGACGATTGTCTTTTCACAACATTTAGTCAGTGTACACTTTGGGCCACAAGTCTAGTAGCACGTCAACGATCATATTCGCTTGCACGGTACTGCGCGTATACACACATGTGTGAGTGATTTCAATGCAAACATTTACCCGTCAAACAGTATAACTACGAGAAGGTGATAGTGTTTGGTTTGTCACTAAGGCAAAGTATCATTATATCGCTCCCTTTCTGTCTAGATAATGATGAGAGAGTGCGATATACGAGATCGTGTATGTGTGCAAAATGTTTGTTATGGAAAAAGGTCGTAAGTGCATTTGTGAAACTGCTACTGGACTTATGACCCCGACCGTATAATCTCGCTAGACGATACTCACTCTGGGTCCATCCGAAGAGGTCCACGAGACGGTAGACCGCTGCCAGCTTGCAACGGAGTATCTTCTCTCCCTTCTCGTAGCCAACACCCTCGATGCCTCTGATGTCATTGATGGGCAGGACGCAAGCAGGGCCCTGGCGGACAGAATACACATTGATATTTTTGATGAAATCATCACGTTTTTTCAATCATCACTCAAATTGGAGCTGCCGGTCGGAGGAAGTACCTCCGCCTTGCAGAAAATCGAAGTAAAATAACACTGCTTTGAGCTGTGTTGTTTCTTACGGTGAGCAAGGTTGCCAGTGCTGCCCGAGGAAACGTTGTGTTGGCAGTGGGGGGACTTTGACCTTTATACTGCCAACCCAACAATATCTTTCAATACAGGGTCGGCAACGCGCAAGTGACACCCCTGGTGTTGCAAGCGTCTATAGGCTACGGTAACCGTTTACCATCAGGTGGGCCGTATGCTTGTTTGCCACCTTAGTAGAAGCGAAACAAAAGACAAATAAATATCATTGTCTTTCTTTCTTTTCTTCGCCAGTATCTTACCATCCACACAGTAAACTCACCCTCATGCTGCCAGTATGCAGCCTCCCGCCGACCATCTCGCGGATCCTCTGCAGCAGCGGCGCGTCGTTGCCCTCGTGCATCTGCTGGTCCAACACCCGCTCCAACTCCTCGCGGAACAGCTTCGACGACATCAGTGCTTCTACCCGCTTGCGGCGCTCCATCTCGCGGACGTCCTGGAAACGGAAAATTATGGTCATTCAGATCAATACTCAATACGTTTATTGCACTCCACAATGTTAAACAGTTGTTATAATACAGTTTATGGTATCAATCATGGACCCTGTCGGGCACGGCAACGTAGGAGAGAGGAAGAAGGCACTATATTTATCAGTGGGAAGAGAACGAAAGGGCGACATATTGAACAATGGATGTGGAAACTATAACCAGTATAAAAGGACCACTAAGGAAAGATTTCTGTAAGTAAGTGTGCATAAGTGTTTGTGTTTGTCTGGGTGTTTCTTATGTATTATAAGTACCTATGTAAATACATAAACAAAGTATATAAGTATTATATCTATTGTCTAGTACCCACAGTACAAGCTCTGCTTAGTTTGAAACTAGATGGTACTGTGTAAAATGTCCTGAAATATTTATTATTAATTTTGGAGATTTCACCCCAAAAGGGGGGAGTTTAGGACAATAAGGTCTTGCTCTGTTTGCTGAGTGAAATGAAACTTCGGTATAACCATTAGACTGCAAAGTCGAAGGCCTCCAGTTCAATCCAAGGCACGCACCTCTGGCTTTTCGAAATCGTGTGCATATTAATAATTAATTATCACTCGCTTAAACGGTGAAGGAAAACTTCGTGAGGAAACCTGCATGCCTTAAAGATTTTTTCGACGGTGTGTGAAGTTCGCCAACCTTATTGTTTTGTATTAAAGTTAAAAATCTTTCAAATAAATTTGACAGATTGGGGTAGCTTGATGTGCTGGCCTCTGTGCGTTGCGTTACGAATGTTGCTTGCGCGATTCAGGATTTGTTCGTAGTTCCATGTAGCGCGTTAGATGTCGCTACAATAACTTTCAACTTTTGACTGGTGACTTACCGCGTCGATGTCGGCGGGGCGCTGCTTCAGTCTTTCTTCTTCTTCTTCATTGGAGTGCGTTCCCGTGCCGTTGGGCAGCGGCTCCGTGTCGGTGTCTGCCATTGTGGGCGGCACGGTGGTGGGTTCTGCGGAAGAAGAGACAACGGTTAAAAAAGGAGTCGGTATTTTTTTATAATAACTAATTTTACCGTCCGTCTGTCTGTCACCAGACTGTATCTCATGAACCGTGATAGCTTGACAGTTGAAATTTTCACAAATGATGTATTTCTGTTGCCCCTATTACAACAAATACCCATACAACACACACCTGATTCTTTTGCCATTTTTTTGCTCGCAAATATTGTTATGGAACCCTTGGTGCGCGAGTCCCGACTCGCACTTGACCGGTTTTTTTAAATATCCTATGCCTTTATTTCCGGCAGTGGCAACACAAAGGCTGTGTATGTACCGCGGCAATATCAAGCCATGATTATTATGTACCTCATAATTATAGTGTAGTATGCCCTTGAACGCGGTCAGATAAAAACTAACGTCTACTTGTATTAAAGCAATTTAACAACTTTGAAACTGGGAGCATTAATATCACAATTTGGTTGAGGCTAAGACCGTTGTTTCTCAAGGTGATAACGCCCCCTTTATCGGCTCTGGAGGCTTTCAGTGAGCAGAAGACTGAGAGACAGTTTAATCTATAGATAAAAGCGCCGAGCGGCATATTCATGAAGATTTTTCGTACATTAAATAAAAGGTCTACTGTCTCTTTTACTCGCATTGATCTCGTTCTTTCAAATCCCGCGGGAAATTCCCAATAAATTTCAGGTATCATAATGATAAATGATATTTATTTTTGTAAATAGATATTTTAAAGACACTTTTACAAGTCAATAATTAATTAATAATACTAGATGGCGCCGGCATTTCCTAACTGACGACCTCTGAGAAGAAACGCCGAAACAAACTCAGAGAATCATAGTCCCTTTTAAAGTCCAGACAGTAACAGTATTCATTGCTTATCATATGTGTTTTACAATGTAGGCAAATCTGAACTGGTCTTTTGAAGAAAGAGCCATAGCAGCTTTGAGTAGACCAGTCCATACTGACGGCACGCGTACATCAGTCATCGTGAAGCTCAACCATTATTTAGGGAGCTCAACGACCCGTCATCAACCCATATACAGTCCCACTGTTGGGCACAGGTCTCCTCTCACATTGAGAGGGATTAGGCTATAACCACGCTGGCCTAGTGCGGGTTGGCAGACTTCACACACCGTCGAGAAAATCTCTAAGGCATGCAGGTTTCCTCACGATGTTTTCCTTCACCGGTTAAGCGAGTGATAATTAATTATTAATACGCACATGATTTCGAAAAGTCAGAGGTGCGTGCCTTGGGTTCGAACTCGAGACCTTCCACTTGGCAGTCCATTGGTTATACCACTAGGCTATCACTGCTTCAAAGACCCGTCGCACGATGATACCAGATCAGCAAGATATTTGCGTAGGTCACGTGAGATACTCATAGGGTATAGAACTCTATACCCTATTATTTTCTGAGATATCAAAATTAATCAATGAGTAGTGAGTGATATTTCAATTTGATAAGAAAAAGATACATTAACTCAAATTATGAAGACTTCAAACTAAATCATAACTCATGTTTTAATTACAAACAACTCTGGTTTATGAGTCGTTCAGTACAAAGTTAGTTTGAACTCAAGAACGCCATATAAGTAATGACAACATAACTTATAGTTTAACAACTGAAACAGTCTTGTGTGGCAGCACGCTTACGTTGTTAAGATACTAAAGTAACCGTAAAAGTTAAACGGTTTTCGGTATTTTAGGATTCAGCTAACAACACGTTTAACATTATAAAGAAAACACGCAAGTGATACCCCTGGTGTTACAAGCGTCTATAGGCTACGGTAACCGCTTACCATCAGGTGGTCCGTATGCTTGTTTGCCACCTTCGTGGTATAAAAAAAAAGAAAACTTTTTTATGCGAGTGTACAGACTGGGGCCACAAGTCCAGTACCACGTCAACGATCATATTCGCTTGCACGGTACTGTGCGTATACACACATGTGTGAGTGATTTCAATGTAACATTTACCGGTCCAACAGTATAACTACGAGAAGGTGATAGTCAATACTAGACAAAGATAACAATAAAATTTTGTTTTTTTTTTTCATATTAGTGTTCGTATCGAATCAATGAGAGAGTACGATATACGAGATCGTGTGTGTGCAAAATGTTTGTTACAGAAAAAGGTCGTAAGTGCAACTTGTTTTGATGCGATAGATTTGTGAAACTGCTACTGAACTTATGACTTCGACCGTACATATGCGATCGTTTGGGCTAACTTCAGAGGGGCACACTTAACAGCCGAACTGTACTTGGATATAGCTCGTGCGGCCGTGACCGCGCGTACAAGCGGGAAGCCGTATGTACGTACGCGCCCCACATTTGTTCAGTAATCTTATATCAACCCCGTGTGTCAAACTCACTACTTAACATAACATAGGAACATAATATACTTTCACGCCTGTACTTAAAAGAAAGCAAGAAAGAAAGAAAATCACATTTATTCGGAAAAGGTCCGTAGTTAAAATAAAGTAAGAACATAATTATATAAAAGACCACAAGGATCACTGTATATGTGCTGTCGGCATGCTTGTCCCGAATGGGTTGCCAGCTCAGCATTATGCTGGGCGTATTTATTACCCAGCGCTGGTTTTCAGTTGGCACCCGAGCAGTGACACACGGACACAGAAAACATGAATAAATATAAGATAAAATAAACTAATGTACAGTCAGCGTCAAATAGTTAGTGACACTCAGGGTATTCAAATAAATAGATGCAATCAAAAAGTCAATAATATCGGTACAAACATAGTTTCCATAATGTTGTCAACATTATAGTCGCTCAAAAGGTCGAGACGTTTAAAACGTCATAAAGATAGGTTCAGTCAAACCGTCATAAATATGGTAACAGTCATCCCGCCAATGGTATCCAAGCATTCTAAGTGTTCAAAAATATGGAACACATTAGAAAAATAAACTTTACTGCTATACATTTTAAATATTATTTCTCACATCAATTAATGTGAAAACATTTATACACAAAAATGAAAGGAATAGAAACTACTGTTGTCCTTTTCATTTTAAGCATGACGTCATAGACATGTCTTTTGTTTTGTAAAGAATTTCGTGCATAGCCGTTTACGATACTTAGCAATATACAGCTGACTGAAAATAGATGTACCTAAACCTCATTGATAATGAGTATGACTATATCTCTCATAGAGCAAGAGTGCATAATTAAAATAATTATATGATTCAATATCATGATCATTTAATTTTATTTTAATTAACAATGAACGTCGACAAAACTAGACTCGATAGTGCTTGCAAAAAAGAGGTGCAAAGTTTTCAACCTTATTGACTATTATTCAAAAACTGCTATTTTAAACATAAACAAGGTAATAGAGTGGATGAATAACTAAAAATAAGCAATAAAATAATGTCAATAAGGTCGATAATCGCTTGCATCTTTTCAATTTTCTCTAGTTTTCGACTGCTTACCATCAGGCGGGCTGTGTGCTAGTTTATACATATATGTGCGAATATGAAGAAATGAGGATCTAGAGAGATGAGAATAATTCGATAGGTAACATCTAAAACGATAGGTACATAAGGATATTCCCAGTTCATTTGAAATATCTGTTACGGAGACACCTTCCTCCCTCAAATATATAATTCGATGTTTTGTGGTGTAACTAATGCGTAGCCATATTTCTAGCTTGCTTTAGTTTTGCACTTGACATTGATATTACTGATAGATAAATAGAATGACATGCAAATAACACTAGATTGCCTAAAGAGGTTTTCATCTTTGGGAAACCGTTTATTTCTATAACATGCTGGTTTATTTTTATAATGTGTTCCATATTTTTGAACACTTAAAAAGCTTGGATACCATTGGCGGGATGACTGTTACCATATTTATGATGGTTTGACTGAACCTATCTTTATGACGTTTTAAACGTCTCGACCTTTTGAGCGACTATAATGTTGACAACAATATGGAAACTATGTTTGTACCGATATTATTGACTTTTTGGTTGCGTCTATTTATTTGAATACCCTGAGTGTCACTAACTATTTGACGCTGACTGTACCTACCTATTAAATTATATTTACATAAATATATTAAAACTACTATATTAAAAAAATATAATTATATATATATAATGTCCAATGGTGGGGTGGAGTGCGGTGCAAGTGCGCTTCGCACTCCGCACATCGACTAGTTGAGTCAGTCATTCGGCGAGCGACAGTCCAAGAGAATGGTCATGTTGACTGTTCGTATGCTATAAATATGATTCAACAAATCTTTTTCTATTGTTTTTTTTTTCTTCTCAAAGGGTAAGGTAAAAGTGTACTAATTGTGCATTAGACATAGGAGCGAATATGGTTTGTCCTATTCAAAGTCACTGGGCTAGAACTTTGAAAACTCAGTTAACATAAATGTAAGCAAGTAGTAAGTTATGTAGTAACTAAGCTTATGAACCGATCTGCAAGGTTACGCTGCGTTAGTTGCGGTCAGTCCGTGCCTCGGAGAGCACGTAAACCCGTCGGTCCCGGTTGTCATACGAACACCTATTATAATCGTTAGTGGTAGTCAAAAGCCCAAAAAGCCTGACAACCGACTACTGATTAGGCTATAGTCCACCACGCTGGTCTAGTGAGGGTTGGCAGACTTCATACACCTTCGAGAAAATCTCTAAGGTATGCAGGTTTCGTCCCGCTGTTTTCCTTCACCGTTTATGCGAGTGATAATGAATTACTAATACGCACATGATTTCGATAAGTTAGAGGAGTGCGTTGGTTTCGAACTCGAGACCTTTGACTTGGCAGTCCAATGGTCATAATTATTATCATTATCATACCACTAGTGTTATTGTGCAATAATATCGAGAATTGAAATAAAACTACTTTTTACGGATTTTATCGCGTTATATTGATATTATTAATCCCGACGTTTCGGACCCTTTACCAGCGTCCATGGTCACGGGTAGACATGGTCATGGTCAGTCTACCCGTGAACATGGACGCTGTAAAACAGTCATCAGAAATTTAAATTCTCATAAATTCTCGACCCAGAGAATGTTCTCAAGAACTTAACAGCAAAGTTCTCGATGTGAGAATGTTCCCGAGAATTATCCATCACTAACCCTGATAAGGTGGAAATTCGATCTTTTTAAGTTATACTTATATAAAAACGTCGAATATCGACCGCCATTGATTTCTGGCGGTCAGAAAAGTACATTTTATTAAATGAAGTGTTTAATATAGTGACGGTACAACATGGTTAAGGTATGCAATTATTAAATAAAATAACAAATGCAAAATATAATGTCAATTATACGGCATAATTATATCATATTCAAAATAATACAGTTTAATAATTAAAATTAATTAATACTCTAACACTATGGCGATCTAAATATGATATTTAAATTTTCCATTAATTTTATGGTTCATAAAATCCTGCAAAGTAAAAAACATTTCTCAATCAACCACAACCTTATGTTTACATACGTCGATGGACGCTATCGACTATCGAACACGTAGAACTCGTGGTAGAGCTACCAGTCGAGCATCCAAAGCAGACGTTAAATCAATGGGCGCACGTCATTGTCAGTGAAATGTACATGGCGGCGGGGTCGTTGACCCGCCTGGCCATGACACACGTATTTGATGGACAACCGACTGTGTTGTGTTTTGTGTATGTGAAAACTAGTCAGTACTGTAGAGATCAAAATCAAAATAGTTTTATTTTCATATAAACCATATACAGGCACTTATGAAATGTCGAGTCTAGGTGCACGGTTTCAGAAGAACCGATAAGAAACTCCATGATAAATGATATTTATTACTGTAAATAGATCTTTTAAAGACACTTTTACAAAGTCAATATTTTTCATTTTTTTTAAGCTAGATGGCTCAGGCATTTCCTTGCTGACGACCTCTGAGAAGAAACGACGAAACCAACTCAGAGAATCATAGACTCTTTTAAAGTCTAGACATAGAATAGTAACAAATATGTGTCTTACAATGTAGGGCAAAGTCACGGTTACTCTTTTAAATTATCCTTTTGTACAATGATGTTCGATACAACAATAATAAATATAAATAAGATACTTACATGAGAAAAAAATTTAGGAATGTTGTGAACATTACAAATTTTTAAAATACAGCTAGGCATAAAATAAAGTTCTAAACAGTTCTCCCATTTACAAAGAGTAGAAACTAATAAACTATATAAAGCAACTGACAAAACTTGTCATTAAGATTTGCGGAATTGGATTAGGTGAGTATCAAGTCAAAAACTAGTACATGGGACCTACACATATCAAAATTAGTTAATCTCTGCCTAACCCTTCGATCAATACAGGCGTGATGGTATGTTGAAAGTAATTTTTTTGTTTTAATACTTTTGTTTGTTGGGTTTTTTCTTAAGTATTTATTTATGTCTCGGCGTTGGCCAAAGGCCGCACTAGGCCAGCGTGGTGCACATAGCCTAACCCTTCACATTCTGAGAGGAGACCCGTACCCAACAGTGGGACAGTATAATTATAGGATCATGATGATGGTCAAGTAAAATTTTCTTTATTTCTTTCTTCCTCTTAGATATGAGGCAACGTAGCCTAAAAACGCTTCCTTATTAATAACATTTTCCTTTCTTTATTAGGTCACCGTTGTGAAATATAAATCATTGCTATTAGTTCTAAAATTATTACAATATCATCTTACCCACCACATAAATAATCATGTCGTTATATTAACTGTCAACCCTAAGCTCTACAAACACGCGCCGCCGCGTCGCCCTTTAAAAAAAAAGTAAACAAAAAGAAATTGGTGAAAATTTTAAATTTGGAACTGGCGGAAGCGCATTCCACGGGCGCCCGCCGTCTATTTCGGTCGCGTCTAGAGTAGCTCTAATAAAATTCCTCTTTATAATTAAAATTATAAAAATAAAAACTCCTTTTATGGTTCCGGGGAGGTTTGTTGTTTTGACAGCCGGTTAATGTGTGCCGTCGTTGTAATAACATGTTGTCAACGGGTAAGGACCATCGGGTTTTATGTGCGCGTTGATGAGTTACTGGGTTCGTTTCCATTATTGGATGCAGCGATCGTAAATTGCCGTATGACGTATTGGTCCGATGTTTATTTTATTCCGGACAAAAATTTACAACAAGGCCCGCCAATTTCGTTTCGATTCGAATTTTTTCATTTTTATACATCCTTTATTTAGAGAATTCCTTAACAGAACAACGTTTTAAGCTCTACCTTTCATAGGAACCATACACATTTGTTAGGACCTCCTAACAAAAGTGACCGCTCTCGATAAACAAGGCAGTCACTACCGCTATTTGAAGATAGACGTTCAATTATCGGATACAGTGGAAACAAACCCTCAGGCTCGTATACCCATGGTCCTGTTTATTGGCTGCTAAGCACATTGACTGTTATAAGTAGCTGCAAGCGATTGATACTAAAATATTCACGCCTTAAGCTGCCTGTCCAATGGAGCGAAGCGAGGTTAAAACCCACCAATAGATTGGCACAAAATCTCCGCTCCTCGTCAGTGAAGATCCATCCATCCATTTCACCTGGATTAATTGGTGTCCACCGAAACTTTTTACCGCGAACGACTGCTCTGTGGAATCAATTACCAGCGGAGGTATTTCCGATCCGGTACGACATGGCAACCTTCAAGAAGCGAGCTTATTCTTATCTCAAAGGCCGGCAACGCACTTGCAACTCCTCTGGTGTTGTGGGTGTCAATGGGCGGCGGTGATCACTTACCATCAGGTGAACCGCTTGCTCGTTTGCCTCCCTCTTCCATAAAAAAAAAGATCCTTTCCGCTGCCTCGCTCCGCTCCGGTAGACAGGCAACGTTAACATGCGCCCTCGCAACCCACTGAGACTTGACACTAAACATGACTTCGAGCCCAAATGAGGAGGAGGATTCAGAGATAATCTTGCTCAATGCGACTGCGATCATCCAGAACAATCCATGTCGCAGTTGATATTGTGTCCCTTGTGCCACAAAGGACGGTCAGGTCAAGCTCATTCTGGTACAGAGGTCAGCAGGTCAAGCTATCCGAACCGTCAAATTTTCTCAATTGAATATGAACCTTATTCCTTTGTGTTAAAGTTGAAAATCAATCAAAGAAATTTGACAGATTGTGGTAGCTTGATGTGCTGGCCTCTGGACTTAAAAGTTTCAAAATAGAATTCCGATATAGTGCTAATCTCAATGGGCTCGTGGCTAAATTAATAACTAAGCTGATCAACCGATCTGGAAGGTTAAGCTGCGCTAGTCGCGGTCAGTCTATGGATGGGTGACCATTCTTAACACATCGAGACCCTTACGAGCACGTAAAGCCGTCGATCCCGGTTGTCATACGAACACCTATGACAATAGTTTGTGGTAATCAGAAGCCCAAAAAGCCTGACAACCAGTCTATCCTCAGGGTATCGGTATTACTCAGAAATTTGGGTTGCGAAGGTCTGATGGCAGTCGCTTCGTGTAAAATACTGATATTCTGCCGCATCTGCTAAGACTGGAAGCCGACCACAATATAGTTGGGAAAAGGCTCGGAGATAAAAAGAGAAAGAAGATAGTGCCAATCTGACAAATTTCAAATGGTATTCTACTAAACATGAAACGCGAACAGCATTCATGCAAAGAAAGAAGAGAGGTAGGGCATAGTAGGAGTAATTCCACTCAAATTGGAGCTGCTTGACTGGAGAAGTACCTCCGCCTTACAGAAAATCGAAGTAAAATAACACTGCTTTGAGCTGTGTTGTGTTTTTTACGGTGAACAAGGTTGCCAGTGCTCCACGAGGAAACGTTGTGTTGTCAGTGGGGGGACTTTGACCCTTATACTGCCAACACAACTATACCTCTTTCAATACAGGGTCGGCAACGTGCAAGTAATACTCCTTTTGTTGCAAGCGTCTATTGGCTACGGTAACCACTTACCATCAGGCGTGCCGTATGCTTGTTTGCCACCTTAGAAGAATAAAAAAAATGCAATCACGGTCTCTTTTAAAGTCCAGCAAGGAACAGGACCTATTTACGCTTAGGTTTTCAGGTTACGTTGGTAAAACATAGTTCTCAATTTCTAAGAAATCGATCAATTGTTAAGAAATCGGGAGCAAGAACCCAGGCTACCCCAGCACACCTCAACTATAATCGATCGGCAAACATTTCGATATCACTCCACTGGGCAGGTGAACGCAAAAGTTAAACACGGTTAAGGCCTATCTGAAGGTCCAATTCAATTGATTTTTTTCAATTGATTGAACTCTTTGTCTCATTAGCTGCAGTAGCCAAATGGTCTTAAGTGCGACTGCTATGCTTGAGGTCCTGGGGTCCTTGAGGGTTTTTGTTTTTTTTATATACCACTAAGGTGGCACACAAAGCATACGGTCCACCTGACGGTAAGCCGTTACCGTAGCCTATATACGCTTGTAACACTTGTATCACTTGCGCGTTGCCGACCCTGTATTGAAAGAGGAATAGTTGGGTTGGCAGTATAAGATTCAAAGTCCCTCCACTACCAACACCACGAATCCTCGTGGAGCACAGGCAACCTTGCTCGTAAGGAACACAATACAACTCAAAGCTCTGCTTTATTGTTTTCCGTATATGAGACTTAACAACTGAGGTGTTAAGATGACAACGTGAGTGATACCACCGGTGTTGCTATAGGCTGTGGTTGTCGCTTACCACTCGCCACCCAAGTGCCAGTTGTTAAATATTTTTGTCCAGTAATGTCATTGTTTACAATGTTTCAATATGGAACACCATAATGTTGTCGGACGAATTCATTGACGCGGAATGCCATCCTATCCATCCCAGATGCGCAAGACAATACCGATATGCCAAGGATAAAGTGACAGTGAAGACTGGAACTCATTTTTATGGAGTTTTCTGTAGTGGTACTTCTGATTTCGTTTGTTTAGTGAACGAAGGCTGGTCGAGTTGCGCCTACGCCGGGTCATCGGCCTGTGACTCAGAGGCCCTTACTTGTAGTGTAGGAGGTAATGTATTTGCTTAAGAAATAGAAAGAAAGTTTTTTTAGATATACGAGTATTTACAATATAGTGTTTGTTATACTGCCAACTCGAAGGTCTCGAGTGCGAATCCAAGGCACGCCTCTGATTTTTCGAAATCATGTACGTATCAATAATTAATTCTTAAACGGTGAAGGAACACAGGAAACCGGCATGCCTTAGAGATTTTCTTGATGGCGTGTGAAGTCTGCCAACTCGCACTAGGCCAGCGTGGTGGACTATAGCCTAATCTCTCTCACTCTGAGAGGAGACACATGCCTAGCAGTGAGAGATTGGACAGCACCTATACGGATGCCCAGCAGTGGGAAAGTGGGACAGTATATGGCTTGATGATATTGTGAATTCTGCCAACCCGCACTAGGCCAGTGTGGTGGACTATAGCCCGATCTCTCTCACTCTGAGAGGAGATCCATGCCCAGCAGTGGGACAGTATAAGGATTGATGATGATGCAAAACTTTTCTTTTGAAAAAACATTGCGTTTAATAGTTAAAGCACTTAACGATATAGTGGATGCTAATGCGGCTGTTATGCATAAGGTTTAAGATACGATTTCCAGGTTGAGTTAATTTTTGTTACCTACTAACTGCATAATGTGTCCCGGAAGCACCCGGAGAGATGGCCCAGTGTAGCCCAATTAAAGACAGCTTCAAAAGACATACCGAGTTATTTCCGCATTTATATAATCTTTAGATATAATAATTCTACTGTAAGTGTGTATATCACTGAACTCCTCCTAAACGGCTGGACGGATATGAATGAATTTTTTTGTATGTGTTTGGGTGGCGCCCTGGATGGTTTAGATTCACAAATCAGCGGGCGGAGGCGCTGCAGCTATACTGCAATTAAACGGCTGGATCATGCCGGACAACGTCTGTCGGGTCCGCTAGTATTACTATAGATTCCTTAGCGCTAGTAATCACGGCACCTAAGAAAACAACACGACCAACCAATGGATATGTGACACTTCTGCCTTACCTTTTAGTCAATATCAGCGTGATGATATCAGTTATTGGATGCTTTTACAATATTCGGGTTAGTTGCATTAATTTTTCTACTCTATACTTAATGTTTAAGATCTGCGTCCACTATATCGTATCATTCCGATTCACGATGCTCCAAAGACAACAACGTCAAAAATAGGACGACATCTGTCACAGAACGGTCTATTGAGATTGTTTTATAAAACAACGTTTTTTTTATATTATTATTTATGCATTAAAACAAGACGTTGGTACTTAACCAAGTAACATGCGAATAAATGTCCGACTTTTACCCGCGCTTCTTACAAAGCTTATTGCTATATACAAAGCGTGTTGTGTTCCCAACGGTGAGCAAGGTTGCCAGTGCTCCGCGAGGAAACATTGTGTTGGGAGCGTGGGGACTTTGATCCTTATACTGCCAACCCAACTCTTCCTCTCGTTTTACAGGGTCGGCAACGCGCAAGCTTCGCGTTTCGCTATGTTTGCAATACCTGGTGTTGCAAGCGTCTATAGGCTACGGTAACCGCTTACCATCAGGTGGGCCGTATGCTTGTTTGCTACCTTGATGTATAAAAAACAAAGTTGATGAAACTGCCGTGAGATTGAGATTACGTTGTTTTCATTACGATATAGTGGACACATATCCCTAACTGCGGGCGCGCAGCAACTTTAGTTAGTATTGCCAACATGTCTTATTGGTTGTATGAATGGGCTATTCATAGTGACTCAGTGTGGCGGGCAGCCAAATATTAACCTTATTACACCAATTAGCCCCATGAAACAGCCATTGTGATGGGGTCATGAACCTTGCCACGTAGGCAGATGAGCTGACACTAATGCTACGAAGAAAGATATAATTAGTAACCTAAATTATTATCATCTATTTGTATTTTTTAAGTGGTCAAAGCAAAAGAAGTATGCAAGAATCGTAGCGAGTGGCGTTCTTTAGTTTCTGGCGCCTACCCCATGGGAAAAAGGCGTGAGTGTATGTATTTTTTATGCATTTTCCATGCTAAGATTTAAAGTTACTTAAGCAAAAGAAAAATTCTTTGAAAAAAGACGTAAATTCAATATGTGAAGGCAAATTTCGACCTGGCAGGTGGGAGTCGCGATAACATAGCGTCTGGTGTACCTAACCAAGAGACGCAAGTTCAAATCCTGCCCGCGATCGAATTTTTGCTTCGCTAAAATAACTTTAAATTATTATTATTATAAAGAGAAAAGTTTTTAATTTTTGTATTTTTTTTGTAATGGATAAATTCAAAAAATACTTACCGTTTCTAAATCAAAATAATTTATTCAAGATAGACTAAGGACTAGGTAGTATTTTTTTAACGTCATTTTTACATTTAAGACCCCAAACTGTTTTAGCTGGGAAGAAGAAGCGGCGGAACAAACTCCCCAGCAACATATTTCTGTCTGTTAATTTATGTAACGGTAAAATTATATAGAAAAAAATTTAATCTTGCTTTCATTTACTTATCCATTGTCAGCCAGGGTAGTATTATATTAATTAGAATACACGACCTCGTGATCAACACTCTGAAACTCCAACTACTAGACCACAGACTTCGTCATCCATACGTTCACTTACCAGTAGTGTAAACGCGCCTACAGCAACACAATTGCCTGTAATGAATGGCGGGCAGGCCCCATCGATTCATGGGCGTCACCCATAGTCCGCTGACCTCATCAATCACTCATTATACTGTTTAGGACAGGTTTGCCACACACCAGAGAGTACCGTAACAAATCGTTCAAAGGACGGTAGTTCGAAAATAATGATGCGACTACGCATCAATAGTCTTTATCTAAACATCAAAATCGATTCATGATTGGCCAAAATATAACACCCCGGCCTATAGACGACAGCAACACAGTGATATCACTCGCGCGTTGTCATTTTGTGACCTGTTGTTAAGTCTCATGTGCCCAGTAATGTCATTGGCTACATAACCCTTCAAACCAGAATACAATAATGTTGGTACATTATTTCTTAACGAAAAAATATATGGTAATGTAGTGGTACTCTGGAGAGGCGAGGTGTATTGCCTCTTCAACCAGGCAGGTGTTTTGCCTAGCGGGCCACGGCCCGACGGTTGATGTCGGGTGGTTATGCAACTTGTGTGGCAAATGTTGTTTGCGCGATTCACGATTATGTACGTAGTTTCATGTAGCGCGGTAGATGTCGCTACAGTACCATATCAAATGCTCAGCAAAGTCAAATGTAACATTTCAATTAGACCATTAAAATGTACTTTTGGAATGTCAAAACCAGTTGCACAATTCCAAATAATGAGTCTTATGGAGTAGTACCGGCAAAAAACTCCACAGACACTCTTTAAAAAAAAAAACATGTTAACAGTATTATTCTTATTTTAAAATTTTGTTTTGATTAGTTTTTGAGAATACAGCAGCTTGAGGCAGTAAGTTCTACCACCTTATAATTAAAACACATACAAATTATTTCCGTGAGGAAATCGTACAGCCCGTATTGTTGTCGATAGCTACCAACGGGACGGTTAGCATAAATATAATTTACTATTACACGTAACTACATTAATCAAAGCCATCGGTTACAACAAAAAATAACTCCATAGTTGGTGTATGTACCATGTGAATCCCCATGGGCGCAGCGTTCGCTGACCTCGCATCGATCAACGAGGGTAGTTCCAGGAAAACGTGACGCCATTCGAGGTGCGTAACTTTCTTGGAACTGTTGAAGTTCAAACAAAGGATCTTGCTTGGAACAAAGTTGATTGCGCATCGGTTTTAGACGAAATTGGTCGTGAAAAGGTTAGGTTAAAATTTGCGCAATTATGTAATCAGCAAAATTTTTTTAAACGCTATAATTATATTCTGAAATTCTATGTACTATAGTGATCGAATAGATGATAAAATTTAAGAAAAAAAAGTTAACTACAGATACAAAAAGTAACTCGTGTTATAATGAAACAACAGGGCTTCAATTACCCATTGCCATGAAAACAACGTCATCGTGTAACCATGATAAACATCACTATTCCGTTAATGGCACCCAACGTGGCACTGATAAATAAATGTACTTACTTAAAAAGCTTTGTACAATAATGCTTTGTACTTTGTCCAATCACGATAAATACAATGAGGTTAATAATAGTTCTAACCAATTGGAACATGGGATTGTAAGCATCAAAATGCAGGTGACAATATATACCTTAACTTGTGATATCTAGCTTATTAAATGCTAATTCGATTAGTAACAAAGAAACCGCGGCTGCGGCATTCGCAGTACAACATCGAATCCAAGTGTGCGTGCTGTATTGATTTTGCGTCAGGCGATGGCACCCAAATGGGACTAGTCAATTATAGCACGCAGACTATAAAACGAAAACTTATTTCATAATATAAAATAAATGTTATATGAACGATAGTTAGATTGAAGGTGGTTATTTTAGCACACTGGACTTGCTGTGTTCTGCTCAGAATGTGAGGGACCACTGACCTATTACAGGTTGCAAGCACAGCTTTAAAAATTTCAGCACATCAACTAGAGGTACGGTAATTTAACTTTTATTATTTATTATTCCTATTTGACGTCTACTCCACAGAAAAGGTCACAGACAGTGCTCTGAAGTCATTAACTAAGGTAAAAATAAATACGTCATTTACGACAGGGACAAAGGTTGGTTTCAGGCACGCCGCGGCGAGTCAACGCGTGCGTGTCGTATTGATTTCCTAGCGCGGACTAGTGGCGCCCGACGTGGGACCAATTTTATTGCCGCCGGCGAATGAGTTTCTTTGTTTGTTCCAAATTAGATTCTGTTACTAGAGATGATATTACTAATATAATAGTGCCCTGCAGTAAAATTACATTTACTTTATTGAGGTCGCGTAATATGGAGTCAGAAAATTGACTAATTCTTCAAAATGTTACATATTTATACAATATTATATTTAGTCATGAACTGTTCAATTTAAACGCCACCAAATATACATGGAATGTCTCTGAAGACAAAGCTCTCTATAGCACTAAAAATATATACGTGTAGGCATATTAAGAAGTACCTAATTATATTGATTAAATAACTTTGCAATATGAAAATATTACAAGATTATAAAAATATCTAAATATGTTTACCTCTTTAGACAGACTCTGATCATTGTCCTATAAGTTCGCAGTCATCGAGTTAATAACAAAACGAGTAAATGACAATCAAACCGTAATAATGGTATTACAATGTTTACCAAAAAATGATTTTGTAATCTACCCTCAATCATCTAGCAATCAGTCAAAACACGTACCTACAACAATAAAAATAACATAATTCCTATTTTTATCTGAATCGTAGGGTAGTACAACAAAACAAAGGCTTTGTCTTATCGGTCCCGTTCACCCCAATACGCAGGGGACGGATATAGGTCAGTTTCGTGCGCAGTATCATATTTCAATGTAGGGTAGGTAACAGTAGCGAAGGCTCTATACAGTTCGGTTGCAACTGGCTTCCCTTTGGAATTAGTATATGAAGTGAAAACTATTCATCATCATCATCAACCCATATACTGTCCCACTGCTGGGCACGGTTCTCCTCTCATATTGAGAGGGATTAGGCTATAGTCCACCACGCTAGCCTAGTGCGGGTTGGCAGACTTCACAAACCGTCGAGAAAAATCTCTAAGGCATGCAGGTTTCCTCACGATGTTTTCCTTCACCGTTTAAGCGAGTGATAATTAATTATTAATACGCACATGAATTTGAAAAGTCAGAGGTGCGTGCCTTGGGTTCGAACTCGAGACCTTCGACTTGGCAGTCCAATGGTCATACCACTAGGCTATCACTGCTTCTTATTAAGTAATAGTGAAAACTATTACTGAATAATATATTCGGTCACCTTACGTATTTTACGCCGGATAGAACGACCGAGATGGCTCACGAAGGTTCTAGAAACACGTGGAAGTTCAATTGTGGACACTGTGAAGTGACGATCGAAGCGAACTACAAAGCGACTACAGTGCGATAGTGAATAGTGAAGTGTGCTAGTATAGTGATATATGTACTGGTGATTTCTTTTGTGTATTCGTATAAGTTAATTAAAGTTTACACTGTCTATCGATTAAATTGGTTTTATTTAATTTATCCCGAACCCCAGATCGTAACAGTATCATCATCTCATCCTTTTTTTGCGTAGTTTTTAGTTCAAGTGAGCTTTAAAAACTTAACCGGACTTCGTGGCGAGGCACAGAATGCCTCCAACCAAGGACATACACTTATAAACTAAGCAACGGGACTCGAGCCTCGGCTTAGGGCACGGCTGGGGAGCAGCTAGGGACAGCTGGATCTGGATTAAAATTATTTAGGGACGAATTAAAAGCTACGGGTTCGGCACGGGCCGGCTCGGGGAGGGTTACCATTAAGGGGTCTTCGCAACGGGCCTCGCCGGTCAGTAAATCAGACAGCATGTCATCCTTCTGCCCTTGTCTCAATTTATTTGTGTTCTAAACAGTATGTCCATTTCTTCCATTCATCTCTGTCAGCCTTCACACATCATCATTCCCTTTTCTATCATGTCCGCTTTAACACAACCCATCCTTTTTTTGGTCCTGTCAGCTAACGTAAATTACAACGTAATTTTAAAAAGTTACAAAGACGCCTCAACTTACAGAAAGATAGTTTAGGAAATTCAATGTTGCGCTTCAACTGTCTGAAATAAGTGGGTAGAGTTTCATCCAAATATAATCAAAATAATGCCGATGACGTCACTCGGGTCATGTAGGACCCTTAGTTATGCAGCTGATGTCACCTCAGGTTACGTCAAACCGGGTAGATAAGTAAATATAAATCTATCTAGCTAATAAAGCTCGCTAAATCCCTCCCTATTAATATTTTAAATGCGAAAGTAACTTTCTGTGTATTAAGGCTTGAAGAAGAGCATAGGCTACCTTTTGTCTCAAAAAACTGTCTGGGATGCGAGTGAAACCGGTAGTAATCTATACTAATATAGACCCATCTAATAAATTGCGCCATTTTTGTAATTTAGCTGGGATCAAAGTCCCCCCACTGTAAACACAACGTAAATACATACTTAAATCACATAACAAACACCCAGACAAACGCAAACACTTACATATTAGTACAGGTAACTGTAATTTTTCAACACTACTTCATTCTGGCTTGGTATACTGGCAATTCTGTGTGTAGTTATTGCATGGTGGCGTGTATAAGGCCGGTTTCCGGGTTGACGCCTCAAACTGGGTCTAGTAGGTTGGGATCACGCACACACCAAATATTATGGTAATTTTGAAGGTATTACAAAGGAAGCCATAGCGTGCCGTTCCTCAGAACTTTAATATTAGGGGCCGCTTTTAGACTGGTCATCCAATACGGAGTAACTGAATACATGATCACTTACTTAAAGCCACTTTTACAAGTCAATATATTAATTTTTTTAATCCTAGATGGCGGTTTCGTTTCCTAGCTGACAACCTCTGAGAAAAAACGCTGAAACAAACTCAGAGAATCATGGTCTCTTTTAAAGTCCTAATAATATCAAATAATATGTGAGTGTCACAATGCAGAGCAATATCTGAAATGACCTTTTGAAGAAAGACCCACAGCGGCTTTGAGTAGACCAGTCCCAGCCGTCGGCACGCAAGCAAGTCATTGTGTAGCTCAACCATATTATATGGAACTCAACAACCCGTTGCACGTCGATACCAGATCGGCGCAACATTTGCGTATCACTACATAATATAAAATATCCAACTGTCCCTATGTATGGTTAGATCTTGAAAACTACGCAACGGATATTGATGCGGTTTTTTGTAATAAATAGAGTGATTCAAGAGGAAGTTTTATATGTATAATACATGTATGTTATTAGTACATTGCACCCGTGCGAGTGTCATAAGTACACTTCCCATATTTCAGTAATCTAAAGCCCTGCTTTAGTGAAGACATCACAGGTGGTTGTAAAATAATCTAAAATAGATTCGCATTTCCTAATCCCAATAAGATAGCTCGCGTGAATCCATAGACTAGAGCTAGAACATAAATTGACGCTAGGGCTGTCATTCGTGCGAGGTTTCACGTATCTGTTAAGTCAATAAAGTATTCAGGGTTGTCTGGGTGTGAAGTAGGTACACTAAGTACAGACGCCAGAACGTCAAGCTATCCAAAACTGTCAAATTTTCCCAATTGAATATAAACCTTAAAAATTTTGTATTTAAGTTGGAAATCAATCAAATAAATTTGACAGATAGTGTACGCGAGAGCACAAGAAATATTCCGATTTAAAAACTGTGCAAATTATTACATATCGCAGTGAAAAAAGTGCGAAATGCGGTATACAACCGAGAAAAGCATAGGAAACACATGAAGTTAGAATGAGATAAAACATTTTACCACTCCAATATCGTATTTAACCTAAAATTTTAGGATACCAGAACTTCTTTATTGAAGCTAGGAAGCCTATATCAACAGAAAAACCACACAATAGTATAAACAGGGCTGATAAATAAAACAAGCATATAATATAATTAATAAATGGTGATTCATCATCATCAACCCACATACTGTCCCACTGCTGGGCACGGGTCTCCTCTCAGATTGAGAGGGATTAGGCTATAGTCCACCACGTTGGCCTAATGCGGGTTGGCAGACTTCACACTCCGTCGAGAAAATAAGACATGCAGGTTTCCTCACGATGATTTCCTTTCACCGTTTAAGCGAGTGTACGCACATGAATTCAAAAATACAGAGGTGCTTGCCTTGGATTCGAACTTGACACCTTTGACTTGGCAGTCCAACAGTCACATCACTAGGCTATCACTGCTTTTTTAATTAAATGGTTAAATAAATGATGATTAAAGTGAACGATTTAACCGCGGCAACCCTATCTCCCAGAAAACATAAAAGCGAAGTGAAGCATAAAATTCAAATTACCTTTGTGTATCATCGTGGGTTACGAGTTCCAATATTATATTTGACACATGACTAAAGTTAATGGAATAACTCTGGTGACGAGTTCGTATAGGGTGGTACAGTCAGCAACGAAAGTCGCTGAACATGTTGTAATCTTCAATATGATATTTAATAAGTATGAAGTTACTGACCTGTGAAGGCTATGCGAAATAATTGCATAGATGACCATTCAATATTTAGGTTACCTTAATAGAAAAAATCTCTGGACAAGTTTTGGAGCTGTGATGTTTTCAAAATTTAGCTGTGTTCAGCGACTTTCGTTGCTGACCGTACCTACTACCGTATTTTGCTGAATATTCTGTGTAACATTATTGTGTTCCGGTTTGAAAGGCAAAGCTGGGAATAAGATGACAACGCGCGAGTTGCTGACGTCTATAGGCTTTTTTTTATACCACTAAGGTGGCAAACAAGCTTACAGCCCACCTGATGGTAAGCGGTTACCGTAGACTATAAGACGCTTGCAAAACCAGGGGTATCACTTGCGTGTTACCGACCCTGTAAAACGAAAGAGGAATAGTTGGGTTGGCAGTATAAGGGTCAAAGTCCCCCCACTGACAACACAACGTTTCCTCGCGGAGCACTGGCAATCTTGCTCACTATAAGGAACACAACACAGCTCAAAGCGTTATTTGCTGCTGTTGCCGCTTACCATCATGCCCGTATGCGTGTTATTGTCATGTTACGCGAGGTTTCTTAGCCTGATACACGCGTTATGCTCGTATAGGATGCCGTATGTCGGAACAGCTCCCTAAACGATAGAGTGAAGACGTCTTCTCTCTTCTCCTTCTCCGAGCCCTTTCCCAACTATGTTGTGGTCGGCTTCCAGTATAACCAGATGCGGCTGAATATCAGTATTTTACACGAAGCGACTGCCATCAGAACTTCGCAACCCAATTAACCTGTTGACCGCCACGTCAATAACGAAAATCCATGTTCTCTACGCCAAGCGACACATTCTAGTATTTAATAATAGGTAAAAAAAACAACATTTTTTTTGTATAGGTATGTATTTTGAACTAAAAAAGGGGTATTTCTGACGTGCCATGCCGTCGTTGGCGTCGTGAGCAAGTTTTCATTTGACGTCTATACACGTCCGTGGCGGTTAAAAGGTTAATAGGTAATACTAATACTATGAGGATACACTGGTTGTCAGGCTTTTTGGGCTTCTGACTACTACTAACGATTGTCATAGGTGTTCGTATAACAACCGAGACCGACGGGTTTACGTGCTCTCCGAGGCACGGAGGGGTCTCGATGTGTTAAGAATGGTCACCCATCCACAGACTGACCGCGACTAGCGCAGCTTAACCTTCCAGATCGATTGATCAGATTAGTTATTACTTAGCCACGAGCCCCTCTGAAGACGTCACAAAAAGATAAAAATATATGGACGTGCTTGAATGGACTAAATCAAACAATCAATCTACAGTGCTGACTCTACAGGAGAATTAACCTATATTTAAGAGAGAACATAAAATAATGCAATGTTACGTAATCCCAAACACATGGTGTCGAACACAACGACCATATAAAATGGCAGCCATCTTTGAAAGCGTAAATACAATGACTAGTTTAAACAAACGACTCATACTGGCACAGAAGTATTAACAAATGAAACGATAACATGCTGTATGCTGAAATGTGCTGTATGGTGCGACGATATTATTCAAAGTCATATACATATATGTTTTATTTCAATAGACCATTAAAATAGCACTCTTGAAAAGTCAAAACTTACAAACTAAAAGTTGCACGATTCCAAAAAGTGGGTCTTATGGAGAAGAACCGGCAAGAAACTCCATCCACTCCACTCCAATTTTATGCAGTAGGTTTTTTTTTATATACTATGATTGATTGATGATTGATGCAACCTTCGTGTTTTTTTTTATATCGCTTTATTTATATCGCTATGCATATTTTGTTTGATGTGGGTTTATTATTTTTTAAATCTAGCGGGAGTATTTTTTGTAGACACAGAATTACACATGATTACATACTAATCACAACAGGTTTTTGTTAATTTAGAGTGCAGGAATTATATAGATTTTAATGTTCCAAATAGAAAAGAAAGAAAAGAAAAAATATTTATTTTCGCCTAATACGACGCACGACTTTTATTATTAAAATACGTTAATACAAGCTGTATTTCTGACATGACATGTGTATACACATTGTGTATACACATATTGTATACAACCGCGCACTCCATTTGCTTACTACTCTGTGTATTGTTAAAGGTGTCGGGTCACGTTGCATCGCATTCATTAAACACAATCGATGCTCTAATATTATGAGACTGGAATATCTAGTGGGTGTTTACTAGTATAAATGATTTATAAATGCATATTTAGAGGTTAAGCTGAACTTGGCGCGGCCAAAATTTGGATAAGTGACAGTACCTTACCGTAAATATGAGATAGGTATAGTAGGTAGTAGTATGGTTAACAGAGTAGACGCGGGTCAATATCAGGTTAGTCTAGTACCCATAGTACAAGCTCTGCTTAGTTTGAGACTAGATGGTGCTGTGTAAAAATGTCCCAAAATATTTATTTATTTCATCATCATCATCATCAACCCATATACCGTCCCACAGCTGGGCACGGGTCTCCTCTCATATCGAGAGGGATTAGGCTATAGTCCACCACGCTGGCCTAGTGCGGGTTGGCAGACTTCACAAACCGTCGAGAAAAATCTCTTAGGCATGCAGGTTTCCTCACGATGTTTTCCTTCACCGTTTAAGCGAGTGATAATTAATTATTAATACGCAAATGAATCCGAAAAGTCAGAGGTGCGTGCCTTGGGTTCGAACTCGAGACCTTCGACTTGGCAGTCCAATGGTGATACCACCAGGCTATCACTGCTATTTATTTATTATTATTAATTAATAATTAAGTAGGTATTAACAAGTCCTAAGATATAATAATATAATAATAATAATATTTATTCCAAAAAATATGAAGTTCATAAAAATACAATATAAAACTTAGAAATTAAAAAGGTATAATAATATTTGGTGCCTGTACTAGGTTAAAACCTGTGTCACAGGCGGTAAAAGCGCTAACAGTATCTATGGTAGATAGATGACAACACGCGAGTGATACTGGTTTTGCTGTCGTCTCTAACCTGCGGTTGCCGCTTACCATCAGGGGGCCCGATGCTTTGTCTCTTATCACATTAAAAAAAAAGAATAAGTACCATTCCAAAAATGAAAGTGCAAACCACAGACCACAGAGTAATCACAAAAGTGGGTCAACTCACAAAATATACATTTATAACTGAATTAGATTTAAAACAAAAGGCATGATGATAGTAATGTTGTGTTCTCAGTGTTGCATTGTGCGCAGGCGTGGGAAGCTGAGAGAAGATGGCGACAGAGAGATGGAATAAAAAATATTACAGTATAATATGAACTAGCTGGATTTATTTCGTCTGTGGTCTAGTGGGTCCATTGTCGGACGGCTGATTTAATTATTTAATTCCATATGCACAAGGTTCTCGAGTGGAGACCACGCACCGGAAAGCGCAGCGTGGGACGGCGTCCAACGAGATGGACGGAAGACCTGGTAAAGGTCGCTGGGAGTCGTTGGATGCAGACGGCTTGTAACCGGGCCTTGTGGAAGTCTGTGGAGGAGGCCTTTGTTCAGCAGTAGACTTCCTGTGGCTAATATGATGATATGCACAAACATAGTACAGAGGATAGTACATCAAGCTACCACAATCTGTCAAATTTCTTTGATTGATTTTCAAATTTAATACAAAACCATAAGGTTCATATTAAAATGAGAAAATTTGTCAGTTTTGGATAGCTTGACCTGCTAGCGTCTGTACAAAGGCAGATTTAATGCCTGAGGCATTTATAGACCTTAGGGTGAAGCAGAAACAGAAATTTGTAAGTGCATTTACAGTGTAGATAGAATTCTGATAAAAAAACAATATTTATCTATACTACTATACTTTTAAGAGAGGTAGGGCATAGTGGGAGTAATGCCACTCAAATTGTTGCTGCCCGACTAGGGAAGTACCTCCGCCTTGCAAAAAAACGAAGTGAAATAACACTGCTTTGAGCTGTGTTGTGTTTGTTACGGTGAGCAAGGCTGCCAGTGCTCCGCGAGGAAACGTGTTGGCAGTTGGCAGACTTTGACCCTTATATATTGCCAACCCAACTATTCCTCACTTGTTCCGACTGTCAACCCTCACCTTCGGCTGCACCTCGGCTCGGGTAGACATTTGTCGGAACTCTTTGCAATGACAGGTTTTTCGCACTCGTAATAAAATATACTAAATTAGTGCTCCACGAGGAAACGTTGTGTTGAGAGTGGGGGACTGAGAACACAACGTTTCCTCGTGGAGCACTGATGACTCTCTCTTGGAGTCTGATTACATGAGACCTTAACATACCGGCAAACGGTGGATATCACCGATATACACCTCTACCCAAGCTTTCGGGGAATACAGGCAAGATGGTATGTGTACTTAAAAAATTGGACAACTTCCGTAAATAGGTTAAATTGGCGCAGTTCATAGGTGTACTAATTTATTTCCGTTAGCATTCATAACAGACCTTGGCCATTTCGCACATATTAGCGTATGAATCACAATATTGCGAAATGTAAGCCTTGCATCACGAACTTGCGCGATAATTCTAGAACAAATTGTAAACTTTGTTAAGCCGGCTACACACATTACCGCTGCATACTTGCACAATTCTTTCGGTTAACCTTTTGACTCCCACGTCAATAACGAAAATCCGTGTTCTCTACGCCAAACGACAAATTCTAGTATATAATAATAGGTAAAAAAATAATAATTTTATAGGTATTTATTTTGAACTAAAAAAAAGTGATATTTTTGACGTGTCATGCCGTCGTTGGCGTCGTGAGCAAGTTTTCATTTGACGCCTATACACGTCCGTAGCGGTCAAAAAGTTAATGTTTGGATCTAATGATCGGCCCGAACATATAAGATCCACCAAACTACACACAAATTGCTCAACTTGTGCTCCAAGGTGCCTTTGGGCTGGTGGATGTTGGTACTTCGTTTGTCGAAATTCATCATCAATCCATATACTGTTCCACTGCTGGGCACGGGTCTCCGTTCAGAATGAGAGGGATTAGGTTATAGTCCACCACGCTGGCCTAATGCGAGTTGGCAGACTTCACACGCCGTCAAGGCATACATGTTTCCTCACGATGTTTTCCCTCATCGTTTAAGCGAGTGATCATTAATTATTAACACGCGCATGATTTTGAAAAATCAGAGGCGAGCCTTGGATTCGAACTCGAGACCTTTGAGTTGGCAGTCTTTGAGTTGGTCATATCACTAGGCTATCACTGATTTATTTACTAAAATGCTTGCTTAACCTCGCAGCGTGACTATGAAACCAGTCAACAATCCACAAGATGTAATTTTTCCCAGGCCAACTTGATTATGAGCGTAACCTATTGGATTGGTTCCCTAAATAAAATCCTAGCTAATTCTATTGTCCCAAAATTACCGTCATTAAACTTGAGCAAGGCTATGATTGCGCAAATTTGCAGTTGCGTGTGTTACCAGCTTAATGTTTGAAGTTGCATCGTTGAATTGAAACTGAGGCCGAGGTTGGAACCTATCACGATCTTATTCATACTTACTAATGTTATATTATTTTATAAATCCACAAATTTTGCACAGAACTATATCTCAGTCAAAGAAGATATTGTAGCGACATCTACCGCGCTACATGGAACTACGAACCTTCCTGAATCGCGCAAGCAACATTCGCAACGCAAGTTGCATATACATAATTAACCGCCTGACATCAACCATCGGGTCGTGGCCCGCCAGGCAAAACTCCCGCCTGGTCGGAGGATCCTGCCTTTGACGGGAGGGGCAACACACCTCGTCTCTCCACAAGAGCAAAAATGACCCCATAAAGAGGCGAGGCGAAACACCCGTGTGGTTTTACTAAAACCACACCAAACTACATCCTCGTCTCGCCTTCATATCCTCGTGAACTTATCAACTAGTCCAGGAGGATATTCATTTTCACACGCAAAACATCGCTATACAGACTGTCCATGGCTTCATCAACGGGCCCTATCAGAATATCAGCTCTGCAGCTTGATTTACTTTTTGCTGCAGCACAGTGTTGAGATAGGGACCTATTCTGACATCGCACAGGATAACGTACTTCCTTAGTTTTAAGACTTACTAAATTATTTTGTTATTTTGTCCTGTGTTGTGGCTATCAGAATAAATTTACTTTCTTTCTATTTCTTTCTATAGTGTCTAAACGACACAGGGTTAAGAACTTGAGACGATATCCCTGACACCGCATTAAACATTAGTGTGATGTCATGTGGCGTAAGTATGTAAATTAATGTCAATGTCTTGGACCAATCAGGCGTCTGCCCCCGCTTGTGAGTAATGGCCAGGAATTTAAGAATTACGAGTAGCCACTCCATGTTATGTTCTGCGGAAGATCCTTAGGGATTACCAGCTGCTTGGAATCCTGTTAAAGATTCTAATCCAGGCCTACAACTAACTGCAAGACCAAAAGATACTGTGAGCTCATTTTGCGTGAATCGGATTGCCAATAATTAAAAAACTAAAACATTATCATTGAATATTGTTACTTTAAAAGAGACCATGATTCTCTGAGTTTGTTACGGCGTTTCTTCTCAGAGATCGTCAGTTAGGAAATGCCGGCTTTATCTAGTATTAATTAATAATTAGTAATAAATATCATTGATCATATAACAATAAAAATGTAGGGTAGCTGTCAGTAACTATAGTCACAGCCTGAAATTCTTGACATTCGTCACGACCGTGGCTGGCTGCGGTCCAGCAATCGCTAAGGACTCCTTCAAGGAGCAAAGCCTTGGTCCCAAAAACGCGCAAAAAAGGAAATACGCGCGCTATAATGAGGCCATTGTCTTGTGGCGGAATCCCCAAGTCAGCCGCTCACAGGCCACTATTTCCAGAACAGAGATAAATGATATTTATTTCTGTAAGTAGATCTTTTAAAGACACTTTTACAAAGTCAATGTTTTACATTTTTTTAATCTAGAACGCTCCGGCATTTCCTAACCTCCGAGAAGAAACACCGAAACAAACTCAGAGAATCATAGTCTCTTCTAAAGGTCAGACATTGAATAGTTAAAATATATGAGTGTTACAATGTAGGGCAATGTTTGAAACGGCCTTTTGAAGAAAGAACCATAGCGGCTTTGAGTAGACCAGTATTGCATTTCTACACAATGCATCAGTCATTGTGTAGAAATGTAACCCGTCGCACGACGGTACCACAGTATCCGCCAATGCAGTGCTACACCTAGCTCCATATCAAGCTAAACGTGTCCAATATAAACTGACTTTGAATTCTATAACCCTCCCATACACTGAGAGATCAGCTTGTGCTGGAAATGTATAGAGCTGCAGCTGATTTAAGTTAGCTTGTACTTTGCAGCATTTGCAGTAGTCGTGTAGCTAAAAGCCCCTCTACACAGAATTACGTATGACGTCATAAGTCACGTGCAATGTGTGTATTGATGTCATTTCCACTGCATTCAATGAGCTGCTTGTGCGCCGGTGACGTGTGTATAAAAGTTCAATCCTTTACCATGGAGGTTACATTATTTTGTGAACTTTCACAAAAAAATAATTAATTCGGTTATAATAATGCTGTTACAGAGTATAATTATTTAATTTAGAAGTCATTTTCTTAACTTAAAATCCATTTTAGATTTTAGATCATTGTAGACTGCAAGCGGCCCACCTGATGGTAAGTGATCACCGCCGCCCATGGACATCAGCAACCAAAAATTAAAATTATTTTATTTTCATATAAACCATATACAGGCACTTATGAAATGTCGAGTCTAGGTGCACGGTTCCAAATTAGTCGTTTCCTATGGAGAAGCACCGGCAACAAACTCCATGGTTACTCTTTTAAATTATCGTTTTGTATTACAATGATGTTCGATATAGTAATAATTATAAATTGCTTTGGATACTTACATGAGAGAACACTCTAGGAATGTTGCGAAGATTACATTATATAAAATACAGCTAGGCATAAAAGAAAGTTCTGAACAGTTATTTACAAAGGGTAGAAACTAATAAACTATGTCTATATAAAGCAACGTCGGGGACAGAGCTGTGCTGCTGCCTACTGTGTGCGGTAGAGAGCTCTTTTTAGGCCTCGTTTGAAGTAGGACATGTCATAGCGCACCCCTGACCAGCCCATGCTACACTTGCTGGAGTGCTCAAAATACTCGTACACCTTTGAGGACCTAAAGAATGCCACTGATGCCGCAATTAACGTGGCCACCTACTGGGCTCAAGTAATATAAATAATGTATTTACTATCGACACGAAAAGAAGAAGATAGCGCACGAGAAACAACGCAGCAGGTAGTTCCTAAGGTACAGTCAGCAACGAAAGTCGTTGAACACAGCTAAATTTTTTTATTGTCACAGCTCCAGAACTTGGCAACAGGTCTTTTCTACTAAGGTAACCTAAATATTTAATGGTCATCTATGCAATTAATTCGCATAACCTTCGTAGGTCAGTAACTTCATACTTGTTAAAAATCATATTGAAGATTGCAACATGTTCAGCGACTTTCGTTGCTGACTGTACTTATGATCAACCCATTTGCTGTACTACCTGGGCATTGGTCTCTTACAACAATGTGAGGTTAGGGATACCTGTCACGTCCGTGAACAACGTCACAAAGCCTAGGTTTATTTTATTTATTTATTTATTTATATATACTTTATTGTACACCGTTAAAAATACATAGGTTATACGATCCATGAGGATTTTCCGTACTTAGAAAAAAAAGCTACAGAGATAGGAATTTCAAGGATATTCTATTTCTAGTCAGAATAAAAAAAAACAATGTTTTAAAACTGTTCTTATAATTCCTCAAAATAACATTGTAATAAACTGGATATGACATTATCCGCTAGTCCACATTATGTCATACGTGATGTCATACGAGAATTAATGTCAATGTCAACTTAAACAGAGCGTGGGGCGGGGCTCCACTGACACCGAACAGCGGATGTCAGTAACACGAAACTTGTGTACATGTAAATAATCGTAAACATTCTTGCGATGGCGATTTGAACGCTCGTATGGTGTGGCGATTGAGGTGTCGCCTCACCAATGCCGTTCTGTCAACTGTCTTGAGTATGATTCCCATTCGAGACATATTTTTTTTTTGGAAACTGGATGTACTTGCGTATTATTTTGTTGTTTAGCTTTCGCAATGCCACGCGTTCGCTGTGTCTGAATATACCTGAAATGGGCGACATTATTGCTACGGAGTCACTTCGTGTAAATTAATGTTATTCATAGTTGGAAAAAGGCTCGAAGGATTACCATATAAGTAAACTTTTTTTAAGCTTAGTTATTTAGCAAAAAATTCGACCGCGGGCAGGATTCTAACCTGCGTCTTCTGGTTAGGTACACCAGACGCTATGACCACTAATGGTCAGTATGGTCGAATTTTTCCTTTACTAAATATCTTTAAAATCTTAGCATGGAAAATTTCAAAAAATACAACAAGTAAACTTCTTTTTTAAAGCCTATAGTGAGAGACGAGCAAGCGTCCCACCTGATGGTAAGTGGTAACCGCCGCGCATAGACATCAGCGTCGGGGACAGAGCTGAGCCACCGCCTACTGCGTGTGGTAGAGAGCTCTTTCTAATACATTTCAGATCGTTCAAGAATGACTTTTATTAACGATGATTATTTTATCATGATCGATAATTCGATACGTACTCGTCATCGGCGCCTACCTCTTATCTGATATCACTGTATGGCAACTGAATATATTGATTAATCTAAATAATATGCCATGGACAATCTTGGCAGTTGACCACATTTCACAGTAATTATTTTCCATTTTATTAGAAAAGTGTTAGTTCTAGTTAAATCTTAAGCGGATGACGTCTGTGGTCTAGTGGTTTGAGTGTCGGAATGTTGATCACGAGGTTGTGAATCGATTCCCATAAGACAGAAATATTAATATGATGAACGAAGTTTGTCAAAGTGTTTCTTCGTTATGCATGTTTTATTTACAAGAAAAAGTATAGTTATCAGGAGTCCGGTATACTAAACCGAACTTCAGGACGGTTTTTTTTACTACATTGTCTTATAATACGCACATGAAATCGAAAAGTCTTTGCATGCATTGGATTCGAACTCGAGACCTTTCACTTGGCAGTTCAATAGTCATAACACTAGGCTATCACTACTTTTAAAGGACTTATAACTAATTTCGAATATTACTGGAAGAAGGCCATGACCGCTTACAGTGAGACCACACCCGCCTAGTGACAATTCATTAACATATTCATGAGAGTTCCTTGTGACAAGCGCGTAGGGCGGACGATCATTTATTTATTACTTTCTTTACTATCTGGTTGTCAGCATGACTGCTACGCTAGAGGTTCGATACCCAGGTATAAAACTAGTTTCTGCCCTCGAATTCGTCCGCATGGAAAAGTTAATTTTAATTATCGTTTTAATTTGGATAATTAACTCAAAATCGTTATAAATTATAGCCTATATGTTATTCTGATGTATAAATAATAATACCGTAAAGTTTCATCAAAATCCGTTCAGTAGTTTTAGCGTGAAAGAGTAACAAACATCCATCCATCCTCACAAACTTTCATATTTATAACATTACTAGCTGACCCCGCAAACGTTGTTTTGCCATAAAAAAAAAATTTAGGGGTATGAAAAATAGATGTTGGCCTATTCTCAGACCTCCCCGCTAAGCACAAAAAATTTCATCAAAATCGGTCAAGCCGTTTCGGAGGAGTATGGCAACGAAAACTGTGACACGAGAACTTTATATACTAGACTAGCTGACCCCGCAAACGTTGTTTTGCCATAAAAAAAAAATTTAGGGGTATGAAAAATAGATGTTGGCCTATTCTCAGACCTCCCCGATATGCTCACAAAATTTCATGAGAATCGGTCACGCCGTTTCGGAGGAGTATGGCAACGAAAACTGTGACACGAGAATTTTATATATTAGATTAGGCGTTTAGATTTGTGCACGGTTAATAACGACGTCTGTGGTCTAGTGGTTCTAACGTCGGATTTGCTTCACGAGGTCGTAGGTTCAAGTATTACCGTGAGGAACACAACACAGCTCCAAGCAGTGCTATTTCACTTTAATGTTCTTTATTTATTTATTCATATACGCTTTATTGCACACCAATACAAACACATAGAAATGAGCGAAGTTTACACATAGGTAGGTACAATGGGTGGTCTTATCGCACAAGGCGATCTCTTCCAGACAACCTTTCGAAGGACATGAAGAAGGAAACACAGTGGTAGTGTTCTGTCTTTTTTCTAATAAGGAGTTAGATAACAGTTATATTACATCAAAACAAATCAAATCTCAAAACATTACATAAAGAACGTTATGCAACATAATATGAACCGTAATATTCCATGTTATACACACGACAACAAAAACAAGTTACACAAGACAGTTGTCACTGTAAAATCACCGTTATTGCGAGTGAATAGGGGCGGTCTAAAGGACTGTAATACGGGCCGTATGGCTTGACAAGTCGTTGTGTGTACAGGAAACAGCGGTGACAGGACGTGGTCGATTACCGCCGCGGGACGGAAGCGGGACGGGGGCATCCGTGCGTACGAGTGGGGTCAAATAAACTAGGGCTTATGGATTCTTTGCATCAGGTATCATGCCAGGTGATAATGACGACCAGCGCCTTTTAATCATACACTCCTGTATTCAAAGCCGGACCGTGAGTTTAGGGGGCCCTGGGCTAATACTTTGGGGGCCACCTAATTATTGAAACTATAAAAAAAAATGAGAGTAAAATATTTCATTTATATTAACTTTGACTTGACTTTGGGGCCCCTTGAATCCACGGGGCCCTGGGCTGAAGCCCAAAAAGCCATATGGTAGATCCGGCCCTGCCTGTATTCACTAAAGAGTTATCTTTTTAAATTAAAGACAACGCCCGCGCTAACAAGCCCTGTGTGTATGGACTTCAAACCAGTGGATAAAATTGCCTTCGTTAAATGGCCTATAAAATTCATAAATAGAACACCATGTTCCATTTATGAATTAAATGGGTAATCGACATTCTCAATTTTGAATTCCGAACACAATTCCACATTCATTGATCGCCTCCCGCTCGGAGCGAACGTCGGTTGTTATTTATATTACGAGTATGACGTTATTATATAAGTTACTTGATTCATTATTATTGTTAAGAAAACTATTACAGACTGATTACGTAATAGTTGCATTAGAAAAAACAACAGACTGGATCAATCAATGTGCGATGTTAAGCTACTCGTGTCACGGTCAGACTGCAGATGGGTGACCCACGTGTGAGAGTTATTAACTCTCAGTCTTTTGAGATACGCAGGCACAAGCTAGTTTGAATAAACCAAAGACCAGTCTGCTCCCCTTTTAAAAATAGCAGACTAGGGTCCAGGGTCCAGGGTCCCAGTTGTTTATTCTTCAGACCAACGTTTATAGAGGACATTTCGTAGTGCACAGCAACATGGTAAAAAAAGTCAGGGCGATAAACGTAGACAGATTTTAAACTCACTAATTGCATCCCAGTTCACCCCACCACTTCAACCTCTATTTTACTAAAACGAGGGTAGTTAAAACCACCCCTATTTCCGCTACCTACATTAATATTATTCCTGCCGACACCCTTGCTGCAATGCTATAAAAACTCTTCAAGCCTCGTTAGGAAAAAGGGAGGGAAATTGTCAAAGATTATTTTAAAAACAGATGTGTCTTTTCTTTCCTGTGGTCGCCACGGTAAAAATGATTTAACGAATTAGTATTAGATGGTGCTGAATTGCTGATACGTGTAATTTTGAAAAGGAAAGAAAATAATCAGTGATTATTCTAATCCATTGTCCACACAAGAATTCCAAAATTGTGACATCTATAATCACGCCATCTTATGGTGAATATCATAAAAGCTATGCAGAAGTTGCCGTGTGGATAAAAAAGGGAAGGTTTTAACTATCTCACCAATTTAATTGTGTTATTTTGTACCACCGTTACTATTTGAAGGATAGTACAGATTTCCTTAATTCCTCTGCATTTTCAAGACTGCTATCTTTAGCTAACCCAGCATTAAATCCAAGGACAAACATTAAAAGCGAGCACTTCAGCCTCCATATATCTTTGTCCCCAGCACACAAAGAAAAACATGTAATTTTCCTCTGCCGATTAAATCTTAATGTCCTATTCGCAATAAATAAACTAACAGTGTCGCGTCTGCCATGTCACCGTCCCCTAGTCTATGACGCAGGCGCGGCGCCGGGATGTCGCCATCAATACTATGTTTATTACGAAGGGGTGAGGTGGTGCGGATTTTTCAACCGAGTACAAACAAGGAGCGCGCCATGAAGCTCATTGGCAACGACACGCTCGTCCGAGCTAAACTCCAGAGTCTGGAACATCGCCGCAAAGTCTCTAGCTTGTCAATTCTTTATCGGATGCATTTCGGAGAGCGCGCATCATATTCCACGATCTTATACCCCCCTTTCTACTATCGGACGACCAGAAGCACGAGAAAGCGACATCGATTCATGGTGGACATCCCAAAAACCCGAACGAAACGCTTTAAATCATGTTTAAATGTCATGCGTACCGCTGAAATGTGGAATGAGCTTCCTGAGTGGGTCTTCCTCAATAACTATAATCTGTGTCTTTAAATCTCGAGTGAATCTGTTTCTTGTAGGCAAGCGCGCTCCACCGTATATCGCAGTGTCGCTTAACATCAGGCGAACTAGTGGTCAAGCGTAGGCCTATCGTGAATAAAAAAAAATCTCAATACGACAATTTTGTCTCGAAATTTTCTGTTATTATTTTGCATGATACCATACCATGGATTATAAGGTTCTATTGAGACAACAAATTATCGAATTTTATTCACTTCAGGACTTTATTTCCCCAGTGGCCATCCGTTCTCCTTGCCACATGGCTCGCCCATTGCCACTTCAACCGTGCAATCCTGCGAGCTATGTCGGTTACTTTGGTTCTTCTGCGGATATCCTCATTTCTGACTCTATCACGCAGAGAAACTCCGAGCATAGACCTCTCCATTGTACTTTGCATTTTAAGTCAATATTATGTAAGTATTTTAAGTCAAAGTCGACGTTTTTCTTTTCAACCCTACTAACACACAGACTGTGTCTATCATTACTACGACATAAAATACTTTTTAAAACTGTGATCTCAGACTCCACCACAAAAATAATCATTTTATGAAAAAAATAAAAAACAAATCAACACGTTTCCGTTGCACAAAGATATTCTGTCGTAATCTTTACTGCGTTTTATTTAGTGGTGTTCAAAGTTGCTATAAATCAATAACTTGTCTAATGCTTAATTTTTTAAGCATGCGATTTTATGTGCTTTATTATAGCATGCTTAATTGAAATGCCTGCTTGTTACTAACGCTATACGCGACGCCCGACGGACAGTTGGTTGATAGAGAGAGTGCTATGCGATATAAAGCAAAATAGCTTTATAGCATTACAGCATAAAGTGCGAACCGCGATATCATTTGCATATAAGCACGCTACTTTATAATGCTTTATGCTATGTTAATCATCACTAGTTTTATTGCACGACGCCGCTATGTAGACATAGGATTAGAATGTGTAGGCCAGGTTACAGGAGAGCTCCTGGTAGTGTCCCATGGCCATGACTAGAAGGCAAGTGCGGTTTTTAGTCGACACGACTCCCGATATTTTCCGTTGCTAGTGCTCCACGAGGAAACGTTGTGTTGGCAGTGAGGGGACTTTGACTCATATACTGCCAACCCAACTATTCCTCTTTCGTTTTACAGGGGCGCAACGTGCAAGTGACACCCCTGGTGTTGCAAGCGTCTATAGGCTACGGTAACCGCTTACCACTGCCACCTCCCCTGGTGACAGACGATTCAGGAGGATGTTCCTGTTTCGGAACCTTTACAGCGTGCATAGTTCAAACGACTTGTGAAAATATCATGGTGGAAACATCGGGTTTATAAATATCAATATAACGCGACAAAATTCATTAAAAGCGACAAATTTAAATATCATAAAAAATATTTGACCAAATCCTCTTTGGTACTATTCTACCAATTTAGGCTGAAAGGTATTTTGACAATAATAATACCAAAATCTATTTTAGCGAAGGAAATATTCGGCACCTGCGTATTCTAACGATAAACGATATTTATTTTTGTAAATAGATCTTTTAAAGACACTTTTACAAGTCAATATTTTAATAATTTTTTTTAAGCTAGATGGCTCCGGCATTTCCTAACTGACGACCTCTGAGAAGAAAAGCCGAAACAAACTCAGAGAATCATAGTCTCTTTTAAAGTCCAGACATAAAATAGTAACAAATATGTGTCTTATAATGTAGGGCAAAGTCTAAAATGGCCTTTTGAAGAAAGAGCCATAGCGGCTTTGAGTAGACCAGTCCCAAGCGACGGCACGCATGCATCAGTCATTGTGTAGCTCAACCATAATTTAGGGAGCTCAACAACCCTAACATTCTGGTTAGGTCATAGCGTCTGATGACCAGTAGTAGGTAGTGGTGACAAGTTTTGTCAGTTGCTTTATATAGTTTACTAGTTTTCCGCCCGCGGCTTCGCCCGCGTCGAGTTCGGTTATATCGCGTTTCCAAGAGAACTCTTCAAAAGTCCGAGATAAAAACTATCCTATGTTCTTTCTCAAGGTCAACTCTATCTCTGTACCAAATTTCATTAAAATCAGTTCAGTGATTTAGACGTGAAAGCGTAACAGACAGACAGACAGAGTTACTTTCGCATTTATAATATTAGTAGGGATTAGTCACTACTGTTTGTAAATGGGAGAACTGTTTAGAACTTTCTTTTATGCCTAGCTGTATTTTATTTAACTATACTCTTCGCAACATTCCTGAATTGTCCTCTCATGTAAGTATCCAATTTATAATTATTATTGTACCGAACATCATTGTAAACAAATATAATTTAAAAGAGTAACCATGGAGTCTCTTGCCGGTTCTTCTCCATAGGAAACGACCAACAATCCTTCCGTAACTCAGCTAATGCTGAAATATTGAAAATGGTGTATTATGCACTATGCCAATCAGTCATAAGATACTGTATCTCTGTGTGGGGTGCAGCAACCAAGGGTCACATCCTGAAGGCAGAGAGAGCACAAAGAGCAGTGCTAAAAGTGATGACAAGGAATCCCTCTAGATACCCTACAACACAACTGTACGCAGACTGTAAGGTTCTCACTGTTCGTCAGCTCTTTGTGCTTCAATCTGTCCTAAGGAAACACAGCAGCCTTCCCCCGTCTAACTCAAACAAACGCACTAACCTTCCCTCAGGTATCCAACACAGGACCACGCACGCACAGCGGCAGTATTATGTAGTTAGTACGTACATTTACAAAAAGATTCATAAAAAATTGAAAATCTTAGACCTCAACAAACACAACTTAAAAGTAAAAGTGACAGAATGGCTACTTACGCAGGACTATGCCGAAACTGAGAATTTACTTGCCTACATCGCCTAATACTTCTATCCTCGCATCCATACAAACTTGAACATTCAATTCAATTCAACTCCCCCCCTCTCATTTACACACCTACACCACATCACCTACTCGTCCATACTCACACACATATACACACACACCCTAACACTACATTCACACTCTTTCACCACTCACTCTCGCACTCTCACATAATTTAAAGCTAATGTTAATTACTTATTTTATTCTCTCTACTGGAGGTAATCGACACAGTCCACTAATACTTTAAATTGAAATGTATTGTGAAACACTGTCTCTTAAGATACAGGATATCCTAGTTTAAGAGACAGAGTTCAATCAATTGTGTACAGAATTCTGCAGGACCCTAATGTAAATGTACTTTTATGTCTTTTACCATGTTTTTCAAATTGTTTAATCTAAGCACACTTATCTGTATTTTTGGGAAATAAAGATATTTATTTATTATTATTATAATTTGGAACCGTGCACCTAGACTCGATATTTCATTCTGAATTTACGTCTTTATGGTGACGTTCCCTAAAGCGCCTTAGGACAAAGGGTACTCACTCAATAGGTCGTTACGATGCAACTAGCGACGCAGCACTTCTTGGAATCATGCACAACACTGCAACAAGACAAAAATATAATTTTATTAATACAACTATAAATGTATTGATGCTTTCTGACACTTAAGGCATACGTAAATTAGTGAAATAACACTAGTTTGAGCTGTGTTGTGTTCCTTACGGTGAGCAAGGTTACCAGTGCTCCGCGAGGAAACGTTGTGTTGGCAGTGGGGGGACTTTGACCTTTATACTGCCAACCCAACTATTCCTCTTCCGTTTTATAAGGTCGGCAACGCGCAAGTGATACCCGCGTTACAAGCGTCTATAGGCTATGGTAACCTCTTACCATCAGGTGAGCTGTATGTTTGTTTGCCACCTTAGTACATAGTACAAAAAAAAAGTTTCCCGGTATATTTAGGTCCCATGTAATAGGTGGCGAGCCTATTGCCATTAACCGGGCACATATCCAAACTCCGAGCTGCTACTGAGAAATTCATTGAAAAACACAATGACACTGCTCGACCTGGAATCAAACCCAAGACCTGGAGTCGCGCTTAGGACCACTAGACTAACAGGAGTTTTACCCGATTATTCCTAACTATTATTTAATCTGAATCGTCACAGACAATGTCAGCCATTAACAGTGAAAAAAAAAAAAAGTTTGACAACTAATGTACAATCTCATTATTTCCAATTCAAGGTCCACGAATAAAAAAAAGCACAATGAATCATAATGACGAATTTTTTATGCGAACTCATCCGTTTCGCTCTGAATGTGGGGATGGGGCGTGACGTCACCGGGGCGTGAGGCGAACCGTGACGCGATCGGCACACTTCGGCGACAATCGGCTATTGTCAGGCGGCGTCTGCGCATGTTGCAGTAACAGTTTTTATTATGATGCGTTTTTTGTATTAAATTTATTAATGTAATGTGCAGAGATAGCTGAGGGCAGGGGCGATCAACCTCTTGTCATGGTCGTGGCAAATTTCGCGGATCCCATGGCCATGACAATAGTGCAGGTGAAGGCAAGTGCGGTTTTTAGTCGGTATGAGTTCGACATACCCTGCCACCTCCCCGGGTGGCGGAGGATCCATGATATTTTTTTTTATTCAGCCATTATCGTGCCACTGCAGGGCAAAGGCCTCCCTACCCTCCTTCCACTCATCTCGGTTTAGAATACTATAAAAAAAGGGGGTGATCAACCTTTTCGGCAGCAGGTCCCAGTTTAGAGAACTATTATATATTATAGAAAATGCTATTATAGTATCTGCCTGGTTAGTCTAGTTCTGCTAAGCGCAACTGCAACGGTAGCTAGTGCATAGTGGGAGCTGCCCGACTGGGGAAGTACATCCTTGCAGAAAATCGAAGTAAAATAACACTGTCTTGACCTGTGTTGTGTTGCTAACGGTGATGAGCAAGGTTGCCAGTGCTCCACGAGGAAACGTTGTGCTGGCAGTGGGGGACTTTGAACCTTATACTGCCAACCCAACTATTCCTCTTTCAATACAGGGTCGGCAACGCGCAAGTGATACCCCTGGCGTTACAACCGTCTATAGGGTACGGTAGCCGCTGGCCATCAGGTGGGCCGCATGCTTGTTTACAAGAGTGGTATAAAAATCAATCATAACCTGCCCTTTTTGACGCACAGTCGGTTAAAAAGTAATGGTAATAAACGATAATTTTCTGACTCAATACCCGCTACACCATATACGAAGCTACGAACGACCTTGTGGTCTATTTTTGTATTTAATATGTAGTTCGTTGCTATGAAAGAGAGCCGTTCCTAACATCGCTTGGTTATACATAACCCTGTTTTAAGATATTATAAGATTTTGACTGCTCGTTTGGGATAGCGGTTAAGTAATAACTAAGCTGATCAACCGTACTACAAGGTTAAGGATGGGTGACCATGCTTAACACATCGAGACCCCTCCGTGCCTCGGAGAGCACGTAAAGCCGTCGGCCTTGAGTGTCATACGAACACCAATGACAATCGTAAGTGGTAGTTAGAAGCCCAAAAAGCCTGACAACCAGTCTATTCTGAGGGTATCGCTATTAGACTAGAGAAAAAATCTAAAGCATAGTATTACTCAATACGATCCTTCCAGTAACTATGTACTTATCAATGAAACTCTCATCGAACAAAAGAAAGCACAGTTTAAACATAAATGTAACGAAAAACATTCTTACTGATATGTAATTGATAATTTTGTAGGGTGACGCACCCTGTTGTCGTCCAGTCAATGTATTTACAGTGCCGCATGGAACGCGCATATGAAAATATTTATTTTTTTCATAAGTCATCGGATATACTACTGACTTAGTGGAGTATTGATAAATTAGATTTTAGTATTAAATGCGACATCGCACTGGATAAATCTATTTCAATTCTAATATGTCAAGTCGAAGGTCTCGAGTTCGAATCCAGAGCACACACCGACTTTTCGAAATCATGTGCATATTAATAATTAATTATCACTCGCTTAAACGGTGAAGAAAACATCGTCACCTTAGAAAATTTCAGGGCCTCGCTAGGTGGCAGTTGAGGATAGGCACATGATTATTTTCCGTACATTACGTACTACCGTAAGCAACATTATGTCCGTAAGTATCTTTTGAATAACATGGCTTCGCTAAAACAGTGAAGGAATTTGAATTAAATCCTGAAATCCCGTCATCCTACTAGCTTTATCCCTACTTCCTTAGGGACAACACGTTTGGCGTAGCAGCTGAGCAATCAGCTTCTGTGCCACGGTTTGTAGGTTCGATCCCCGCACGAAACAAATACTTGTATGACCTACAGGTAGTTGTTCCGGGCCTGGGTGTTAGTCATGTGAAAGTTTGTGTTTGTAAACGTACCCAAGATACTGAAAATCCTAGTGGGGCAACGTTTTATTTAAAAAACAAACAAAAGACAAAACAAAAAATTATGTATTATTCTTCCATAGAACTCTACCATCCGTAATTTATTTATTTATTACTTTTGGAAAACCAACAGCCTTACAATAAATTTGCAACGAACATAAACAACAGATAGCCAATTAAAGGTCTTCACAGATAAGAGACATATTAAAATAAAAACATGTGGACAACAAACTATACAGTACTATAAACGTGTCGACTTAATGAGAATCACGTTTGGTGTTCATAAAAGAAATCTCTGCTCAGCAACCGCCTCAACGACACCAAGTTAACGTTGAAAATGTCAACATCATGTGCCTTGCAAATATTGTTTAGAGTCTTGCTAGCTCTCCACAGGAAAGTATTTTGCCGGTAATTTGATAACGCAGGGGGCCAAGTTAATGGGTGTATGACGCCGCACAGATTTTACGGGGACATTAAAACCTATTTTAATAATGTAATCCTGAAATTCCGTCTCTTACAAAAACGAAAATCTATCGGAAATCGACAAATTCCTATTATTTTCTTATTATCAGTCTGTATTTTACAATACAATACTTTTTGTATGCAGTGAGTCATGACGAAACAGCAAAATATTTTAGCTTTTAACAAAAAAAATCGGTCGTCTCCATCAAAGATAGCAAAAAAATGACAGAGCCGACAACCGGTGCAACCACCTCACCAATAAGTCACCCTATCTGCAACTCATTCGGTATCTTATCACGAGTGCTCGCTCCACTTTGGAGTTATTTTCTTAGTGTATTCACTGATAAAATTGTGATTCTCAGCATTCTGCTGAACACAACGATTATGACTCGTTCACGTGAAAAAAAATCACAAGTAATACATACATAGTGAAATGAAATTATATTTATTTCTGAAAATAAATCTTTTAAAGACATTTTTACAATGTTTTGATTTTTTATGCTAGAAGGCGCTTTTTTTAGACATTTCCTGACTGACGACCTCTGAGAAGAAACACCGAAACAAACTCAGAGAATCATGGTCTCTTTTAAAGTCCAGACATAATAATATCAAATAATATGTGAGTTTCACAATGTAGGGTAATGTCTGAAATGGCCTTTTGAAGAAAGAGCCACAAAGGCTTTGAGTAGGCTAATTCCAGTCAACGGCACACATGCATCAGTCATTGTGTAGCTCGACCATATTAGAGGGAGCTCAATATATCACTCAATACATACACTCAAGTTTACTCCCATAGGGGTAGGCAGAAACTAAAGAAAGCCAAGTTCACAAAAAAGGGTCCGTCAGTGGACTCAACCACATTTTTAGATGTAATTGCATACTTGTGCTATTTTAAACGGTGATTAAACTCATATTACTTAATATATTTTGATTTCATTTTTTCCATGTCAATGTTTGATTTGGTTGATTGTTAAATTAATACTTTTATTTAGTAAAAAAAAAGTATTTTAGTTGAGGATCTTCGCTCTCCCAACGCCTCCGGATTGCTATACTGGACAACGGCTTTTATCCATTTCCATCATCATCAACCCATATACTGTCCCACTGCTGGGTACGGGTCTCCTCTCATATTGAGAGGGATTAGGCTATAGTCCACCACGCTGGCCTAGTGCGGGTTGGCAGACTTCACAAACCGTCGAGAAAAATCTCTAAGGTAAGCAGGTTTCCTCACGGTGTTTTCCTTCACCGATTAAGCGAGTAATAATTACTTCATCATTAATACGCACATGATTTCGAAAAGTCAGAGGTGCGTGCCTTGGGTTCGAACTCGAGACCTTCGACTTGGCAGTCCAATGGGCATACCACTATCTTATCTTATCTTAGCAGTGGGGGCTGGCATGGCCAGCAACACTTCGACCAAATGTGATCTGTTGTGTTGTCCCCAGCCTGGTACATCCCTTACTCTTCAAAGACGTGGTTCATGAAGGCGGCTAGCCCACTAAGAGGAAGGAACCTGTAGTCCTCTGGCTTCGGGTATCCGTTGCCGAGATGACTCATCCGTTTCGTCACCTGGACGTCACAATCACACAAGATGTGCTGCATGGTTTCCCTGAATTCACCACAAGCTCTACAATCATTATTCAAGGTCAGCTTCATTTTTTGGAGCATGTCGTTCGTTGTAAAATCCCTGTAATGGTTCCGATTACAGCTCTAGCTTTATCCCTTTCCTTTGGGCATACCACTCGGCTATCACTGCTATCCATTTCCATATCAATCAAGAATTCAAGACTGTCAAGGATTTATTGTGTACAATTTGTCAATAAACACTGACAAGGCGAGCTGTCAGACGTCGTTATCTCCGACCGACCTAAGGGTCACACTGCTAAATCATCATTGATTACAAATGAATCAATTGATGCGTCCATACGTCACTGTGGTGTAGTGCGGCCGAAACTTTGGAAACGAACATCAACGTATACATTGAGAAATGAGTAGTGCATCGGAGAGCACGTAAAGCCGTCAGTCCCGGTTGTAATCCGAACACCTATGACAATCGTTATTGGCACTTAGAATCCCAAAAAGCCTGAAAACCAGTCTATCCTCAGCATATCGCTGTTGGCCAAAAATTGTGTTGCGGAGGTTTGATGGTCGCTTCGTGTAAAGTATTCCAGCTATTCCTCTTTCGTTTTACAAGGTCGGCAAAGCGCAAGTGATACCCCTGGTGTTACAAGCGTCTATAGGCTACGGTAACCGCTTACCTAGGTGGGCCGTATGATTGTTTGCATCTTAGTGGTATATAAAAAATGCTGATATTCAGCCGCTGGTTAGACTGGAAGCCGACCCCAACATAGAGTAAAGACTCTGGATGGTGGATATTACACACAAATTGGTCCAGCACATACCTCCCATAACAAAAATCATGCTAGTAGTAATACGGTTAAGCTTTACCACCGAAGTCGGTTACCTACATCGCGGCGGAGGGTTATAAATAGATTTTAATGTACGGGGATCCCTCAGGAAGTTAATGGGTACGCTTTTACGGGGTAACGAATGTCGTGGTTGCTTTAATACACAGTTCGAGTAATGTAAAAGAGGTCCTCTGAACTTTTGACATTGCTTGCGCGGCCATTTTGAAACTCAAGTTCAAAATGGCGGCGTAAGTAATGTCAAAAGTGTTCTGGCGCCAAAATAATGATACGTCATACTATAGACACGAAGAGGAAGATTGTGCAAGAAATGTATTGTAATAAAATTAAAAAGATGGTAACGGCTTTGCCTTGAAACTGGCAAAAAACTGTAGGGTCTTCTTTAGATGTTGGTTAAGAAAACCGGAGCTCAAATGAAAGAAAGAAAGAAAACTTATTCTGACAATCGAAACATAAGACAAAATACCAAAAAAAAAACAATAGGTTCAAGTATCGAATTCTGATATTTACGCGAATATTATACATTAAAATAAAAACGTTCTCATAACACACTATAGCAAATCAATATATTATTATTCCCTTTATTTATATTTCTACATAATATTTTTTTATTTTTAAATATTTTATCCTAAGTAACATTTAAAAATATAAAAAATAGAAACCCACCGGCATCGGGAACAGGGTCCAAGCTACCAGTGGTCAGGGCCCCAGGGAAAGAAACTTCCTAACAGTACGGGCCGTGTCCAAGAGTACTGATTTCTGCCCTTGATCCAACCACCAAACGAGAGCCTCCTTAGATGTTGATCGAGGCTCTTGGCAATGATTGCTGAATTCACTTCCCACATGTCAACAACAACCTCGTGTGCCAAGTCAAGATACTTTATTTCTTTCTCTTTCTCAACTTTCACGAGGTTCTCGTCATGCGGTACAGTGATGTCAACTATTATTGCACGATGCTCTAATCGATCTATCACTACAATGTCAGGCTTATTGGCAAAAATAGTCCTGTCTGTCTTTTATGCCTAGCTGTATTTTATTTTATTGTAATCTTCGCAACATTCCTAAATTGTCCTCTCATGTAAGTATCCAATTTATAATTATTATTGTACCGAACATCATTGTAAACAAATATAATTTAAAAGAGTAACCATGGAGTTTCTTGCCGGTTCTTCTCCATAGGAAACGACCAATTTGGAGCCGTGCACCTCGACATTTCTTAAGTGCCTGTTTGGTTTGTATGAAAATAAAACTATTTTGATTCGATTGATCTGTAATTATAGACATTATTATTATTATTATAGAAATATATAAGTTTAAAAATGTAGGTACTTCGCTTTAAGCCCACATGATAGGTCATTCGGGAGCACGACGAAGATTCAATTGCAACGAAGGCCACAATCATTAGTCGTCTCATTCGGGGATCATACCGTCATTCCGTCTAGGTTACAAGTTAGCTGCTCATTTAGGGGACTAGGTCATTGTAAGAAATATGTATTTATTACACGAGTGAAAAAAATTTTTTTTTTAACCGTTGCCCCACACGAGGATTTTCTCCTGTATCGTGGGCGCGTTTACAAACACAAACTTTGACATACACATACACAAACACCCAGACCCGGAACAACTACCCGTATGTTATACTAATATTGTTTTCGTGCGGGGATTGACTCCACAACCAGTGTGGTGGAAACAAACTCAGAGAATCATAGTCTCTTTTAAAGTCCAGACATAGAATAGTAACAAGTATGCGAGTGTTACGATGTAGGGCAAATTCTGAAAATAATGTCCTTTTGAAAGAGGAATAGTTGGGTTGGCAGTATAAGGGTCAAAGTCCCCCCACTGCCAACACAACGTTTCCTCGCGGAGCACTGGCAACCTTGCTCACCTTAAGAAACACAACACAGCTCAAAGCAGTGTTATTTCGTGGAATTACTCCCTCTATGCCCTACCTCTCTTAAATATCTTTTGTAATAAGGCAATTTGACTTAAAACCGTCACCCGCAATCCGTAAAAGCTCTTAAGTTCGGTAATAATTCTTCAATTAAAATCTAGCACAACTACAAAAAAAAACTAGTTTCAAACTCCCAACTTGATAATAAGGACTTTGTGGTATCGACCGTTATTTTTTTACAAAGTCCAAACCGGTCACACGAAATCCTGGCCAGAGCGGGACAGAGAAATCCGAGTGAAAGAGATAAAAGATTCGACCGTTGATGCATTGTGTCTTCAAGATTTGAGATAGCATCGTTTTTTAACCGACATTAAAAAAAACAACAAATGGAAAGCATGAAATCCTTACTTAATATTATAAATGCGAAAGTAACTTTGTCTGTTACGCTTTCATGCCTAAACCACTGAACCGATTTTGATAAAATTTGGTACATAGGTAGATTAGACCTTGGAGAAGGACAACAGCTCATCCTCCTACCCTTATCCCAAATTACTTGTAGGGCAGTATGTCTTTTTCTGCTATACTTACGTCTTAGGTAGCATTATTCATCATCATCAACCCATACTGCCCCACCGCTGGGCACGGGTCTCCTCTCATATTGAGAGAGATTAGGCTATAGTCCACCACGCTGGCCTAGTGCGGGTTGGCTGACATCACATACCGTCGAGAAAATCTCTAAGGTATGCAAGTTTCCTCACGATGTTTTCCTTCACCGTTTAAGCGAGTGATAATTAATTATTAATAAGCATATGAATTCGAAAAGTCAGAGGTGCGTGCCTTGGGTTCGAACTCCGAGACCTTCGACTTGGCAGTCCAATGGTCACACCACTAGGTTATTACTATTCTGGTAGTATTATTACGTACCTTTCCTTCCTTTTATGTTGTAAGGACAAAATAAATATGTTTCTTTCTTTCATGTATATACTAAATAAATTGTATTATTTATTTCCCATAGTTTTAGTCCATATAACTCTACACTATGTATCTCCCTCCCGCCTCCTAAAAAGACCTCAAGGCACCCACGCCCATACCGTCTATGCTTTTAAATATTTTTTGCAAGCAGAACTTTACCGGCCGTTGTGCAACTAACTAAAGTTCAAACAGACTCAGATATAAAACCGGTTTCACTAAAGTATGTCTACCACTGATGGATGCGAATTAGTCATGCTGTAAGATATGCCGAGATATATTTTGCAAAAGTAGATATTATGTAAATAAAACTTGTATTACTAACGGTATGTGCACCACTGATAGCTATAAGATATGCTACCAAAGAGTATTGTGCTGTGGTTATGGCTCTTATTTCAAAAGGCAATTTCAGACATTGCCCTAAATTGTGTCACTTACATATTTGATATTATTATGTCTGGACTTTGAGAGATACCATGATTCTCTGAGTTTGTATCGATGTTTCTTCTCAGAGGTCGTCAGTTAGGAAATGCAAAAATCAAGACATTGACTTGTAAGTGTCTTTAAAAGATCTATTTACAGAAAATCGCCATGTGTCGCACGTTCGATCCCTGTATGGTACAATTAATATTGTATGACCTACGAGTATGGTATATACCGGTATGTGTGTTTGTGTATGTGAAAATTTGTGTTTATAAACACCCTCATACATGAGGAAATCCTAGTGAGTTAACGATTTCTTTTTTTTTATCAATTATCAGCCATATCGTCCCACTGCAGGGCAAAGGCCTCCCTACCCTCCTACCATTCATATCGGTTTAGAGCCTTCTGCGGCCAATCCTTCCAATACCGGTCTAGCTCGTCCCGCCATCTCCTAGGCCTGCCGCGACGTCGTCCAACGTTGTGTGGGTTCCACTCGGTGGTGAGTCTTGCCCACAGTTCGTCAGACACAATGATTTCAATATGAAAAATAAATCTTTTTACAGATACAAATATTTAAATTTATCTTTTCGAAGGTTCGCTATCGAATGCCTGCAGTGTAGACGCATCCTTAAATTAATCGCGAAGCTAATTCTATCGTGGACAGTAATGTGGGTTGAATATCCTAATATTCTAACTTAAGCTTAGCTTACATTGCTCGGAGTGGGTGCATGAGATTCGAACTAATGACCTCTTCATCGCCATACCCACGCACAAACCGCTGGGATATTATCACTTTACAAACAAATACTGATTTATTTATTCCCTAAGAATCTAAGCTGAGAAAGATAAATGATAACTAACTGACGACGTCTCGAGAAGAAACTCCGAAAAAACTCAGAGAATCATAGTCCCTTTTCAACCGACGAAAAACAAAAAACGGAGGAGGTTCTCAATTGAATGTGTATATATTTTTTTATGTATGACCACGCATAACTTTTTACTGTGTAGTCCCATTTTGATAATTCTTTTTTTAAAGTCCACACATAGAATAGTAACAATTATGTTACAAAGAACATCTAAATGAAATAAGAAGAAAACTTTGTAATTTTGTTTCTTGTAAGGGATGGGAAACAGGAACAACTGGTTCGATTGTGAAAATTGGTTCACTGATAAATGGCAACATTCTCTGTGAGATATATTAAGCTGTAAGCTTTGTTTTATCCACGCTAACAAAGTTAAAGTATAAAAATAAAGTAGTAGGTATACTTGTTCAAGCTTCCATTTTTATTTTCAGTTCCTTGTGCAAATTAGAAATTGATTATCATGTCTATTAACCGTTCACTCTGAAGCCCTTGCTTTATGGGACAGTTAATGGCTGTTGAACTTAATAAACTTAGATATTTAAGAGAGGTAGGGCATAATTCCACTCAAATTGCAGCTGCCCGTCTGGGGAAGAACCTCCGCCTTGCAGAAAATTTAAGAGAAATAACACTGCTTTGAGCTGTGTTGTATTCCTTACGGTGAGCAGGGTTGCCAGTGGTCCTCGAGGAAACGTTGTGTTGGCAGAAGGTGGGCTTTGATCCTTATACACAGCCAACCCAATTATTCCTCTTTCGTTTTACAGGGTCGGCAACGCGCAAGTGATACCCCTAGTGTTACAAGCGTCTATAGGCTACGGTAACCGCTTACCATCAGGTGGGCCGTAAGCTTATTTGCCACCTTAGTGGTATAAAAAAAGCTGTACCTACAAACAACATATCTTCGTATATTATAGCCTGAACATTGCCCAAGCTTAACAAAACCGGCGCGGCGACGTCTTGCCGTCATAACTGAGCTTTAAAAAGCTTGTGTAACGGTAATACTTATTACTGGTTGAGTAAGAATTAAATTTGCCATGTCTGCGGCAGGAATAGACCCTGTGACCTTACGTAACGGAGCTACTGAGGCATGTCTATTGAAGGTGGGGGCGACAGAGCCTCCACGACAGAACTACATGAATCGTCTAAATTGCTGAACAGATTTCGATAAAATTTTGCAAGGAGATTATATTGCATCCTGAGGAAGGAAACAGTCAACCTTTTTTCACAATCGTTCGTATGAATCCGTGGGCAACATAATCAATGTGACATTATAAGTGCGAAAGTAACTACGTTACGCTTTCACGCCTAAACCGCTAAACCGATTTTGATTAAATTTGGTACAGAGATAGATTAGACTTTGGAGAAGGATATAGGCTACCATTTGTCTCAAAAAGTTTATGCTATAAAACAATACTGGTAGTATTGTTTTATGGGTGAATATACGGTATTTGATTTTTTTGTGTCCCCGGAGAAAATTTAATCTGTTCCATTCAATATTGATAATTTCTCTATTGGACACTATTTTTATGTTTCTAATGAGGACGGCCAGAAGATTTCTCCATTTTTTTAAATTTTATAAGCACCAGAGGAAAATGTGTTACCAGAGGAGTGACACTATGGGCAGAGTAGTGACAAATTAAAGCAGAGAAGTGACAGGCCATTGATTATTAGTTAAGAAAGTGGACTAATATTAAATAAAACATATATAAATTATAGTATTTGGATATTTTTAATATAAAAGATACATTCAGTCTTCACAGTTTCTAAATGCAACCTTATTTTTAATATTAATGGTTTGTTAATGCTTAAATTTCAATTACCCGTATCAATTAACATACTTAATATTTTCTGCTTATCAGTCTCATTTGAGATAAAAATCAAAGTACATACCGTTTGATAGTTTTGAACTATAAAACTTAAAAGCCACGTTTAAAACAAAAATATAAACTTCGTTCACATAACAAAATAATAGTCTAATGATACACCTATCAGTCTCGAGGCTGTTTAAACAAACTAAAAAACAAAAAACTTAAAAATTATCAGTGCACAGTATAAATGAAACCTCTCATTTGTTGCAAAGAACAGAATCAATAATTTCCACGAAACTAAATATTTTACTTAAATACTAAACAAACAATTTACTTTTCAAATACATCAACTGGCTTTGGAAACCTGTAGAATACTCTGTTACCCTTCATACATATATTTGGCACTGGTAATATAGTCAAGATTTGTTCCCATTTAACATCAGACATGTCATTGTCATTTATTATAAAAAGAGTACCATCTTCATTGGAGATCTTTAAAAAAGTAACCCTGATCTCTCCTTCTTCATCAAAATCTGACGAACATACGCCAGCATATCTATATTTTTTATTATTAATATTGTATTCCACAAGTACAAAATCTCCGTTCTTGACAGTCACAGCAGTGTCTGCAGTATTAGTATTAATCAGATGAGTAGATGTTTGTGCAACCAGTTTGGTTTGCACATCTTCCTCATAATCGGTGTATACTGCATCAACATCCAATTTGTTTTTTTCATTTTGGGGGTATTTAATGTCGCCTAAGTGGAAGTGAGGACAAAAATTGCTACAAAAGCAGCTGAGGCTCTTCATGTACAACGTATTGCTCAGATAGTTTCCTCGTACTTGATGTACTTTCAGTGTACCTGTAAAAGGTTTGATGTTTGGGCGATTATCTTCCATAATCTGCTTTTGGAAATCAATTTCTTCTTCGGGTATCACAAATATTTGAATGCCGGGACAAGATTTGTTTAATTCTGTAGCAAAGTCGTCAATCGTAGCAATGTCAGTTCCTAAAGCTACAATTTTGTCAGCGGTTCGTTTACATGTCCCTCCGACACCATCTGGAGCTCCTTTACCATGACCGGCTTCATGATAGTTCCAGGTAAAATCACAAATATTCGAATAGGTTTCAGTCAATTTACAAAGTAAGTAAAAAAACATATCTTTGTTGCGGTACTGAGTTACAGGGCCATCGCTTAAAAAATGAACGTTTTCTACTGAGGAAGGAAGGAGTTCCATAACAGGTTTTAGATGAGCCCAGATTACAGGTACATTATGGTTTAGGTTTTCTGACATTGTGGCGAAACATTTTGTTTCTCCCTTGGTATATAAGACCACAGTGTGCAAACTTATTTGCGTACGTGACCCACCAAAATGGAAGGATTGAATTTCTGAAGAATATTTTGTATTATAATTTTCGGAAAAGTCCATGTGAATCACAGCATCTTTTTCAGTCAGGTTATCTTTAAGACTTTTAATGGTTTGATATTGATGAACAATATTTCCTTCGTGTTTTAAAAAAAGATCAAGGTTGTCTTCAAGTTGCATTACAATGTCTTTTGGAGCACAGTTTAATGTATTTTTTTTATATTTTCGAACCCTGCGTTTTTTCTTGGTTTTAGTATCTAAAATATCCTCTGCAATACATTGCCATGAAGAGTATTTGATAAAAACAGAATTGTCGAACTCATGATAACATATGGAACGTGTTCTGCAGTTAAGACACTCTCGCATAAGACATTTTTCATTGTATCGGTCGCAACATAAATAATTAAGCATACTCTGATAGTTTGGAAAATCTATGATGTTTGCCTGTTTTAGGGAAGCCAAGGTTAGCTCCGTGTTTGCATGAATTATACATAAACAAGTTGCTCTTTGGTGGATGTTTGGGGTAACAACCCAAAAAGGTCGCAGGCGGCAAAACAGTGTGTAACTTAACTTTATATTTTTTGGTTTTATAAACTTGGTGTGTAGATTTTTCATCGTGTCCTGTAACAATCTCTTCTGTTTTTTTATTTTACCCTTTGTAATGCTATCTTTTTTACCTGGGCAGAATCTACTATTGCAATCTTCTTCAAAAAACTCTGCGACTATTTTCTCTAACTTCGAATTCGTTTTATCGTTTCTTGTCTTCCGAGTCATATCTAACAAACTTTTATTTGCAGTAGATGACTGTCTTATAGGTTTCATATTAATTTGGTTCAACACATTATACTTCTTGACTATTTTACCACTTAATACTTTTTTAAATATCTTCTTTTCATTATCATTCGTTGTCAAATTTATATTTTCTTTGAGTTGATTTTGGATCACCTCACTAAATAATAATTTTTTCTTCACCTCTTCTACATTCTCTTTACTATTATTCTGCAAAAGATCGGCCACTTTTGAGTTTGGAGTCATTTTCTGTTTTGTGATGCGCCGTAGTTTCTTTTGACAGTCACGTACCTTTTGACGTAACTGTTTAATTTCATATTTTTGTTTTTTTATAAGTTGATTTCGTAGTTTCCGCTGCATTTCTGATCTCCTTTTAGCAGCCAGAGCGATATTGTTTTGTGGAAGTAGAGGTTGGTCTTCATTATCAGACGCAGGTGGTGTTATGGGATAGTTTCTGGTAGATTGTAGCTTGACGCGGTCTCTATGCTTTTTAGTCTTCTCTCTCCATATTTTTCTAATAGCCCTTTGTTCCCTTTTAGTCATATCTTTTATGCTCTTAATTAGTCCCTTTTCTTTTTTCTTTTTATATTGCTGCCTTTCTTTTTCTTTTAATTCAGCATTTTTAACCGGATCGTTTTTAATTCTTTGGTAGAGTAATTTTTCAGCTTGGCGCTTTTTTTCTAACCTCTCTTCCCTTGTTTGTTTCTTTTTAACATTCGCCATGATGTTTAATTATACTCGAGTATCTAGAACAAATGAAATGAAGCCTAAAACATTTAAAATTATTAACCTTAACAAGAAATTGTCACTTTCCTGGCGCTTTTGTATTTCCTCTGGCATGAAATAAGCCAGAGGAGTGACGCCAGAGAAGTGACAAAATCGCACATAACCTACAAAAACAACATCACTCGCTTTTCTGACCACAGTATAACGTAATACATGACATCTACACACAATAAAAGTTGCGTTATGAAAATATACAAATTCGTAACGATAAAATACAAAAACATATACATACCAAAGGAAATACTCCAACGACTGGCACAAACACGCTTTCCCACAGTGAATCGCAAACTGACGCCATATTATTGGAGTTTTGCGCAATGTCGTTAGCTTGCTTCTAACTTCACACTGTTGTACGCGCATCGTTCAAGGACAAAAACACACCTTTGCAGTTTAAGTCAAATTTTACTTCTTTTAGTTTCGCCAGATGAAGTGACATTATTGTAACATGACACGAAAATAAGTATTTTTTTTGTTATATTAATAAATATTTTTACAGGGCATTTTGGTAAAATATGTTTCAATGTTTATAAAACTAAATGATCATATTTAAAAAAAACATAATGGCATACGTATTTAAAGTATCTGGCTATAAAATCACTATAATGTAGTAATGGGGGAGGCCAGAGGAGTATACATTTACAACTAATTAAAACTATTAATGCCTTAAATTAATCTATTATCGAGAATTGACTATGTGAGCCAAATAAAAGACCATATTCTTTATTGTTTAAGCATACAGAAGCCCTAATATAATAAGTTTAACATAAAATTTGTCTATGGACCATTATAATTCAAATAGCGTATATTCACCCTTATAGCAGACAATTTCTATAAGTCCTTCGACCATTTTGTTGTCTGTGAAGGTTTCTATGCAGTAAACCATGCGAGGTCTTGTCTACTATTTTTGTTTTTGTTCAGTTATATCTTAACGATCAGAACGTGCCATCTCTAATTTTACGCTGATTTTCAATCATTTAAATACTTCACAAAGTTTTGAATAGTATGTACTGTAATATTAAGAGAGCTATGGCATAGTGGGAGTAATTCCACTCAAATTTGAGCTGCCCGACTGGGGAAGTACCTCCGCCTTGCAGAAAATCGAAGTAAAATAACACTGCTTTGAGCTGTGTTGTATTCCTTACGGTGAGCAGGGTTGCCAGTGATCCTCGAGGAAACGTTGTGTTGGCTGTGGGGGGGACTTTGACCCTTATACTGCCAACCCAACTATTCCTCTTTCAATACAGGGTCGTCAACGCGCAAGTGATACGCCTGGTGTAGCAGGCGTCTATAGGTTACGGTAACCGCTTACCATCAGGTGGGCCGTATGCTTGTTTGCCACCTTAGTAGAATAAAATAAAAATATTTTTTACTAGCTTGGCTACATCCCATAAGAAATCCACCTAATTTAAAAACAAGGCGGATTTCATCCCTTTCAAAATCAGTTTGTACCCTTTCATACTGCCTAGTACTACGTACAAACCATGTTATAACTCTGTCGACATGCACTGTTAGTCATACATAAAATACCATCACGCCTGTAATCCCTGAAGGGTGAGGCAGAGATGCAGGTGGTAATGTTACAGCTCGCCGGAACATTTCTATGTCTGGTTCCATGGCATTAACCGAGCACAGATCAAAACTACAAGCTGCTACTGAGAAACCCAATAAACTTTGCTTGTTTTGAGAATCGAACCCAAGACTTCTAGCGTAGCAATCCGACCACAAGACTAATGGAGTCAGTTAGTCAAACATCGCCAGACAAAAAAAAAATTCAAAACAAAACACTTTTTCACCGCACCGGGCCGGCCCATTTTCGAGAACGCAACGTATAAACATACACGATGACTAGAGCAAGCCGTGCTTCCGCGGCGAGCTGGCAACGTGCCAGTGACGTCATCGTATTCCGACCTATTCAGAGATTTCAATAGTAGTACCTACTTTAATAGACGTTGGATGTAAATTGTGTGGCGTCAAGTCGATGGCCGCTAGAAACTGATTATGAACTCTCTAAATGATTGTAGAGTTACACAATGATTGATGCGTGTGCCGCCAGCATCTTCTTAGCGTACATCATCAACCCATATACTGTCCCACTGCTGGGCACAGGTCTCCTCTCATATTGAGAGCGATTAGGCTATAGTCCACCACGCTGGTCTAGTGCGGGTTGGCAGACTTCACAAACCGTTGAGAAAAATCTCTAAGGCATGCAGCTTTCCTCACGATGTCCTTTCCTTCACCGTTTAAGCGAGTGATAATTAATTATTAATCCGCACATGAATTCGAAAAGTCAGAGGTGCGTGCCTTGGGTTCGAACTCGGGACCTTCGACTTGGCAGTCCAATGGTCATACCACTAGGCTATCACTGCTTGAAATAATAATATAACCATTGTAGACTCATATTCGTCCGGCACAGAATTCAGCAACCCGGACTGCATTTGCTGATGCGGTTACTAAATCCTCGCGTGTGCAGTGAACAGGGCATTTGGGGCAAGACGAGAGGTGAGCCACTGTCTCCGGAGAGACGCCGCACGCACACTGGAGATCTGAGGCGTCTGTGAACCTCCATTTGTAGAGATTATCTTTACTACGACCTGGGTTCGGAGCCTGTTAAGACTTTCAAACCATTTATTTGCCACACATTCACAAACAAAAAAAAAGAAGCATTACATTAGACAAAAAGAAGTTATGTGTGGCAAGAGATTATTATTATTATCCTCTGGTGTTGCGGGTGTCCATGGGCGGCGGAAATCGCTTACCATCAGGCGATCCGTCTGCTCGATTGCCCCCTATCCCATAAAAAAGGAGACTCAGCTCAGTATTTGCTGTGCATTTAAGCACAGCACTGATTTTCAGCTGGTTCCTGACATTTGAGCCACATTTTATAATTTAACGCGCACAAGAAAAAGGTGACCTATGTTAATATTCAATAATTAAGTACATATAACATACACACAACAACACATAACGACAACATATTATAATAGATAAAATATTATTAAAAAAAAAAAGAAGTTTTCCAAGTCTGCCATGGTAGTGTGCCCAGGTGGGAGATTCTCCTTTGGGGTAGGAAAGAAATTAGGGGGCCACAGCGTCTCTTGCCATAGGTCACATTTTGTCGCAGAAGCGTCGTCGACTAGTGGGCTCACGCACCCAAAAAAACTATTGCGACTTTTGAGGCACTGGGGTATAGTTGTGCATTGGATGACGGGGATCCTCTTCCAGCTTAGCCCTCTCAATGTGGCCTGCAAAAGTCTTGAATAGTAACTAAAAAAAATGGTATTTTTGATATGTCGTGAGCAAGTTTTAATTTGACGTCTATGGACGTCCGTGGCGGTCAAAGGTTAAGTAAGTAAGTTAAATGTCTATTTTTCTATACATAATTCAGGACAATGTCTACATACATAAAAGGCGCGGATCCCATCAAATATGGCTGCATTTCGGCCTGGAACCTAGCCAACAACACTATAAATGTCTAGACAAGGCAAATAAAAGTATTAACTCAAATAATTCCTTAAATTATTATGGATAGCTGGTTTTCGCAACTTCGCAAGATAATATACAGCTTTCGAAGTTTTAAAGTGGATTTATGTATCGTTGAAATGGTGAAAGATTTTTTTAAAATATGTATTGTGGTTCTGGAGATTGCCCTCCACATATTATAAAGCATAAGAATAAATGTGTATAGATATATGAAAAGAGAAATATTAAAAAAATATATATGAATGATTGTGTGAAAGACGATATATGGTATGGTCTATTATATTCCACTCAAATTGCGAGCTCCCCGACTTTGTAAGAACCTCCGCCTTGCAGAAAATCAAAGTGAAATAACACTGCTTTGAGCTGTGTTGTGTTTCTTACGGTGAGCAAGGTTGCCAGTGCTCCACGAGGAAACGTTGTGTTGGCAGTGGGGGGACTTTGACCCTTATACTGCCAACCCAACTATTCCTCTTTCGTTTTATAAGGTCGGCAACGCGCAAGTGATACTCCTGACGGTTACAAGCGTCTATAAGCTACGGTAACCGGTTATCAGGTGGGCAGTATGCTTTTTTGCCACCTCAGTGGTATTAAAAAAAAACCTAGTCGTTACAATTTATTATCATCATCATCAACCCATATACTTTCCCACTGCTGAGCACGTGTCTCCTCTTAGATTGAGAGGGATTAGGCTATAGTCCACCACGCTAGCCTAGAGCGGGTTGACAGACTTCAGAAACCATCGAGAAAAATCTCTAAGGTATGCAGGTTTCCTCACGATGTTTTGCTTCACCGTTTAAGCGAGTGATAATTAATTATTAATACGCACATGAATTCGAAAAGTCAGAGGTGCGTGCCTTGGATTCGAACTTGACATACCACTAGGCTATCACTGCTTAAATTCAACAATTTATTATGCTCATTATAATTATAATGTGGGAGACTGGTGACTGGCATGGAGACTTTGTATGAGACAGTCTGGTCAACCGGGGAAAACCTATCGTCTCTGCCTACCCCAATGGAAACTAGCATCATAGTATGTATTAACTGTGTAAATACGTAGCATGTGACCGATAGTGTTATCAATTATGCCGTTCATCGCGGCTGCACCCATGTATGTCATCGATATAATCTCTAAATAATATAAAAGTCTGTCATTCTGTTTCTCCGCGTACTTCTACTAAACCACTCAACGGATTTTGATACGGTTTTCACTATCATTCAGATAATTTCTTCCGTATGATGTTATTAAACATACCACAACATGGCCAACATTCAGCCTTAACCGCGAAGTTAAAATATAACACCGGAAATGCAAATTCAAAAATAGCAACACCAATTTCAAACCCCGACCTTTAAAAGAAATTATTAAATGTCATTCTAAAATCTCATGTCACTGACCTTTGTAAAAAAAACGTGACATTTCATTCTAATGACATACGAAACAATGATTTTTTTTGCAGTATCGGCTTAGCACTAAGAACAATGGTTATATAAAAAAATAAGCATAAAAAAGTGTGTAACTGGTATTTTAAGCTGATAGCTTAAAGTCCAAGTATTGTTTGTGAAATATTAATTAGCTTTAAGCATCTACAATAATACCGCAGACAGACCTCCGGCCTCTATGAGCTGTGGCCTTTTTTTTAGGATTCCGTACCTCAATAGGAAAAAACGGAACCCTTATAGGATCACTTTGTTGTCCGTTCGTCCGTCTGTCCGTCCGTCCGTCTGTCAAGGCCGTTTTTCTCAGGAACGCGTGGAGGTGTCAAGATAAAATTTATATCAAATACTCAGGTCTACTGTCCCTTAGAGCTGTGACAAAATCAAACTTCTAAGCCAATGCAATCAAAAGATACAGCCGTTTATGCCGCAAATTTTCGCAACTCGCAACAGAATCAAAACCTACAGGGTACTTCCCGGACTTAAAATCTTGAAATTTGGTACGAAGCAACGTCTTATCAGTACTTTTTCTTTGTCCCTATATCCCTATGTATGCTTAAATCTTTAAAACTACGCAACGGATTTTGATGCGGTTTTTTTAATAGATAGAGTGATTCAAGAGGAAGGTTTATATGTATTACTAGCTGACCCCGCAAACGTAGTTTTGCCATAAAAAAAATATTGGGGTGGGTCACCTTTATCATTTAGGGGTATGACAAATAGATGTTGGCCGATTCTCAGACCTCCCCGATATGCACAAAAAATTTCATCAAAATCGGTCAAGCCGTTTCGGAGGAGTATGACAACGAAAACTGTGACACGAGAATTTTATATATTAGACTAGCTGACCCCGCAAACGTTGTTTTGCCATAAAAAAAAAAATTTAGGGGTATGAAAAATAGATGTTGGCCTATTCTCAGACCTCCCCGATAAGCACAAAAAATTTCATCAAAATCGGTCAAGCCGTTTCGGAGGAGTATGGCAACGAAAACTGTGACACGAGAATTTTATATATTAGATACATGTATGTTATTAGTACATTACATCCGTGCGAAGCGGGGCGGGTCGCTAGTAGCACAGATAAAGGAAAAATTGCGAAAACCGTAAATTTTTAATTACATCATATAATAAAAATATTTTTAATAATTTTACAGTTACTATCCCTTTCCTCATGAACGCGTAGAGGTATTAAATTGAAATTCATATCAAATACTCAGGTCTATAATACCTTTAAGCTGTAACAAAATCAAACTTCTATGTCAACGCAATCAAAAGTATACCTACAGGTTTGTACGGAACCCTCTGTGCGCGAGTCCGACTCGCACTTGGCCGGTTTTTATGTGGCCTACGCAAATGTTCCTCTGATCTGGCATCGTCGTGAGACGGGTTGTTGAGCTCCCTAAATTATGGTCGAGCTACACAATGACTGATGCATGCGTGCGGCCGTCAGTTGGGACTGTCTACTCAAAGCCGCTATGGCTCTTTCTTCAAAAGGCCATTTCAGACGATGCCCTACATTGTAAGACACATATTTGTAACTATTCTATGTCTAGACTTTAAAAGAGACTAAGATTCTCTGAGTTTGTTTCGGCGTTTCTTCTCAGAAGTCAGCTAGGAAATACCGGAGCCATGTAGCTTAAAAAAATGTAAAATATTGACTTGTAAAAGTGTCTTTAAAAGATCTATTTACAGAAATAAATATCATTTATCTAGGTAAATGGATACCAATACGTAATAAGTACAATATGACTCATATTGTTATACATATACCTACCTAGTTTATAAATACACAATCTATATTTATCTGTTTCTCAATAAAATGACCTACATTTAGACAATGCATTAATTGACACAAATTATGTATGAGTTGTTATTTGTTTTATGAAATCAATTTTAATAAACAATGTACAATTTGGGGGTCTTCAAGTCACGAGTGAATAGGTATCTTCTAGGTAAGCGTTCTACTAACTACTAACTTAGATCACATCATCACTTACTATCAGGTACCTTCATGTGTGATGGTAATGTAACATCCTGCCTTTATTCCGCAAAGGGTTAGGCAGAGGTTGCAGTATACCCACACTTCGCCAGTATAGTACATACATACACTCACGCCTTTTTCCCATAGGGGTAGGCAGAAACTAAAGAACGCCACTTGCTACAATTCTTGCATACTTCTTTCGCTTCGACCACATTCATACATCTTGTCATACATACACACCGGTTGCGAGTACTACGCACCTGACCTTTTTGAAGAACCTCATGTAATAGGGAATGAGCCTGTTACCATTAACCAAGCACAATATCCAAACTTCTAACTGCTGAAAATTTCATAAAAGAACAATCAAACACAGGACCTCTTGTGTAGCTACCTTATAACCACTAGACTAATGAGGCAGTTTTTTTTTTAAATGCCTGTCGTATTCCACTGGCTCCACTGTAGGGCAACGGCCGTTAATGAGGTAATATTGTTAAGGAAAATTGGTGTGTCCTACCTGAAACACAGGATAGATAACAATGACATCTAAATACAAAATGCTGACAAATTATTTAAAAATAAATTTAATGTCATGTGTGATGAATTGATGATGATGATATAAATAATGGTAATATTTTAATAATCGAAATTGGTAAAATATATGTCTAAATACAGAATGCTGACTCCGTATAGCTTGGAGTCCTTTTTTATACCACTAAGTGGTTACCGTAGCCTATCTATAGACACTTGCAACACCAGGTGTATAACTTGTGCATTACCCTGTAAAACGAAAGAGGAATAGTTGTGTTGGCAGTATAAGGGCCAAAGTCTCCCCATTGCCAACACAATGATTCCTCAATGAGCACTGGTGGCCTTACTCACTGGTAGGAACACAAACATGACCTATGGGTAGTTGTTTCGGGACAGCGTTTGTGTATGTGGAAATATATGTTTGTAAATGCACCAACATGGTACAGGAGAAAATCCAATGACTTTTTTAAAAGCAAGTTACCAAGTGAACAGGTTACCAAATACAGTCCAGGAGGATGATGAATTATAATAACTATTGTTTGGTGTTACCACTTTTAGACCACATATTTACAAGATTTTAGATTCAACAGACTATACACACCTGTCTTCTCCACGAGGTTAGGCAGAGGTGTTCAGATATTTTCCAGTTTACTATATTAGATCTCTCGTAATAGGGGGCCCACCCACATTAGGTCAGCTTGGTGGACTAACCCCTTACTAACCCCCAGCAGTGGGACCATAAATGGCATGATTATGAATAGGGTTTAAACCCTCTCATTCCAAAATAGCTAAGAAACCTTTTCATTAAAACTTAGTTCTTTTGGTAATGATCATACTTTATTATTCCTTTATTAAGTACTTATTAGGTTCCCATGAGAGACAAAGATGATTGCCTCAATGGTCTTATGCCAGGACCCAGGACCTCACAGTCAGCAGCCATGCTTTTGAGCATGGCTGCTGACTGTGAGGTCCTGGGTTTGATATCTAGGTCAAGCAAAGGAAATTATGAGTAGCAGCCTTGGCCTTAAATTCTACCTAAATTTATAGCTATGATGTTCATCAGTACACTGCTGACTAACTACTCGGGGCGTCATGGTAAGTGGTAAAGGCTATTTGGCTTCCGATTCACGCCCACTAATTAGCTTAGAGCTACCAATTTAAGTTTCATTTAACTCTTCTTTGTCCAACAAAAATAAAAAGAGCTGTGATACAATGAATGAATGGTGAAAAAAGATTCAAGCGATCAAATCACTACCTACCGATAGAGCAATTTGGCCGACTACTCTAGGTGTATAACCCTACTGAATTAAAAATACTCCATAGACACTTGAAAGAGGTTATAAGTACTATGTATCCAATTTGGTCGGGTTATAGAGTACCGATCTTACGCGGTGACATCAGCTTACATTATTGAAGAGATAATAATGTAATTGATTAGTGTCACGCCCAGAAAGAACGGACAAAATTTACTTTAAACCTAAATAAATAGAATAAAACACCAAATTTTTGTGATGAATATTACCATCGTTTTTTAAACATCGATATTTTACTGGTACTAATACCTGTTGGGAGAATCCAGGTTATGAATTTAATGCGTCAGATTTATCACAGAACACGGCAAGACGGCAAAATCATTGATAACGATACATAGAAAGATAATAAGGACTAAAAAAGGCCGACCCAGTTCTTATGAGTTTCAGACACACCCTATAGCGCGGGTGATGAAAAAAACGCATACCGACATAAAACTACCGCGTTCCTGTGGATAATGTAAACAAATATGCACGTAAGAAAGCTGAACACACGCAATACTCACCGGCAGAACTCCAAGACGCGTTTTAAACTCGATTTTGAGTCACTTCACACACTTATTGGATAGCGATTGTAACTTACACTAAGCACATAAACGAGGTAACATTATATAAAATAACATTCACAGAACGTTGTTCGTTAATTTTCAAAGCACCAGCACCACCGACATTACGCGTAAAGCATTTATCTCAATAATTCGTTCGTAAAAAAAGAATTTCCGTAACACGCCACCGGAGTAGATCGATGTCGGCGCGAGTTTCGTTTTTTCGCCGTCGCGTCGCCACCGTCGCCTGACATCGGAAGCCACGCTTTAGATGGCGCTGTCGTCTACCATGTTGCAAATTTAGAAATTGAAATTACCCCTAATATCATATAATATTTTATTGCATTGCATTGTACACAATTTTATGGGATTAATATAATAAATAGAAACAATAATTATGGACTATTATTATAGAAAATATTAATTTATTTCTTCAATCTTTATTTCGAACCGCAATAAGAAACTGTATGAGCTGAGTCTTATTCATCTATCAGGCTACAAGCTGAAGTTTGATTTGTAGATAAATATTACAGCTATGATCGTCGTATACCAAAACAAAATTTCATTTTTCCATGAAAAGTCAACAAGACAACAATACGGCCAGCCACAAGTTGAATCTTTCAAAAGATGTAAAACAAAACATTATTGTACTCAGCCTTTTGAATGGTATATTCTCTCTAAATAACTCTGTGCAAATTATCCTCATCACCATCCTTCTAACCTTTATTTAATGCTTGTGTTGCGACTGGTCGACTTGCTGGCTGTGGTTTCGTAAATTTTATTTATATTTTCACTCCTATATGCCTGAATCACCTTGTACGTCCTAGTAATCATGCACATTTTTTTTTATCATTGATTGTATGCGCCATTTCACCGATGTAATTGAATTAAAGAGGAGGTTTGCTACTACTTTAATAATGCTTGAGTACTAACTTCGACGCCAAAACATAATGAGTGTGCACTGGCTGACATATAGCAATGTGGATTTATTTAATTTAAGCAAAATAAAGATTTTGTTTATATAACATTTTACCTATCATAAATTAACAGACAGAAACGTGTTGCTGTTGCGGGGAGTTGCGGGGATGTTGCGCCGTTTCTTCTTCCCAGCCAAAACCCTAGGCGTTTTGGAGGCTGTCTTAATGTAAACGTGACGTTCAAAAAGTACTACCTAGTAGTCTATCTTGAATAAATTATTTTGACTTTGACTTTAATAAAGAAATAAATAAATAACCCTCCTCCTTCGGCAGTCGGGTAATAGTGGCAATAAAACGCTTATTTCTTTTTTTGCTTTCTTGCAGTTTAGCCAAATTAATTATTAATCACATTGTCAATAAATCGTACCAATAATAACAAACTTGTCTTATTAGTTGTATTTATTTTTTAGTAATTTTATTAGGTTTAATTATTTATTATTTTGAGTAAATTCACAAAGATAATATTTTATGAAATAAGTTATAGAAAATAAGTTATTTGCTTCAATATTGCATTTTGTAGTACCTGTAATAATAGTTGTAAGTAATGGATATAAATAAATAAATGAATAAACTTTCCTTCATCTTACCGAATAAACACCAATATTTCAAGGATTTTGTCCTTACTTGACAGCACAGATGGTAGCGTTTCTTTACACGCATAAAACTTAAAATTTAAAATTATTTACAGCTGGGCGTACATGTATACAGATCCATTGTTTAAAAAATGTATCAATTTAAATATTATTGGAATACATTGGAATTCAAGTTCGATCGATTAGTTATTTTCATAGTTATCGATAGGTCAGTTTTTGATTACATTTGCTTTGTAACGTAATAGATAGAACGAAACGCAAAATATCGTTACAACTTCGAGTCATTCATTCTTTTTCATTCATTCACTTCCAAAATGGCGTTGGACTGAGTTGTGCGTTATTGTTACTTTTTGTTTTTGTAAAATTTTAAAACTGTTGACTTGAAACCGAGGTAAATATTTGTCTAATATCTTTACCACTCCTCAATCTATTCTTTAAATACATGCATTAATGTTAGAAAAAAATATTTTACAGGTTAAAATGGGTCGTTCGCCCAGCCCGCGGCGGCGCGATGACAGGCGTCGCGATCGTGATAGAGATCGAGATAGGGACCGCGAGAGGCGGAGACCTCGCACCCGGTCCCGTTCGCGGTCTCTGGACCGGAGAAGGCGCACCCCAGACCGCCGGCGCAGCCCCTCGCCGCGCCGCCGCCGCTCCCGCTCGCCGTCTCCAGGCCCGTCGACCTCCTTCGTGAAGCCAAAGAAAACTTTCGGCGAGCGGCCGATAGTCACCCCCGCGGATTTGGAAGGTAAATCTCCCGAGGAGCAAGAAATGTTAAAAGTAATGGGGTTTTGTGGCTTTGACACGACAAAAGGCAAAAAGGTTGAGGATAATGTCGAGGGCGACGTCCATGTGGTCTTAAAACGTAAGTACAGACAGTATATGAACAGGAAGGGCGGGTTCAACAGGCCTCTTGACTTTGTGGCGTGACACCTCGGTCAACGCACAGCAATTTTACACCATATTGGTCCATATGTGATATTTTTGATAGCTTGGTTATATATGAACATTATTTACTACTGAGACTGCTTAGATATAGGATATTGCTTCGAAACTTTCAGGCAATTTAATGGGCATCTATAGGCAATGTCTGACCCACTTCACAAGCTCTTTCTTGATAATGTGGTCTAAAACATGCCTATATACTATGAATATGGGCCTACTCAGCCCAATGCCAATGATTGCAGTCTTATAAATAAAAAAAAGAGCTCTTCATATTACTTCACATGAATAAGTGCTTATATTGGGGTATCAGGGTAGCGATCAACTTGTAATTATGGGCTCGCTTTGGGTACTAAAGAAGCGGAGCTATCTAGAAGCTAAAGTATTAATAGGTACCGCAAGTGTTTGCAAGACAGTTAAGTTTTTTCCTTAGGACATACACCAGTACATTTAATTTAAAAAATATCTCGTTAAATTTTAAACTACTAAATACTGTTCCATAAGTTCACAATTGTAATAATTTGCATTGCCATAATTATTAACTACCAACCGGTACCTACAGTATTAAATTGTTAAACATTTTCATGGGAACCATTTCAAAATACTATTTAAAAGAGATGGGTTTTAAATAGGACACTAAAATGTAACTTCCTGAGGGGTCATCAGAATGGATGGGACAGTCACTTGGTTATGTTAAAATCTCCCATGATTCACATTGGCATTGAATTCTGTGAAAAACCAGTTATTTACAAAACTAAAACTGGTTCCACCCCATAGAAGTACAACATGTGTAAACAAGTTTTTTATAGGCTTTCTTGTTGAACGAAAACAATAATTCAAAATAAGTAAAACTTTAAAGGTCTTACTGAAAAATATTTTATAATCAGTGTATAGTTTGACTCTTTCTTGTTCTCATTTCATTGAATTTAGTATTTAAATAAAGTAAGACACAACTGTAAATATACACAGATTATACAATGTTTAGTTAGTAAAACCTATGTAAAATTAAACAAATAATGCCATAATTATTTCGATTTTCATAAGCTCCATTATTATATAAATACCATGGCCATGATATGAAGAAGATAAGATCTTTTTCATCATTTTCGAATACTTACATTAAAATTATGGTGAATGTGCCACAACTTAATTAAACTTAAGGTAACTGCAACAACAATGTTCATATAAAACCAAGCCTTTGCGTCAACTTTTTTACTTAGAATTAAGTGTTAAACATTGTTCCAATCTCACATAGTTTTAAGAGATATGGCTGTGATATCATCTATTTAATAATTTTACTATAAACTTTAAAAAATATTAATGCTCACACTATGTAAAATTCTTAAAAGTTAAACTATAGTTTTTATAAAATTTAATTATGTTATTGAAATATATCTGTAATGAGAATGACAACCCATATTTTTTTCGAAGATATTTTTTTCCTAAAACCTAGTTAGACCAAAGGTATATGTCTAAAATCTTGACAAAATGATAAAACTACAATTTTTATTTTATTACTATTGCAGCCATAACTCTTAAATTTTCCGATGCTTTAGATGCTATACTTCAGAAATACGTTTTTAAAACTGTAGATGTACTTTTGTGTAACACAATAATCAAGCAATTCAAATTAACTCACCAAAACATCAAATTATTATACAAAATTGTGCTAGCACTTTGTTAGTGCCGTGTTGCAATTGTGTGAGGGAGATGGCGGCATAGATGATGAATAGCGCCATAGATGATGAATAGCGCCATTTCTCTCTATCAAGAGGACAACGAGGGCACATTTTTCTTAATTATCTGCGTTTCTGAAGTTCTGCATCTAAGTGTTTAGTGTTTAAGTTAGTAATAAGTCCGTTATACAGTACCCGCGCGCAGCCCCCGCCCGCGCGGGCCCAGTCAGCGCTCCTGCGCAACCAAGAAGCCGCTTGAAATGAGTACGGGCATGACGACATCATTTTTCTGGTCTGTCGGCGTTGAGTTACGGAAATCGGTCAAATCTGTTATTATTCTCGAATTTTTGACAAAAGTTATTCTAAATTTCATCTGTTCTTGTATCATACATAGAAATGTTACAAAACAGGGTGAAAATGTAGTTGTTTTGGTGTATTGATTACATTTCAATATCTTCGGGTTTGAAAATTAGAAAAAGCACTATTGTGCACATTTACGCATTACGCGAGATTTTTTTCTATAGTGAGTCGTATATACTCCACTAAATTTTCCGCATGATTTTATACACTCAAACTTTTAGACCGAACTTTATACAACTCACTATACCCCCGAAATTGCTGAACGGTTTCCGAAAGAACTCTTTTTGAACGACAGACCTAACTATAAGACTGAAGATACTCGCACAAGTTGTAAGTTAACCGCACGGCGCAACTCTAGTTAGTAGATGATATATTTATACACACATATACACCCCCTCCCCCCAAACTCACCCCTTATCCTCCACAATGTACAATAGTTTAAGGTCGTTACGTCAGAATGTAATGTTTTTGGTAAAAAATAAGTGAAATGGATTTTGACGGAGATTCGATCATAAATAGTCAAACTGGCTGTTTGTGAACGTGCCTCCAAGTTTGGATTAAATAAGGATTTTCTGGCAACACAGCCTTTTTGGGTTGCCAAGCTTTGATGAAATTTCTAATATTTAAAAGTCTTACAAAATCCTTTTCAACGTAAAATTTTACGAAATAACAATGCATTCTGTCGTGTCGATCTCCGATATACAATAATATACAATGGTTAAATATATTTTTTATGTATATTATTAAAGCACGCGCCGTGTGGGTGCGGGTAGCTACTCCATCGTCCCCGTACACATTTCAGGTAGTTTGTCAATACATCTGCCCTTTAGAATGAATCTCAAAAAAATCCAAAATTGCACTGCACCATTTTGCACAATAAAATGAAAGAAAAAAATCTAATCACTGAATGAAATGTTTGTAAAGCCCCATTTTCATTTTTATAAACATTCGTTTCAGTGACAATTTAAAAAAAGTGTTTGTAAAAAGTACCGAAAAATGTAACCGTACGTGGTACTTTTTGGCGCCAATTTTGACATACGGACGCCATGTTTCTTTAAACCACAGAATATTTTGTATAGTTTCAAATACAGATTTTAATCTTTAATTTACAGACTCATTTGTGTTTATATTCAATTATTAAGTTCAATTAACTTTAAAAAACTTTTGTAATAGTTTATACGAAATTAATTATGCATTGAACAATTTAGTTTAAAAAGCTTTAGTTATTTGAACTGTTTGGTAAAAATATGATAATTATGTAAAGATCATACCTGATATCATGACTGGTAGAAAATGAATTAGGCATTAAGTGCGCCTTTGTACTATATTTGTGCATAAAGCATTAAAAAAAAAAATAAAGATATCAAAATTCTTTACTTCTTTAGTTCAATTAGTCAGAATGTAATATCACCAAATTCTGCTGCTGAACAGTTTTCAGCGATGAACAGAAAGGATTCATTCCCAATGTACATACCACGAATTATTTATACTTATTTAAAAATAAAAATAAGAAAAAATATGTAATTTAAATTCAAAACATCTTTTTCTAGATCAGCATTGGAAGTAAGCACTCACAAATATTTTGCAAAATGTAAAAAAAAAATCAATTTTCTTGCATTCATCAAAAGATCATGAAAGATCAATTTCAATGATTTACACATTTTATGAAGCTCAATTCTCGATCATCAAAATAAGCGTTAAATCTATCTTCCATGCTGATTTTGCAAATTGAGAGGATTTGTAACATTTTCGTGTGTTAAATATTTCTTTATGTATAAGTAGTTTAGGAATGTAAAAATTGTATTAAATTAAAATCCTTGGTAATTTGCGTTAGTCGATATCTTAATAATATATTATGTAATAATTTCTGTATATAATGCCTTTAGGTTGCTTCATTTTAAATTCTTCTTTAGTGTACAGGGAAGCGGAAAATTAACATGTAGCCATATAAAAAAATAATACTTTAGTTCCATCACGTTAGATTCCACTGTAATATCTCATTTTCTATAATATTTTTTTCATTCCGATGTCTCGCCCCTGTGGGAGTACATTAGTACACCGCTGAAACAGGCGTGATAGTGTATCTTCGTATTGCTGTTTATTCATAAGTGATTAAGGGCAACTATGTGTGTTTTTCTTTTTCAAAATTCGTTTTCGTAATGTATTTCTAAATGTCGTTTGGCTAATCTATACAGTAAACATTATTTTATTATGCTTATTTGTAAATTTCGATGGATATTTGATTAAACCTAACATATAATTATAATATACAGAGAATTTAAATGTATAATTTTAAAATTATATTTAAGATGTCGACAATTAAGTTTAATTTCGGAGAGTACGTTATTATTTTGGTTCATAAAATAGATATTGTATAGTTTTTTAGTTCTCTGTACATTTTATGTATAAAAATTTAATTTTTGTTAACCAAGGATGCCAAATGAATAAATCATTTTGGATTTAAACTATTGTTTCATTGAATTTTTTGGAGTACACTATTATTTATCTCTGGCAACACTTACACAGCAAAATCAAATGAAATAAAATAAGTCATAAGTTTAATTTATTTCAGCTTACTCAACATTTATTATTACAACATATTTTTTACATAATATGGAATGTGGTTCTTGCAACTATTTTAGAAATGAAGGTCAAACATTGGAAGGTGAACATTGTGTCAAATCCTTATAATTAGTCTGTAGAGAAAAACCGTTTGACTTATTCAAACTAAGTTTATAGCTCTTTCTGACAAACGAATCAAAAATAACAGAAAATATTAATGTTAAAGTACCTATCACAAATTAAAAAAATATGAGATTCACAATAATCACTATAAATAATAAAATAATCACAATACCATATAAATACTGATCAAAATTAAATACAATCTTTAGGAACTTTAAGCGACTATGATTTACAATACAAACTATTTTTAAAATAAATAATGGTGGTGGTACAGTCAGCAATGAAAGTCGCTGAACACGATGCAATTTTCAAAACGCTTTAAATTTTTTTTATTATCTAGAAGTTACTGACCCGATACGGTACAACGACTTCTTTGTATATAAGATAATTACTAGCTTTACCTTCAACAAGAAGTTAATTAAAAGTTTTGGTGGTGATGTTATCAAAATTTGGTTGTGTTCAGGGACTTTCGTTGGTGACCGTACTAAGTGATATTCAGAGGCAACGCAACTGAAGAATAATTCTCGGAATTTATATATTTGAATGAATATAAAACTGACAGCATTTTATAGTGTATCGATGATCAAACACCAATGCAGTTCTAGGATGGCCTTTTTTGGAGAAATGTCCATCTAATTGTGGTATGTATGCCACTCGCCTCTTTGTCCAATATTACAATTAGTTGCGTACTAACCTAAGAATTAATAATGACTATAATACATTTGGGAGCTTTGGAAATAAAAAGTCATTACTTGGATGGATGTAAAATAAAACTATTAGCTTGGTATACCCCTCAGGTCTTACTAATAAATGTTGTATAAGCTAAATTGAATAAGTATGTAATTACAAATAGTTGCTATTTTGTTCCAATGTTTTTTTTAGGGTTGTTAACGCACAAGTGATACCCCTGGTGTTGCAAGCGTCTATAGGCTACGGTAACCGCTTACCATCAATCCTCCTAGTGTCAATAAATTTGTATATTTTGTGTTCCGAGTGTAATTTATCTCCACTAAGTAATTCCTGGTCGGCCACGTTAAATCTGGCGCCCAACGTGGGGCCAAACGCGGCGTGAGGCTTGAGGCGCGGAGAAGGAGCGGCGAGCGCGGACCATGTCACACTAACGTGCATAAACGCCTGCTACGGATCGGGAGAGAGGTGGACAATTCTCTCTCCCTTTCCGCCGCCTCTTTTGCAAGCATGACTTGACAAGCGCTCTCGGTCACCATGGATCGAATGAGTTGTAATTTAGCCTGATAATTCGGAAATTGACAATACTGAATTTTAGTTTTTTTTTTCTATATTAACGCCCTTTATTTAGAATTGTATTTTTAAAATCATCATCAACTCATATACAGTCTCACTGCTGGGCACGGGTCTCCTCTCATATTGAGAGGGATTAGGTTATAGTCCACCACGCTGGCCTAGTGCGAGTTGGCAGACTTCACAAACCGTCGAGAAAAATCTCTAAGGTATGCAGGTTTCCTCACGATGTTTTCCTTCACCGTTTAAGCGAGTGATAATTAGTTATGAATACGCACATGAATTCGAAAAGTCAGAGGTGCGTGCCTTGGGTTTGAACTCGAGACTTTCGACTTGGCAGTCCAATGGTCATACCACTAGGCTATCATTGCTCATAAGCTCTGTAGGCATACATACTGACAGCTTATACAACATTTACTAGTAAAGGGGATTTCTGTATAATCTTGTATAACTCTATTTGGGTATAAGCATTAGATATGTATAATTATGGTACACGACACTTAAATCACATTTAACATACAAACTTTATTATATACAATGACTTTTAGTTATTTATTATCATATTTCTGTCAAGACCGAATTTAGTTATAACTATTGGTTACGTGTTACAAACTTACAATGAGTTTCAAATAAGAATAGGAACGTCAATGACCTCGAATGACCGCCATCTGTCAAAAAGTACAGCTTGCAAAGAAAATTAATTCTTGCAAATAAAATTTCAAAAGATCTTTCTTTCGAAATTTTAATACTTTTTATAATATATTTATGTCTATCTTCGTCAGTGGCGTGCATTCCATAAAGACAAAAAGACACTGCCTACCCTACTTAAATCAGTTAAGATTTATAAACTTTTTTTACGATATTATCAATAAAGACAAAAATCTTAAATCAGCTGTTGACATGTAGTGGTATATATTGTTACCTACAGTATCGCTCGTTTACTACAAAAACGCAATTTCGTGCTGTACAATTTCTCCGCCACGGGAGTCGGGAAAGTCACAAACTATTTTTGGCTAAATGTTTGTATGTGTGCTCTCATGATCATGCTCATCAAATAGGTGTGCGTTCCTATGAATACGTGGCACACAATGTCAATAATAACGCACACAAGCGCACGAATAGACAGTGCCTAACCTGTGGTTTAGATGTAAGTATTAAACAACACGACAAATTACGATTCTTGCCGAACTTTTCCGAACCTATTTTTTTAAATAGTTTCATAACCTTCGTAACTATTTAAAAAAATAGCATTTTTTAATTGAATTCTTGAATTGAAAAGCCCCATTACTTTTTGTCGTATTATTTTTTATATTGAGTCGCCATTGTTTGTTTGTTTTCTTTTGGTTGTGAGCTATATATTCCTATTACATAGCAAGTATTTAGGATTGTATCGTTGATAATATAGTGTGAAAAATGGATCCTATTCACTGGTGAAGTAGTTCAGGTGGTGTGTGTATAGAGAAAATAAAAAATTACATATGCGTAAGTATTCAAAACTTCAGTGAAAAAAACAAAGCGATCGTGGAAGGTTTTTTGGTGGTCGTAAATTCAATACAAAACAATATGATTCATATATTATTGGCTCACAGGTTGCATTTCTCTTGTCTACTATCAAACAATAAAAACATCCTAGGCACGATGCCGGATACGCCGATATTCATTATGAGCTATCTGAAAAATACTTAGAAGCTTCCCATATTTTTGGAAAAAATCGTAGGTATTGGTAGACGCGTTTAAATTCTCAGATACAAATCGACATTGATAGATATGTCGCGAAAGTCGATCGGAACATTGTTTGCTTTTTGGAGAAACAAGAGCTCGCTTTTCGTGGAAGTGACTAATCTGTGTCGTCAATGAATAAGGGTACTAGACACGGTAACTAAACTTGCTCGCGAAATACTGATAGTTTTGGAAAATAATTTACTAAATTGCACTAGCTTTTAATTAGATTCAAAATGACCTTATCTCTAGTGTAGCGTCTGTAAATTTAGGAACAATAAAATAACAAAGGTCGATTCGACACACCAGGTGTAAGCGGAAAAAAGCTTATAATTTTTTCTGCCTACCCTATCTGAAAACTCTGTGCACGCCACTGATCTTCGTCACGAATCTCGTGGGTCCGAATAGGGCATGTCCCCTACCGACGATCCTTTAAGGCTTTAGGCACTATATAAGAAAGTTACAGAGCTAGAAGAGGGGACCAGCTCCTTAGATTAACCGCTCTTGGGAAACTTGCATTCAATGTAATAACAAAATTCAGTCTGACATTACATAATTATTTCTTATTAATATTAAATATAAATCTGTGTTATCCTCATTAGCAGGCTCAGCATTAAAACCATAAAAGGTTATGTGGCCACCATCACGCCTGTATCCCCGGTCATGTCGTGTACAGACGCCAGCAGATCAAGCTATCCAAAACTGTAAAATTTTCCCAATTGAATATGAACCAATAAGCTTTGACTTACAGTTGAAAATCTATCAAAGAAATTTGGCAGATTGTGGTAGCTTGATGTGCTGGCGTCTGTACATAGTGTTTTATTTCTCATGCAACAGGCAGCGAGCCATTAAGTGGGGACAAAACTCCAAGCTGCTACTAAGAAAAATCCAATAACAACCTTGTGATTGCCACGGACGTGTATAGACGTCAAATTAAAACTTTCACACGACGCCAACGACGGCATGGCACTTCAAAAATACAACTTTTACTTGTTCAAAATAAATATACAAAAATATGTTTTAAAGTGCTTTTTTTAACCAATTATTAGATATTAGAATTTGTCGCTTGGCGTAGAGAGCACAGCTTTTCGTTATTCACATGGCGATCAAGTCAATAGGTTAATAATCCAATAACCCGACTTTTTTTTGCGAGGAGGAAACTTTCAAAAGTCTACCGTTTTGCTGGGGGGGCAGGCTGGGGTTTGTGGTATTTTTACTGCACTAAAACCTCCCCGGTGGCCATCTTCAGCACAATATTGGGGAATCCGGGATCTAAGTATTCTTCCAGAATCCTCCTGTGTCATCGCTATCAAAGCCCATCCCAGGGAAGGCCCTTTCCCTATCCCATATCCCACATGCCGCCGTAACAGTATCACCTGGGAATCGATCTTAGGACCTAGAAGCTGTGCTTGTGACTTCGGGGATAAGGCGTGATAGTATGTTATGTAAACACTGGTTTTACTGACTGGAGATTCGATAAACACTGTTGGTTGTAATATTATGGCTACAGAATTATGCTAAAATTCATATTCTATTGTAAAGCCACATATCTATTATGTGAATGACATAACACCCATATGTGTGTATGACGTAACAACTATATGTGTGTATGACAAGATGTTCATGTGTGTGTATGACAAACGCCAATATGTGTGTATGACAAAACACCAATATGTGTGTATGACATAACACCCATATGTTTGTATGACAAACACCAATATGTATGTATGACAAACGCCAATATGTGTGTATGACATAACACTCATATATTATGTTTGTATGAATTAACACCCTTAATTGTGTATGACATAACACCCATATGTTTGTATGACAAAACACCAATATGTGTGTATGACAAAACACCAATATGTGTGTATGACAAAACACCAATATGTGTGTATGACAAAACACCAATATGTGTGTATGACATAACACCCATATGTTTGTATGACAAACACCAATATGTATGTATGACAAACGCCAATATGTGTGTATGACATAACACTCATATATTATGTTTGTATGAATTAACACCCTTAATTGTGTATGACATAACACCCATATGTTTGTATGACAAAACACCAATATGTGTGTATGACAAAACACCAATATGTGTGTATGACAAAACACCAATATGTGTGTATGACAAAACACCAATATGTGTGTATGACATAACACCAATATGTGTGTATGACAAAACACCAATATGTGTGTATGAAATAACACCAATGTGTGTATGACCTACACCCACAGGTAGGTATGAATGGAATGGCACCCATAGATAAATCTATTACGGCATCGTGCATGGTAACTATTATTTTTAGCTTTATTATTGCATTGAAAGGCAATAGTGTCCGTTATAAAGTTTGTAATGGATTAATCAATTTCTGACATTTGCGTGTATAAACAAAGACATTGAAATAAATATGTTTTTCGGATTTTACCGCGTTATATTAATATTATTAAATCCTGACACTTTGAATACTTTACAGCATTAAAATAATCTGTAAGAAATAGTTACATTTCAAATGTACGATATTAAATTTAAAAAATTTTACAGAACGGACATAAAAAAATCTTAATAATTTTGCCGATACACAGTTGCCTTTCAACGTTTAACACGGTTGATAAGTATATAATTTGATTAGTATACCGCTTCAACATCAACCAACCCTATCTATGAGCATACCGGTTGACTAACGTACCGGTATTAGAATATCACTAATACATTTACCTCTTACTTACAATATTTGTCATATAACTCTGGTTTTGGGTGAGCATACCGCTAGTGAATAAACCTGTTGAGTATAGTACGACCATGTTTTAAGTCACAATGATCTGACTTTTTTAATTTTAGCTGACTGCAGACACGTAAAACATAATAGATAACTAAAGCCTCCAAGTATTTTTATAACATTTATACAATCGGTTAAGATATCGACCTATTTTCCATCTTATGCTCTTATTAATAAAGGTGAAACGTGTTTAACAAATGATCTAATTTCAGGTAACAAGTTGATTAAATTCTCATATTATTATGACTTACCTCGTGGTATTACTATACTAAACTATTGTAGTACAGGTATTGATGAGCGTACTTCTTGGTAACAATACCACTTGGCTATGATACCGTTACTTAAAACGGTGCGGCCTCGTCGAGCGTGTGCAGCCAGTTGAATATCATCATGTTTCGCTCGTATTTCGATAGGGGGCGCCCTCGCTCGCGTTCTAAATCAGCCGCGGTTAAGGCGAGGTGCGCCGCTTCTGCAATATATTATGACAAAGTGATGAATTATTACATTTTGCTTGGGCATCTTTATTTTAAGAGAGGTAGGAAATAGTGGGAGTAATTCCACACAAATTAGAGCTGGCCGTTTATAGATGTACCTCTACCTTGCAGAAAATCAAAGTGAAATAACACTGCTTTGAGCTGTGTTGTGTTCCTAACGATGAGCAAGGTTGCCAGTGCTCCGCGAGGAAACGTTGTGTTGGCCGTGGGGGGATTTCGACCCTTATACTGCCAACACAACTATTCCTCTTTCAATACAGGGTCGTCAATGCGCAAGTGATACCCCTGGTGTTACAAGCGTCTATAGGCTACAGTACCCGCTTACCATCAGGTGGGCCGTATAGTTGTTTGAAAGTGTATCCATGTCCGCTACACGTATACGTACCGGGGTGCACGTAGCGAGCATGCGGCGGCCGAGGTACAGACAGCGTGCGAGGACCAGCACCGGACACTCCCGACACCGCTGACACCGCCGACACCGCCGCCGCCTGGACACATATTAAAATTACTTCAATGCGATGGAGGAGCTTTATCTTGGGTAGGGCTTTGCCCAGCAGTAGGACACAAAAATATGGCACAACATGTACAAAGGCCAGCACATCAAGCTACCATAAACTGTCAAAGTATGTCACCAAAATCTGCCCAAATGATGTACCGAGGGTACACTTATTAAAAAAAATACCCTGTATTACGCTAGTTACAACTCTAGTCATACTTTTTTTATGCTCACTAGGGGATGAGAAAAAATAACTTTAAATTTGAAAAAACGCACACCATTTTAACACACTAGTATCAGTTTCTTAGTGATTTCATAGTAAAAACTGTCAACTTGACAGCTGTCATGTACCTCGGGTACAAATTTGGGCTGAGTTGTATGGACTTTTGATGAACTCATTTCTTTGATCGATTTCCAACTTTAATCCAATAAAATAAGGTTCAGATTCAATTAAGAAAATGTGACAGTTTGTACGTAAGGCAAGGCAAGGGTGGGACTCGCGGTGGCCTAGCGGTCATAGCGTCTGGTGTACCCAACCAGAAGACGCAGGTTCGAATCCTGCCCGCGGTCGAATTTTCCCTTCACTAAATAACTTTAAAATCTTAGCATGGAAAATTACAAAAATATATTCCACTATGATATTCAACCGCATCCGGTTTGATGGAAGCCGACTTCAATATAAATAGTTAAGATAATGGAGTTAATATTTCAGATGTTACCTCCAACCGGTCCAGGTTAAAGTCGGACTGCGACATCCGCTCCAAGGCCCTGTACGTCGTCAGCAGCCGCCGCTTTATGTAGCTCTGTCTCACCTGCAAGTTGTAGCCACATGTTAACAAATTTATTTTAAACAGAGACATTTAGGCAGAGATGGAGGCAATACTTAATGTTTTTATTAGGTAAAGACTACGATAATAGATAAATAAATATTATAATTTATTAGTTAGTTTAAACATATCTATTTTACTTCTACGAATCACGGAACAGTTACGTTCTCAAGTAGCTGTCAAAAGTAAAATAAACGGTTGGACGGAGTATAATATTAGTAATAACCGAGCTTGTACACTAAAGACAAATAAAAATCTTGTTTTTGTTTGTTTGGGATGTGAGTGAAGTCATGTGCAATGTGCAATAGTATAAAAAGTAATTAGATACCTTCTTGTTGTCGCTGGGCAGAGCACGAAGCGGCGGACCTGCCAGCGCGCGCTGCGGGGAGGGCAGCTGAGACCCACCCACTGTACATAGGTTTACACTATACATTAATATACATTACGAGAGGTAGGGCATAGTGGGAGTAATCCCACTCAAAATGGAGCTGCCCGACTGGGGAAGTACCTCCGCCTTGTAGAAAATCGAAGTGAAATAACACTGCTGCTGCTGCAGCTGCGTTGTGTACGGTGAGCAAGCTTGTCAGTGCTCCGCGAGGAAACGTTTTAACAGTGGGGGACTTTGACCTTTATACTTCCAACCCAACTATTCCTCTTTCGTTGTACAGGGTCGTCAACGCGCAAGTGATGTTGCAAGCGTCTATAGGCTACGGTACCCGCTTACCATCAGGTAGGCAGTATGCTTGTTTGCCACCTTAGTGGTATAAAACAAACGTACCTGCTACCCACGTGCTACAGGAGCGCGAGGCCGTACTGAGTGTGAGGGCTTCTAGTGCGGCGCACAGGCCTACTTCCGAAGTCGCGCTGAAATAAAAAGCAATTTTTTTTTCAGTCAAAGTTCATAACTAGGTTGTACATATTTACGTGGCGAATTTCACGGATTCCATGGCCAGAACTATAGAGCAAGTGAAAGTAAGTGCAGTTTTTAGCCAGTTCACTCCACAGTTTAGTTGTGCGAGGCAGAAAGTTTCTAGAGAAACGTACAGTAGTGGACTGCCAACCATCTAGGTGATGGAGATGGAACTGCTATCGCGTGGAACGATGGCGGAAAGTAGCCGCAGGGATCAATCCGAACAATTCCTCGGAGCATTCCCCATAGTACATGCGATAGAAGATGCATAGCGAGGCCACATCTCTACGCAACGCCAAGGGGTTTATTAGCCGGTTTAAAATATCTTGGCAGTCGACGATTCGAATCGCTCTCCGTTGGATGCAGTCCAGAGGGAGAAGTTGGTACTGGGGTGCCCCTGCCCAGAGATGCGAACAGTATTCCATATCGAATACTGTTCGCATATAAGTATATATTTTATATACTTGCATCTTACCAACACACTTGCATATTACCAGCACACTTGCATCTTACCAGTACTTACACTTGCATCTTACCAGCACACTTGCATATTACCAGCACACTTGCATCTTACCAGTACACTTGCATATTACCAGCACACTTGCATCTTACCAGTACACTTGCATCTTACCAGCACACTTGCATCTTACCAGCACACTTGCATATTACCAGCACACTTGCATCTTACCAGTACACTTGCATCTTACCAGTACACTTGCATTGTATTAGTACATTTGCACTCTAATAGCTCAGTTTCAGTTTTAGTGACCTGCGGAGCGGCTGCGGCGTGTCGCGGCAGTGCGCGACGTCGGCGGCGCTGAAGGAGCGGCGCAGGCCCAGCTGCGCACACAGCGCGGCGCACCCCGCCAGCAAGTCGCGGCAGTTGTCCGCCGACTGTAGCGGCAGGGACGAGGACGACGGCCTCCTACCATACAACACTAGCTTTATACTTCATCTCAGTACAAATGTACACCCACAATAAAAAATTTGATAACTTTAAAGAGAGGTGGGGCATAGTAGGATTATTACCTCCCAAATTGGAGTTGCCCGCCTGAGGAAGTACCTACGCCTTGCAGAAAATCGAAGTAAAATAACACTGCTTTGAGCTGTTGTGTTCCTTACGGTTAGCAAGGGTGCTAGTGCCCCGGGAGGAAACGTTGTGTTGGCAGCAGGGGGACTTTGACAATTATACTGTTTATCCAACTCAACTATTCCTCTTTCATTTTACAGGGTCTGCAACGCGCGTCATAGTTTATAGGCTACGGTAACCGCTTATGCGTCTGAAGTCTGCCAAACCGCATTAGGCCAGCGTGGTCGACTAATCCCTCTGGATTAGGCTATATATTGATAGCAATATGAGAGGAGACCCGTGCCAAACAGTGGGTTGATGATGAAGCAATAATGTGCTGACATTGTTGTATTCCTGTCAATGTTTTATTATTAGCCTGTGCTGTCCCATTGCTGGGCAAACGCCTCCCTCCATTCCTTCCAACGGTCGCGATAGTGCGCTACTTCTTTCCAATTCTCAAGGAAGATATCTAGTTCGTCCCGCCATCTCCTTCGTGGTCTGCCGCGACCCCGTGTCGCTGTTTTAGGGCACCAATCCTGAGCTTTTCGGGATCTTTTCTTTTCGTTGGACACGCGACAAACATGTCCTGCCCAGTCCCATTTAAGTTGGGCAGCCATTTGAGCCACGTCAATAATTTGTGTTTTGGAGCGCAGTGTAGTGTTTCGAACGTGATCTGTTAATTTAACACCGCGCTCCATAGCACGTTGGCAGACCTTGAGTTTGGACGCCATGTTTACTTACTTAAAAGTTTTGCTGTCTGGGTTAGGGCTGGCGACGCGGAGCGATGGGTCGGGCCCCTGTCCTGCCTGCAAGAAAACACATTTACATCAGCCACATATGTAAAGTGGCTATGCAAGTCTCAAGACGTACGTCCAAATGCGGCCGCGAATCTAGATTATTTAGGGCAAGTAGCCAGCTCTGATCTCTTAGTAAAGACACAGTAAGCTGTTAATGTGTATTTTTTGTAATATAAAAGAGTTATAGGTTTATCGTAGTGTCGGTGAAACATTCTGTAGCTGGAAAGGCGTGTCGTCGAAAGTGGCGTAGATGAAAGTTTCTGTCGGTGAAATGTCCGTGGGTTTACGACTGTTGGGGAAACGGAAATAAATTAATCTTCCTGTCGACGAACAGTCCAATGGTGAATCGGTCTTAGGAGAACTATTGCGAATTCCTCGTGGCAGGCAGGCTAGTCTCCCTGGGCAGCCTCACTATCTACCTTCTAGCGACATCTATTGATCGCGGCATGAAACATTGTTGTGAAACTCATGCAGAGACAATAAAAGTAAAAGGGTTACCTTACAAGCGAGCAGCCGCAGCACCCTGGCGTCCGAAGCGGCCGAGGAGACGCTGAAGAGTGACAGGTCCGTGGTCACGGACTCGTGTGAGGGGGAGCGCGCCACCCCCCCGCGCCACGCCTCTGGCGTGCACATGTCGACTGGAAACATACAATTAAACAACTATTTACTGGTGGGCATGGGACTTCTCAGTGATAGCCTAGTGATATTACCATTGGACTGCCAAGTCAAAGGCCTCGAGTTCGAATCCAAGGCACGCACCTCTGACTTTTCAAATTCATGTGCGTATTAATAATTAATTATCACTCGCTTAAACGGTGAAGGAAAACATCGTGAGGAAACCTGCATGCCTTAGAGATTTTTCTCGACGGTGTGTGAAGTCTGCCAACCAGCACTAGGCCCGCGGTGTATACTATAGCCTAATCCCTCTCATTCTGTGAGAGGAGATCTGTGCCCAGCAGTGGGACAGTATATGGGTTGATGATGATGGTGGGACTTCTCTCCGAATGAGAGGGCTATAGTCCACCATGATGGCCTAATGTTCGACATGACTTTCCTTCAAAATCATCCAAACTGACAAATGGCAGATCTACCAATTGTACTGGTAAATTGGACCAGAACTTGAGTCTACAAAATCTTACATTATCATTATCACAGCCCAAGATTTGGTCCAACTCCAAAAGTACATTAAAAATGGGGAAATGCCAGAGGAGTGCAGCAAAACATGATTTACAGTTGATATTGGTAGTAATTAATCGGGAAACTTTTGGAAAATTCTAGGTAGTATAGGATCCTTATATGATCCGACGATCCTAGGAGGCATATCAAAGAAACTCTCGGTTTAAAGAAACTTTAGGACTTTACTCTTCCAAGGTCAAGGGAAATCTGACACAAACATTAATCACTTTTTTCACTAGACATTCTACAATAATTTCAAATGATTGCTTCTTTTTAAATCAGATTGTCATATGCTGACTCCTTATAGCGACCTCTACAGTGCTTATCTTTGTCATTCAACCTATTTTTACAACACACTTGCTACTTATATCTAGACTGAATGTTTCGATTAGGTAACAAAATTCCCATGTAACAGTTATGAACACATAGATACCCCTCCATGCCTCAGAAAGCATGTAAAGCCGTAGACCCTACAGGACTAACAAATTGTCATACAAACACCTATGACAATCATTAGTGGTAGTCAGAAGCCAAAAAAGCCTGACAACCAGTCTATACTCAGGATATTCAGGATATTAGCTCCACAAGGAAACATTGTGTTGGAAGTGGGGGGACTTTGACCCTTATACTGCCAACCCAACTATTCCTCTTTCAATACAGGGTCGGCAACGCGCAGGTGATACCCCTGGTGTTACAAGCGTTTATAAGCTACGGTAACCGCTTACCATCAGGTGGGACGTATGCTTGTTTGCCACCTTAGTGGTATAAAAAAAAATGGTATTGCCCAGCAATTGAGTTGCAGAAGTCTGAAAGCAGTCACTTTATGTAAAATACTGATACCTATTCAACGACATCTGGTTAGACTGGAAGTTGATACCAACATAGTCGGGAACAGGCTCGGAGTATCATGGTGGTGTTATATTACTTCAAGTGTGAATTTTTCTGTCAGTCTATTTTCTATAATATGCAGCCATAGTGTATATAAACAAGAAATCTTATACTATAATAATTATATTATTTTAATATAGTAGGTAACATAATTTTTGCAGCCAAGTAATTTAATTTGGCAATTGGTGTTATTAGGCTTCACTCTTACTCTTTATGTAATTAAGCTTGCAGTGTTTATAAAGTGATCATTCGGCATTTATTTTCATCAATAAGTCGGATCAGTGATGTAATGAGGGATCAAAATAGATATAAGTCCATAAAGAGGAAATGTGCGACTTTAAGATATACAAGGACATAATATCGACGCAAATATTATGCAGTTTATCCTAAATAATATGTTATTACGAATCTGCAATGCTAAGTATACTTTAAATAATTTTGCCAATAAAAACATTTTTCTCTCGCGGAATGCAAGTTCGCATTCGATAAAAATACATTTAAAACCGTTTCCGGAAGGTTAATCGTGTACAACAAATGTTTATAACATCAAGTAAATACTTTTTGGCGAACCTAATATGTAACAGAAATTAAAATAGCACAAAATATGCAAATAGTTTTCGGAAAATTCGGATCACAACAATAACAAATCATAAAACTTACCGCTTATATGAGGATCCACGGCGGCGGCTGGTACTATCCCAATAAGGACTCGCACAAATATCTAATATTTAATATCACGAGCACACCTGAATTTAAACAAACAATAATATTATAAAATATAAATTCTGCACTTTTTTTCTGTTGTCGATAATGGCCGGATGAGTTTGACAAATTGGGCCAAGGTGCGTTCTAAACCAATAAAATTCTTTAATAATCTTTACTATTAAACCGCACTATAAAATATTTATTTTATTTTGTACCTTTAGTATGAAATTGAGGAAATTATTACTTTTAGTATATAAATACTTTACTATATAAATTTTCGTAACTACTTTTTTTTACTACTTATAAGCCATGTGATATTTTGTACTGTCAGACAGAATGTTTTAGAACGCATCTGTATGGGGGATCAAATTGCGGCGGGATGTTTGGAATAAGGTTGAAATTATTTTGGATGTGTTTTTGCTTTATAACTACAATAAGAACGGAATGGCGGGCATCATTCTTCCTCTATTCTGTGGGCAACAGAATAAAAATAACAGTATAAATTACCAGTAAATTCAGTACACATTGACAGCAATGCCTGACTGTCTAGAGTTTACGTAATATTATTTGATCTGCAACTGACTGGGTGCATGTGATTATTAATTGACATGACATGCTGTTTAAGATTAATAAAAAAATATTTATTATGTAGGTAATTAAAAAAATAAAGTACCTAATTAAAGTATTTTATTATACCAAATTAAATCCAACTTTCCTTAGTTGTATTCACACTGTACAAGTTTGGAATTATTCGTTATATTTTTTTACGAATGCGGGTTATTTCTAGCCTGTACACAGGAAAGCTATAAAAATAAAAAAAATCTCTTAAAGTAGGTGCGCTTGAATTATGCATGAATTCTAATACCTACATTGTTTTATAAGCAGTGAATCAGAGGACAAGCCACGTGCATAACGCAGGTATATTATTTTGTAGATACCTACGCCTATACCAATTTGGAGTAAATTCCTGGAAGCAAACCATCAACAGTTGACAAATTTAGATATGGGCCGGTTAAACTTAGGTGCTGCTTACATGTTGCCAAAGACAAAAAATTTAGTCGCATGGGTTCGATTCCCATTTCAAAGAAAGTGCTATTGGGTTTTTGTATAAAATTCTCAGTAGGTCAGAGTTTATATTTGTTCCCGATTAATGGCAATAGGCTCGTCCTCAATTACATGGGACCTAAACGTACCTGCGAGCTGTTTATGTATCTAAAACATACTTGTTTAAAATTGATCAGCCTTAATTATAATATAATAATAATAATAATAAATTGCAACTGATGGAGTTACTAAAGGCAACTGAAACTTTTAGTAATTCCATCAGGATGGAATTTGGTGTAGATAAATGTGCGGTCATGCATGTAAGGCGGGGCGGGGTTGTGGAATCTGAGGGACTACAACTCTCAGATTCTATAAACCTGAGATCACTCTCCGCAACTGATACCTACAAATACCTGGGTATGTCAGAAGGGTTAGGCATTAACGGGACTGACATGAAACACGCGTTACAGGAGCGCTTCTTCGGCCGCCTGAAAAAGGTACTTAATAGTTCTCTGTCAGGCGGCAACAAGGTGCGTGCCTTTAACGGTTGGGTCATGCCGGTCCTGATGTACTCCTTTGGCATACTCAAGTGGACCCAGACGGAGTTGGACGCCTTAGATAGGAGAGTCCGGTCGCTGTTGACCGCAAACCGGATGCATCACCCACGTTCGTCTGTCATGAGGCTGTACATCCCACGGAAATGCGCATGTTTTTTGAATGCTAAGGCCCTCCACAACCGCGAGGTGTGCAGTCTCAGAGAATATTTTCTCAAGGCTGACGTGGGTATGCACCGAGATGTGGTCGCAGTGGACAATGGACTCACCCCGCTATCTTTGGCTAAAGAGAACTGGCGCAAACTCGTGGTGCTTAGTACCAACGACCGCAAGGAAGAATGGCAGAGCAAGGAGCTTCACGGACGCTTTTTCCGGGCCCTACATGGGCCCGATGTAGACCAAGTAGCGTCCGTAGCCTGGCTGCGTTTCGGTGACCTCTTTGGGGAAACCGAAAGTTTTGTCTGTGCAATTATGGATGAAGTTATACTGACGAACAACTACCGGAAGTATATCATGAAAGACGGGACGATCGACATATGTCGGGCATGCCATTGTCCCGGTGAGTCTATCAGGCATATTACTTCTGGGTGTTCTCGTCTGGCTAACGGCGAGTATTTGCACAGGCATAACCAAGTGGCCAGGATTATCCACCAGCAACTTGCTTTAAAATACGGCCTTGTGGATTCTGAGGTACCGTATTACAGGTATGCGCCCGACCCAGTTCTCGAGAATGACCATGTCACGTTGTACTGGGATCGATCTGTTATCACTGACAGGATTATTGTAGCCAATAAGCCTGATATAGTGGTAATAGATCGATCAGCGCGCCGCACAATGATTATCGATGTCACCATCCCGCATGACGAGAACCTCGTGTAGGCTGAGAAAGAGAAACAGTTAAAATATCTCAACTTAGCTCACGAGGTGGTCGCCATGTGGGATGTGGACTCGGCCATCATTGTGCCGATAGTCGTTACGGTCAATGGACTTATCGCCAAGAGCCTCGACCAACACCTCAGGAGGCTCGAGCTGGGTGGCTGGGTTAAGGGCCTGATTCAGAAGGCAGTACTCCTTGATACGGCACGTATTGTGAGGAGGTTCCTGTCTCTGGGGCCCTAACCACCGGTAGCTTGGACCCTGCTCCCGATACCAGTGGGCCTCTATTTTTTATATTTTTAAATGTTTTTGTCTTTTTTTATTTTATAAAAATATTTAAAAATGTAATTAGTAAGTTTATAGACAAATAAAGGAGATAATAATAATATATTTATTTCTCTCATAAAGGCATAAAAACATAGTTTCATAATATGTCGTTACTGACAGGCTTAACCATTATGAGAGCTGGTGTCTGTACTAGGTCTGAGACCTGTATTACAAATCACCAGGCTCTGTGTTACAAATCAACAGGTTATTATAATGATATGTGAATTGTGATACTAATATAATATGTTTATGTATACATATATGACGACGTCTGTGGTCTAGTGGTTCACGTGACTGCTAATCACGAGGTCGTGGGTTCGAATCCTACAGAACACAAATATTTATGTGATGAATATAAGTGTTTGTGTTTGTCCGGGTGTTTCTTATACAGTATTTTATGTAGATATGTATTTACAAATTTGAGTCGCATGATAAAGGTCGCTGGAAGTCGTTGGATGCAGACGGCTTGTAGCCGGTCCTTGTGGAAGTCTATGGGGGAGGCCTTTGTTCAGCAGAACTCTTTCTGTGGCTGATATGATGATGATGATGTATTTACAAAAAAGTATTATATTATATCCATTGCAATCAGTGATAGCCTAGCGGTATGACCTTGGACTGCCAAGTCGACGGTCTCGAGTTCGAACCCAAGGCACGCACCTCTGACTTTTCGAATTCATATGCGTATTAATAATTAATTATCACTCGCTTAAACGGTGAAGGAAAACATCGTGAGGAAACCTGCATACCTTAGAGATTTTACTCGACGGTTTGTGAAGTCTGCCAACCCGCACTAGGCCAGCGTGGTGGACTATAGCCTAATCCTTCTCAATATGAGAGGAGACCCGTGCCCAGCAGTGGGACAGTATATGGGTTAATGATTATATCCATTGTCTAGTACCCATAGTACAAGCTCTGCTTAGTTTGGGACTAGATCGTGCTGTGTATAAATTGTCCAAGAATATTTATTTATTAATATTTTATTTCTTCAGGATATGTAACAAATAATTGCTTAATAAAATAATGTTTAAAAAGAATCTGTGACTTTTACACTTTTACAAGTCAATGTTTTAGGTTTTTTTTAAGCTAGACGTCGATGATGTAAATTCTATGCGAATGACGTGGTACTTATACCTCCCGTATTCAAGGCACCTCTTACTTTTCGATTTATGACGCATGGTTCAAAACATCGTTAGGAAACCTGCATGCCTAGAGATTTTTCTTGACGGCGTGTGAAGTCTGTCAACTCGCATTAGGCCAGCGTGGTGGACTATAGCCTAATCCCTCTCGTTCTGAGAGGAGACCCGTGCCCAGCAGTGGGATATAATGGGTTGATAATGATGGGCTATTATGTGTTCAGGCAGCGGAAGGCCGGCAGACAATCCATATATCATTTACCAATCGGTTATGGTTTAGTCGTCCTAGATTTCTGAACTCCTATTTAAATATTGATTTATTATTCAGAATACGGAATATCTATTCTATTAAGTAAGTATTTTGATCCATGTAAGCTGAGCTCACACATAATACCGACATACATGTATAAATATGTTGTGAATACTTTATCAGCAGTATGTTATGTTTTCTGATGTTGCGGACACTTCAATCGGACTTTTTGGTAAACGGCTAGCTAAGTAGATGACGATGACGCGACGCAACGCCGTGCGCGCCGCACCGCAGCAGGAAAGATTTACTTAAACAATTAATTACATTGTAAAAAAAGTTACCTAGATCTACGTCACCATAAAAACCTAAATTCAGAATGTGAAGGCAAATTTCGACCGAGCGGGTGGGACGCGCGGTGACTTAGTGGTCGTCTGGTGTACTGGGGAAGTACCTCCGCCTTGCAGAAATTCGAAGTGAAATAATACCGCTATGAGCTGTGTTGTGTTCCTTACGGTGAGAAAGGTTGTCAGAGCTCCGCGAGGAAACGTTGTATCGGCTGTGGGGGGGACTTTGACCCTTATACCGCCAACACAACTTCCTCTTTCGTTTTACAGGGTCGGCAATGCGCATGGTATTACAAGCGTCTATAGGCTACGGTAACCGTTTACATCAGGTGGGCCGTATGCTTGTTTGCCACCTTGAGTTACCAGCCAGCTTGAGTGGAATTACTCCCAGTATACCCTACCTCTCTTTGTTATAGCCTAACCCCTCTTATTCTAAGAGGAGACCCGTGCCCAGCAGTGGGACAGTATATGGGTTGATGATGATGTATGCGTCAGTGTAGGTAGGTATATCGGATTTATACTGACTAAAGAGGCACGAGAAAACAAGTGAAAATGACAAGACTCTTTTCATATTGATTTCTGACATTTACGCGAATATTAAACATTGAAATAAAACTACTTTTTACGGAATATATCACGTCATATTCAGATTTAATCGTAAGATGCGCCCTACTGCGTCAAATAATGGTGACGTTTCCGTAAGTAAACTGTTTGTTTGTTTATATGACATCGAAAGGATCGAATCTGTTATTAATCCCGACGTTTCGGACCCTTACTCAGTGTCCATGGGTAGACTGAGGTGGTCTTGATGATATACTTAATTACTGATAGCTGCCCTACATTAAGAAAGGAGGAAGAACAGGAGCATTAACCGCAAAACGAAAATAAGACTGATGCGAACCCTTGTCTTCTCGATCTTCTTGTACGCTTCGGAAACCTGGACGTTGAAAACTCGCACCCGACAAAGAATAGACGCGTTCGGAATGTGGTGTTGGCGCAGAATGCTCCAGATTTCATGGACTGAACGTCGCACAAACGAGTCTATCCTTCAAGAACTTATAGAAACGCGGCTCTCGACCATCTGCACACAACATGTCCTAAACTTTTTCGGCCATCTGGCCAGGTCTGGTCCAGACGGTTTAGAAAAAGTGATCATCACAGGCCGCATGGCTGGGAAGAGGAGTAGGGGTCGTGTGCCTATGCAATGGGTGGACACAGTAACAACAGCAACTGGAGCTACGTTGCAGGCAAGCGTACATCAAGCCCAAGATCGTGCAGCCTGGCGAGCGATGGTGAATAGAACCCACAGTCGTCACGTCCCTCAGCCATGAAGATACGACGAAGAAGAAGAAGAATCCCTATATTTTTGTTAATTATTGGCAATCCGATTCACGCAAAATGAGCTCACCGTATCCTTTGGTCAGGCAGTTGTAGGCCTGGATTTTGATTTAATAATAGGGTATAAAGCGATAAAATCCGTAAAAAGTAGTTTCATTTCAAGACTCTTTTCAGAAATTTTCCAAAACGTCTACATTACAGAACTCGCTACAACACAGCCGTATACATAATACATAATTACAAATACATATATACTACGTAGATCCACGCACACACAGGTAACATCACTAATAATAACTAGATTGAACTTTATGTCTGTTTGTATAAAAGAACTGTAAAAATTGATCGATTATATTAAAACCTTATTCTCGGAGCCTTTTTCCAACTACGTTAGGGTCGGCTTCCAGTCTAACCAGATGCAGCTGAATATCAGTATTTTACACGAAGCGACTGCCATCAGAAATCCGCTACCCAATTTTTGGTTAATATCCTGAAGATAGACTGGTTGACAGGTTTTTCGTGCTTCTGACTAACGATCATGATACATACAATACATGTTGATATGACAACCGGGACTGACGGCTTTACTTGCTCTCCGTGGTACATTTTTTAAGCCCTGACCCTTCATTATCTATATATACATCTTAGATAGATATCTACATATAATTTAGGAAGAATGAAAGTTTCGCGTGTCTGTAAATTGCTTATATTTGCAAAAAAAAAAAACTAATTTGGGAGACTGACAATAAATATCACACATTTCTATCAATTTTAAAAATAGGTAGTCTGTCTGTCTGTATGTTTGTCTGTGTGTTTGAATATGCATCAAATCATAACTACTGAATTAATTGAAAAAAAAAAAAAAACATAGCTCATATCTTGGGGCCACGTTTAGGCTATATTTCATTAAAATCGGTTCACTCTACCAAAAAAATTTTTATTATTGAAAACATTGAACTTGTAAAGTAATCATTGAAGTATATTTCCTATTTGAGAATTTTCGTGCTAGACTGGCTCAGATCAAAAAATATAACGTAGGTAGGTACACGTTATATTTTCAGTATGTCAGTCTTTCGTCAGTCTAGTTTAGTTTCTACAGATACTTAGTATTATAAATTTTGCATGCCATGACGCAGAATGTATATATAAGTAAGGATTCAAAATATTATGTTCCACCTAATTGTGTTCATTACACACATTCTATACAAATAAATAAATCTATCTATCTAAAGGAAAAAATCGGGATGCAGGACTACATTTGCAGTTCCCGCTTTGATATAAATAATATTTTTTTATTCACTCGCAAACAAATACAACAACAATAACCAAACTTGAGTTTCAAATAGTGGTGTTATACAGTTTCTCTGGACTTAGGGTCCTGTGCCGTGAAATCAATCAATCATCAATCTCTTCCAATTTAACACGTAATTCATACAATTGATATTCGTTAAGTGCCGGGATCGAACCTACAACACGTGTGGCGCAAAGGCCCATCGCTCAGTCACTCCACCAAGACGCCACGTGCCGCCTAATATACGATACCGTCTCTAGATATTTCTTTATCTTTAGTTCCTCAGTTGACCGCTAGAGTTGTTTTTCACACAAAAATAAAGATAGATACGTTCAGTTCACTAACCTAATTAAAACAATAAAAATGGAGATTAATTTAATTTTGTTTTACAGCTAGTCAGCACAATAATTATAACACTCGTTAAAATACAAGATTGAAGGCCATTTACAAACTTTCGCATGTAAACACTCAATTATAAATTTAGAAAAAGGTCGATTTATCTAATTATAAATCGATTCGACATACATACGCCGTAAGTGTTCTCAATAAAAAGAAAAAAAAAAACTTTGACAGCTAGAAATGCTGATTAAACTTCAGCGATAAAATTGATTATCATTCGCTTTAATACACGGTAAAGGAATCCATTGTTCGTGAAACAATTCAAAAGTACATTACACCGCATTAAAAGAAAGGAAAGACATGACGAATACGTAAACAAATACTACACATAACTTGTACATACCACATAAGAACTATATATTATTATAGTACTATCATCAAACAAACAAACACGAGAATTAAAAATATAAAAAACAAATCTTATGAAAAAGCAAGAAAAACTTTGGTACTTATAAAAAAAAAATGTTATATTTTTCATCGTACGAAATCCATCAGCTTCTAAAAAATACATGTTATATGGATGTCACATAGTATAATATAATATATACTACTAATCTAAATTATCACATAATTGGAATAAAAATTATTACGTCGGATTTGAATACGGAACCTCTCGAGCGCCAGCCGACAAATTAACCAACCCACCGTTTATCCACTCATCCACTAAAAAAATAAAACTAATGATGTCTCTATTCATTTTTATAACAACATGGCTTCTTAGCGTTCGGTACGATTTTAAAATTAAAAACTTTAACTTGCATGTGTTGCGATAAGTTTTATTTGTGTGCGTAACGCTTACATAATATATAAGCTGTCAGTTTATGTATTTGTTTGTGTGTGTGCGATGTATAATGCTGTGTGAGTTTGGAAAATATAGTATGGATACGATTGCGATAAGTATTTTTGTAATAAATTAATGACTATTATATTGATTTCTGACATTTACGCGAATATTATACATTGAAATAAAACTACTTTTTACGGATTTTATCGCGTATGTTGATACCTACCTACCCGTCTACCCGTAACCATGGACGCTGTAATGGGTCCGAAACGTCGGGATTAATAATATCAATATACGCGATAAAATCCGTAAAAAGTAGTTTTATTTTAATGACTATTATTTTTTGCTTTCGCTAAAATATAGTACAAGAAAAAGCACATAAGTAATAATAAGTATTTAGTCTATTGTAAATGAATAAACTCTCAGAAACTACGATACAAAGTATTTAGTTTGTTTAATCAATAAAATCTTGGAAAGTCAGTAAAATCGGAAAAATCCTCTACAGAGTATGTAAAGGTCTCGAGTTTGAATCCAAGGCACGCACCTCTGATTTTTGGAAATCATGTGAGTATTAATAATTATTAATTATCACTCGCTTAAACCTGTGAGGAAACCTGCATGCGTTACGGTAATTTTCTCGACGGTGTGAGAAGTCTGACAACCCGCACTAGGCCAGCGTGGTGGAATATAGCCTAATCCTTCTCATTCTGGGAGGAGACCCGTGCCCAGCAGTGGGACAGTATACGGGTTGATGATGATGACGATATAAAATTTAGCGTGTCTTTTTATTTCTTTGAAATTATAATACCATCATAACATCACGCCTGTATTCCCCTAAGGGTTCGGCAGAGGTGTAATAATGTACACCCACATTTCGCCGGTATGTTTAGGTCCCATGTAATAAGGGGCGAGCCTATTGCCACTAACCGGGCACAAATCCAGACTCCGAGCTGCTACTGAGAACTTCATAGAAAAACCAAATAACACTTTGCTCGACCTGGGGATCGAACCCAGGACCTCTAGCGTAGCAGTCGCGCTTAGGACCAATAGACTAATGAGGCAGTCAAATTATAATAATAAATAAATAAGTGTTTGCCTTTACTAAAATTTACATCTATAAAAATGTTTAGCATGCGTCAATACCAAATAATATAAAAACTAACTGGAAAATTCAAGTTTAGTTCTTATTTCTTGTTTATTTATTAAAATTGATTAAAGCATATTTTAAAGGCACGTCCATACTATGCTCGTGCGCGCTCGTGTATTGTACTTGATTGTAGCGCGAGTGTCGGCGAGCGGAATGCAAACTAAACTGCTCAGGGTTGTCATCGCGCATTATTATTATTATTACTTTTAATTTTGTAGTTTTTAAACGACAGAGTTATGTTTAAAGAGGGTACAAAAATATGTGGATTGAAAAATCCAGTAATATTTTCATACATAAATTATTCATAATTTATGTATTTTCATACATAAATTATGAATAATTTGTATTGTTATTCTCATAATAATATGTATAAAAATAAATAAATATTTGGTACATTTTACATAGCACCATTCCATCCCAAACTAAGCCGAGCTTGTACTATAGATATTAGACACTGGATATAATACTTATGTACTTTTTTATAAATACATACTTACTTTTAATAAATAGAAATACCTAGATAAAACACATTACACGTTCATCACAACTATTTGTGTCTTGTGGGAATCAAACTCGTGATGAGCAGTTCTACACTTAAACCACAGACTACAGACGTCGTCGTATTGTATAGATTAATTTCAAGATAGTTTTGTTTTTTGTAATTATTATTCATATAAAAGGTATGGCAAATTAGGACGTCATTAAGCTATGCTCTAGTTGGTTTTGAAACTGATTATTGAATATGATAAAAAAAAAACAAAATGATGTACCTATCTAGTTAGTTTATCTAAAAAATCATAACATTATGCTATTTTATAATATACAATAAAAGCTAGTTGACGTGTTTTTTCAGTATCTAACATTCCCGAAGTGTATGAAATAAATTATATTGTATATTTCTTGAAGAGCAAAATTATACAAAAAAGTACTTAAGTAATTTCCTTAACAATTAGTACTTACCTACGTAAATCAAATAAGTAAAGTATGAGAATGAGTCATATCTTGTACGCCGCGCCGCGCCGATCATTTTCAAACTCAACTAGTTTTTAAGTTTTTTTAACTAAGTACCTATTTTATTGGTGTAATTGAAACATAACATATTGACTTTGATAAAAACTTTAAGGGTCAATTCATCATGTTTATGTAGCAATTAGCGAAGCACTTACCGAATAAATTAAAAAATGGAACATAATTCATAAAGAAATTAACCGCTATGCAATTTAACGGGGACTTTTTCGGAGGAGGTGAAATGTACTCTAAGCGTGATAATTGATAACTTTAAACTTAAAATATAATAAATAGACCACGCGGCACAACCCTGCCGTTGTATTAGCACACACACATCCATATCGTGTCCGGGCTTACGCACACACGTGCATCACACGAATTAGGGTCGTTGTGTTTCCGCGTCATAGAAAAAGACACTAAGTTTAAATTTTTTTTATACTTAATTTGACATTTTGAATGTCGTACCTTTATAGTATTTTGAATAATTGTATATTTGCATTTAACAAATGTAGGTTTTATAATAATTTTATGAAACTTAACTTTTACATTACAAATAGTGGTAAAGAAGAATATTTTTTAGGAATTTCTTTCATTCGGCATTCTTTAAAAAAATATTTAGAAAAATATATTCGAAATTGCTTAGAAACAACATACTTAAGTACTTATTTTAATTCAATTAAATTTTGTGCATAGCTGTACCTAATTGATGTAAACGCTAGTATATCTCTCTCGGTTGTAACCTCTCAAAATGAGGCAGTAGGTTACATAACTTGACGTTACAATAAATAATTGAAGCAACATAAAAACTCAATCAATAAACGAAAAAGAAACAGTTACTTATATCACAAACACAATACACAGCATAAATCGTTTATTACTTAATAATTAAAAAAAAAAAAAATTAGGAGTTTAAAAAAATATTATAACACAATTTATTTTGATTTCTGACATTTACGCGAACTTTAATTCAATTTATTTGATTTGTGACTTATGTAACTTTCCCGGTGGGCCGTAGCCCGTTTTTTATTATGCTCGCTAGATGTCCTTACATATACTACATTGTTTAGATTATTATATTTTTTTTGTATGAATTTACGAAAAAAAGTTCTTTGCATTGCAAAAACAGTTTACCTAGTGTATGTATATGTGTAAAGTATGTATCTACCTTAACCATACGTGTAAATATTAAAAAATAATAGTAAAGTCACAATTCTTGGGATTATACTTAAATATTATTGCCCTAAGCAGTGGAACAATTAATTAGGTTTATATTGACTATGTTTAAAAATTCAATAATGGTATTTATTTATTAAATAAATAAATATTTTGGGCACTTTCACACAGCACCATCTAGTCCCAAACTAAGCAGAGCTTGTACTGTGGGTACTAGACAATCGATATAATACTTACTTTGTTTTATACACATATTTATAATACATAATATAATAAGAAAAACCCATACAAACACAAACGCTTATTTTCATAACATAAATAGTAATGTGTCCTGTGCGAATCGAACCCGCTACCTCGTGCTCAGTAGTCCAAATCTCAAACCACTAGACCACAGACGTCTTCGAAGTTACTACATATAATATTAATAACATAATAATTATATTTTAATCTTCATCAAAACATTCTACTTGATTCTACCCAGTTTGACTTAGCATTTGACACAATTTCAATTACATAAATTATAATTTAACGAGTAGTTTATAAATTAATATAATATAATATGTGTTTAATATTATAATTATGTCTCAATTGACAGTTATTTAAATTTTTGATTGTGCTTCAATATCTTAGCGAACCTTTACATTAAAATGCTCCTTTACAAGACAATAAGTAATTCTAAATAAGTAGTGCCGTCTCACTCTTTTGACACCAATGTAATGGCAAAGATCAACAGAAAAAGCAATTAATTCAACCCTCTGGAGGAACATGATTTCTTTAATGAGTACCTATATGTATATTTAGGTAGGTACTACACATTTCGGAATAAAGACCAAATGTTATTTAAAAATAGTTTCAAAATAGAAATTAAATAAATATTAAGTACTTACTGATTTAAAGTGAATACCTACTCAGGCTATTTCTTTGCGCGTTTATTTCGTATTTCGCCATTTCAAAGGAATTCATCTAGTTTTAATTTTGTCTTAGCGGATACGTAGATGTCAAAGAAGCTACCTGCAAAATAGCCACTGCCAAAATGGCAGCTATGCTTGCTTATGTCAGAAATCGAACCCTAACTTAACGGTATCGTCTTCGCTCGCCCCTACCGCTGAGCTATCGCTAGTGCAAGCTTGGTATATTGAAAATTTGTTACTAAAACCATAAAAATTATCGCCTTATATCTATGTGTGTGTGAGTACGTTTGTGTGAGTGTATCGTTACGTGACGCCCACACACACAAGAGTAATTTGTTTGGTCTTAAAATTCAGGGTTGTCGGTGATGATGAAACATGTGTTTAATTTTTGACAAAATATTGTTTACTAGCGACCTGCCACCGCTTCGCACGGGTGTAATGTACTAATAAATGTATTATACATATAAACATTCATCTTGGATCACTCTATCTATTAAAAAAACCGCATCAAAATCGGTTGCGTAGTTTTAAAATTCAAAGCATACATAGGGACAGACGGGCGGGAAGTGACTTTATTTTATACTATGTAAGTAAGTATGTAGTGATTTATTTATTGGATTGTTTTAACAAGTAGATAGGTACTTAGCAGAAAGTTGAATACAAAATGAAATTAAAAAGATAAACATGCCAACACGGATATACCCGAACGGTGTAGGTACTCTAGTTCTACACCTATAGAGCCTATCATCACTAACAGGGCACATCTCCAACTGGGAATTTCATTTAAAAAACCCAATTACACTGTGCTTGACCTGGAAATTGAAACGGGAATCAGACCTCACGCTCAAAAGCGGCGCTAGCGACCACTAAACCAATGAGGTAAAATATAAAACAAACAAAAACAAAAAAGAGTAATGACAAAATCAGATATCAAACAAATAGTATTTTACCAAAACACACAACTTATGTGCACCGCATAAAAGCTATTAACATTAATTATTATAATCCGCAGCCCTGCCGCAAACACGCTCGCACACGTGTATATACACACTCACACATACGCGGAGGACATATGAAACCGAATGCTTGTCAAACTAAATGGATACGGTAAGTAGGGATGTACTACGGAAGTTAAATATCGATATGTTTTTCATTTATTCTTGTTATTTTTACACTGTTTACTTAATAGTTAATTGATAATTAAGTTTGTACATAAAACCTCGTTTAACAAGTTTGTGCATTTTTATTCAAAGGGAATTAAAGAAAAGTCAGGTAGAAAGTGCACAGCAAGCACTTTCTACCTGCCTTTTCTTTTGCTACATGAAAAAAAAACTAATTCTCTTTTTATTGGTACATAAGTAGATCGGTAGGCTTCTGCGCCTACACTCGTAGGCCGGTACACCGGATAAATCCCATACACAACGCTTATACATATACGCTTATTTATATAGTCCAAAGGTCTGTCTGAGTGTCTATGTGTGAGAAATGTGAGAATAAGTATTTTTAACCCAACAAGAGAAAATATAATAGTGTGGCGCAATATGTTTTAATAAGATACAAAAGAAACATCTATTCCAACCTGTAAAAACATTGCAGTATGTGGGTAAAGTATTGAAATTAAACTACTTTTTACAGATTTGTTCGGGTTATATTGATTTAATTTCACGAGGTCGTTCGATTTCTACAGAACATTAATATTTATGTGATGAACATAATGTGTTTGTGTAATATAGAAAATGATAGAATTAAATTTAAATCGATAGTTTATCGACAAATTCCCACCGCGAGCACTTCACTTGAGGAGCCTGCGCTAGTATTATTATTAGCCGTGATAAGGCGCGCACACACTGGCCGACTATTTGAAGATTATGCCTATTACGTTAGTGATAGTTAAATGACAATATTTTTGAGTAATATCGCCGATATTTGTGTATTATTCTTCTTCTCCACTAATATAACACATCTGCATTACTTGTCAATTTACGCAGAGTATTACTAATGTACACCGACAGTTCATAGACAAAGTGTAGTCATAGTCAAATGTTTTTTTTAATAAATATTGGGGTAGACTTCACACGCCGCCGCGCCGCGCCGCGCCGTCGAGAAAATAGCTTTAGGACAGCGTGGTGGACTATAGCTTCTCATTCAGAAAGGAGATCCGTGCCCAGCTGTGGGACAGTATATGGGTTGATGATTATGAAATATTGGGCACATTTTCACAGCACCATCTGGTCGGAAAACTGAGCAGAGCTGGTACCTACTATAGCTGTTTTTGTAAACAATTTGTTCATCACATAAATACTTGTGCCCTTTGGGAATCAAGCCCACGACCTCGTGATCAGCAGTTCCACATTCACACTCCTGTATAGCCATTTCGTTGAAAGATCCCCACTCAGGGCCGGACCGTGAGTTTAGGGGGCCCTGGGCTAATACTACTAAGGGGCCCACCTAATTACTCAAAGTATAGAAAAAAATGAGACTTTGACTTGGCTTAGCTAGGGGCTCCTTAAATCCACGGGGCCCTGGGCTGAAGCCCAAAAAGCCATATGGTAGATCAGGCCCTGTCCCCACTGGTACGAGCTGGTGTTTCTCAAGGAATCAGATTTACAGAAAAACATTTTTTTTTACTTTAATGGCTGTATCCTATCCTACTTATTAATATTATAAATGTGAAAGTGAGGATGGATGGATGGATGTTTGTTACTCTTTCACGCTAAAACTGCTGGACGGATTTTGATGAAACTTTACAGTATTATTATTATACATCAGAATAACATTTAAGGCTATAATTTATAACGATGTTGAGATAATTTGCTAAATTACAACTATAATTAAAAGTAACTTTTCCAGACAGAAGCCGAAGCTAGTATTTAATAATCCTGTCGGCGCCCATACACAGGTCAAAACATGCACATTATATTTTTGGCATTTTCCATGCTAAGATTTTAAAGTTATTTAGAAAGGGAAAAATTCGAACGCGGGCAGGATTCGAACCTGCGTCTTCTGGTTAGGTACACCAGACGCTATGCCCACTAAGCCACGCAGGTTCGAATCCTGCCCGCGTTCGAATTTTTCCTTTTCTAAATAACTTTAAAATGCACATTATATGATTGTAAGTTCCACCATGTTGACCACACCCTCAGTATTTGTCATTGCGTTGTCGTTAAACGATCGAACCAAGGTCTTATGAATTAGTCCAACAGTGGGCAAACGGGAGTATACATAATTGTTTGGTTATCGATTTACTAAGCCGAATACCGATAAAGCGATTAAGCGTAATTAAACTAATGAAGCATGAAATTAATATAGATGACGTGAAGTAATTAGTATTTTTTGAACTTTGTAGAAGCGCGACTGCTAAGCTCGAGGTCTTAAGATTTCCAGGTCAGCAAAAGTATTATTGGGATTTTCTATGAAATTTTATAAGGCCTTACTCTGTGACCTAAATATACCGGCGGACTGTGGGTGTACATTAGGACACCTCTGCTTATCCTGTAGTGGAATACAGTCGTGATCATACTGTATTAAGTTATCATAGATAGAGGAAGTTCTCTGACGTAAAGCAGACATGAGATTTTGAAAACCGTTAAACAAAGAAAAGTTGCCTACTTAGGACATGGTAATAAGACACCAGAGGCCATACGCGTTAACGTGATAATTTTTAGGTTGTGAGAAAGGGACAGCGCTATTTAATTTATAGAGCGACATCCCTCTCTCTCAATCGGAAAACAATCGCAATGACATGTTGTGGTACGGCCACAGAGATACGAGTTGTTGCAACTTATTATGATGGGAAAAATCGCGGGCAAAAGACGTGTCGACGTGGTCGGAGGAAGAAATCTTGGCTGCGAAACATCAGAAAGTGGACGGAGATGCAGCACAACTCTTTCGCCTCGCTAGAGATAGAGATGAATTTTCTAAGTTGACTGCCAACCTCCGCTAGTCGGAGAGGCACTGTTTTTTTTATTTTTTTTATGCACGATAGCCTAGTGGTATGACCATTGGACTGCCAAGTCGAAGGTATCGAGTTCGAACCCAAGGCACGCACCTCAGACTGTGACTACGCACACGAATTCTTCGAATATTATCACTCGCTTAAACGGTGAAGGAAAACATCGTGAGGAAACCTGCATGCCTTAGAGATATTTCTCGACGGTTTGTGAAGTCTGCCAACCCGCACTAGGCCAGCGTGGTGGACTATAGCCTAATCCCTATCAATATGTGAGGAGGCCCGTGCCCAGCAGTGGTACAGTATATGGGTTGATGATATTCACGATAAGCCTACGCTTGACTACTAGTTCGCGACACTGCGATCTACGGTGGAGCGCGCTTGCCTAGAAGAAACCGATAGACACACAGATTATATGTATTATAGTTATTGATTATGTTATTGAGGAAGACCCACACAGGAAGCTCATTCCACATTTCAGCGGTACGCATGATGACACTTGATTTAAAGCGGGTTTTTGGGATGTCCACCATTCAATCGATGTCGCTTTTTCATGCTTCTGGTCGTCCGATAGTACAAAGGGCAAGGGGGTATAAGATCGTGGAGATCTGATGCACACTCTCCGAAATGCAGCCGATAAAAAACTGACAAGCTCGCAACTACTACTATGAGAAGAAGAAGATAAGTACGATCTAGAATATTCTGTGTTGTACAAAAAACAAATGTCACATCAGTATTATCTATAGAATTGGCGGTCTTATCGCTAAAAGCTATTTCTTACAGACAACCATTGGATGGACAAGAGTCAGGTAAGATAACAGGTAACGAGCGGTGAGGTGTACTCATTAGGTAGCCATAAATATATTGACAAGAATAAAATAAAATAAATATCAACCAACAAGAGCCTCGACCAACACCTCAGCAGGCTCTCGTTAGGCGGCTGGGTCAAGGGCCTGATCCAGAAAGCAGTATTGCTGGACGCGGTCCGTATTGTTAGGAGGTTCCTCTCTCTGGAGCCCTGACCGCCGGTAGCTTGGACCCTGTTCCCGATACCGGTGGGCCTCTATTTTTATATTTTTAAATGTTTTCATTTTTTAATTTATTTTATAAAAATATTTAAAAATGTAAAATATAAGAAAATAGATCAATAAAGGAAATAAATATTAGTAATTTATGTTGCCAGTGCTCCACGAGGAAATTTACGTTGTGTTGTCAGTGGACTTTGACCCTTATACTGCCAACCCAACTATTCCTCTTTCGTTTTACAGGGTCAGTAACGCGCAAGTACTACGGTGACCGCTTACCATGAGGTGGGCCGTATGCTTGTTGTTTGCCACCTTACCAGTTAGTATAAAAAATAACTTTACGTAGGTACTTACCTATTGAGTTAACTACAATAACCTACTTCAAAACTCAACAATTAGATTCCACGACGTGGCAATTCTGTGCATCGAGCTACCCCAATCTGTCAAATTTCTTTGATTGTTTTTTAAAATAATAAGGTTCATATTCAATTGGGAATTTTTTTCAGTTTTGGATAGCTTGACCTGCTGGCGTCTGTACGGTTTTTTATAGCATTTCTGTAAATTAATTTTATTGATTAGTTAAATTATAAATACTAAATAATTATACAATACAATAACCTAATTGTGTATAAATAAAAAAAAAAAAAAAAAAAAAAAAAAAAAACAGTGATATTATGACCATTGAACTGCCAAGTCAAAGGTCTCGAGTTCGAATCCAAGGCACGTATCTCGACGACTTCGAATTCATGTGTATTAATAATTAATTATCGCTTGGAAAACATCGTGAGGAAACCTGCATGCCTGAGAGATTTTTTACGAAGCGGCGGTGTGTGAAGTCTGCCAACCCGCACTAGGCCAGTGTGGTGGACTATATCCTAATCCTTCTCAATCTGAGAGGAGACCCGTGCCCAGCAGTGGGACAGTATATGGGTTGATGATGCATCAAATCATATTAAATACTTACCTACAATTAGATACCTATTTACTTAACTTCTTTCTGCGCACGCGGTTACTTTTACATTCGATATCAAGGAGTCAGTCGCTATTCATCGAATTATCACATTTTCAACATTGAAAATACCATCGCAAAAGTAGGTACCTACTATGAACAGACTCACGAAGCCATAGATGTTCCCATTTTAAATAATATAATCTCAAACTATTATTTGCAAAATAAATGCATGTACAAAGAGGTTTTATATACCTACCTACTTTAATATTATAAATGCAAAACCGCTGAAATGATTTTGATGAAATTTTGTACAGTATAGATTCAACCTTGGAGAGAGAGAGGATATAGGGTACCTACGTTTTGTCTCAAAAATCCTTTGGGATGCTAGCGAAGCCGCGGGCAACAGTTAGTATTAGATACTACATGACTTAGTACCCTCAAGATTGTATAAATGTATATACTATAAAGTATATTCATAATTAAATTTCTTTTTATTATATGTATGTAATAGGCTCTCGCCATTTATTACACGGGACTTAAACATATTGGGGAACTATGGGAGTACATTGGTATACTTACCTGTCCCTAACCCTTCAGGGAATATAGGCGTGATGGTATCAACGAGGCTCCTCCCAGCATAAATCCAAACTACGAGCTGCTACTGAGAATATCATAGAAAAACGCAATGACAAGCAATCACGCTTAGAACCACTAGACTAACGAGGCATTAATCTACTTACGCTTAATATCAGAAGAGCATCTTAAAAATATATCAATGTGCACCTTCTATACTATTTGTTAGTCTATTCTCAATGCCATGAGTCACGCACACATGGACAATTGTTGTCAGTGTGTGTGTGTCGTGTGTGTCAACATGCGATGTATCGTAGGTAAAAATATGGATGGTATTAATAGTATTTTCGTACATATTTGAGAAACAATAATTATTCCATTTTGTAATGTAAATTGTAGTTTCAGTTTGTGTGTACGGTAAAAGTTTTCTAAAGGGAAATTCAAAAGACATTAGGAATACGAGTATGTCATTAAAGGTTAAATAATTAAGGGGGCCATAATTTATTACGTTCTTCTCCAGACCATAAGACCCACTTTTTGGAGCCGTGGAACGGTGAAACTAGTGTTGACTTTTCAGAAGTGCTAAAATAATTGACTTTCACTTTCGTAAGAAAATTTAGGGGGGGTCGACCATATCTCATTTTGCATTACAAGGAGGAGATGGAGTCTTTGATAGTTCTTAAGTAAGATCTTATAAATGAGCCAAAGTTAAGATTATAATTTGAAAAAGCTCGCGCAACCGTAATAACGAACCATATTTTAGAACATTTATTACAATGAAATAAGTATTTTAAATGACAAAACCTTTTTACTTCCATCTCTCCTGTCTATCTATCTCTTATTTAAAGAAATATTTAGGACATCATGATCTAGTCCCAAATTAAGTAGAGCTTGTACTATTATTTGGTTCTAGACAATGGTTCTAATACAATACTTTTTTTGTAAATACATAAAAAGAAACACCTAGCCAAACACAGACATTTATGTATGTTTATCACATAAATATTTATAGCCGGTGGGCATCGAACCCACGACCTCGTGATCAGCAGTCCGACACTCGACACACTACACCACAGACATTCGTCAAGACATTAAGTATTATAATTACAGAAAAATAAAAACAAAAATCAAACGTTATCCATATTATTCTAACAAAATAGAAGACATTCCGGTTACTCACGCACACATACACACATGTATACGTAAATTGAATGTGTTGTACACACAACAATATCATTTGCTGTAAGCAAAACTGCTTTAAAGCGATTTTCAACCTTACGCTAATAAAGTCAAGGGCTTAACTTTGGTTAGGAGTTACAATAATAAGTTTGTGCGCACATATCTCGCGTATTAAAGACAGTTTTAACAATAAAGCATTTAACACAAAGGTTAAACAATTTGAAAATTTACTTCCAGTTGTAATAACAAAAAAAACGAGCACGATATACTTAGTTAAGTATATTAGCAGTTTTTCTTTTAATTAATCATCTCATGCGCAGGTACTTAAGTAGGTAAGTATTGCTATATGCAAAAAATATTAATTTACGTAGGAAATTATGAAATTAAAATTAAACTAAGTATGTAGTTTTTACCACTTAAATTTAAATCTATGACGGAACTGTTCTTATCTATTATTATCAATAAGTATCTACTTATTCATTAAATTAGGTACTTGAAGTACCTACTTACCTATACTTATATTTTAATTAAGTAAGTAAATAAAGGTAATAGTTAATTGTTATGTACTAACCTGCTTCATTACCATATTTTTTGTAAGTCTCAGAATTAAAATCGAATGAGCTAGAAGGTTAATGTAAGTATAGTTTAAAATAATAAAAGGATTATAATTAGGATTATAAAATAACCTTCATGCATCTCATGAAGTTTAATCGGAACACCCAGTGCATATAACATACACCAATTAAATATATTACATAATTAGCAAAGTATTTTATTCAAATCAATCAAAATAGTTTTATTTTCATATGTATAGTAAACCATATACAGGCACTTATGAAATGTCGACTCAAGGTGCACGGTTCCAAATTAGTGGTTTCCTATGGAGAAGAACCGGCAAGAAACTCCATGGTTTAAACTCTTTTAAATTATCATTTCGTACAATGATGTTCGATACAATAATAATTATTAAATTTTAAATTGGATACTTGAGATTAATGAGAGAACAATAATAGGCGTAAAAGAAAGTTCTAAATAGTTCTCCCATTTACAAAGAGTAGAAATTTATAAAATTTATAAAAACTGACAAAACTTGTCACCAAGATATTCAATGTATTTCTAACTTTAAGAAAAAGTCATTTCTTCGTGTAATGTAACCATGCCTTAATAATCACGTAATAATCAGAAATCATTATTTAAATAAAATCCGTTTTAGACTACGTAAATACCCAAAGACTGCATTTAAAAACATTTTAAACTTGCTATTTAAGTAGTTATTTATCTTTATCTGCCTACATCAATACTGTAGCAAAAAATATTAGAAGAAAAAAGGCAAACCCACATAAAAAACCTAGTCTATGATATGTTTTTGTATGCAAAATGAACGAAGAGGACGGATTGTCCGCGCGAGAGAGAGACAGCGGTAGTCAGACAAAGGTGAGCGAGCGAGACAGATATATAATTAAAAGTTTTGTCGCAGCGGCTTTCCGAGGGTACGCTCGAGGTGGACGGAGACCGGTGTGGAGTAGTTCTTTTTTCAGATAACAATAATGATAAAAAATTTAATCCTTATCCTATAAGATAAAGGTTGCTATCAGCCACGGATAAATCATTTTTTTAACTCGCAAACATTTTTTTTTCGATTAGGTAGGTAGACCATAGATTTTATACTTGTCTACTTAGTAGGTACATACATAAACAGTAGTCTTATACTTCATGTTATTCTTGTTCCTTTTATATTTAAAATAGGATTTTAATTGAGTCATATTTGTCTATGAGTGAATACAAACATGTTCAAACCCATTTATTTTTATTTTATTTCGTTAACAGATGTTACTACAGAACATAATAAATAATAAAGAACCTACATACAGACTTGGGGCCTATTTATTCTAAGGGGAGGCCTTTTCATATCCAATATAGTTATATCTTTTAATAACTAACAACTATTCAAAGACCGTCAATATAAAAAATATTTATAAGTAATACTTAAATTTTACTTACACAATTATGTAAAGACTAACACATTTTTTTTTTAAATATATGTTTTCAACAGTAATAATTATTTCTAAATATATTTAAGCTTACATTTAATACTTAACCTTGCATATTTTATCTCATCACTGAATGAAAACGTAAAATTAAAACATTTTACAACGACTCCACTCCATGGTTTCCATAGTTCGGTTTTTACGGAATATATTCCGATGAGTTCCGTTTATACCCTCCTTTACCGACTGCAAACGGAGGTGTTGTGTTTGTTAGTTATTTCCTGTTATTTTATCTACCTGGCAATTTTATCTATACGTTTCATAAGTATTATATTTTTGGATGTTAAAAAATAATCCCGAAGAGGTTTACGTACACTGCTGACCAAAGACAAACTGCAAATGATGGTGATTGGTACTTATTAAAAGTCACCACACCCGCCATAAAATGTGTTTTATGGGTGATGAAGATAAATAAAAATATAGCATAACCTAAATCTCATAATGACATCGTCTAAAGTCAGAATTACATTAAACGGATTATTATTATTATTATTTCAGAGAGACGAGCAATTAATTTAATTTTTTAGTAAAGAACCTTGTATTTGTCAGTAATATATCATTTAAGATGTTATCTATATTTAAACTGGTTTCTATGACATTGGCAGAATTATTAACCGTTTATTTAAAAATACATAGTTTACTTTGATATTTTACTCTCATCATAAACCCGTATACTGTCCCACTGCTGGGCACGGGTCTCTTTTGAGAATTTTAGGGATTAGGCTTAGTCCCAATATGGCGTCTGATTGTCGCCATATTGGTTTTTTTACTTTCATTTCTTAAGTGTTACTCGCAAGATTGTGACAATTCCATTGACGTAAGAATCATCAAAATTGGCCCACGCGGTTGGTCTCTAGCACAGTCTCTAGTGTTTCACAAAGGAACAAACATACATACATTCATAGACTGATAAACACATTACCCTCCTTTGCGCGCAGTCGGGTGAAATAGGAAAGTCACTCTCTGTCTGTCTGTTACGCTTTCACGCCTAAACCACTGAATCGATTTCGATGAAATTTGGTACAGAGATAGATTAAACTTTGAAAAATGATATAGCATACATTTTGTCTCAAAACGACCTTTGCGATGCGGATGAAATCGGGGCAATAGTTAGTTTCCGATAATCCTCGGCTTGAACAATTGAGAAAGCCATTTAATTTGGTGAAAAGCTCGTATGTGCCTATGATTTTGATTTTTTGTAGTATAACGTAGACGGTCCACGATATTGTATAGTATCAAACTTTTATTTAAAATTATTTCTACCTCATTAAGAAATTATGGTTTTCATTGATACGACACGATGTCGAAAGAGATAGTGGCTTAGGTACACTATCTCTTTCGACATCGTGTCGATGTTGTCCCGTTTTGGTGTGTATTGAGCTTTATATTGTCAGCTGCTGTTCGTCCTGGACTGTCATTAGTGCATGTCACAGCATGCACGGCTTATGCCTAGCTAAAGACTGACGCAGGATTGAATTTTTGTAAATACTTTATTGTCAAGGACTAGTTATAAAGTTAGGGACCGGACAAGATAATTAATACAAAGACGAGTACCTAGTCAACTGTATTAAAATATATAGCTTAAAAATCTAAATAGATATAAAAGACATTGTACATACGAAATCACTAATGCATTTATCAAATCTTATCGTAAGTAAACTAATTAATATTATTTTATTTCATGTATTCCACAACTCCAACCCGGTTTCGCACGAAGGTACGTATAAACCTTTCAAAAATTGTTGTTTAAATGATCGTGAAAACCGTATCCGTTGCGTGGTTTGGGAGAAGTAAGCGAAGAAACAGAAAGACACGCGAACTGCGACTTTCTTTTAAACTATTTAGTAAATAGTGATTACATAAATTCGAAATATTATACTTCAGCTCCAAAATGTCTATATTTTTTTATATTTATTTAAAAATTAAGTAAATAATAATAATAATGTTGGTAACGTACAATGTACGAGGACTAAACAGCAATTTCAACCAAATGGATACGACACGCGGTGGAGACACACTATGCGAAATATTATCGATGATAACGTTATTATTATTATTACTTCATAAAAGTTGTTGTTTTGACGATAATATGGAATTATTTATTGATTTCATTATTTTTTTAGTTAAACAGTCGAAGAATAAGTTACGTTATTGAAGATAGTATTTTTTTACGTAAGGTGGTGATACAAAATAGGCGGATTTTAATAAATTATTTTTTATTTTTCATTGATGAAATTATTTATGCGTACGAACCAAATTTTTCGTTTTAGGCAATAAATTCGATGTTTTCTTAATGATGGTCGATATCTATTTATTTATCATTCTAAAAATTAAATATCTAATACAAATAGACAAGTCAAAGAAACATTTTAATTTCAATAAAATTTTAAGTCTGCAAAATCGAGTATTTTAGTAATATAAAAAATAGCAAATAATTACAAAAACAAGGCAAAGTTTTCACCCCGTGTGTATACACTGACCCGTACGCCGCTTGCTTCAGCAAATGAATGTGTACAGTCATCGTACACACTACGCTCACTTTTATTGTAACTATTATAATTTTTAATTCATTATTTTTATTCAAGGAATTAATTAAACGTACTATAGGGATTTTTATTCGAGTAATTCAAGTTTACAAACGTTTATTTATGTAACCGGAAATATAATTAAGAGTCTGGATAATTAGAGCACATTATTTTGATGCTGTCTAGATGCTGAATGTTGTGTAAACTTTATTTTAATAAAGGTGTGACCATACTTGACATTTATGTAAGAACATTAGTTATAATATTATGAAGATAATCTTTGTTAATAATTATCCTGCCGCAAAATGATTATGATGTTATTGAACAGGTTTATAATTTTATAAATCAATACATACATTGAGGGTTTCCTGATGTTTTCCTCACAACTTGTTAATTACTCTCTTATAATAAAGAAGGATTCTATGTATGTTTGTTCGTTGATATGGCAATATTTATTATATGTATAGAAAACATTTTAAATGAGAAATTATAAATTATTTTCAAACTACTTAAACACTCTTTATTTCAAAAGGCATTTAAAAAGTAAAGGCACGCTTATGTAGGTAATAATCAGACACCCGTTTGAAACTTATGTGACGTAATATTACTTTTAAAATGACAAAGGCAGTTCAAATTCCGAATTTAATTGGTTCTTGAATAATGCCCTTCATTTGTCTAATTTTAATTCAAATTGAATTTGTATTATGAGGTTGAGGCCATAGAACACCAGCAACATGGAAAAAATTAATTAGCCATAACCTTTGATTCTAAACTCGTCGCCATAACATTTCCCGCTATTTCAGTTATGACAGCTGTCAACGATTTTTTTTCGCTTCATTGTTTCACAACATTGCAGCCGACGACGTTTACGTTGACGCAATGCTGCCAACCTCTTAATATGTTTGATAGGTATAATAATGAAAATGTATATTTTTCTTACAGAATGTAGAGGTCGACATATTATAATATTTATTGCGGCATCTGAGTAAACATGTACACTGTACGTCATTATTAATGAGTTTAACTTTAGAATAAAAATAATGTGTCATTTATTTTACGATTACTTAGCTGATACTTAAAGTTTTCTGTTGTCAGCCGTGACATAACGAGGAATAAAAGTATTCCTTAAAAATAATAAAGAACTTAAAATAGGATATAATTTTATTAAGTAAGTATACCTATTTCAACTTAGTGAGTAGGTAATTATATACTTACGTTAGATAATATTGGGTGTATTTAAGTAAGTATATCGGTCTACATTTATTTTTCGAAGATTATAGGCTGCGCACGTGTATACTGAAATAACTTATACGTAACAACAACACCCAAAAAAAGACAGCGTGACCTCATTTTAGCCGGATAGGACATAGACACGTCTGGACCTCCTTTACTGTACCTATTTCGTGAAACATACCTTGATACAGATGACAGATGCAAAAAATAAAGTCAAATTCATACAAAAACCTCTGCGATTTCTAACAATGTCATAAAATATCGACTACGCCATAGGGCTCAAGCTTTCGTATAGTCTCCTTATACCTAGGTAGTTACGTAGTATAATGATACAGATCATCGCGAAGTATTATAAATCACGATTGTTTACAATAATTTTACATAAACAAATGAACGGGCAGACATTTTGATTTTTGTAACTCGTACAGTCATCGGTTGACTCACGCTGCAATATAAGTTATGCACTTGACTTCGCTTGCAATATGCACACCTACTACCATTTTGAAAGGAATCGAAATATCTTTATTTGACAACTTACCTATTCAACTAGCGCACAAAACTGGCAAAATATGCTTTTCATTACTTACCCGGGAACAAGGTAGGTAGATCAAAATCGAGTCGCATGGCACCGATGCATCTAATGAATGTACGGTATAATTCTAATAAATAATCAGACTAAAATGTAGTACCTATACATACCTACCTACTAGTATATCGTTCACCTACCAGGTAGGTAGGTACTTACTTATACGTATTTTACTGAATAGGTATTATCTTATCACACAATATTACTATAGAAAAAAGACACAGGTAGGTATATCAAATTCTTATGCGCCAGTTTGTGGAGGGAGACCAATGTACCTATTCACGAATCATTTTAGCATTCGAATTCGGAAGAATTCCATTTTTGAATTGCACAGAACACTCAAAATAATAGTGATGTGTTCTATAGTTATTTATCTGAAGTAATCGATTAGAAATCGTAACTAGTGTGCATTTCAATAGCATTTTGCGGAAATCCATAGGCTAAGCTAAAAATAAATTAACTAAAATACCGGACAGTCTATAATATGAGAATGTAGTATATGGTTGGCTTGTGGATAAATATATTTTATAAAGTAAAGAACAAAGGAATATTTAGGTACGCTTTTACTTAAACTCTTTGCATTTATTAGCTTATTTAAGGTATTATTAAAAAAACTAACAGAGAATTTCAATTCCATTCATACAAAAACATGAAATAAAATATTAAAATGGTACAAGCATGACATGATAGGGTGTATTTACAACAGTATACGTTCTTTAAGGAATAAAATAATCGCGTTTCTAAATTGTTATTATCTTTTTTAACCGACTTAAAAAAGGGGGAAGTTTTCAATTTGATAATTACTAATTATGCTTGCAGACAATGTAATTCACTCGGTTGAAGAGTTTCGTAAACATTTTTAGTATTGCAATTATTACTTTAGAGAAAAGAAGAACTTTCCTTAAAAGAATAATTATTTACTTTTTACAAATCATAATTCAATCAAAATTTTTCGCGTTATATTGATATTATTAATCCCGACGACGTTTCGGACCCTAAAGCGTCTATGGTCACGGGTAGACTGAGGTGGTGGGCATTTTATATTATAATTACTGACCTACATTTTTGTTAATTATTGGAAATGAAATCAATAAAAGTAGTTTTATTTCAATGTCTAATATTGGCCAAGTGTCAAAAATCTAGAAGGTGTTATTACACTCAAATAGCTGACATAAATGTTATCAACGAAAGTGGTTTCACAACAATTGCTAAATAGCAAATAAATAAACTACTTCATAATGACCTTCAACTCTGTCATCCTACTAACGGTAAAAAAAACATCAAGATATTCATAAATTATCTATCTCTTTAGGGTATACTATGGCAATCTTTATTTACGTAAAAAATATGTATAGAAGCTGCTTTGCTAGTGTGAGTGTACGTCAATGTGTGAGTGCTAGGGTCGTCACTAGCGAATTGGCTTAGTTTTTTTTTTGTTGGTTTGTTTAATTAAATTATTAAAATAGGTTTTAACTTTTTAGTTTTCTGGCTTATAAGTAGGTATAAAAGGTTTGATAATTAATTTGAATTGAATGCTTTTGTGTGTTAATGGTTAAATATTATTTAACCACAGCATCGCGATCTTATTAACAAGATAAAGTATTTAAACTCGAAACACCTGCGCTTAGGTGTATGTAGGTATAATATTATAAGCGTTTGCTTATTTTACGTAATTATGACATAATAATTATGGGTTGATGATGATTATGATGATGAAATGTAGGATAGGGTGTGATCAAAATATTTTATTGTATTATAGAAATAATATGTCTTCTCTACTTACTATACTATCATAAATCTCATTTAAATGAAAAAAAAAAAAAAAAATATTTGGAAAACCTGACAATTCACAACACATTTTTTTTTACAGTTAAAGTAAGCAATTTCTTACCTTATCGCGACACTAAAAGAAAAAAAGGTTAAATTTGATTTTAAAATTGCAAAGCAACCCTGCTGCTTTCAACGTGTGAGCGGGTGAGAGAATACGAACGAAACGAATACAGATACGGACTGGCCGCGTACCGATATGGCCGCGCGCGTTTCCTACGCAACGCGCGATCGTGTTTTCCCTCATATCTGTCGAAATACGCCATATTGTTTTATTGTACATAATTATTTATAATTACCAAAACATTTAGAAAAATATATAGTGATTTTCACATCAAATTACCGGCCCAATGGATTATGTCAAGTGCTAGATGTCATTATTACATTTATTGGTAATTCTAATTTAACTCGTTTTATAACGATTGACAATTCGTTACGGACGTGTGTAATTTAAAAATCGGAAATTAGTGTTTTATATATTATAATTATATAGATGTAAGTGCGCGTGTGTGTTGTTTCTAAAAATATTTCGTTGAAAAATAACTGTTTTGCACACTCAGTGTTGTGTTAATTTTAGTGCAATGTCTACGCTGAACGATAAATAAGAATGCATTTATTACCGCCATTGTTTTAAAATCGTGTTTTAGAGAAATGGATGTGTTTGTGCAGTGATATGGATTATCCTTTGTGTTTCGGATTGTAAAATGGATAAACCCTCATTCAAGGTATGACATTATAATTTTATAAATACCTTTGCCTCGAAAAATGTGATGTTGATGATACAGTGACTTTTTTTTCGTATGTACATACTTAGAATAGGTAATTAGGATTTCGGTAATTATGGGATTGGTTGATTCTATTTAAAGATTTATAATATTTTGATGACACATTTATGTTAATTGAATAAATATGAACAGGATTAGGTATAATTTAATATTATTAGGTATATCGATCGATCTGTTAGTGATAAATGGATAAGAGGCAGTCAAAATACTTGTGTAAACTAGTGACGTCACCTATTGTGTTTCCTACGAAGACATCTCATTGCGCGGTTTTCTTTTTACCTATTCTAATTTTATGAAAATGAAACTGAGGATTTTATTTGAATCATTGTGGGTCTCTTTGCAATATTTAATGACAAAGTATTGAACATTTAAAAGTAAAGAAAATGTTATTATTATTAGTCTCTCTACCCTGCCTCAGTGTCCGCCATATCAGCAAGTACTAGTGAATAGTGATGTGGCACAATAATAAAATTATCGATATCGATACTTCGTAATTTTAGTCAAGTTTTAACTTTTTTATTCACCGTCTCTTAAAATGTATGGGTTTTGAATAGCCTACCTATTTGTCAATGAATGATTTATCGAATTAAGTTATTGTTGGCACTTCTTTAATTCCTACATTATCTAGTACAATCGAATAAAAATACAATGCTTTTAAATCATATTCACTCTGGTTACCTTGGTTAATTTCCAAAAGAACAGGTGTTTAGACACAATTCGTACCTACATAAATTTTAATATCCTAATGAGACTTGATTAATTTGAAATTGAAATTATGTACCTATCCACATTAAACTTAATGACACCAAGCGTTTCTCGTTGATGACGTCGTTTTTTAGTGTCGTTACAAAGATATAGGTATATAATTTAATTAAACACATTTAAAAAAATGTTTCGAATTGATAAATTCGAGCAGTTGCCAATTCGCCACTACTTCAGTAGCGTTGGCGTAATACATATAATTATGAAACTAAGTAAGTGTCCTGCGGTACTGCTTGCGTTGGTCTTGGGTTTTCCAATGCCATGGAAATAATCTATAAATACTTTGTATAAAAAGTATCTACCAAAAAATATAAAATAGAATAGGTATACAAGACGACAATAACTATGTATTTCTGAAAAACCGCAATAATTAAACTCTTTATTTTCGAAACTGAATAATTTCACAATCTAATTGAAAGTCCAGCAACATTTATTTTGTCCATTTAGAACTCATCCACCAACGCAGTGTGAATGCTTTGGGTAATCGGCGACCCATAAACCCTAAATTAGAACATCTATTTATAAAATGCAGCGTGTCTCACTCTAGGACTGTTTTATGACCGTTTAGTTTAATTTATAGCACTATTGTTTGGTTTATTTAAATAAACTGTTGAGTGTAGGCTCCATTTGTTGGATATTTTGTTTTTTATTTAATTGTGGCCATGTGTTACATTTTCCTTTTCTTTCTTTCTGCGTAACTTCTTCCTCTTTCGGACTTTTCTATACGCCTATTAAAGTCCGTGATCTTGTTATTCTGGGTGCCATAAAAAAGTGGTAAAATTAAATGCATAGGTATATTATTAGTTTTTATCTTATTTGTAATCTATCTCTAATCTATCAGCGCTATGAGTTTAAGATACTGATTTTTTATGAGATAAAAACTTTATTATAATTTAAGAAGTTAATATAAAAATAATAAACAATTCGCTTATCTTTAAAATAGTATTCGTTTATTGATCATACATATTCATATTAATCTATTTTTTTTATGATTAAGTAAATCGAATAACTTGAAAAGTAAAATAATTTAAAAAAGCAAAACCGCGGCGCAGTGTCAATATAATTTGCGCTTAGTAACTAATAGAAACGATTCTCGTTGTTTTTATTTACGTAACGGTGACTGATAATGGTCGCTTGCGCTTGAAACATTCTGTGACCTTTATATCCCAGACATTAGAGTTCAATTTCGCGTTATTTTATAATATATCACTATGACCTACTGTAAGTCATAATAACGGATATCTTTGAAAACATTTTGGAGTATAAATTAAATCTATTTAATACATTTTTACCTAATGTAGTATGTAATACTTAATTTTGTTATTATTTGGATACAATTTCCATAAAAATATTACTCGTTATCTATTTAATTGCTATTGTGTTTGTCTGGGTGTTACTATGTATTTATAAGTATGTATTTACAAAAAAAAAAGTATAAGTATTATATCCATTGTCTAGTACCATTGTACCCATAGTACAAGCTCTGCTTAGTTTGGGACTAGATGGTGCTGTGTAAAATTGTCCAAGGATATTTATTATTATTAATTATTATACATACAACTCTACAAGCAACTCATATTTGTCGATCATAATTTATGACATGATATTTTGTGATAAGTTGCAAAATAACTTTAGACTAATTCCGTACATTCCAAATATACAAATATTTTGATTTACTTTAGGTTGGTAGGATCCAACGAAGGTTAGAAATTACAGAATTTTGCATTATTATTTTTAAAGTATACTGCATCATGCCGCCAGTCTTAAAAATAAATATGAATTTAAAAACTAAATAACACTACTTAATCATATTCTTTTAGCTCTACAATTCTACATAACTTGAATAAATAGTAGAATAATTATCTTCTTACTATCGATATTAAATTTATATCGATATTGTTTCGGCGGCGCACCGCGCACTACTTTGAAGCCATTCGTTGGCATTATGAGCCATTTTATTCCATTTTTTTTTCTCGGCAAGGGATCGACGACGTTGCTGCGCGTTTTGCCGATAACGGTGACGAATTTTACATAAAAAAAGTTTAGTTTGTCGATGGTACAGAACAAAAACATATTGTCATTGATTTTCGGGCAAATTGAAAGTTACAAGGAATTTTACCTATAATCCGTATTGTAGGCACTTAAGCGAGGTTGTCCGTTTGTTTATGTTTTTTATGGAGTTTTTTGCCGGTTCTTCTCCATAAGACCCACTTTTTGGAACCGTGTAACTAGTTATGACTTTTCAAAAGTGCTATTCTAATGGTTTAATTGAAATAAAACATTTATTTTTGACTTTCGATTGAACTTATGAACCGATATTAATAACGATACTTGGCATAGATAAGTAGTACCTACGGAAAATTAGGGAGGTACCTTCTACTAACAGGTATTATGATAGAATCCTACCTAGCTATGAAATAAAGTCTGTTAGAATATCTATCTGTTATATGTCTGTTACCTGCGTTGACCTTGAATTTTTGTTAAATAGGTATTTCTTAGTAGGTAAATGCCTACACCCTATAAGGATAAGTTGAGATTTTGTGATTTTAGGTACTTTAATTTTCCATAATTTTTTTTTTTTAAACGCTGATTACGATTTTATGTGTAAGGTAATCGATAAAATATACCTACTTACATGACAATCTAAGCGTGACATAGGTACAGTCGGCAAATGAGTTGAGTATTCAAGCAGGGGACGATATCTGCGTCTTGACAGAGACAGCGGCATAAATATTTATTCACCAAACGGTTTGGTAGGTAAGTAGGCAGCGAGCAGCACCTGCATTATTTTATATGTAGGTACTTAAAGTAATCATTACTACCTATGAAATATACATGACATAAGTAGGTAATGACTCCGCTAATAAGTACAGTCGATAAAGGAGTTAGGTATACAGGTAGGGGACGATATCTGCGTCTTGCTTGACAGAGATAGCGGTATAAATAGTTTATCGTCAAAGGGTTTGGTAGATATGTAGACAGCTAGCAGCACCTGCATCATTTTATATGTAAAGTAATCATTACTATAAAATATACATCACATAGGTACAGTCGACAAAATATTTAGGTGTACAGGCAGGGGACGACATCTGCGTCTTGACAGAGATAGCGGTATATTGCGTTATTTGCCAACGGATTTGGTTTGTATACAGCTAACAGCACCTACCATTTGACACCATATTGCGTGATACAAAATACAATTACACAATATATTTTGTCAAAGCAAATAATAAGTTTATTATTTAGTTGTTATTACCTGTTTACTTTGTAATTGTCGTGCGCCGTTTTGGGCGAACATATTTATATTTTTTTCTTACATTTCGCTAGAAAACACATGTTGACAGTAACACAACATGACGTCAGATTTGCACCACGTCAAAGACGTAGGTCGACAAACACACAACTTGACAGATGCCCGTCTGGCTACAGATACGCAACTTGACAGTTAATTAATAAATAGGATTTAAAGAATTAATAATTCTATAATAAAACTATTAAAAAATATCATTACAAATTCATAAATTTTTCAGTGATTTCTCGAGTGTCTTTTTTCTAACAAAGGTATCAAGCTGTTTTACGAATTTTCTTTATTTATGTTATAGTTGTTCTGTTCCTGTGTATGTCACTGAATTGCTCCTAAACGTCTCAAAACAACCAATCTTGATGTAATTTTTTGTGTTCAAGTGGATATATACCTTGATGGTCAGGCCCGGACCGTGAGTTTAGGGGGCCCTGGTCTAATACTACTTAGGGGCCCACCTAATTATTCAAAGTTTATTTTTTATTTATTTGAATTATATTATATTATGCCTTATTGTTATACAACCGTAAATAAATTGACAGATTATAAGCATACGATCTGTTTAATTTAATAAAATTATGGATTCTTTCGCATTATCGTCTATTTTTGACTTTGACTTGACTTAGCCCCTTGAATCCACGGGGCCCTGGGCTGAAGCCCAAAAAGCCATATGGTAGATCCGGCCCTGTTGATGGTTTTGATTCACAAATGGAAATGGACCCGGTAGAGGGAGCTGCAAGCGGATTGCAGGACGTCTGCCGACTTATGAATACCAATCAATACAATGAAGTAGCTGTACCTACCCGGCTGTGATGCAAATGCAATTAGTTGCGATACCTCTTTTTCCATACTTTTTTCTGCTAGTAACCTTCATAGGCGCTCACACAAGACTTGCCAGTGTCATCGATCGGATGAATGGTTGCGTTTCTATAACGCATAGACAAACAAACAAATAGATATTAATTTTTTAAGAGATTATTTATTTTACTAGATTTTTTTTATACCACTAAGGTGGCAAACAAGCATACGGCCCACCTGATGGTAAGCGGTTACCGTTACCGTAGCCAATAGACGCTTGCAACACCAGTGGTATCACTTGCGCGTTACCGACCCTGTAAAACGAAAGAGAGAGAAACGAGAGGTTATGTTGGCAGTATAAGGGTCGAAACAACGTTATCTCGCGGATTATCCTCAAATTTTTTTTATGTAAAGTAATGAGTAATTTAATAGTATTTTTTGTAGATACCGATATATTTCATATCAGAAGATAACTCGAACGTAATTAAAAAATGAGGTTAGTACTTTAATTTCTTAATATGTAAATACATACCTACATTAAATACATTTGACGACGTCCCGTGGTCTGGTGGTTCGCGTATAGGATTGCTGATCACGTGGTCGTTCGATTACCAGAGGACACAAATATTTATGTGATGAATATATATATTTGTGATTGTTTGGGTGTTTCTTATGTATTGTAAGTATGTACAGACGCCAGCAGGTCAAGCTATCCAAAACTGTCAAATTTTCCCAATTGAATATGAACCTTATCACTTTGTATTAAAGTTGAAAATCTATCAAAGAAATTTGACAGATTGGGGTAGCTTGATGTGCTGGCCTGTGTACACACATCAAAAAAAGTTTGCGATCAATAGCATAAGCTGATATATTTTTTTTAAATTGTACTTTATCAAGAAAAAATCTTTGTTGTGTTTTCTTTAAATAGAAATAGCCTGTTTGAAAGAATCTAAAAAGAAGAAGAAATCATAATAATATATAATTATAGTTATAATTAATTATAATCTACCGTAACAAAAAAGATATCGATTTTTCAGTGATCGCAAACTTTTTGTGATGTGTGTACTTACAAAAAAAATAGTAGGTACATATAGTATTATATCCATTGTCTAGTACCCATAGTAAAAGCTCTGCTTAGTTTGGGACTAGATGGTGCTGTGTAAAATTGTCTAAGAATATGTATACCATCACGCCTGTTTTCCCCGGAGGGTAAGTCAGTGCTGTACTAAAGTACACCGACAGTTCGTTAGTGTTTTGCGAGCTGTTCCAGCTGCTTAGAATTTCAGAGAACCCAATATAATAAAATTCTGGCAAAGTTTGAGAACCGGAGTCTCAAGATCCCTAGCGTCATTATTCTGTACACAGGCTCGGTTCAGTTATATTCGGTTCGGAGTCGGCAGCGATGCTCAACCTGTAATCTACGCTCTTGGAAACTTAGATTTACTATGTAGTGGGTTGTAATCTCGAAATTTCTTATCATAAATGATATATTATATTTATTTCTGCAAATAAATCTAAACAAGTCAATGTTTTAAATTTTATTTTTAATCTAGATGAATCCGGCATTTCCTGTCTGACGACCTCTGAGAAGAAACACCGAAACAAACTCAGAGAAACATAGTCTCTTTTAAAGTCCAGATTACTAGGATATTAGCAAACATTTGAGTGTTACAATGCAGGGCAATATCTGAAATGGCCTTTTGAAGAAAGAGCCATAGTCCCAGCCGACGGCACGCATGCATCAGTCATTGTGTAGCTCAACCATAATCTAGGGTGCTCAACAATCCGTCGGACGACAATACCAGATCAGCGGAACATTTGCGTAGACCACATAAAAAGCTTCTTGTGGCAAATAAGCATACGAATTGGCTGATGACTTGATGAGTAGCGTTGTGACCAGCATGGATTTTTAGCGCTGACCTTCACCGCAATAGTGATAAGAAACGTTTTCACGTCTGTGGGTCTACTCCTTATGTCCGTCAACGAAGTTACGAGCCGTTCGATAGTTCTCCGAAACTTCGGAAACCGAATAAAACAAGTGTCTAATTAAATTTTTCTAACGGGTAAAAACACATCGGGAGTAGGGACAACTGTCAAATTGTGTTGTCAGTCATTCTTAGTTCGGGCCCCGAAAGAATCATCCGTCCGTAGGTGATACGGAGTAGGAAACGCCCGTAACGAAGGTCGAAACTACGGACTTCGTGCTTAGGGAGTAGACCCCCTGTTTAGTGGTATGTGGTGAGGTGGTAGGCTGCGACGCGTTATGACCGCTAGTTGTGATTGGTTCTCCTTTCTTCACGAGTCTTCATGAGATCTCAGTTCTTCAGTCGTTATTGGTCTCAGGTCTTCATGCGCAAGTCCAATCCCTACCCTTTCTCCGAGCGCTCAAGACCCGTGCTGCCCGCTGCCACCGTAGCCTAACCATCTGCAGGCACCCTTAGAGTTGCTCCAATTCCAATGCCTACTACAAGTTCATTTAAAGCGATATATGACGTTCGTACGTACAGATGTGTGCGTTGACCTTGTTTAGCAGACAAACATACATACCATCACCCATATATTCGCCGATAGGTTAGGTAGAGTTGTTCAACTACAAAACTAGTTTTTTATACAAGCTTAGTATATACAGGGTGTTGCAAAACTACCCGTAAAGCCGAAAGGAAGTTAAATGGGGCCTTATAAGTTATAATGAGTCCATTCACAATATTTAAGAACCGTAGTAACGCTGTATTAACATACCCCAAAAAAAGGAAAACAACAACATTTTATGAATAAAAAATAGAAAAACTATTAAAGTAGACAATTATTAGGTAAAATAGGTACGTAGGCCTTTCTGTTACATAATCTGGTTCCCTGACATGACAGCTGACAACATTTTTGGCTTTGATAATTAAGTAATTATATTTTTACGGGGTATTTTGTAACACGTTGTACTATATTGGAGTCATAGGCCAGCTAAACTATCGTACAGAGGCCAGCATGACAAGCTACCACAATCTGTAAATTTCTTTGATTGATTTTCAACTTTAACACACGTTAATAAGGTATCATATTCAATTGGGAAAATTTTACAGTTCTGGATAGCTTGACCTGCTAACGTCTGTTCACTAGCTGTTGCCCTCGGTTTGGAAGGACTTTTTGAAACAAAAGGTAGCATATGTCCTTCTACAAGGTCTAGTCTATATAATATGTCTAAATTTCATCAAAATCGCTTCAGCGACAGACAGATGAATTTAATTACGCATTTATAATATTAATAGTAGAGATTTGGCTACATAATATTTTTCCTACAGTTGACTTGGCCTAAAATATCGTAGGATAATTATATACACGTTTATCTATAAGTATTACTTGGCAACCCTACCCGTAGAGTGCTCTAACTAGTAGCACAGATTATTTAATATCTATTTCGCCAGGCAGGCTTTCGTATTTTTGACACGTAACATAAAAAAATCTATTCAGTCTAAAAATCACTTAATATTATTCCAGCTTATTTTTAATACCTTATTAAAAAAATAATCTCGATAAAGTTTGAGCGACACTGGACAGCGATCCCTAAACCAATATACGGGTGTTACATTAGAGAATAGGGTTTCGCGTTAGGGCTGCCCCTAGCGGATCATTTCTTTGTTTATTTTTTTAATATAAGGTAAAACCGTTACGCAATCATTTGACGTATTAATAATTAAGGAAATCATATTGAGGAAACCTGCATTGCGTGAGTCAGTGTCTCGAAGGTAGTCTGCCAAACTGCACTAGGCCAGCGTGGTGGACTATAGCCTAATCCCTCTATGAGAGGAAATCCGTACCCAGCAGTGGGATACAGAATGGGTTAATGATGATAAGGAAACTAAGGCCTTGCCACAATGTTATGACGCGAACATCTTTAGGTTGTGTGAAAGGGATGGAGCTATTTAATGTGTAGAGCGGCATCCCTCTCCCTCAATCGCAAAACGATCGCTATAACAACGTTGTGGTACGGCCTGGTCTTTCCTTTTTTAAACGTATTCTTAGTAATACTAATAATATATGAATTAATTTACCGTTTAATTAAGTACTAGCTAAATCTAGTCCACATCACTGTGGATTTAGAAAAAAAAAACACAATTTACTATTACTGTGGTCAAAATTTGACCTTTTTAAGTTTGAATGTTAAAGAGTTTCTTTTGTAAGTTTATTTGAAAAATAATTGTTATATTCACGACATTTATGTCACTTTGACATTGACAGCTCAAACGTAAACAATTAATATGTAATTTAATTAAATGTAATTGTAACTATTATTTGTATAGTAATAGCTTTATGCACTACTACTCCATACTATGTCAAATCTTACATTCAGTGCAAGGAGCACGCAATAGAGAACTTCCGTTTTCCAAATTTAAAACTCAACTTATGAGATGGTTATTTGACAAATGTTTTTATACGGTTTCATATTTTCTGAATTGTAAAAAATTATAATTAGATTTGAATTCCATATTTGAATTAATTTAAATATTATATCTATCAACTTTAATAAAATACTTACAATTTTCATACCGATTTAACGGTGAGAATATTGTACAAATTATGTTACTAAACACCTTCTAAAATACCGTGTCTTTAGCCAATAAAGAATATTCTATTCTATTATAATATTCTTAAAGAAGGGTACATAAATTTCGCTTATTTAGAAAAAAATTAAACGTATTTTTACCCATACGGAAGCTGAATTTTATAATACAATTAACAAGTTCCTCTGTAACTTTCTTTTCACTATCCGCTGTCGGTTAAAATTCGCCAACCCTGAACCAAACAACCGTAGTTCATGGTCGTACGTGAAAGCCCTGCGTGCGACAAAGAGGGACACCCTGCGTCCCTCTCGCACTTAGATGGACATAATATGCCAAAGGTTAGGGAAAATATGGTTGAAAAATAGTACACTAAGTACTTTTGAGAACGGAAAATCATATTCGTAATAATGATTTGAGTAGTGATTGATTCATCGAACTGTCCCGTTAGTCTTGTGGTTGCAAGCTGGTGACTTCGAACCCAGATAATTTTTCGGTAGCAGCACCACACGTACCTCCAAATTCATACTCAGAAAGGACAAAGCTCGAGCTGTCATCGGAGCCATTACAGAGCATTTTGCAACAAACGACATGCTGTTAAAATGAAGCTGGTTTTGAATAATGATTGTAGAGCTTGTGGTGAATGCAGGAAAACAATGCTGCACATCTTGTGTGATTGTGACGTCCAGGTGACGAAACGGATGAGTCATTTCGGCAACGGATACACGAAGTCAGAGGACTACAGGTTCCTTCCTCTTAGTGGGCTAGCCGCCCTCATGAACCACGTCTTTGAAGAGTAAGGGATGTACCAGGCTGGGGACAACACAACAGATCACATTTGCTCGAAGATTAAACCCAGAAATTCTTACAGCAGCTGCAGTAGTTCCATTATAGAACCTTGAATGGTTAGTGGCAAAGAAGGGAACACCGATATCAGAAGAAATTGTTGTTGTTTTATTTGTTTACAAACAACACAAACTACATTAGTGTTTAACATATTGATTTCCAACATTTACGCGAATATTATACATTGAAATAAAACTACTTTTTACGGATTTTACCCTTTACAGCGTCCATGGTCACGGGTAGACTGTCTACCCGTGACCATGGACGCTGTAAAGAGCCCGAAACGTCGGGATTAATAATATCAATAACGCGATAAAATCCGTAAAAAGTAGTTTTATTTCAAAGTAGTTTTATTTCAATAAATTAGTGTCCAAGCAGGCTGCTACACTAAGGAGTTCGGGTTTCATCCTCGTACGGAATAAATAATATAATAAACTAGCTATAGCCCGCGATTTCTTCCGCATACTAAAGGGCTTTTCGAGACAAAAGATAGCCTATGACCTTGTCTAAGGTCTAATCAACCTCTGTACCAAATTTCATCAAAATCGGTTAAGCGCTTTAGGCGTAAAAGCGACAAAGTTACTTTCGCATTTATAATAAGTAGGAACGTAGAGATAATAGTAATAGTAATGAATATTTATTTGCTTCATTAACCTAGTGGTTGTAAGCGCCACTGCTACGCTTCACGTCTTGGGTTTGATTCCCAGGTCGGGCAGTGTTAATAAAGCTGTAACTGTAAATGTAAATTAGTACACCTTTACTTAGCCTTCGGAGAATTGGCGTGATGGTAAGTATTGTAAAATAAAAACTCAATAACACTTCGCTCGACCTGGGAATCGGACCCAAGTCCCTAAGAGTAGCAGTCGCGTTTGCGCTTGTTTATAATTAAAGCCAATTTGCAAACCAAACTAACAAACACACCCACTCTCAAAAAATTCTACTGCATAAAAAACTAAAACTAATTTGCAAATAAAATACATCGCCGATAAAAATCAAAATCCAAAAAAAAAATATCAATCTTTTACCATGCTAACGGTACCTCCAAAGAGATTCAAGTTTCAAACTTAGAATCAATAAGTATAAAATTGAACCGTTAGAGCAAGACGGCGTCGTACGAGTGAGCAGGACAGGTGTACTTCTGTCGGTTTCACCTTGTTACTAAGCTGAGTGATGGATTCTGAATTTGTGTCAAATAATGTACCTAAATCCTAAATCTATTGTCGAATATGGTTTGTAGCGTTGGCAGGCAAAGGCGAATAATTATGGCCAGTAATTAGATTGGACTGCCAAGTTTGACTTTTCGAAATCATGTGCGTATTATTAATTAATAATCACTCGCTTAAACGCTGAAGGAAAACATCGTGAGGAAACCTGCATACTTTAGAAATTTTCTCAACGGTTTGTGAAGTCTGCCAACCCGCACTAGGCCAGCGTGGTGGACTATAGCCTAATCCCTCTCATACTGTGAGAGGCGACCCGTGCCCAGCAGTGGGACAGTATATGAGTTGGTGATGATGACTTAGTATTTCTGGGTCACTATAAATACGACCCTACGGGCTTCAAAGGACTTCAAGCCATTTTTTTTAATAATAATAATAAAACTTTATTTCATAAATGTAGGTGTAGTACAGTGACAAAGACACGTTAATTAATAAAAATAAACACTTTATGTACACTACACTACAATGGTTGGGGTACTGTCCTCTTTGTTTTGTCCATTTTGTTACACGCAACATACCATCACGCTTGTAGTTCCCGAAGGGTAAAGCAGAGGCGTACACAGTTCACCGAAGTCCCTTGTAAGGAGCTAGCCTTTTGCCACGACTTTGTGTGTCGTTCCTAGGACTAGGCTAATCAGTTTGCTTTGTTTTGTTTTATCATGTGAGGTACAGCCGCCAGCACATCAAGCTACTCTAATCAGTCAAATTTATTTGATATATTTTCATCTATAATACATTATAATAAGGTTTATAATCAATTGGGAAAATTTTACAGTTTTGGATAGTTTGAATAAAGTATAAAATAAAAGATTTTCCTTGATTTCTTTCTCAGTAGTATTTGTGATTATTGTCGTTCATTCTGATTCTGTATTGTTCCAGCTGGTCGGGTCTCCGTGCGGCCAACACGGCCAATACACTTTCTACAAGGCTCTTCGCGTCACAGGCCCCACCGAGAAGATCATAGCCATCGGAGACTTCTTCTTTGTAAAGGTGTGGCAGGACTCCGAGCTCGTGTCTATAGGTAAGGAGGATTTAAAAGTTTTATTTTGTATTGTTTTTTCTGTTTGAAATTTTGAAATCATTGCATAGCTGACCGTTAAATATTTACCCTACCTTTTAAAAAAATCTCTTAACAAGTTTTGGAGATGTCATGTTTTAAAAATTTTGCTGTGTTCAGCGACTTTCGTTGCTTACCGTACCTTTGTAAATGCATAAATAATAATGTATCCAAAATTTGTATGCATATTAGGATTAAACATAGCAATCCCGACATTAGAAATTAGATCTTATTCTATTGCACCTATGTTTTACAAATGAATAATTTTAATTTGAATTTAAAAATATTGATTTCTGACATTTACGCGAATATTATAACATTGAAATAAAACTACATATACAAATACATTGAAGTAAATGGTCCGAAACGTCGGGATTAATAATATCAATATACGCGATAAAATCCGTAAAAAGGTTTGTTAAAGGGTAATTTAAAAAGTTTTCCTATTTTAAAATTATTAAGCAAAGGAAAAATTCGACCGCTTGCAGGATTCGAACCTGCGTCTTCTGGTTAGGTACTCTAGACGCTATGACCACTAAGCCACCGCGATACCTACCCGTCATGTCGAATTTTGCCTTCACATTCTGAATTTACGTCTTTATGGTGACGTCAGTAACACCTATTGAAAAGCAAGTTTTTGCTCCTCAGTTTTTGAATCCTGCCCGCGGTCGAATAACTTTGAAATCTTAGCATGGAAAATGCCATGAAAAAGATAAGTTTTCCTATGTTCTATACAGCATTTTCTTTACAAACTCCGTGTCCCGCAGGAGAGCTGCAACTCCTCTGGACGGACCGGGTGTCTGATCAGACGCTAGTCAGTCTACGGCTGTACTTCCTGCCGGAGAACACGCCTGAAGGGAGGAACCAGCATGGCGAGGTCAGTCTTTCTTTTTTTACTGTTGATTGGTCTGCGTTTGAGCTCAGTCTCACCTGATGGTAAGCGACGATGAGGTCGATGGTGGAACACGCTTCCACAGAAAATGTCTGTTCACTCTGACCAAATAAACTTGGATTGCTATAAAATCATCAACCTGGTACTGGGACGAAGTAAGGGACTGGTATCTTTAACACAGCTAAGATACTCGTTGCGATCCGTACCGTGACCATAAAACAAAAACTATCACACTGATAAATTGTATTTTATAATCCTAAAGTTTTATTGTGTGTCTAATAACATATTATTACCTTAATGATTAAATAGTATTCCCGGACGACACCAAGGTTATATGAGTCCGGGAATACAGACGCAGGGAGAGCATTCCACTCTTGCGGTGCTTACAAGAAAAGTCGCAGCATACCGCTTTGTGCGTAGTGATAACATTCGACCACATTTTTTTTTGCTACTAAGGTGGCAATCAAGCATACGGCCCAACTGATGGTAAGCGGTTACCGTAGCCTATAGACGCTTGTAAGACCAGGAGTATCACTGTCCACCCTGTAAAACGAAAGTTGTGTTGGCAGTATAAGGGTCAAAGTCCCCCCACTGCCAACACAACATTTCCTCGTGGAGCACTGGCAACCTTGCTCACATTTTTGTGTACGGGATACGTGATGAGGCGGTTAACCTGATAGAGTATTTATACATATACAGCAAAGAATACTGTGAAAAAAAATTCATACGTCACTTGAGTACCTACAGTTGGCGGTCTTATCGCGAAAAGCAATTTGTTATAGTGTGTAGGTACCTCCTGGGTTGACCTAATTTGATTTCCAAGTCGATCAAAGTGTGTTTCTTTAATATTCTCAGTAGCTACCAGATTTAAGATTTGTGCCCGGTTAATGGCAATAGGCTCGTCTCCTTTACCATTTGCATACAGCGAATCGCGTAAGGTCGCCGGCAGCCAAAAACATTAGATATTGCATTGTGATTTGTGTCTGTAATTTGTGACTTGACTGGCATCATTAAAGAAACTATGACCCTCTGGAGGGTTCGATCAATTTTTGTTTGGTGATTCTCCAAACAATTGATCGGGCCCTCCAGAGGGTCATAGTTTCTTTAATGATGCGGTTGACGATGGTACTTACTTACCTAGAAGCGACCATTTCGTGAAGTAACTCGGAGACCTAAGGTTATAACATATTGTGGCTTGACTGGAATTACCAAAAAAATATTGTTCGGACCCTCCAGAGGGTCATAGTTTCTTTAATGATGCGGTTGACGATGTTTGGTACTTACCTAGAAGCGACCGTTTCGTGAAGTGATTTGGAGACGTAAAGTTATAACATATGCATGTCATTTCGATCGATTGCCTAGAACTGTGTCAGTTCTGCGACGCTAACACCAAATAGGTTTTATTTTACTTGCAAGTCATCATGCCTAATTATTATTAGCCTAGTGGTCACGACTACTACGCTAGAGGATTTTGGTCAGTGTTATTCGGCTTTTAGGGGGTGTATTCCCGGTGTCCCCATTGACGGTGTCCCCATTATGGGGCCAGCGGGAAGTCATAAAATTTCCTTCCCGTTGTCCCCATTGACACTTTCGCCTTATGCGAACAACGAGAAGTCATAAAATTTCATTCTCATTGTCCCCATTGACGCTTTCCTGTTATGGTGACATCGGGAACTTACAAAATATCCTTCCTTTTCCCTCTTTCATCCTCCCGTTGTCCCCATTAACAGGGATAGCGTCAATGGGGACAACGGAAATAAATTTTTAATTATTTTTATTGAGTTGCTTTGTCAATAGGGACAACGGGAATACACCTTTTAGGGTTCTGTACCCAAAGGGTAAAAACGGGACCTTATTACTAAAACTCCGCTGTCCGTCCGTCCGTCTGTCACCAGGCTGTATATCATGAACCGTGATAGCTAGACAGTTGAAATTTTCACAAATTATTATGTATTTCTGTTGCCCCTATAACAACAAATACTACAACAAAATAAATACTGCGCCGACTCCAAATAAATTGGGACAAGGGCAGCAGGATGATGATGATGGAATGGATTTGTACCGAAATTGACAAGGCGGCAAATTTTTAGTCAAGGTACCAGTTCGACATACCCCGCTACTTCCCTGATGGCGAAGGATTCATGAGGATATTCCGTATACCAAAAAAGGGAGGGGTAGCCGTTGTGTATTAGTTATTCTGTGGTAGGCAGCCCGCCCTACTGCTGCACTGTACAGATAAAATCGATATCCATCATCAGTAAGCCCACACACCCTAACTATAAAGTACAGAAGAACCAGTCAATTCAAAAGCTCGATCATACCAAATGATGAAGACACGTCGCGTAGCGGCTAAGCGATCGGCTTCTGTGGACGAGTTGTGGGTTCGATCCCCGCACAGAACAAATATTTGTATGACATACAGGTATGTAGTTGTTCCGGATCTTGTTTGTGTATACAGAAGTTTGTGTTTGTAAACGCACCAACGAGAAAGGCAACGTTTTATTAAAAAAGAAAAAGAAACATTGGGTGTTTTTTTTTTAGGTGTTTGTGTTTGTGTCTGGTTAGTGACTGAGATATGAGACTTAACAACTGAGGTGTCAAGCTGACAACGCGAATGATACCACTGGTGTTGCTGTCGTCTATAGGCTGCGGTTGTCGCTTACCATCAGGTGGCCCGTATGTCTAGACTTTAAAACACACTATGATTCTCTGAGTTTGTTTCGGTGTTTCTTCTCAGATGTCCACAGTTAGGATATGCCGGAGCAATCTAGCTTAAAAATGTAAAACATTGACTTGTAAAAGTGTCTTTAAAAGATCTACTTAAAGAAATAATTATCATTTATTGTTTAGACATAATTATATAGTTTCGCATTTACTTACATTATTAGCGTGGATCTTTTAAAGACTTGGACTGTACCTTCTGTTTATTTTGTGGTGGTTTAGCCAGGAGAAATACAGGTCATGACTTGTGGTACTGACATACACTGGACTGCGGTATAGGTCGATATTCCAACTTAATAGTTAATTCCACTGAGGCTCGTAGGTCCAATGCAAAAAGGAGATCTCATTCGTGTAGTTTTAATACTATTTTTACCCGACTGGCGATGGAGGGTAATGTTTTTCGAGCGTATGTATGCATGTATTATAATTACTGTGTTACAAGCGGCTAAAAGCCGTAATGCTGATAAACCTAGTTTTAGCCGGCTAGAACTAGTTGCAGCCGCTCACTGTTGGTTAACCTTAGATCTATCCTACTTATATTAAAGTTCGGCAATATAGTTGTTGTTTTTTTTTATTTTAAATATCCCATCATCTAGATGGCTGGCAGTCCCCTACTGTGGAATGAACTGTCGTCTTCAGTATTTCCGGACCAATATGACCTTCAAGAAAAGAGCGTACTCCCTTTTAAAGGCCGGCAACGCTCTTGTGACTCCTCTGGTGTTGCGGGTGTCCATGGGCGGCGGTAATTGCTTACCATCAGGCGATCCGTCTGCTCGTTTGCTCCCTATCCCTTAAAAAAAAGAAAAACTTAACAATCTAACCTACTAAGTTTAACTAACGGTGAGCGGCTGCACCCAGCTTTAGCCGGCTAAAACTAGGTGTAACCGGGAGATAAGTAGGATAGATCTAAGTTTAACCACCTTTGACCGGCTGCACCGAGCTTTAGCCGGTTAAAACTAGATGTAACCGCACTTCGGCTTTGTATGTAATTCTTTGGTACTCTCTTACAGTTCTTAGTTAGTAAGTATCTTTTGTCCATGACTATAGGACAAGTGCGGTTTTTAGTCGATACTAGTAGTAGTATAAATTATCTTTAATGCAGTCAGATTTTATGTTTCATTTAATAATTTATTTTTAAGTGTGAGAGATATTTCTATGAATTTCTCAGTTACACCCTGGGAATCGAACCTCTAGCGTAGCAGTCGCATTTACGACCACTAGACTACTAATAATAATCTTAATTCAGATACAGGGTATAGATTTTTACATAGAAAGCGTTAGTAGTTTATACAATAATTTAAAACAACAAAAATAAAATAAAAAGTCTTAGTAATCTGTTAGTAAACAAGACTAATGAAATAAATAAATAATTAAATGAAATTCAAACAATTTCGTCTAAACAATGACCTAGTTACCAAATACTGAACCCTGTACGAAACCGCAAGACCCTACATAACCCTAAAAGATTCGTTTAAAATAAGCGAAGCTCAGAAATCGAGAGAGCGCTGCGAACGCGGCCGGTGTACCGTCTCGCTCGCACTCGCAACTTCTCATAGCTCTGTCTCGCTCTAATCCCTATTTGGTAACACCAACTATTTCATGGATGAAATTACTGTTCGCGTTTGGTGTTTGTCATAGGCGGTAGCGGGTAGCGTCTTATTTTGAAGTAATTTCTATTATTGCTAATACATATTTATTTATTTTATTTTACAGAAGACTTACAGACTAATAGACATAAGATATAAGAATATGTTATAAAGAGATTGCTAATTAAAAGCCTCCACTTATAGCAATAAATAAATAGTCTTCATTAGGGTTTGCAAACCGGGTGTGAAAACAGATAAATGAATAATAAAATAGGTACGGTCAGCAACGAAAGTTTCTGAACATGTTGTAATCTTCAATACGATTTGAAATATGAAGTTACTGATCTGTGAAGGTTGTGCGAAAGCATTGCATAGATGACCATTCAATATTTACCTTATCTTCATAATAAAAAAATCTTGACAAATTATGGAGCTGTCTTGTTTTCAAAATCTACCTGTGTTCAGCGACTTTCGTTGATGACCGTACATAAAATTCTTACTTCCTTACTAATATTATAAATGTCTCACCCCTGGGAGGTAGCAACATGGTTTGCAGTATCTCTGACCAGTCTCTAATGCAGGCATGTTTGCATATGCTGACTTCATACTCGTCGTGTTAGCGTTTTCCTTAATGTTATTAATAAACAGACAGCCTACAATAGCTATTTTAGTTTGCAGATATTTTATCTTAAGCCTTTTCTCCAAGGCCGAGTTGATTAATTCGATTTTTACCACCAGTGGACACACGTGTGCCCCTGTCTTTTTAACCTTTTGACCGCCACGGACGTGTATAGACGTCAAATAAAAACTTGCTCACGACGCCAACGGCATGGCACGTCAAAAATAACACTTTTCTTTTTAGTTCAAAACAAATACCTATAAGTACAAATATTTGATGTTTTTTTATTTTGTTAAACTATTATTAGATACTAGAATTTGTCGCTTGGCGTAGAGAACACGGATTTTCGTTATTGACGTGGCGGTCAAAAGGTTAACGACCGATTCAAATTTCAGACACTTTTCCACTTCCTCAGAACATTTTTCCAACTATGTTGGGGTCGGCTTCTAGTCTAACCAGATGCGGCTGGATATCAGTACTGCTATTAGACGTCCGTAACCCAATTTCTCGATAATACTGATATCCTAAGAATAGACTGATTGTCAGGCTTTCTGGGCTACAAGTAACGATTGTCATAGGTGTTTGTATGATAACCGGGATTGATGGCTCGACGATTATGTGCTCTCCGAGGCATAATTAGACACGTATACAATAATTTATTTTAAGTATGCACTGGCTGTATTTGAAGAAGGTGGCTGGCAGCGGATGGATACGGGCTGCCCAATACGGGGATGGTTGACGCTCTTTGGAGGAGGAATACGTTCAGCAGTGGACGGCAATAGGCTGATGATGATGCACGATTAAACATAAAGCAGAACATAATGTCAAAAATAAAATAATTTATTCAATTTAGACTACTAGATAGTAATTATTGAACGTTATTTTTACCTTTAAGACATGCCCCAAAACGGCACTGCCCTTCACCGCCTCCTAATATTTTAGCTGGGAAGAAGACGCAACAAACTCCTGAGCAACACATTTCTGTCTGTTAATTTATGTAACATGTAAAAATTATTAAGTATTTTGGCTTTATAATTTAATTTCTAGTATAAGCTGACCTCCTACTGTAGGGAAAGCCTGTACAATGCTAGATCAGATTATACTAGCCATTCATGTCATGTATAGTTTCATATGTAACCGTGTGTATAGTACAAAAAGGCTCTCAATTCGACTGTATTTTGGATCAGCAACTCATCTCATTATTATGAATTGTAATGCATATTTCCTACATGACATCAGTCTCAAGTTCAAGTATAATAATTAATTAAATTCTTATCAAAATATATCAATCACGCATAACAAGCGTGTCATTTATAAGTACCTACGGTTGGTACAATTTTAAAGTTGCCAAACACGAGCTGTATGCCTTTAATAAAGGAGGAAATGCCGTTCAAAAACTATAATTTTTGCCGCAATTCGTAGTTCAGTTCGTTACCCTAAAGCTAGGGTCTGCGAACAAACAGAAGCATTATACAGATGCGATATTATAACTGTGCCTCTCTATACGTAAGTGACCATAGTCGTGAATAATAATAATAACATTAAATATGATAAAATATTTAAAAATAAAAAATATATGCAGAAATATAAATAAAGGGAATAATAATAATAACATTGAATTTATTTATTTAGACCTTCGTTGCATTGTGTATGTATTTTAACTTAATGCTCATATTGAAATAAATCTACTTTTTACGGATTTTATCGCGATATATTTATATTATTAATACCGACGTGTCGGACCCTTTACAGCATCCATTAATATCAATATAACGCGATATAATCCGTAAAAAGTAGTTTTATTTCAATGTATTTTTATTTCGCGTAAATGTCAGAAATCAGAATTTTTTTTTTTGTAACTTACACAAAAAAAAAAAACATTTAAAAACAATATTTGTATAGTGATCCTCAAACAATACGTTTGTCTATCTGTATCTTGTGGGCCAGAATGATTCACATTTGTGATTATTTTCCTGGTAACTTGAATAAAATCACTTGATTTTACTGGGGCGACCGATCGGAAAGGCTAACTTCAGAGAGGCACAGTTACATCATACGTACCTGCTTTATGTTTTTTTCTTTATACCACTAAAGTGGCAAACAAGTATACCGTAGCCTATAGACGCTTGCAACACCAGGGGCTATAACTTGTGCATGGCTGACCCTGTAAAATGAAAGAGAAATAGTTGGGTTGGCAGTATAAGGGTCTAAGTCCCCCCCACTGCCAACGCACCGTTTCCTCGCGGAGCACTGACAACCCTGCTCACCGTTAGGAATGCAACAGCTCTAAGCTGTGTTATTTTACTTAGATTTTCTGCAAGGCGGAGGTACTTCCCCAGTCGGGCAACTCCAATTTGAAGTGGAATTACTCCCACTATACCCAACTTGTACCCACTATAACCCTGTTAACGCACACATTTGCACATGTACTGACGTCATAGAGCTTAAGTTATTCCAGGCATCGGCCCGGAAAGCTAGAGTTTACTCCTAAGCTCTATCGCCACAGAGATATCACCCCTATCTGACATTAAACGTAATAAGTCGATGCATTTAAAACTCGAACTAAAAAAAAACACTAAAAAAATATATTATTTGTTTTCACTTGTACCACAGACTTGTACCTATTGCTGAAGATACGCAAGCGATATTCGCTCTTATTATAACTAGATAACCTTGAGATTAGTGTGCACGCCCGTAGAGTAATTTTGTAGTACGTTATGGGGATTTTTGTGCTAGGACTTATAAGGTTTGAGCGTTGCTTGTGTAATTATTTGTCTCAATATTTATACTGTAATATGTTAATTTTGTTGATAAACGGTATTTTATGGCTCTATAATTTATTATCTGTTAACACATCGATTTTATAGATTCTTTGTTGCGATAAAATAACTATAACAAGAGCTTTTCCTAATATCAAAGATATTTTAGACAATAAATTCATCAAGGATCAAAGTTTTAGGAAAACATTTTGACTTGTCTCAATTGGACTAACGACAATAAGTTCAGTCCATACAAATAAATTAAAAATGACCAAATTAATAATTTACTATAGCAATATCTAAACGATACGGTAATTATTCACCACTCTGATATAAGATACATATTAAAAATAAATAATATTTATAAAAATTCCTCATTCTGCATCTTTGTTAGGTATTTTAATGTACAAATAAAAAACACACTCAAGTTTATACATTTTTCTTCCTTATCTTAATGATTTCGTTTCATAATTAGGTTTGACGCTAGAATGTAATATTGAAAAATTAGAATTTAATGATTTTAATTTAATAATTGGGTTTTAAAAAAACCTGTTAGCTCATGCAAACATCACTCTCAGTAATTTTATTGCAGTTATGTATGTTATTTTTTATACATTATATTGGTCATATTTCAGAGCTTGTTTAAACAAAAAGTAATAATAATAACATCAAGTATCAAGATTTGTCGGTAGAGTACACAATACACTAGCTAGAACTGCGACGCGCCATGTGACGACTTTAGCGTTACGAGTGAATTGGAGTCGAATTGATACTATAAATTTCTGACAATATTTTTGGTTGTTTTTATATTACAATTCTATGAAGGGAAAGTATGCTTATTTTATAAATCCAATGTTAGTTCTAAAATATCTTTACAAAATATTACGTTCAACATAAACTCGAATAACACTTTGCCTAATCGTATTATCGAAGCTAGGGCCATATACTCAGCTGGCGCTCCTACAATAATTGATTTGATTAATCTGATTCAATACATCATATTAACATGTAATACCACGATACGAACAAGTGAGAAAGCAATATTATTCCAAGAATAGACAAGACCTAAATGAATTATCCTCAAAAAAATTAAAAAAATTGTACCTTACTCTATAGTTTATGTTTTTGTGAATGGTACGTCAGATATTCTATATTTAAAAAAGCAAAGGCTTATCGACTTTATTACACATATTATATACATAAAATCTTTTCGCTACATTTAATTTCGTAACTGTATCGTATTTTTTCTGCTCTTATAATTCACCCAAGTAGTGGGCACCAAGTTACTCAGATTGAGGTAGGTTATAATAATAATAATATACTTTATTGTCAGACATTACAGTCCATAGGTAGGTAGGTAGTGATGTGTTAGTAACATATTGTGCTTATGTTCTATATTAGTATTGTTAGTAGGTAGTTTATTTAATTAATTTTAATTATAGTTATAGTCCACCACGCTGACCTAGTGCGGGTTGGAAAATTTCACATACCGTTAAGAAAATCTTGAGTTGATAGGTACGTGCTTTTGATTCGAACTTGAGAACTATAACTTGGCAGTTCATTAGCCATATCACTAGCCTGCTTTCATGTAATGTTAATAAATTAAAAATAATCCAACAACGAGACAGTTTGGCAATAATCGTAAGTTTTGAGTGTCCCTAGGTATAAACTTTATCTAATCTTCGAGTTCATTCTCTGTGTAAATAACTGATAACAGCTACACGCCGGGTACAGCCAAACAGTAAAGTGGTAATGCTTATTTTTTATATACGTTTTTATGTGGGATAATGCAAATTAGAAAAAAAGAAATTAATAATCGGAACCGTGGCCTGCTTGATGGAATATTTTGTTTGTGTCTTTTTGATTGAAACATGCTTAAATTAATCGAAACACCTCACTTATTTGCTTTAATTACATTTTATCTGATAAATTTAAGTTATAATTTTATTTTATTTAAAATAGGTACGTTGTCCCACTGTATCTTGAGTACGTTTACAAACAAATGATGTCATAATACACCTATCTGTAGGTCATAAGTAATTGTTCCGAAGAAAGATTTACGACAGTAATGAAATGTAACGTAATTCGTCTCAACAAATATAATTTTATTATTTTTGTTTTACCATATCATAAAGACAGTCAGACAAACAATAAAACTGGAATATTCCTCTTTAATGTAAGTGAGTTTAAAAAATAAATAACCTATTGATTTCTGACATTTACGCGAATACTATAGGTACATTGAATTAAAACTACTTTTTACGTTGAAATAAAACTACTTTTTACGGATTTTATCGCTATACTTTTTAATCCGTAAAAAGTAGTTTTATTTCAATGTATAATATTCGCGTAAATGTCAGAAATCAATACTACTTTTTACGGTTAGACTGTCTACCCGTGACCGTGACGCTGTAAAGGGTCCGAATCGTCGGGATTAATAACATCAATTTAACACGATAAAATCCGTAAAAAGATGTTTATTTCAAAATGAATAACCTTTTTTTAACTAGTTTTTGATTTAGTACTTCATCAATATCATCAACCCATATACTGTCCCTCTGTTGGTTACGGGTCTCGTTTCAGATTGAGCGGGATTAGGCTGTAGTCTACCACACTAGCCTGGTGCGGGCTGGCAGACTTCACACACCGTCGATAAAAATCTCTAAGGCATGCAGGTTTCCTCACGATGTTTTCCGATGTGCTCGCTCACAGTTTTGAGCGAGTGATAATTAATTATTAATATGCACATGAATTCGAAAATTCAGCGGTGCGTGCCCTGGATTCGAACTCGTAGCACTAGGCTATCACTGCACATAGTACTGACATGATTTATTTGAAATAAATCATTTGAGTTTGACATTCATTCGTTTCTCTTTAGGCAATAATAACGTCATTATTTAATCATAAGTCATGCTGATATCAAAACGAAATCATGACTTGTCGTAGGTATAGCAATGTCTGGCATAATCTGATAAATTATCAGCTATACATGCTATTTTCCGTGCGCCTTTATTTCAAGTAATCGTATTTATATGTCGTTCACAATGTAACGTTTTTTGTTCTGCATTAAGATAACTGTAGCAAACTGTTTTCAAAGTTTAATTTTTTTAGGTCAATAGTAGGTATAATAATATTTATAACATTGGCCGAACCGACTTTGATATGAGTGTAGGTGTTTTTTTTATTGAGATGTTATTTCGGTAGCTATGTGTGCTTTAAGAGTTCCATCACGAATATATGTATATAATATGTTCGGCTGGACACCTGGGGCATTCACCTTACCTCATCTCCCTCGCAACATATTTTTATAATTTTATTTATTTCTTCAATTTTTAAACATAACATGAACTATATTGTGTGAACAAGGAAAAGGAAGCAGTTTAATTTTAAACTAGCGACCCGCCTTTTATTACTTAATCCCTCTTTCTTTTGGTGCAAATCCGTACTTTAGTTTCTGAGATTAGCTCGAAAAAACACATTGTCACAGCGGGGGACCCTAATTTATAATAAAATGTAGAGATAAGGGTGGAATAATGGTCTGGTGCCAATGAATGTGAAACCCATGTCGCTTTTTAAATTTTTACGTACGATGAAATACTATTTTTTTATCATTTATTTTATCGATTTGTTCTTCTCCCCAAAATGTGATGAATTATTATATGCATACTTAGTTTAAATGCTAACTACTTCCTTACTTATATTATAAATGCGAGAGTTGACGTTTTCACTCTTAAACTGCTGAACCGATTTTAATTGAATTTGGTACGGAGATAGATTAGACCATAGAGAAGGACATAGTCTACCCTTTGTCTCAAAAATCGTTTGGGATCGAGTAAAATCGCGGGCAACAGTTAGTATAAAAATAAATCCATTTAAAACAAATTCTAACAAAGGTCTTTTGTTACAATAATAATAATATTGCACAGTCGACTCCACGGATTTCCAGTTAAGCAATTATTTACTAGTGACGCGGCGCTCGGGCAGGGCTGCCAACCAACAGATTATATTTTTTAATGATGCCAACATTTGAATAATGTCCCATGTGCTAGCCTATGACCATGGATTTGCTTGCTTTTTATGTTTACAATACTTATGTTGCAGTAAAAGAGGTAAATATTACTCAACTGTCTTAATGGGTCGTGTGGTCGCAAACGCAACAGCTATGTTGAGATTTGGGGTTTATTCCCGGGTCTAACAAAATGGTACATGATACCTTCCAGGAGCACTCTAAAGGAGGCATTAAGCTCTCATATATCTAACTCGTCACCCGTACATTCTGCTGCTTTATTGAAACGTAACGTAGCTACCTGTCCTATAACGTTTAAAAAGAAATACAATAAAATTTATCTGAAGACTTATGGGGCCTTTCGGTAAATGTTTGTAAAATTATTATTAACACAGCACCCCATCTAGCGATAATATTGAACAAGTGCGTAAACCAAGGAACCTTTCCAGATTTAATGAAGTGCAGCAAAGTTATTATTTGAAAAAGTTGTACCTTTAGTGTATTTCAAATTATTGATTTTCTTATTGAAATAAGATGACGAACAACGTTACGGGCTGTCTGATGGTAAGCGGCGACCGCAGCCTATAGACGACAGCAACACCAGTGGTATCAATCGAGCGTTGTCACCCCAGCCCTCCGACCTCCATGAGCTTGTGGCCTCATTTGGAAAAGCTGCCCGACCAGACAATGGCCCCAGTAGGCGGCGCGTTTTCTAGAAACTCTCCTTGTAATCCCACGGCATAATTATAGAACAAGTGAAGGCAAATTATTAAGAGGAAGGACATAGTGGGAGTAATTCCACTCAAATTGGAGCTGCCCGACTGGGGAAGCACCTCCGCCTTGCAGAAAATCTAAGTGAATGAACACAGCTTTGAGCTGTGTTGTGTTCTTACGGTGAGCAAGTTTGCCAGTGCTCCACGAGGAAACGTTTTGTTGGCAGTGGGGGGACTTTGACCCTTATACTGCCAACCCAACTGTTCCTCTATCGTTTTATAGGGTCGGCAACACGCGAGTTGTACTCCTGGTGTTGCAAGCGCCTAGGCTACGGTAACCGCTTATCATCAGGTGGGCCGTATGTTTGTTTGCCCCCTTATTAGTGGTATAAAAAAACCCTATTATTATTGGTACAAAAATGGTGGGGTTCTAGTTGGTATGTGTCCGATATAGGCACTCTGGCGCTTCCTCAGGTGCCAGACGATCTATGAGGATTTTCTGCAGAATAAAAAAGGCCCCTTGTAAACGAGGCAAGCATTCAAATCACTCCGATATGGTTGCTTTAAAAGTATAATCCACACGTACGTAACGTGAACATCACATTAAAATGAGTAGGTATGTTGACGAAAACGTTGGCAGAAAACAGCTTTAAAGATATGAATTTTAGAGACGGAAAAATTCAACCTGAGTCGTACACCGGACGTTTCAGCTAATCGAAACCAGTTACTTAGAGCTTAGTCGGCTAAAGAATATGTTTTTTTTTTAATAAAAAAATGGGCTTGCTCTTGACCTCAACCTTAGCTTCGGAGCAAAGATGAGGTCGACGATGGAGCGAGAATACCCAGAAGAAGTTCACCCTACTTTTAAACAGATTCAGGTTGTACAATCAACAAAAGAGTTAGGTATCCAGGCAGCTAATTAATAATCTGTGTGTTGATAAAGATAGTGTAATAATGTATCACGCAATTTGTGTCAAAACGTAGGTATTGTAAGCAACTACATAGTACACGTACTAATTACTTATGTCGAAATCTGTATAAAAATGCATTATTATTTCGTTTGATATCTGTATGCTTAACTCTTTTGTTGACTGTACGAACTTGGAAATACAGACGCAGGAAGGGTGTTCCACTCCTCGGTGTAGTTAACCAGAGGTCCCAGTAGTCATGAGAATACCAAAGACCAAGGTTAGTAGTAGTCAGAAGCCCAAAAAGCCTGACAACCAGTCTATCATCAGGATATCAGTATGGCCCAGAAAATTGCTGAGATCTGATGGCAGTGCCTTAGTGTAGAATACTGATATCAGCCGCATCTGATTACACTGGAAGACAACACCAACATAGCTGGGAAGAGTCTTGGAAGATAATTACATGTTATACATCAAATTGCAGTATTCTCTTAAACAATCCAGAATAATATTGTAAACATGTTTTTAAAGGAGTTTCTTACCGGTTCCTCTACATTTTTTTATACTATTAAGGAAGTAAACAAGCATATGGTCCACCTGATGGTAAGCGGTTACCCGTTACTTGGACTGCCAAGTCGAAAGTATTGAGTTTGAATCCGAGACTGGGTGTCTTGGATTCAAACTCAATACTTTGAGTACCTCTGACTTTTCGAATTCATGAGTGTATTAATAATTATCACCCGTTTAAACGGTGAAGGAAAACATCGTGAGGAAACCTGTATGCCTTAGAGAGTTTTCTAGACGGTGTGTGACAGTGTGAAGTCTGCCAATTCGCACGAGGCCAGCGTGGTGGACTATAGCTTAATCGCTCGCAATCTGAGAGGAGACCCGTGCCCAGCAGTGGGACGGTATATGGGTTGATCATGATGATATCAAAATCATCTCGTTCAATATTATAATTTAATACCTACAAAAGAAATCAGCTACTGACATATCAAGGCATAGCCTCAACCGGTTTAGTCTAGAAACGTGATTCTAATAATTATGATATAAAAACTGAAACCTAATATTTTGCTAATACAAAGTACCGTTGGCAAGGACGATACTTGTTTTTTTATTATTATTCGTGAGTATCGTGAGCCATACGAATGGAAGTCGGCCGTTCTCAGTAGTACAGTGAGTAAAAAAAGCGTGTTAAAAAAGAGGTTGTAATTAATAAAAGTTTTTTTACTTGACTGCCTCGTTGGTGTCGTGCTTGCAAAACACGGCTGATAAGTGAATACGATGAGGTCTGGGGTGGGTTAAAAAAAAATACATCTATGTTTTCTTCCTGTATTGTGTTGTGTGTGAAGCCCGATGCCACTAGCCGGTCATACAAATATTTTTTTCCGTGCGGGCATGGAACTCACGACACGTCGTGCCGAAGCTGATTGCTCAACCACTATGCCTAAATGTGTCGTCGTGTCGATTCCCAGGTTGAGCAAAATGTTAAGTCGGATTTATACAACGTGTTACAAAATATCCCGTAAAAAATATAATTAATTATCAAAGTCAAATATTTTGTCAGCTGTCATGTCAGGGAACCAGATTAACAGAAAAGCCAACGTAGGTACCTATTTTACATAATAATTGTCTACTTTAATAGTTTTTCTATTTTTCATTCATAAATGTTGTTGTTTTCCTTTTTTTGGGGTATGTTATACAGCGTTACTACGGTTCTTAAATATTGTGAATGGACTCGTTATAAGGCTCCATTTAACCTCCTCTCGGCTTTACGGGTAGTTTTGTAACATCCTGTATAGGACTAGCTGTTGCCCGCATTCAAAAGGGCTTTTTGAGTCAAAAGCATATGTTCTTCTCTAAGGTCTATCTATCTCTGCACCAAATTTCATCAAACTCGGTTCAGTGGTTTAGGCATAACAGACGGAGTTACTTTCGCTTTTATAATATTAATAGGGATTCTTGGTAACAGTTCGGAGTTTAGATTTGTGTTATAGGTTCGTCCTATATTACGTAGAGCTTAAAACATATCAAAACTGGAGAACTGTGTACAGTTGTATACCTTCCGAAGATACTGGCGTGATTTTAAGATAAAATTATAATTCATCGAAGAATCGATTTAAATAAATATTTCAATCGATTAATTAAAATAGCTTTTTTTGTTATCTCTACCGCATCCTACAGCGCTACATATATCAGCATAACTTGGCTGACTCAAGCTATACAGTCGCGCACAACAGTGTTAGTGTATTAAAAATAATACTTAGCTCCGTTAGGAGGGGCTATTGGCTAAGTATTAAATAAGCTGATCAACAGATCTGCAAGATTAACGCTTGCCGCGAAATCACCTACGTGCCTCGAAGAGCACGGAAATATATTATACATAAATATAGCCTATGACACTCACAAATAATGTGGCTTTCTATTGGTAAAAGAATTTTCAAAATCGGTTCAGTAGATACAGAGATAACCCATACAACCTCACCAACTTTATAATAATAGTATAGACAAATAAATAAAAAAATTTTGGACAATTTTACACAGAACCATCTAGTCCCAAACTAAGCAGAGCTTGTACTATGGGTACTAGACAATGGATATAATACTTATATACTTTTTTTGTAAATACATACTTATAATACATAGGAAACACCCAGACAAACAAACACCTTCTCATCACATAAATATTTGTTCTGGCGGAATTGAACCCGAATGATCTATCGTGGGATCGTATAGAATCTACAAATTTCAATCAATACTATAGATCATGAATGAGTATGACTTTGAATTTGGGTTTGACTGGACGTTTTGCGTAACAGTTAAGGACAGGTTATCTCCCAACTACCTCTGCCTTGAGTGTCGTGGGTTCTATTCCTGCCAGAGAGAATTTTTTGTGTGATCCAAAGTATCAACTAAACTGTGGAATGAACTGTCGCCTGCAGTATTTCCGGATCAATAAGACCTTCAAACCTTCAAGAAAAGAGCGTGCTCCCTTTTAAAGGCCGTCAACGCGCTTGTGACTCCTCTGGTATTGCGAGTGTCCATGGGCGGTGGTAATCGCTTACCATCAGGCGATTCGTCTGCTCGTTTGCATATCCCATAAAAATGGTACATATTATTATTTGTTTCCAGTACTTTGTGTCGGTTAGTTATTGTATGATAGTAAAGTTCTCAGCAAAAAGGTTTTTTACCTAGTATTACAAAAAAAAAGTAACGTAAAGTAAATGTTTGAACTCCAAATCGTTTAGCTTCTAAACAGTCTGGTCCGTGAACCCTCAGGCCTTTTGAGATTTAAAATCTTCTTGTACCGCATTAAGTACGTTATTGACGTCACAGCCATGGAGGTATAATGTACTAGCGTAGCAGACCAGCCACCTCAAACAAATTGAATGAACGATTTAGATTATATAATTATTTTTTTTTAAGTTAACCAAAATTATAAAGTTATATTATAATCTTCCTCACTATGTTTTCCTTCACTATAATTTGAGGATACCTTAGAGATTTTCTCGTGTGAGTCTGCCAATCCGCACTAGGCCAGCGTGGTGGATTATCCCTTTCATTACCTGAGAGGAGACCCTGCCCAGCAGCAGTGGTTGATGATCATGGTGGTAATGAAAATGTTGATTATAATTTTACGTTTAGTGCGTCTAAGTGACTTATTTACGTAGTAATAGGAAATCACAGTAATATAATGTCAGTATAATTAGTTATTCTTTATTAAGTAACCATTAAATAATTTCTCAAAAAGATTTACACTAGTTCACTTACAGAGAAAAAAAAAAAATTAAAACAATACATAATTAAGTATTTACAAATCTGGTTTAGATAATTCTTAAAATATGTTAAGCAAGATATTAAGACTTGATTATTATCACTGAATTGAGACCGGTTGTTGAGTTTACTCAACAACTCTCAGCACCGTCAGTAGCTGCGATGACGTTAAGTATTTATAATATGTCAATGGCCACAGCTCGTCTCTACCTTGACACCAATACATTACTGTATGTATTACATCTACACGACTACTAAGTTTAAGTTATTTTGATATTTTTATGAAAAAATATACAGTACTTCGGAAGTAAGATCTCAATATTGTGCTTCGGCGATGCTCGGCGATTCTCGGCTATTGTCGGCAGGATAGACGTACTTACAAAGATGTAAGCAGTACAGAATTACATGTACAAAAATATAATGACATAATGACTGGAGATTGAACCCAGGACTTTACGGTGGCGACCACTAGACCATAAGGTAGTCATGATTCTATAACAAATTAACAATGCTAATTAGTAACTAGACCAGTTAAGGTTTTTAAAATTGTGTACACACTCCGACGACATCTGTGGTGTAGTGGTCCGCGAGTCGGACTGCTGATTCTGAGGTCGTGGGTTCGATTCCCACAGAACACAGATATTTATGTAATGCACATAACCGTTTTTGTTCGTCTGGGTGTTTCTTAAATGATATTTATTTCTGTAAATAGATCTTTTAAAGACACTTTTACAAGTCAATATTTTACATTTTTTTTAAGCAGATGGCTCCGCTTATGTATTATAAGTATGTATTTACAAATAAAGTATATAAATACCTATTATATCCATTGTCTAGTACCCATGTACAAGCTCTGCTTAGTTTGGAACTAGATGGTGCTGTGTAAAATTGTCCCAGAATATTTATTTATTATTTATTTAAACTTATAGTTTCGTTGAGGCTACCATCATATCCATCACGCCTGTTTTCTCCCAAGGGTAAGGCAGAGGTGTATTAAGTTAACACCCACAGTTCGCTGGTATGTTTAGGTCCCATTTAATAGGGGGCGAGCCTATTTCCTTTCATCATCATCAACCCGTATACTGTACCACTGCTGGGCACGGGTCTCCTCTCACATCGAGGGGGATTAGGCTATAGTCCACCACGCTGGCCTAGTGCCTATTTGCTTTAACCGGGCACAAATTCAAAAAATATAGAAAATACCAATAACATTTGCTCGACCTGGGAATCGAACCCAAGACCTCCACCGTAGCAGTCGCGCTTAGTACCACTAGGCTAATGTGGCATTTGCTGTAGTTAAATTGGATAATTGTTCTTCTTTCTCTTAGCCTTTTCCCAACTATGTTGTGGTCGGCTTCCAGTCTTAGCAGATGCGGCTGAATATTAGTATTTTACACGAAGCGACTGCCATCAGACCACAGCAACTCAATTTTTGGGTAATACCGATACCCTGAGGATAGACTGGTTGTCAAGCTTTTTCGGCTTCTGACTACCACTAACGATTGTCATAGGTGTTCGTATGACAACCGGGACCGACGGAATTACGTGCTCTCCGAGGCACGGAAGGGTCTCGATGTGTTAATAATGGTCATAACCCATCCATATACTGACCGCGACTAGCGCAGCTTAACCTTGCAGATCGGTTGGTCATCTTAGTTATTATAGCCACGAGCCCCTCAAATTGGATAATTGTTATTTAGTAAAATAAAACTTCAATACAGATTATAAATAAATGAAAACTGTATAAATACTCAAAAAAGTCTAAAAAGACGTACCTGATTGACTTACATGCGTCACACGTTACATCTTCACTCAATTTTCAACCTTAACTCTGCAAAATAAAATCTAAAATACGTTACATAGTTACATGATATTGTATTTTCAACTCTATGCATGTACAAATAGAATTGTTTGTCAAAAAAACTGCTTTCTAAATACGTTTGGGTCATTCCATGACAGAGAACACGATGAATTTTAATAGTCTTTGAAGAATAAAATTGTATTCATTGACAGAGAGTGAAGGACCACATCGTGGAGAAATAGGCCAGCCTGACAGATTTTCTCAACATCATGTGAAGTTTGATCAAGATAATTATGTTGGTAGGGCAAACCTTGATTAATCGTTGATATAAGTATAGGTTTTTTTTTTATACCACCAAGGTGGCAAACAATCATACGGCCCACCTGATAGTAAGCCGTTACCGTAGCCTATAGACGCTTGTAACACCAGGAGTATCACTTGCACGCCGACCCTGTAAAACGAAAGAGGAATAGTTGGGTTGGCAGTATAAGGGTCAAAGTCTCCCCACTGCAAACACAACGTTCTCTCAGGAGCACTGGCAACCTTACTCACCGTAAAGAACACAACACAGCTCAAAGCAGTGTTATTTCACGTCGATTTTCTTCAAGTAGGAGGTACTTCCCCAGTCGGGCAGGTCCAATTTGAGTGGAATTATTTATACATATAATAATCTCAAAAAAGGTTCATTGACAATATAATATTACCAATCGATTAAATTGTTTTTTGATGATAGATGAATTTGTCTGCCATTTCTGAGCGAATGCCATCAGACCTCTGCAACTTCTGGGATACCCTGAGGATAGACTGGTTGTCAGGCTTTGTGGGCTTCTGACTACCATTAACGATTGTCATAGGTGTTCGTATGACAACCGGGACCGGGTTTACTGATTATGTTAATTTAAATTTACTACGAAAAACTAATATTTAAACTCTGCTTTGTTAGTTTTCTGATAAAATATATAAATTTTCAATATCACAAACCTTCATAGACTTGCAATTTTCGTTAAATTCTCAAGAAAATACTAAAACTACTTAATCGAAATATCTCACAGTTGAACAAATAATAAAAATATAATTTATCAAAAAGTTTTATTATAAAGACATAGGTACAAGATTGGTTGTCCCGCTCGGTAGTACGCGTATGGCGGCGTGTGCGAAAGAGACCAAATATAACATACCTAATAGTTATGAGGACACTCTTTTAAACAGAAATATTATTCCAATTTTGAATGAGATATTCACTTTTGTTTTAAATTTGAGACACATCAATATATACCATGCCGCTTGTTGCTCCGAAGGGTGAGGCAGAGGTGTAAGTTGTTACCTCCTCTCATTCCATCTCAACTACGAAACGGATTTTAATAAAACGAGCGGGTACGAATTAAAATTATATTATTAAATAAACTTGCATATGTAACAGCTTCTCAGTGGAGGCACACAAGGGAGGTCATCAAAAGTCCATACAACTCAGCCCAAATTTGTACCTGAGGTACATGTCAGCTGTCAAGATAACAGTTTTTACTATGAAATCACTATGAAACTGTTAGTGCCAAAATCGCGTGCGTTTGACATTCCAAAACTGACACTGACAGCAGATAGCTATCAAGTTGACAGTTTTTACTTTTTAAACACTATGAAACTGATACTAGTGTGTTAAAATGGCGTGCGTTCTTTTCAAATTTAAAGTTATTGTTGCTCATCCCCTAGTGAGCATAAATAAAAAGTATGACTAGAATTTTAACCAGCGTAATACAGGGTATTTTGTCCAATAAGTGTACCCTCAGTACATCATTTGGGCAGATTTTGGTGACATCCTTTGTGGGTCGTGGGGTTAAAGCAGTCTGTTGTCACCTCTGTATTTGTAGGTACTCTCCTGTAGATTCCAGTGGAGTCTCTGTTATGGTCGTGGAGAATTTCACGGATCCCATGGCCATGACTATAGGGCAAGTGGAGGCAAGTGCGGTTTTAGCCGGTAGGCCGACATACGCATGGCGGAGGATCCATGAGGATATCGAACAACCAAACTGAAAAGCGACACCGTTTCATGGTGGAAATCTCCAAAACCACTAAGCGTTTTGCCTCTACATTCCTTATCCGTACAGCGAGGGAATGGAATCAGCTGCCTGAGTCTGTGTTTCCTCACGTGTACAATTTGGGGGTCTTCAAGTCACGAGTGAATAGGTATCTTCTAGGTAAGCGTGCTACATTTTAGATCACATTGTCACTTACCATCAGGTGAGATTGTGGACTGTGGTCAAACGCTAACGCTCTTATAAAAAACCGTAATCTTATATACATATTTATGTATAAAATGAATCTCTATTTCCCTTGGTCATCGCATCACGCGTGAACGGATGGAACAATTTCGCTAATTCTTTTGTTGTTGCATTAATTATTGTCAGGATAAGGTTCATATGAAAGAAAAAATTTAAAACATTGCGCAGGAAATTAGGGAATTTAAATAAAAAACTTAACTAGATACTTTCAGGTAAAGCAGCAGACGAAGTCGCTACTTACTAACGGCATATTAAAACTAAGTAATTTAAAGAAAAGAATACTTCAGGAGACACATTATATGCTAACCTTCACGGAGTATTTATTCATAAACCAACAAAAGTTAAATACATATTCTGTTTCCGAATATCCAATATCTGAGAATATTCTATTCAATAACCAAATCTATTGAAACATTTAAAACTCAAAAAAACTTCCAAAACCCAACGTGTGTCGCCCCTGCATGGCATATCGAAAACCTATGACGTAACATTGTTCTGTACCACGGGAATATCTGTCGTATTGCTTTCGATTAAGGCTGAAACTCGATTACAGTGTCATCTATGTAGCGGTGACCGTAAAATTATCTGGCTATGTGTGCGTATATTAAACATGAGAGTTGAGCGGAATAGTATTGTAACTCGGTTTATTAATTTAGTAGTTTGTTGTATTTTTTTCTGATACAGTTACTTGGTAGCAACAATAATAAGTTAAAAGATGAAGTAAAAATGACATTTTTTTACGGATTTTATCGCGTTATATTGGTAATATTAAAACGTGATGATATAAACGAATCCTTCACGGAGATCCTTCACGGTCACGGAGAAATATTAAATAAAATAATGTAATTTTTTAATGTCTACTATTCACTAAAGTTGTCATTAATCAGTAATTAGTATTTCAAACTCGTCTACAGTTTGAACCTGATCAGTATTCGGCTCGGTTTAAAACTACTTTGATGCTGTTAGGTTTTCCATCCCTCTCCCTTTTCGGTTCTGTAATTGAGTTGAGAAAATAATGAGACCCCATTGAATTGTTGTATTTCGTATACAATTTAGTTTGACATTTTTTTTTGGTTTGCTGGATCGATTACCTGAACTATTAAGAGCAAAGTTTACTCAAAATTCCTTGATCGCTCACAATATACAGACTTTATAAACAACATGTGAATTTAATATTAAATAATATTGATTACTTATGGATTTAAAATAGGTTTGAATATAAAAAAATAATTAACTTTTTAATTTTATGGTGCAGAATTAAAAAAGGGTCTCTTTAATTTTGACGAAATTAATTATTAAATAAAAGTCCGGATCACTAACAATTGAACTAGGTATAATGTTCGATCGAGGTATGTTCAATTATGTAAACGCATAATGATTAAGTACTACTTATTTTAATTACATTGCATACTGACTCATGCCGTATTTTATAAACAACTGTAATAAATTAAGCCACTGATTACCATTGGTATTTATGTTTAATTGAAGCAGTGATGTGCCAAGATGCAATAATTAAGTAGGTATTCCTAATTATTTACTTTATTAATAAATCCTTGTAATATTAAGATATGCACATTGGTAACATTTCCGTTGTTTTTCGATAATGATGAAGTGCTAGTTTTAGGACTGTCTAATTTGTAATAATTATTGATGATCAAACAGTATTACCTAGAAACAATATAAAATTATATACGTATATTATCTCGTTTTATTATTTGATTATGATTTCCCTTCTTATTACCTAGCTAATCTTGAAATATACATAATTTTGTCTTTTCTTTTACTAGGAATAGGTTCACGTTAATATTTTAACGTGTGGGGTATGAATTCACATCATGTAGATTTGCCATCACATATTAGATTTGCTACATTTGGTGACGGATAAAAACACGAATTCTGTACGTCTCTTGTTCGAGGTCCTCAATATATAAATAAGTGAGAATTGCATTTCCAGTAACTGGTAACTGCTTCATTACCCTAGTGGCCCTGGGTTCGATTCCCAAATCGAGCAAAGTGTTATTGGTTTTTTTTTTATGAAATCACAGTAACAACTCGGAGTTTGGATTTGTGCCTGATTAATGTCGATAGGCTCACCCGTTCTTTCATGGGACCCAAACATACCGGTGAACTGTGCGTGTACCATTAGTACCCCTCTACCTAACCCTTCCCGCCTATACTCCCCAGGCGTGATAATATGTTTTGTATTCTAAGTTGTATATGTATAAACTGATCGATAAAATTAAACAGGGAATCCCGGCCTGATAAACTAATTATAAACACTAAGTATCGGCGTGTATCTATTCAACATGCTGGATTTTCCGGTTACATTTAAGCACATAAAAACATTTGTTCTTCTGTACGGCATGAGCTATACAATAAAACAATATTTTGTCAGCAGATTTATATTGAGGCTGTACGAGCATTTATACCTATATATATTTTTACTCATTTAATACACCCCATAATATCTCTTGAAGCAGTACTTTCTGACATTTTACAATCTACAAATAATTATGTTCATATTTATTTATTATTTTTGACACAACAAAACAAATTATTAAAAAACTACAAAAATATCATGCAGTCTCCAACTGATGGTGTTATCGGAGTTGCATCGCTTGGGCCCTCAGCCGCATAAATATCAATGTACAATCGGGGTAATTTCTCAACTCTGCTATATGTTAAGGCGCAGGGTTCGCCCGCGGAATTAATATATTTATTTTATTTATTTTGTTAAAAAAATATTTTGTAATTGAATACTATACGGAAAAATACCGAAAAGCAGTGATAGACTAGTGGTATGACCATTGCACTGCCAAGTCGAAGGTCTCGAGTTCGAACCCAAGGCTCTGACAAACCTCTGACTTTTCAAATTCATGTCCGTATTAATAATACGGACATGAATTTATTAATAATACCTTGTGAAATCTAGAATAAGTTTGTCATTGTGAGGAGAAATAAATAACTATTATTTTAATATATAATAATTAATTATTACTCGCTTAAACGGTGAAGGAAAACATCGTGAGGATACCTGCATACCTTAGAGATTTTCTCGATGGTTTGTGAAGTCTGCCAACCCGCACTAGGCCAGCGTAGTGGACTATATCCTAATCCCTCTCAATATGAGAGGAGACCCGTGCCCAGCAGTGGGACAGTATATGGGTTGATGATGAGTAAAATATTAGTGAGAGTAATACCATAAAAAAAATGTAAACCTATACAGGGTGTTACAAAACTACCCGTAAAGCCGAAAGGAGGTTAAATGGGGCCTTACAACGAGTCCATTCACAATATTTAAGAACAGTAGTAACGCTGTATAACATACCATAACAAAAGGAAAACAAAAGAAAAATAGAAAAACTATTAAAGTACACAATTATTAGGTAAAATAGGTACGTAGGCCTTTCTGTTAAATAATCTGGTTCCCTGACATGACAGCTGTCAAAATTTTTGGCTTTGATAATTAATTATATTTTTTACGGGGTATTTTGTAACACGTTGTATATCTAATGATATTTAGCGACATCGCCATTTTATGTTATTTTATCGAGGTCGCCTCGACCGCGACGCGTCCTCTGAGCTCTGAGGCTCTGAGCTCGCGTTGTCATGGAAACGATTTATAACGTCTTCCTCTAGTTGATCTCTGTGATGTCGACGGGGTTGGTTGACTATTTAGGATTTTCCAACATTATATTTCACAACTAGATAGATTAGAGGGGTTGTTCTGCGACGCTAACACCAAACAGGTTTTATTTTATTTGTAAGTCATCCTGCCTAATTAGCCTAGTGGACACGACTGCTACGCTAGAAGTCCTAGCTTCGATTTCGGTCAGTGTAATTTGGCGTTTTCTATGAAATTCACAATAGCACCAGGAGTTTGGATTTGTGCCCGGTAATAGCAGGGTTTGTAGCTAACTCATCTGATCAACCGATCTGCAAGGTTAAGCTGCGCTAATCGCGGTCAGTCTGTGGGTGGGTGAACATTTTTAACACATCGAAACCCCTCCGTGCCTCGGAGAGCACGTAAAACTCGGTCCTGGTTGTCATACGAACTCCTACGGCTATCGTTAGTGGTAGTCAGAAGATCAAAAAGCCTCACAACCAGTCTATATCCAGGACTTCGGTATTGCTTAGAAATTGGGTTGCGGAGTTTTGATGGTAGTTTCTTCGTGTAAAATACTGATATTCAGCCGCATCTGGGTAGACCGGCAGAGGTGTAATGCTTTACACAGGTTACGAGTATATTGTCAAATCCAAACTCCGCGTTACTACTGAAAATTTTATGAAATAGGTACTATAATACAATAACACTTGGCTGGATCCGAGGATAGAACCCAGGACTTCAGCAGCTGCGCTTGCGATCATTAGACCGTGGAGGCAGTTTAACTAAACCATTGGTTAAATATAAATGTACCTACGGAATCCTTGTCATCCACCACCTGGCTAAAGCTAAAGTACCGACTAAAAACCGCACTTGCCTTCACCTGCCCTATAGTCACGGCCATGGGATCCGTGAAATTCGCCACGAGAGGCTTTGGTCCAGCAGCCACTGGAACCCATTGATTGACGAGGCCTTGTCCTCTTCCTAATCGAAGGCACGCGTGTGGCAAACACTCTTGCCGCCTACTGGGGCCATTAGTTGGACCTAACCATTTCTAAATGCCATATGTATTTAATAAGTTAAAACTATACTGCTGGTTGCGCCAACCTTAGAGTTAAGCTAATAAGTTTCATAGTTGGAGCACAATACTTGTGCTGTACTGAAAGCAGAGATATACTTTTATTAAGTTTTTTTTTTGCGAACCAACGTAAGGTCCTGGATTAGATGCCCAGGTCGAGCAAGTGTTGGTTTATTCTATAAAATTCTCAGTAGCAGCTCGGAGTCTAGATTTGTGCCCGGTTAATGGAAAAGACTCGCTCCCTATTCCATGAGACCTAAACATACCGGCGAACTGTGAGTGTAAATTTAGTAGACTTCTGCCTTACCCTTCAGAGAATACAGGTGTGGTGGTATATTGATTTATTTATCTTTACGGTAAAGTCCTCCGCGACCAGTTCTCTAGTGCGGTAGGAATCGATTTGTTCTGTGCCTATGTCAATGCTGTGTAGCTGCTGACAAATTAGGTATAATATAAGTACTACAAAAATATTAGAAGCTATAAAAAAATATTTAGCAGAGGAAAAATTCGGCCGTGGGCAGGATTCGAACCTGCGTCTTCTGGTTAGGTACACCAGACGCTATGACCACTAAGCCACCGCGAGTCCCACCCGAATTTTTTCTTCGAATTTTTCCTTTGCTAAATAACTAATATCTTAGCATGGAAGATGCCAAAAAGATACCTAAAAAAAATATTATAGCTAGCGATGTGACACAGCCCTGCTTGTACCACATACAGCTAGCCTCATTGATAAGGTTTTATATCCCTGTGCTGATAAGAGACGTGGCCACAACAAGGCACTAACACTATTGTCTCAACGTATTGTACTTGTTGATAACGAGTAGCCCACCTCTGGACATGAGCTGCATTCAATCATCTGTCATGCAAATCATCATTCTAGTCCCAACTACGTTGTGGTCGGCTTCCAGTCTAACCAGATGCGGCTGAATATCAGTATTTTACACGAAGCGACTGCCATCAGACCTCTGCGTCCCAATTTTTTGGGTAATACCGATATTCTAATTTAAGAGAGGTAGGGCATAGTAGGAGAAATTCCACTCAAATTGGAGCTGCCCGACTGAGGAAGTACCTCCGCTTTGCAGAAAATCGAAGTAAAATAACACTGCTTTGAGCTGTTGTGTTTCTTACGGTGAGCAAGGTGTTGCCACTGCTCGACGAGGAAACGTTGTGTTGGCAGTGGGGGACTCCCCCTCTACTGCCAAACCAACTATAACTCTTTCGTTTTACAGGGTCGGCAACGCGCAAGTGATGCCCCTGTTATTACAAGCGTCTATAAGCTACGATACGCTTACCATCAGGTGGGCCGTACGCTAGTTTGCCACCTTAGTGGTATAAAAAAAAAACTGAAGATCCTTTTTAGGCTTCTGACTACCACTAACGGAGTATTCATCTTACGGCACCAATTTTTTCAGCACCTATAAGCTATTCCACTTCATAGCTGCTCAACCCATTGGTGCTGAAAGAATTGAGGGTGGAACACGCTTCCCCAGAAAATGCCTGTTCCTCACCTTAAAGACACCAACGTTATATGAGTCCGGGAATATATAGTTTTTTCTGGACAATTTTTACTCAGCACCGTGTAGTCCCAAACTAAGCAGAGCTTGTACTGTGGGTATTAGAGAATGGATATAATACTTATATACTTTTTTTATGTACAAGAAACACCCAGACAAACTTATTGATTTCTGACATTTACGCAAATAAAAATGTAGGGTAGCTATCAGTAATTATATCATCAAGACGCCCACCACCTCAGTCTACCCGTGACCATGGACGCTGTAAAGGGTCCGAAACGTCGGGATTAATAATATCAATATACGCGATAAAATCCGTAAAAAGTAGTTTTATTTCAACAAACACTTATGTTTTAACCACACAAATATTTGTGTCCTGTGGGAAACGAACCCACGACCCCATGATTAGCAGTCCGAATTCGTACCACTAGACTACAGACATCGTCGTCATTGTGGTATAAATTCGACCACATGTGGATGAAAGCCGTCCCGGGGTCTAGTAGTCCGATGGAGGACAGTGGAAGGTGGGATAAGGTCATAAATCTCAGTAGGAACTCGGAGTCTGGATATGTGCCCGGTTAATGGCAATAGGCTCGCCCCCAATCATACCGGCGAATTGTTGGCATACCTACTCCTCTGCCTATCCCTTCGGGAAATACAGGCGTGATGTTATATTATGTAGGTACATACTTAGTAACTAGTTACTAAGTAGTCTTGTAGTTATGTAAAAGTTTACGCATTTCGTTCATTTTCACATTAACAAATACTAATTCTAACAATAAAAATGTACAAGCGATGTTGACAGTTCACAAAAAATCGATTGACATTTATCAAATAAAATAAAAATAAAATACTCGATTCCCAGCTACTTACATAAACGCTACCTACTTAAACCCTTCGCGCGGGACAGAGAGAGACAGCAGATGTTCCGCCAAAGCTATGGAGACGACGGATGTTTGTTGGTGCTCGTTTTTTTTTGAGAAAGTTATTCATGTTTATTTTTTATTGATTTTCATAATCAGTTGATTATTTGTTTTTTAATATGTGTATTTTTTTTTTACTTTACGTAATTTTGTTATAATGAAAGTTACTAGCAACCCGTCCGGAAATATTTTTGACTTTAAATAATTTTGTTTTAATGAAGTATAAGTTACTAGCGACCTGTGCAGTGATAGTGAAAACCGTATTAAAACCCGTTACGTGACGTTACGTTACCCCCAAACGCGACAGCAACTTTGGTTTATACTATTTGGAGATTATGCTAACAAAATTAACACGGGAACATGATAAGTCGCTTATTTTATCACAATAAATTTTACTATTAGAAAGACCATATATTCATAATAGAATTACTTTTAAACCCATAACATTATAATAAAGATAATAGACACCGCCTCGGACTTTGGATTTTTATACCTACACTCATACTACCAGTGACTTTAGTGTGCATTTCTAATCCTTTGGAGATATAGGCGTCATTATTATCAAAACAGCTTTTATTGACCCACTGCAAAGCTCTTTTATGCTATTCATCCCTGTTTCGCCAATCTAGTCCAGATATAAGCGTGCTGATATGTTATTTTAAATTCACTTGCAGTTGAAAAAAAAAATTACGATGTTAACATAATTATTACAAACATTAGGATCAATATTAAAAAATAAGTTATCTAAAAAAATATGGCACTAAGTCATCTCCATTGTGTTCTTGTTTCAACAGTGAAAAAATATCGGGCGCATACTTGCCGCGGCGCTCAGGGCTGTCACGCGCGCTTTATTATTATTATTACCATTTCATTATTTATTTCTTTACGTTTACTTAATGTTATTGTTGATTTTAAATTAATGTTAATAAATAAAAATGTGGTTTATATTATTAATTCGAGCGTTATTATTTTTATACAGATTTAAAACAAATATATACTAGAAAATAAATGTATTTTGCCCAAACGTAATCTCGCATCGCATACAAAAATATGGTCGAAGCAAAACGTAGATTTTATAGCCCTGTTTCTTATTCCATTAAAAAGTAAACGGTGCATATTTTAATAGTCTATGTACGTCCAGCTAAAACCTCCATTTGTAATAAGAGGGAAATTGTGTTTTAGGTTCTTACTTTACTTCTTCAACTTAAAACTGAATCAGCGCTGTCTATGGATTGCGAAACGTTTTCTATTATCTGACCTTTTCTTAACCTTTTTGATCGACACTTTCTCATTCCTTTAGCTTCTTATTTTTTATCAATACATTCTTTTCAATACGTTTTTTAATGCGTTATGATAACTAGTTTGTCATCATAATACATTAAAAAACGCAAACGACTCCTGGTGGTAAGCGACAACAGCAGCCTGTAGACGTCAGGAACATCAGTGATATCACTCGCGCGTTGTCATCTTGTGACCTCAGTTGTTAAGCCTCATTGGTTCAGTGTGGCTAAATTTCCATTCAAACCAGAATATAATTATGTTAGCTCATTATTACTCAGCGCCAGAATATTTTACCATAAGGTGGTAACAACACAGACAAATTCAGCAGTGTTTTTTAACAACTAAAATAAGAATGTTAGCTACAAAATATGCGCACACGACGGTAGATAGACACATAGGTATCATCTAATTTATTCTTTAATTCAAATTAAATGCTTTTAATTCATGTCATTTACATATTCAAATGTACAGATAATTTCTTTTTTGTACTAGAACAAGTTATTTGAAATTTGCGCTCAAGGACGGAATTTGGAAATATACCTTCATTTTCTTTTCTTTATAATAACTACTTTTTTTTACCTTAAACCACAATACTGACACAATATCAACGCAAAACCGGTTGGTCTTAGTATTAAATATTGTTCAGAAATTCCTTAACAATAACATAGAAGACCACCTAAGAGGAGATTTTTTAGGAAAAACAAGAACAACGTCGCGGGTGAACAGATTTTATAATATGAACACCTCAAATACCTGTCTATCTCAGATATCCCCTGCAACCTAATCCCTCTTATTCTGAGAGAAGACCCGTGCTCTGCAGTGGAACAGTATACGGGTATATGATAAAAACCTCAAAAAAAATCCATTAATAAAATAATACTTTTTGGAACTCAAGCACAACCTTCGTAAAGTAATTTGTCATTAAAATCTACATGTAATCGTTTAGATAAGCAAAGACAATACTCGTTATCTTTTCATGTCGTCACCCTATACGAATGTCTGATAACACGACTCTGTCGTGTCAGACTGGTATCCTATCATATTTTATAACACTCGAGAGCTGGTCAGCTGCATCTGAAAGAAAGAAAGATGAATGAAAGTAATGAATGAATGAGAGAAACATACAGAAGTTTTGGTCTCACTCTCATGTAATAGGGGGCGAGCCTATTGCCATTAACGGGGCACAAATCTAATCTTCGAGCTGCTACTGAAAATTTTATAGAAACCCCAAGAACACTTTTCACGACCGGGAATAGAACCCATGACTAGCGTATTAGTCGCGTTTAGGACCACTAGGCTAATGAGGCCGTAACACTATTTGCTATTTGTGGCGAGATATCGTATACATACAAAGGCAACCCCATGATAAAATAATAAGCTTACGCCAGCAGATATTCTCTGAACATTGGTTCGTGGTGACGTCACGAATGTAACAATCAGTGTTGCCGTTGCTTAATATCTTCAATACAATTCAAAAGATTTATAATTTAAGATAAATATCATAAATCGCTTTTTGCATCTATTTAGTTACAAAAGTAAACCGTATACACTCACTGATTCAAAAGTGCTTCATTATAGAAGCAAGCCAGTACAAAATACATTTTGCGCAGATAATTTATTTACTCATATGAAATGTCAGGCTGTAGATGACGTCACTGCGTACCAACCACGTGACCTAGCTGTCACGAGAATACCTGTTAGTATTCTTACCATGAGCAACCCTACCTACTAACGCACACATTCGCGTGTGTATAAATGTCATCGTGCTTATGTAGTGGTACCAGATATCGTTATCGGGAAGTTTCTATGGAGCGTCTAGCATTTTATTAATTAATAATATGCTTAATAATGATTAGCTCACTGAAAAGTCAATAGCTATTCTGATAAAGTTTTTCTTCAATGATGATTAGGGAAAATGTATTGTTTTGTCATTCTACATCTTTGTAAGTATTTTGTAGTTGTTAGTGATGAGTCAGCATTTTTTTTTGCTGTGTAGTTTTATCAACAGTTGTTGTACTTATATCTTTACTGACCATATTATATAACAACCGCGTTATATTCTGCCGTTCAGCAATGTGTTCCGGTTTGGAGGGCAATGTAGCCAGTGACATTACTGGGTATAAAAGACTTAACAACTGGCAACATCTACTACTGGTGTTGTTAACGTCTAGCGTCAAATCTGCCGTTGTAGCTTACCATCAGGCCCATCTTATCTCAATAAAAAAATCCGGTCGAGTCTTGTGTAATGATATAAGAAGACCTTCGTGAAATGATTTTGATTTTTGTCGTGGTGTAAACAAGCCTAGAATAGAAAATGCTGGACTAAGAGGAAGCCTTTGCCCAGTAAAGAATGTTGGCATAAGGTGCACATTAATTCATGTGATAAAAATATTATCCAGTCAGCTGGTTGCTAACGAGGCAGCCTGCCCGGGGTGCTGGACGAGCATTTATTCATCGTCAGCGCTTATTTAATAATATTATCTTCAAAAAGTAAAAAATTCGACACTAACTTTGACCTTTCGACAACCCTACGTCCTCGACTGTTCGCTTGCTTTACTTAGAGCGGTGCAGCCGCAAAAGTGAGCTAATGTACATTTGCGTTACGTTAATTTTATCACTTTTTGTTACTTTCTTGTTTTTTTTTTACTTTTATTATGATTGCACTGTTTGTTCTCGTGAAAGAAAATAATAATGATGTTACGTTTTTAATATAGTAATAAGTAGCATTGTTGTTCAACAAATCAATAATTACAGATTTGAAAATAAAACTACGTATTTTTGGAATTTAACGCTGGAGGTAGCTTAAACAGGACTCTAGCTAGCTTCCGTATAAATTAGTGGAATATCATTATATTTTTTTAATTAAATGAAACTATTTGCTAACAACCAGTTTTCGACCTTGTGCTCTTGTGAAAAGTCATGTTCAAGATTATTGATATCATATTATTGTAATATAATAAGCATATTTACAGTAGGCATTTACTATATTATAACGATCTCTTGAAAATAAATGATGAAAATAACTCAAAAACAAATCTCTTTTCAAATCCAGACATATCTTAGGCTTTACCCAGTCTATAAATAAATATACTGTTTAAATGAGCAATAGTAATTAAAATATAACAGTACTCTGAACCACGTTAGACATTAAACAATTTAAATACTCATAAAGCAACGGAATAGTAGAAAATAGATATAAATTTTGCCGTTACGCGCTTTGCCACTTCCGTCGTGAACGTTTCGTAAGCGGTGCGACGTCACATTCCGCCGGCTGTGGTGCCAATGATCTTGATACTTTAACATTTTATATATTTGTTTTATATTGATTATAAATTTACATACACACCGGGCTCCTCGTGAGTAATTTTCGGAGTAAGAAAGTAAGAATGGGTGACCTTCATGAGGGTTCTTAGGTTAAACGACTTAACTGATTCCCAGGTCTATGATTTAGATTCCCAGGTAGAGTAAAGTGTCCCCAGTAGGCGGCGCGTGTGATCCTCGCGGGCCTTATAGTGGGAAGTAAGGAGAGTCCTTACCCTTTCAAGGGGTCCAACGAGGGCTGGACCACAGCCTGTTACGGTTACAGCGAATGTCACAGTCACGGCTTGACATATATGGCAAGTGAAGGCAAGTGCTGTTTTTAGTTGGGGTCCGACATAACCTGGCAACTACCCAGGCAGAAGATCCATGAGGATATTACGTACTAAAAAATAAAGCGAGCAAAGTATGTAGAGATATCACGCTACCCACGATACAGGAGAAAATCCTAGAGTGGGGCAAATTCTTATTTAAACAAAAAAAAAAAAAAAAACAGTTTTTAGGCTTGTCTTGTCTGTCTATGTTGTCTATGAGCTGGGACTGTGCGCAAATTGTGGGTTTAAATTGTGTATTTAATTAGTACAATTCTGTCTTTTGGGAAATACAGGCGTCTTGGTGTCGTGGTATATTCAGAACCTCCTGTTTAAAGTTTGTAATAAATACATGAATATATTAACTACATTTTCATTTGTTAACAAAAATTATAATGTCGATACGTCCTTGTCGCGTCCAAACGTCGACACACAAAATCGGGTATACTGTGACCGTTTAGTTTTGATACTTGCGATGAAACTAAGTAAATATTTAAGAAAATTTAAGAGATCTTTTGTATAGAATGATATATTTATCTTAACAAAAGGCTGATTTACCAGCAGATAAATTTTATCACTAGAATATGATATTTTTGTGTAGAATGTCCGAAAGGTGGTGTTAAAATGGTTTCGACTAGCGAAACCTTTCTTTGTTTGACAGAAGGTCTGTACAAATGGTGTCCTGTCATTTGACAACGTTATTTTTAAAATCAATATTTGTGATATTCATTTTATGTCGAACGTTATTGAACCACATAATGTCTCATATGAGTATTAAGGATTGTAAGTACCTAATTTTTTTTTAAATACCACAGGTAGCAAACAAGCATACTGCCCACCTGATGGTAAGCGGTTACCGTAGCCTATAGACGCTTGTAACACCAGGTGTATCACTTGACCCTGCAAAACGAAAGAGGAATATTTGGGTTGGCAGTATAAGGGTCAAAGTCTCCCACTGCCAACACAACGTTTCCTCGCGGAGCACTGGCAACCTTGCTCACCGCAAGGAACACAACACAGCTCAAAGTACCTCATTAGTTGCTGCCTCATTTATAGCCAGTAAGCATAACTACTACGCTAGAGGTTCTGGGTATGATTCTCAGTTCGAGCGGTTTTTTCTGTGGTATTTCTCAGCAGCAGGTCGGAGTACTGATTGGTGCCCGATAATTGGCAATAGGCTCGCTCCATATTAAAAACCTCTCAATTAGTCACTTCTGCCTAACCCTTTGAGGAATACAGGCGTGACGATATGTTATGTTATGTTTATGTAAAGTAGTAATAGATATAATATAATTTAAAAGAGTAACCATGGAGTTTCTTGCCGGTTCTTCTTCATAGGAAACGACTAATTTGGAACCGTGCACCTAGACTCGACATTTCATAAGTGCCTGTATATGGTTTATATGAAAATAAAACTATTTTGATTTGATTTGATAGCCTAGTGGTATGCCCATTGGACTGCCAAGTCGAAGGTCTCGAGTTCGAACCCGAGGCACGCACCTCTGACTTTTCGAAATCATGTGCGTATTAATAATTAATTATCACTCGCTTAAACGGTGAAGGACAACATGAGGAAACGTCTTAGAGATTTTCTCGACGGTGTGTGAAGCCTGGCAACCCACATTAAGTCAGCGTGGTGGACTATCGCCTAATCCCACTCATTCTGTGAGAGGAGACCCGTGCCCAGCAGTGGGACAGTATATGGGTTGATTATTATGATGATGATGTAAATAAAATCAATAAATTGCAAGTTATGAAATGTTATTGCGTAAACTTGAGAGATTTCAAAAGTCTTTTAAAAGTCATCCTGTATAAGTATTGTAAAAATTTACAGAACCCTCTTATAATTATAACTAACCTTAGTAACAGGAAGGAAAAAGCTGATATTTCGTAAAGCTGAAAACTTTCCGATTTTCCCTAAGAAACCAATTAAATATTTGAAGGAAGTATTACAAGCTCATATATTTGGGCCTACTTACGAAACATTAAAAAGGTAAATAGAAAAAGTTTTTATTTGAATAAAAAATAGGGGTAATTACAACATCTGTTTATCATCTTCAAAGTCAAATGTTATTTCAATTAAACCATTAAAATAACATTTTTGAAAAGTCTAAACTAGTTGCACGGTTCCAAAAAGTGGGTCTTATGGAGAAGAAACGGCAAGATACTCTTTTACAAAAAACATGATTACAATGTTAATCTTGGTTTACAATTTTTGTTATGAATAGTTAATGAGTACGGTCAACAAAAGAGTTAGGTATACAGGCAGCTAATTAATAATCTGTGTTTTGATAAAGATAGTGTAATAATGTATCACGCAATATGTGTCAAAACGTAGGTATAGTAAGCAGCTACATATCTAACCCTTTGGCGCGTAATTATTTATGTGGAAATCTGTATAAACATGCATATTTCGTTTGCTATCTGTATACTTAACTCTTTTGTTGACTGTACAATGCAGTTTGATGTGAACTAATAAATTAATCCAGTGTAATAAACAGAAAAAATATTAATATAAAAAAAGAATGCCAACTTCGAGCGAATTCCCAACTATGTTGGCCGGCACACAAACACCTGATCTATCAGTATTTTCCCTCTCAGCATTGGCTTTGGAGCTCATCCACATACCCTGGAACCACTTTGGTCTCATGCTGTTGAATTTTCTCCGACGCACGCTTAGGTTGTGGAATCGGTTCCCTGCCGCGGTTTTCCCGAGAGACTATTATAGCATTGGGTTCTTCAAGAAGGTTGTGAAAAGATATTTACAGGTGTTGCAGTGTGTTTGTGTTGTAACAGCTTACCATCAGGTGTGCTTTGTATAAAAAAAAACACGAAGCAATTGCTATCAGCCTCCGTAACCCAGTTTAGAGGCAATACCGATATCCTGAGGATAGATTATTTAGCTTCTGACTACCATTATCGATCGTCATTCACGGAGGGGTTTTTATGTGTTAAGAATGGTTACCCATCCATAGACTAACCGCAGCTTAACCTTGCAGATAGGTTGGTCAGCGTAGATATTGAATCATTTACTACCTTATGGTCTAGTGGTTGTGAGATCCTGGATTTCATATCCAGGTCCAGTAGCAGTGTTATTTAGTTATGGTACAAAATTCTGACACTGCTTCTCATCTCGTATACTGAAAATCAGAGCTGTCGGTGTTGCATCTGCAGCAACATAAGCTTTGACCTTTTTTCGCTCACACGATGCACATCCCTCTCATTTAATTAAACTTAAGGCTTCTTTCTTAATTATTGTTTAAACTATAGTACTATTTTAATATTGTGTCTTTATCTTCATTATAAGTAATCTTTGTTGCAAAAACTTGTAAAATTGAAACAATAGGTACTGGAAGAAGTCACTGACTCCTGAAACACAGGTATCCTAACCTAGCTCTGGAGTCAGGGTTTCAACATTATTTTGTAACAGTTTTTGTCAATAAATTATTATTATATTATTTATTATTCTATTAATTTATAAACCGTATCTACTATTTGTGTTTATTTTTGTTTATAATTTACTTTTTTTATTTTTTTATTATGTTGGCACTTGGTTGCTAGTTTAGTATCTAAACTGACATATTGGCCTTTGGCCCACTCATAATTGCCACATTTCGCCGGTATGTTTAGGCCATGTAATAGCGGGCGAGCCTATTGCCATTTAACCGGGCACAAATTCAAATTCCGAGCTGCTACTAAGAAACGCATAATTGTCATGCGTCGTATTGAGCGAAAATAAATACTTTTTCTTATTTCTTTGAATGCACGGGTATAGCCAGTGGGCTTATATTAGTATTGTAAGTACCTTTGTCCTGCCGAGAATTGCCGAGAACTACCGAGAATCGCCGAGCAAAATATTGAGTTTGTCATCTTATTAAGTTATTACATAATAAATGTTAATTAATTTAATAAAAATGAAAACGTGATTAATTTAGTTAAAGTCGATTTAAAGTTATTAACCCACAAACAAAAATATAGGTTGAATGGTCCTTAGACCATATTACGTCATAATTAGAGGAAGGAAATTGACCATTTGTGAACGGCGTGGGTGGTGGTCCACTAACTTCAACACAATTGCTCTTTATATTAGACAAACACAGATGCACGATATGATTTGTAATTCTAATAACTACTAATAAATCTTATTGGGACATTTTTACGCAGCACAACTAAGCAGAGCTTGTACGGTCGACAAAAGAGTTATGTATACAGGCAGCTAATTAACATCTGTGTTTTGTTAAAGATTGTGTGATTATGTATCACGCAATATGTGTCAAAACGCAGGTATTGTAAGCTGCTACACATCAAACCCTTTGACGGGTAATTATTTAAATTACAATCTGTGTAAAGATGCAGATTTCGTTCGCTACCTGTATACCAATCTCTTTTGTTGACTGTACTATGGATACTAGATAATAGATAATACTTGTATAATCATCTTAAGAGAGATAGGGCATAGTGGGAGTAATTCCACTCAAATTGGAGCTGCCTGACTGGGGAAGTACCTCCACCTTGAAGAAAACCGAAGTGAAATAAGATAACACTGCTTTGAGCTGTGTTGTGTTCCTTACGGTGAGCAAGGTTGCCAGTGCTGCACGAGGAAACGTTGTGTTGGCAGTGGGGGGACTTTGACCCTTATACTGCCAACACAACTATTCCTTTTTCGTGTTACAGGGTCGGCAAAACGGTAACGGTAACAGTTGCAACAAATATTACATTTAGGTTACAGATATTTACATTATTTGCAATAGTTAATACTTAATTACATATTTACAAAATATTAAAAAGAATGCTAAGCCTCAAAGTTTTCCTCAGCATCGCTGTCGTCTGGCAACGTACCCAGAAGACTGGCTGCATTGCCACGTTGAATGGCAATTCTTATACGTTCCGCTAGACGACGAGTCGACGAGTGGTTCTAATCATATCAAATAAGAATGATTTTAAATTCAGTTTTAAACACAACTGTCCTCCGTACAGTCGGCTAACCGAGCGGTAAACATAAGTACATACTGTCACATTTAAAGCCAGCATATCGATTGAGACACTAATAATAGAACATGGATGGCGCTTGGCCCAAGACATAAGCGAAGCGATTTATTAATCCATAACTTAGGTACTACGCCTGTGTTCCCTGAAGACTTAGGCAGAGCTGCTCATCTAGGAAAACACATAGTAAACGTAGATGAAATAAAAGAGTTCACCCGTAAGCAAATCCTGCAGTTTAGAGTAGCCGCAGGGTTTAGCGGTGAACTGTAACTCAACGACAGGCGATCTAAAGCTGCAAATAAATAATTTAAAAATATGAACGGCGAAAAGAGGCAGAGGTGTACGTAATGATAGTCAACAAAACAGTTAAGTATACAGATAGCAAACGAAATATGCATTTATAAACAGATTTCGACATAAGTAATTACGCGCCAAAGGGTTAGGTATGTAGCTGTTTACAATACCTACGTTTTGACACATATGGCGTGATACATAATTACACAATCTTTATCAAAACACAGATGTTTAATTAGCTGCCTGGATACCTAACTCTTTTGGTGCCCGTACAGCCAACAAAAGAGGTGTACAGATAACGAACGAAATCTGCACGCTATGACGCTTTCACGCCTAAACTGCTAAACCGATTTTGATGAAATTTGGTACAGATATAGATTACACCTTGGAGAAGTATATAGGCTTTTTGTCAAACAGCCCTTTGGGATGTGGGTGAACCGCGGGCAATACGTAGTATCAATATAACGCGATAAAATCCGTAAAAAGTAGTTTTATTTCAATGTTAGTTTAATATTTAGAAGACCAGTTTATTTTTGTAAAAGTGAATCACTGTGACGTGTAACCTCACGTGGGCTACGTATCAAGATACCGTCAAACCATCACGCCTGTATTCCGCAAGGGGTTAGGCAGGGGTGTAAATACGGTCAGCAATGAAAGTCGCTGAAAACAGCAAAATTTAGAAATCATGACAGCACCAAAACTTGTCATGAGATTTTTTTATTATGAAGGCAAGGTAAATATGTAATGGTCATCTATGCAATGGTTTCTTCCTTCTATACCTTCATATTCAAATTCGTATTGATGATAGCAACATGTTCAGCAGCTGTCGTTGCTAACTGTACACCCACAGTTCGTCGGTATGTTTTGGTTCCGTGTAATAGTGAATCAATCAATTATTTATTTTGTCTAACATAGGTGTATACAGATAGAAGATTATTATTACAAATATGGCTCTCTATGTTTTGCCAAAAGTTGGCGCACAAAGGATGTCACCAAAATCTGCCCAAATGATGTACTGAGGGTACACTTATTGGAAAAATTACCCTGTATTACGCTGGTTAAAACTCTAGTCATACTTTTTTTATGCTCACTAGGGAATGAGAAAACATAACTTTAAATTTGAAAAAAACGCGCGCCATTTTTAGTATCAGTTTCATAGTGTTTTTATAGTAAAAACTGTCAACTTGATAGCTATCTGCTGTCAGTGTCTGTTTTGGAATGTCAAACGCACGCCATTTTGGCACATTAATAACAGTTTCAAATAATTGCCATAGAGAAAGAGAAAGAAAGAAAAGAACAGTTTCATAGTGATTCCATAATAAAAACTGTCAACTTGACAGCTGTCATGTATCTCGGGGTACAAATTTGGGCTGAGTTGTATGGACTTTTGATGACCTACTTTAGGGGTACTTCAAATAAATACGTATTACAAGTCAATTAAATCAGAGATGAAACATGTCAACATTTATATTAAGTATTATAATATTTTACATAGTAATTATTTAATAAAATGATAATTAATAAGTGGCGATGAGTTAATAAGGGCTAGAAAGATAATAGGGGCGAGTCATTAACCGGGAACAAATCCAAACCCATAGTTACTACTGAGAATTTCATAGAAAAACTCCAATGGTACGTGGTATGGTGGCTTGACCTGGGAATTGAAGGTGCTGGGTGGCCTCCCAGCACCCACGGTTCACGTATATAAGCGCCTTAAACGGGATAAATACCTGTATCTTGCATGACATTCAATTTGCGGAAACATGCCCATAAAAACTATATTCCAAATAAATTTAAAAAAATACAGAAAAGAAAAAAACACGGTTTCCTAATCTTCGAATTCTCTGTAAGCTAGGTTTTATTAATAAGTTAAACAAACAACTTTTGTAATTAAAACCTTATAGTAAAGTAATAAGGTTCAAACTAAATCGGCAGTTCTCATAGAATTTGGTACATACGACTCTTGGTTACTTAGCGATCGGAACTTCGTGAGTAGTATTTTACGAGGGTCGGTCAGTTTTGATACTTTTATTGAAATTATGTTATGAAAATAAGAAAAAACATATTTTACCTGTTTCTTGGTTATTTAAGGAAAAATATGCATTATATTAGTTTTATTAATACTTCAAATATATTATTTGAACACTGAATACAGTAAATATAAGCCATAATGGGGGTGCTCTGCTAGTGTGCCGACGTCAATAAACAAATAAATAAGCATAACAAAGTTAACTTGTTTTGTTGTATAACTCAGGAGTCGATCGATGATCAGATTCTAAATAAATAATAATTGTTTTGGACTTATAAGTACTCCGAAAATGAATTGTGAAAATCGGTTCAAAATCTATATACGGCAGATTTAGAAACTAGATAACATTATCCAGATACTTATATTCCGTAAAGAATACACAATACAGAATCTATTGACAGTAGGTCAGATCCAAGCAGATAGTCTGATGTCTAATTCTGAGTTCTAAGCATCAAGAAAAACATTAATAAATCTACTTTAGCAGAGAAAACAGTTGGTGGCCTGGTAGATCGGGATTTCTATCCCTAATTATATTTTTAGAAACATGGTAAAAATATAGACATACTGAATAAAAATAAAAAGTTAAACAATGACCCACTTAACACTTACAACATCAGTAAAGATAATAAAGTTATTAAATATTATCCACGGTGATCACGCGATGATAATTAATTATACGTTCTCTTACAGATATTTCTTAAAGTTATGTCCACACTAATATTGCGAATGTAAAGCGGTGTGCTTGCAATTTTTTAATACCACTGTGGTGGCCAATAAGTTTGTAAGCGGTTACTGTAGTCTATGGATACTAGCAATCAAAAATATTTAAATCTCTTTTCTAGCAACACTTAAAATTTGTATCAAGGGTAATCAAATCGGAGTTTTCCATAATTATTTTATTTTCGTTAGCAATGTATCCTTCGCTCTTATAATCACTAACAATTATCGAGTTAATTATGATTGTCAGAATACGACGGGCAGTGTTTGGGTTATTATATTTGTCTTATTATATTACCTGTGCTTAATTAATACGTAATTAATATAACTTAAAAACAGCATTTACCTTCTTGTTTTTATCTCAGTTCACTTAATTTGACTGTTTCTTTGGTTGATTATAAGTGTATTATAATGCTAAACAAACAACCTTTAACCCCAAGCGCATACGTCTTCTGTTACACATGTTCTAAATTTAGCTCTAGGTAAAATATCTAGGTATATCCAGAAATTGTGACTGTATTTATATAGGATCAATAAAATTTAACGTTTATTGTACTTTTAGTAATTGGTGGAACATGTTTACATGTAGTCTAGCTTCTAGAATATAAATATTGCGATTAGGTGCTGTCACTAATTCTAAATTAGCATTTTCTGTTCACTATATTGTAAGTTTCGCTTTTATCTTTTAAAGTAATTGTTTAAAGTATCTTAAAACTAATTACTATTCTAATATATTATTCTCATAAAATGTAACATTATCCCTCTTTACTACTTTGAAACATATTTTATACAGTCAATTAAAGTACTTAATACGAGCAAAATAAATACTTGAAAAAATATTGATTGCATCAATTGTAAATCTAAATACAATTATTATAATCCGAAACTCGCCTATCGAATTTCGCACGGTAACCAATGAAAGAGTTACGTAAGCGGTGCAAGCATCAAGATTGTCACGTCGCGGTGCCCGACCCGACTCTCATCTTTCACTGCTTTCGACGGGGACGGACTCCACCACGTGGTGAATTTCTTTTTTGTTGCTAAATGTAACAAAAAATAATCGAAATTTTCTATTGACGTTAAATTACTTGTTTGTTAGCGATTAGAAAATATTTTGTTATTGATTTTTGTGTTTATTTCTAGAAAATTCTCGTTATATTATATATCAACTTACTTCAAAAAAGGAGAAGATCTCAATTCAATATGACTATAGGCAATAATTTTATCTATTTTAGTATGTATACTCGTAATAAAATGTAAAGTCAAAGTCAAAGTCAAAGTTCTTTATTGCTTCATGTGTACATAATTAGGTCTTACAGTTAAGGAGATTCAACATGAAACCCCGTTGGGGCACAGCATCGAAGAGGTAAAATTAAATACAGTTATATTAAGTTCTACACATACATATTACATATCCAAATCAAATTTTATACTTAGTTATATTTAAATAAAATAAAATTAGAGAGAATTAAATAAAATTATATTGAAATTGTACATTATTGTTCAAATTGCCAAATTATACATTATTATTTAAACTTAGTTATGTCCATTTTACACTTACATTTAAAATTAAAAGGGAGGTAGATAACATTTTCACTTATTTATTTTATTGCACAACGTATTATTAAAGCTATTCATAGTATTTTCATTTTTATCTTCATGTACGCTGAGACCTTTGATTATATACTTGGCTGAGACCTTTTAAACTACGCAACGGATTTTGATACGGTTTTCACTATCATTTATAAATATAATACACGCGTGTTATTAGTACATACATACATTGCAAGCCGAGGCAGGTCGCTAGTTAAGTTATAATTGTATGCCTCAACACGTAAGTATAATAATAATATTCCACAAAATATGTAACATTTACCTGTGTTTAACAAATAAAATATTTTTATTTTGAAAAATAAAAGAATTGAATGGAAAACACCGATTCAAAAAAATACTGTTATTTGATCTTCTTTCGAGCTATACAGCAATAGCAAAGTATAAGATATAGAATATAAAACTACAGAACAAATAATTCTATATTCTGTAGGTAAAAAAAAACGGCTAATTAAGACAGGTTGGTTTAACTAACGCGATAAGCGTGGTTGAGTGATCGGATACCGCACCACGTTTCGTAAATTAAAAAAAAAGAAATTAAGACACATAGGAATCATAGGATAGGAACGCTCAGAAAATTTGGTAATATGTGTCTTGGATCTTTAGATATATATAGTTAATTTTTCTTAAGCTTTTTTTTCTTTTGTCTTTTTTGCCTAGTTCCTTATGCCTGTTTTTAATGTCCGTCGCAAATAATTGTATATTAATGTGTGGGAACTATTTTTGTTTTATGTGTTGTTAAAGTGTGTTACACGTAAATGAAAACTTTTCTTATTTCAATCTTCTTGTATTCTACAATTTCTAGCTAAACCTTGATAGTCTTCATACATAACATATCCAAAATTTTGCAAGGCTAACAACAGTAATAGAATTACACAATTTGATCAAGTTTAGGTAACCATCTTTATCTTAGCGTGCGCATGAGTCTTCTTCTAACTAGCGCGTCAGTTTCGTCTGAAAGACCTTCAAATTTATTTGCATCGCTCCATTACAATACATTACTCAATAAAACTTATTTCTTAATTCATTCATTCTATGTAGTAACTTTATTTAATATCGTATCTATTTGTTTCCCAAATAAATTAAAAATAAAATCTTAACATAAAATGGATGTTTCTAGGCCAGCTATAGCTGTAATAATTAATATAAGCGCAATACCACTCGCTGATTGTGATTAATCACGATATTACAACTCGATATTGACTTCCTCATTAGCCTAGTCTCTTAGCCTAGGTCGTGAGTTAAATCCCCACAAAACACACACATTTGTTAGTTTTTTTTGTACTACTAAGGTGGCAAGCAGGCATACGGTTACCGTAGCCTATAGACGCTTGTAACACCAGGGGTATCACTTGACCCTGTAAAACGAAAGAGGAATGGGTTGGCAGTATAAGGGTCAAAGTCACGGCCAACACAACGTTTCTTCGCAGAGCACTAGCAACATTGCTCACCGTAAGTAACACAACACAGCTCAAAGCAGTGTTATTTCACTTCGATATTCTGCAAAGCGGAGGTACCCCAGTCGGGCAGCTCCAATTTGAGTGGAATTACTCCCACTATGCCCTACCTCTCTTAATGTTTTAAGTGTTTGTCTGGGTATAATAATTATTATTCATTGCCTAGTACAAGCTCTGCCTATTTTGCGACTAGATAGCGTTGTGTAAGAATGTCCCAAATATTTATTGTACGGAGGCCAGCATATCAAGCTACCCCAATCTGTCAAATTTCTTTGATAGATTTTCAACTTTAACATAAAGTAATAATGTTCATATTCGATTGGGAAAGTTTGACAGTTTTGGATAGCTTGAACTGCTGGCGTCTGTACTTACGTTTTATAAATCCGTTTTAGGATATTTTCTATGGGATGGGAAAAGTGGGATCTATGCCAGTAGCTCCGCGCGCTTCAGCTGGTTAATTGTAAAGTCATCTTCATCATCAACCCATATACTGTCACACTGCTGGGCACGGGTCTCTTCTCAATTTGAGAGGGATTAGGCTATAGTCCACCACGCTGGCTATTGTAAAGTATTAAAAATTAATCTTGTTCATTTATCTGACTTACATTAACGCAGTAACACTCAATTAAAACGAAGAATGATAACCTTCAACTTCTTTACATTTAAAATTGTCAATGTTCAGATTTTTTTTGTTTTTTTTTTAAACCTTGAATATTATTTAAGCGGCTTAAATATTAAAGCCTGTCGTTTGTTACTTTACTCAATAAACGTGTTGTCTGCGAAAGATTGGGCAGAGGAGTACTATTGTTAACATTTGAAATAAAAAATAAAAGAAAAACATAAAGTAATAACTAGCTGTTACAAAAACTAGCCTATGTCCTTCTCCAAAGTCTAATCTATATCTGTACCAGATTTCATCAAAATCGGTACACCGGTTTAGGAGTGATAGCGTAACATACGGGGTTACTTTCGCATTTATGACGACGTCTGTGGTCTAGTGGTTCGAGTACCGGACTGCTGATCATGGGGTTGTGGGTTCGATTCCCACCGGACACAAATATTTGTGTGGATAAAACATGAGCATTTGTGTTTGTCTGGGTGTTTCTTATGTATTATAAGTATTTATTTACAAAAAAAAGTATATAAGTATTATATCCATTGTCTAGTACCCATAGTACAAGCTCTGCTTAGTTTGGGACTAGATGGTGCTGTGTAAAATGTCCAAAAAATATTTATTTATTTATTTATAATATTAATAAAATATAGTAGGTTTTTTTAATAATATTTTTTTAATATTATAATCATTTTATTTATTTCAATAAAAGGCGCCATTTAACCTCCTCTCGGCTTTACGGGAGTTTTGTGACATAAATGTATGTATATATAAAAAAAGTTACGACATCAAATAGGTAATGGTATTTAAATGTAATTCTAATAAATGTAAATGTCTGTGTGTCTTTTTTTGTGTTATATCCGTGAGGTTCAAAGTTCGGGTGTGTATGTGAATAAGTAATTAGTGTAGAATTACAATTTAAACAGTAAATTACTAAAATTTTATTCAAAATTATTTCCGTAAGACAAGTTATTTTATTATTATTTATTACTTTTGCGAACAATGGCTACTTAAATAATAATACCGATACTTGTCGAGTACGTCCCTGTGTCACCCCGCCCCGCGACCCCGCGCCGCCATTTCGTGTTATTGAGAATTTATGTCGGTTAGGTTGTGTACACATTGGGTGCTGCTAAACCGTAATAGTCATCAATTTTTAACCTAAATAATATGCAAATGGATTAAGTATAGAATATCAAATGCATGAGGCATTAAAACTACCTTTACACCCTTTAACATTAAACATAAATAAATAAATGATAAGTATACCTAGAGAATTCTGTGAATAGGGTAAATGATATTAATTTGAAATAAAACTAACTTTTACTAACTTTTTTAATTTAAGAGAGATTTAATATTAAATTTAAGAGTGGTAGGCTACCTTTCTTAAATATTACTTTCTAAATGTAGTATTAATGTGTACTTACGAATAAATGTGTATATTATGTGTTATGTCCATTGTGTAATAGTAGAAGCTCTGCTTAGTTTTGCAATATATAGTGCTGTGTAAAAATGTCACAAAAATATTAATTATTATTTTTAAAAACTATTGTTATAACCGCAGGAAATATCTTAAGAAATTATAAAAAACAATATAAAAAAGTTATGTAATTTTATGGAAGAAAATTATCATAAAATTAATTATGGCTGATAAGAACAAAAAAAGCCATGTGGTAAACTGGTTTTTGACCCCGACATTTACAAATATACCTACTGTGACCTTATAGACTTGTTTTTTTTAACCTAATATCGTTATTATTTGCTTCGTTAGCTTGGTTTTATCGTTAACTCTTAACTCAATATATTTTTTAATGGCCTAATTTTTGGTTGACAAATTAGGCTATTAAAAATATATATACAAGTGGGCAATGTATTTTTGTAAACAGATCTTTTAATGACACTTATAATTAGTGAATATTTAATACTAGAGCCTCTCCCTTTATTTTTCCAAACCTCTCTATATTGCGTCACATCCGACTATGCCTGCCCTGCGATAATATCCATAAATAATTAATATGTATATAATACCAGACGAAATTGAGGGTGTACAATTTGGGGGTCTTCAAGTCACGAGTGGATACCTATCTACTCGTGACTTGAAGACCCCCAAATTGTCTCCAAAAATCTTCTATGTACATCGTCACTTACCATCAGGTGAGATTGTGGTCAAACGCTAACCTATCTCTTATAAAAAAAAAGTAAGCCCGCGATGATCTAGTTTTTCCCAAACTTGTGTGAGTTACCCGAAATTGTCTCAGTGTTCAGCAAGCAACTCCTGTGCGCAATTCCATTCTTATGGACTCACCGGCTTAAATTATGCGTAGCCTTTTGAAGGTTTCCTACTCGCAACAAAAAAAAAAAGTATATGTCCGTCAATCAGTGTAAGAGGTCAGGTAACAGGTTATTCTAAAATCACTATCAATGAGCTAGACTCGCTGTACGATACCGGTTACTATTTTTGCTGCCACTAAGTATTTTTTAATCAATCTATTTTTTTAAGATGTTTAGAAGTGTAATTAAAATATATTTAGGTACTTATAGGTATAAATAAAAGCGGCCCAAAATAGAATGGAAGGTAGGGAGGCATTTGCCACGTGGTGATAGTAGAATAAGTAATAATAAAATATACAGAATATTTCGCAATTTGCAAATTATATTTTTCGTGTTAGTGTGCACCTCGCCTTAGTCCGGGGCGTTGCACCGAATAGATCCGACGCGCGCTATCAATTGTACGTGTGGCTGTGTGCTCCTGTGTGTGTGTGTCACATGTGACTAACTACGGCATGTTGTTTTTTGGGTAGGCAGTTTGTTTATTTGACAAAAAAATCATATTAAATATTTTGTTTATTATTTTTCGTGTAAATATCCATCATAGGTATTTATTATACACCTGCAGGAGTAATGAGGAGTTTAAAAATATAATTTTGAAATACAATTTCAGTATTCTTGCATGAAAACGAGATACATAAGGGGATACAAGGCAATCATGTGTTTCAGAATATATCTTTCTTCTTTCTATATGCATGTCGAGATACTTGACCAGTTTTAACTCATATTACTAAACGGATAGTCTAAACGAAGCGGTCAACCCGCCAACGATTTTCACCTAAAGTATTTTCTCAAATAGGTACTACTATACCCACATATTTTTAATTAGGTAAGTACCGAAAAACAATTACTAAAACGCTGCAGGTGTGCGTTTGCCATCGGCAGGCGGCGCTTATGTCACATTTGTTTGACATCTTATCTCAGTAAAAAAGCTAAAGCAAACGTAAAAATAATACGTAAATATTAATTATTATTTTTAACCTTGATCCTTTATTATTTCATTATTTTATTAAATTTTTGCTTATCACTTGTTGCGTAAGGTTTATTCTGTTAGCAATAAGATACTGTAATATTATTAAATAAATAACAAAATAAATATATTAATTCAGTGTATTTTAGGTCAAACTTTATCATAAAACATACTGCATTCACAACATTAACCACCTTTAATAATATTTCCTCATATTTACATTTTCCTATTACCAACCAAAAAAAAGGCCAACAAAAAAAGATAAAAACCAAATCCCTCCCACATATTAACTTCAGTAAAACAAACACACAAAAACCAACACCTTGTATAAGTTCACCTTGTTCCACACACGCATAATCTTCGTGTCGTATTATTATTTATAAACATGTGTGGGTATAATGTAGAGTTGGCTTTTACTCCAAAATATTTATGTTTAATTTTAATGTAAGTATGTAGCGCTATTTGGTAAAATTTTGTTAGTTACGGTATTCTGGTATTAGTGGAAGAAAGAAAGAAATATTGATTGAACTACTTCACGTTTGGTCGACAGCACTACCGTTGCGCCGCGATTCGTAGCTTCATAAGAGACGAAGGATGTCACCAAAATCTGCCCAAATGATGTACTGAGGGTACACTTATTGAAAAAAATACCCTGTATTACGCTGGTTAAAACTCTAGTCATGCTTTTTTTTATGCTCACATATTACACATTTATTTTTTCTCATTCCATAGATGAGAAAAAATAACTTTATATTTGGAAAAACGCACGTCATTTTAAGTTAAAAATTTTAACACACTAGTAGTAGTAGGTATCAGTTTCATAGTGTTTTTATAGTAAAAACTGTCAGCTTGATAGCTATCTGCTGTCAGTGTCAGTTTTCGAATGTCAAACGCACGCCATTTTGGCACATTATTAACAGTTTCATAATGATTTCATAGTAAAAATTGTCAACTTGACAGCTGTCATGAAACTCGGGGTACAAATTTGGGCTGAGTTGTATGGAGTTTTGATGACCTCCTTTGTTTGTGAGTTCCAACCGATATTTGTATCTACGGATATAAAATTTAGTGAGAGAAAAATCGATCGAATTGATCTCGAGGCAGGGATTGAATCTATATCGCTCCGGTTCAGTACACCGGACACTTTAGCCCAACTAAGCTACCGAGACCATTACCTGTGATGTTGAATTTCTCTTCCTCATTCTCATTCTTCCCCATATCGTCAGCGACATCTATCGAAGACATATTACTGTTCTTCAATCGACATGACTTACCTACTTTACAGTTACCTAGTTATTTTTATCTAGTCTGAATGTCAAATTCAAATTCTTTATTTGCATAAAACTTCTAATTTCTTATATGAAGCTGTTACAAATTTATAATAATTTTGATCAATCTTAATGATTTCTGATATTTACGCGAATATTATACATTGAAATAAAACTACTTTTTACGGATTTTATCGCGTTATATTGATATTATTAATCCCGACGTTTCGGACCCTTTACAGCGTCCATGGTCACGGGTAGACTGTGAAGGGTCCAAAACGTCGGGATTAATAATATCAATATAACGCGATAAAATCCGTAAAAAGTAGTTTTATTTCAATTGATCAATCATATTTTGCTAATTATAATACATATAGATATCCTTTAATTGTATGTTTCTGAGGGCTCCGGCGACAAAGGACTGACCAAATACTTTTCTTGCCCTTGGAATCGAACTTAGGACCTCATGCTTAGCAGCTACGTTTGCGATCACTATACTATTTCGTTAATGTATTCAACTCTCTAAAAATCACCAAAACATTATTATTTATTTAATTCAAGTATCAAATATCTACCTTCCTGCTATTTTTATAAAAAAAAACTCGGGATTTTTTTCTTTATGCGACCTCTACAACTTCTGTTAACTTTTATAAAGGATGTTCGCGCAAGATATCCAGATAAATTTAAGCGACAAATATTCTATTTCTGTAAAAGTGACATGATGACCACGTAATAGGTTTGTCGTTGCATTTCTAGTGCCGAGACAATGATACGAGTCGAGATAATGCAATGAGAAAATGATGTCATATTATGTTGATAGATCTAATATTTTTTTGTTTGCGAAAATGAATTAAATATGTGACAAGAAATGAATTTACCTCACATAGGATAGGCTTTCCGCTCAACGAGAGGTCCGCCTATGCTGGTATGTATAGCTTGATTGTAGCCGTGCGTAAGTATATGTAAATCCGGTGAACTGACATTATTACAATGTATTGTAACATGTTATAAAGCGAGCATTCGTATAGCTAGTAAAGCGAACCGAGACGTTCGAGTTATGAGTGTCACGTAACACGTTCGTTAAGAATGTTACATTACATTAAAATATTTGCGAGCAAAATCTTTTGAGCGTGTGTCAGCGCTATCTGACCTAGGTAACCCAATTTCTAGGCAATATCGATATTGCTACTATAATTGAGGTCTATATTTAGAACTAAACTAGGTCAGAATATTTCTCTGTAGGGCCTAATTTTTTTGTGAAACGGAAACCTTCATATCTCTTGGGGTCACGGCAAACCAGTTCCAGACTTACAGGGTAGTTAGTGGTGTTAAAAGTTGCTATAAATCAATAACATGCTTAATGCTAAATGCTTAATTTTTTAAGCATGCGATTTCGATGTGCTATAATATAGCATGCTTAATTTATATACCTACTTGTTATGTTACGGCAAAACGGGCGGGCCGCGCCTGCTTGATAGATAGTTATGCGATATAAAGCAAAATAACATTATAGCATAAAGTGCGAACCGCGATATCATTTGCTTTATGCTATATTTATCAAGCATGCTGCTTTATAATGCTATATGCTATATTAACCATCAGTATTACAGGGTTTATAGCGAGGCCGACTGATTTTTCCCTCTCATTCTGAGAGGAGACCCGTGCCCAGCAGTGGACAGTATATGGATTGACGAATGATTGGCTATAACTACGCTGATCAACCTGCAAGGTTAAGCTACGCTAGCCGCGGTCAGTCTGGATGGGTGACCATCCTTAACGCATTGAGATTTCTCCATGCCTCGGAGAGCACGTAAAGCGTCCTAAAAGTAGTAAGTCCCCAAAAAGCGTGACAACCAGTCTATCCTCAGGATAGATCCCCGGGAATTGGGTTGCGGAGTTCTGATGATAGTCGCGTCGTGTAAAATACTGATATTCAGCCGCATCTGGTAGGACTGGGAGCCGATCCCAAAATAATTAGGAAACTTCACGCGCCGTCGAGAAAATCTGTCAGCCATGCAGGCTTCCATGATGTTTTCTTTCACTGTTAAAGCGAGTGATAATTAATAATAATAATAAGGTAGATCTTAAAGTAATAACATTTGTTCTTCATCTAATTAATTATTAATACGCACATGAATTCGAAAAGTCAGAGGTACCTTTGTTACGAACTCGAGACCTTTGCTTGACAGTCCAATGGTCATACCTAGGCTGTCACTGCTTTTACTGTAGTGTTGTCAGATATTATTATTAAACGTAACCTTTCAACTATGTATTTAACACACAATTAATTCTAACTGATCTGAATAACAATCGGAATTCATTAAAACATCAACCTGTAACTATACTCACACATTGATACACTGTGTGTGTACAACACGTACACAAACACACACTATTTTAATACGCACACACACAAGTTTATGTTAAATTTAATTGTAAATGTACACCGCGTTTTGTTCTCGCTAGGATTTGGGTTCGGTACAAATTATGTGGAGACGCTTGGGGTTCCGTGGTAACAAATAAAGAAATCATTTATTTTTTATAGAACACAAGCGCTTGCGAATAGATGCTCTAGTCTCCTTGTTGAGCGTTTTCGTTCAGTACCGTACAAACCGCATTAAAATAAAATAAGCACAAATGGTTGTCTGATAGGCTACTGTCGATTTTTTTCTATATAATCTACATCTTGTTCCGTGTTTTACTGTTTGTGTATGTGAGAATTTGTAGCTGCTGTCAATCTGTGGGTGGGTGACCATTCTTAAAACAACGAGGGTCCTGAGAGCACGTAAAGCCGTTTTGTACTAACACCTATGACAATTGTTAGTGGTAGTCAGAAACCCAGAAAGCTTGACAATCAGTCTATGCTCAGAATACGGATCTATATATATACGGTTAGACTGGAAGCTCCTGGTTAGACTGTGAAAAGGCTAGGAGGAGTATGTATGTGAGAACTTCTATATGACGTGAGGAAAATTTTAGTATGGGGCATAAAAAACAAGATCTAGGCATCGAAGAGAGGTAGGGCATAGTGGGAGTAGTTCCACTCAAATTGGAACTGCCCGATTGAAGGAAGCCTAGCAAAAACTCGAAGTGAAATAACACTACTTTGAATTGTGTTCCTTACGGTGAACAAGGTAACGTATACTCCCAGCTATTCCTCTTTCGTTTTACAGAGTCGGCAACGCAAGTGATACTCCTGGTGTTGCAAGCGTCTATAGGCTACGGTAACCGCTTACCATCAGGTGGGACGTATGCTTGTTTGCCACATTAGTAGTGTAAAAAAACTAAATATTTCATCCTTCCGTCTTTATTTTTTAATAAAAATATTTAAAATCAAATAACTTTCACTCCACATAATACTGTTATTAGCTACAAAATACGAGATTACAAGCGAAGCCGCAGGAAAAAAGGTTATTAATAAAATGGCGAATTACTAATAAACATTCTTATGGAACGGCTACAATAATCTGGCGGGCGTATTCTGTGGGTACTTCGATTAAATTCTAGAAGTTTCCATTTCTTCTATCGGAAACAAGAGAAAGGAGAAGAACATATAACATACCATCACGCCTGTATTCCCCGAAGGGTTAGGTAGAGGTGCAGCAATGTACACCCACAGTTAACCGGTATTTTAAGGTCCCATGTAATAGGGGGCGAGACTACCCAAACACAAATAACAAAACCCAATAACACAACCAAGGCACAACCTGGGAATCTTGAATTTGATCAGTTTTCTGGGATTTCCGGGATATTCTAACATTTATCTGGGATAAAAAGTAGCCTATATGTTATTCCCGTCACATACTATCTGTATACCAAATTTCATGCGAATCGGTTTAGCCGTTTTTGTGTGATTGAGTAACAAATGATTAACAATTTTGTCTATTAATGTGCGCTTTACTTTACTGTTTAATCTTATATTCTTCTGTGTGTCTTTGTAACTGTGAATACTGTATATTCTACTTTAATACTACGCTAATGTTGTGCATGTCTGTAATTGATGTAAACACTAGTCTATATCTTTGTCTTTGAAATATCAATGTTTGTGTTTATATTGTTGATGTGCCTTGAATAAATAAATAAACAAACAAACATCCAAACTTTCGCATATATATTATTAGTAGGTATGATGGTAACCACTTACGATCAGGTGGGCCGTACGCTGCCATACGGCCCCACTACGCCTACGCCCATACGGCCGTATGTATCGCAACGGTCAATTGCAACCCCTATTCAATATAAAAAACGCAACTGTCAAAATCAGCTGATTCCACGACGATATCGCAAAGAAATCGCGGCGACATCGCGAACCCTCTCTCCAGATATGCAGGGGTTGGTTACTTATTTGAAAGCAATTTTAGTTCAGCCCCCACGTTCATTTAGAATGGTACAGGACTGGATTTGGAGACAAGATTTAGCGTGTTTGTTAATTAAATCTATTTTATTTAATTTTTGACGTCTGAAGTGTTGTGGTTCTGCTGATTACGAGGTCGTGGGTTCGATTGGAACGTTTATGTGATGGAAATAAGTGTTTCGCTTTGGCTGGGTGTTATTTATAAGTAAAGGTATTATATTCATTGTCTCTGTACATATTCTGTTTATATTATATTCTTTAAAAAGTATGGTTCTTTAATTCTATTTAGATTTTATTTCGTGTGCGCGTCTAAAACATTGTTGTGCCCTCCTCACAGCAAATACTGAGCTGGTTTCCATGCTGCACATGTCGCCAGTGTTTGCATATTTATATATTTATTAAGTTTAATAAGTGTCTTGTGATATGTGTGAAATAAATGGTTTCAATGTATATTATAAATAATACTTACATTTAAAGGAACTCGTTTGTTATCATATCACATGGACTTTACCCAAAGCCGCTATGGCTCTTTCAAAAGGTCATATCAGACTTTGCCCTACATTGTAAGACACATATTTCTTACTATTTTATGTCTGGACTTTAAAAGAGACTATGATTCTCTGAGTTTGTTTCGGCGTTTCTTCTCAGAGGTCGTCAGCTAGGAAATGCCGGAACCTAGCTTAAAAAAAATGAAAAATATTGACTTGTAAAAGTGTCTTTAAAAGATCTATTTACAGAAATAAATATCATTTATCATTTACTACTTTTTTAAAACCGTTCTGACTAACTCTACATTGCCACTCGTAGAAACTAGAAACTCCCCCTCATAAAAATATTGTACCCAAATCCGTGCCTGTCGCCCCCGTACCCACCCCACCGGGTAATTCGGCAGGGTTGCCGCGCACCGATTTATTTGTGCCTCCTTTAATTATGTACACATACCGTACAGTAACGTCAGCAGATGCCGTGTACGTAGCGTCAGCAACAAAAATATATGAAGAATATAAGGTCAACAAAAACATAACACAAATATATGTATTAATTGCCTTGTTAGTGGTTCTAAGTACGAATGCTACTAGAGGTGCAATGGTTTTTCTATGAAATTCTCAGTAGCAGCTCGGAGTTTGGATTTTGGTCATGTTATATTCGTACGTGTGTTAGAGTGGAGACCACGTTTGGGCAAGCGTAGTGTGGGACGCCCTGCAACACGATTGACGCATTGATTTGAAGAAGGTGACTAGCAGCGGATGGATGCGAGCTGCCCAAGATCGGGATGGTTGGCGCTCTTTGGGGGAGGCCTACGTTCAGCAATGGACGGTAATAGGCCGACATAATGATGATGATGATATTCGTTCATTAGAATATTTGGCAAAGCGGTACTACCAGACGAACGAGAGACAGACAGAGTTCTTTTATCATTAAAAAAAGGTTAGAGTAGTGTACTCTAACCTTTTTTTAATGATCATTCACCTATCAAGGAACAATAATAATTAGCATAAAAAAAAGAAAACACAATTGATACGACCCTCTGGAGGGTCTGTTTTTTAAAATGCCTTGCCGCATCTTTGTGATTTTCTCCTGTACCGTGGGCACATTTACATACATAATAGTGGGAGTAATTCCACTCAAATTGGAGCTGCCTGACTGGAGAAGTACTTCTGCCTTGCAGAAAATTGAAGTAAAATAACACGGCTTTGAGCTGTGTTGTGTTTCTTACGGTGAGCAAGCTGGCCAGTGCTCCACGAGGAGACGTTGTGTTGGCATTGGGGGGGACTTTGACCTTTATACTGCCAACCCAACTATTCCTCTTTCGTTTTACAGGGTCGGAAACGCGCAAGTGAAACCCCTGATATTACAAGCGTCTCTATGCTACGGTAACCGCTTGCCACCTTGGGCCGTATGCTTGCTTGCCACCTTAGTCGTATTAAAAAAAAAACAGAAACACCCGGACCCGGAAAAACTACCTGTAGGTCATAAAAATAATTGTTCCGTGCGGGGATCGAACCCACAACCACTGCGCCAAACGTGCCGTCCACTGTTATTTAATTAATTAAGAGGTCCATATAGGTTTCGAAATACCATGACGTCATTCATACAAATTGATTGCTCACATTAATTACATCGTTTTTTAAAATAACCTTGACTTTCTATCAATTAACTTTTTAACTCGTTTTCAAATTCGTAAGCAATTTAAATACCTTTGTAAAATGATATTATATTATACTGGATGGAATAGAACAACTTAAAATAGTAAGGTTCTTATTGATTTCTGTAAAGGGTCGGAAACGTCGAGGTTAATAATATCAATCTATACATAAATAAAATTGAAGTGACTGTTTGTAATTCCAAATTAACAGCATATGAAAGTATATACAGTACTTACATAAAAAAAAAAACAGTTTTAAATTTTTTTGTTTGTTATTCTGTTTGTTCCAGCTAATCTCTGAAACGGCCGGATTTTAACGATTTTAACGGGACTTTCACTGGCAGATACCTGATGTTATAATGAATAACTAGGTTATTTTTATTTTAGAAAAAACGGAGTTCTGCGATCACATATCCACCCGTACAGAACCGGGACGGGCCGCTAATTATCAATATAATGTGATAAAATCCATAAAAAGTAGTTAAATAAATACATATTTTTGGACAATTTTACTCAGCACCATCTAGTCCCAAGCTAAGCAGAGCTTGTACTATGGGTACTAGACAATGGATACCATAAAAATATTGATTTAAAGACATATTTATAATACATAAGAAACACCCAGACAAAAACAGACACTTGTGTTTATCACACACATATTTGTTTCCTGTGGGTATCGAACCCTCGAGATCAGCAGTTCTTCACCCGAACCACTAGACCACCAGCTCTGCTAAAGGGCCTAGATGGTGCTGTGTAAAATTGTCCAAGAATATTTATTTAGTTAATTTGTACTGGTAGCAATCTTTTTTTGTTATCTCAAAACTTGTCTTTCAAGAAATCTGAACTGAACACAACATGACAACATTCTCTTTCATCTTTTCAGGATGAAGTGCTCGCCATTAACGATAAGGTGGTGTTGCGCGCAGACGACCTGCTCAGCTGGATCTGTGTGGGCACGGAGTGGCGCTGGGGGCTGAGAGCGGTGTGGCGAGGAGCATGCGCACCGCCCGCCGACCAGCCGCGACATGCACCCCTCCACCATACCAAGCTAGACTTCAGTGATGTCACCAGTGAGAAGAATAGTATCGGTGAGTGCCGACCTGATCACTTGTGTAATTGTGACATCGAGAGTTATGTTATCTCGTTTGGCCAATGCACGCATTGTATTTGGACATTGTGCATTTGACCATTTCCACATTTGATCATTTGACCATAAAGGAAATTCATCGTTTGTGCATTTAACCATTCGCGCAATTCATCATTTGTGCATTTGACCATTTGCGCATTTGATCATTTGACCATTTGCGCATTTGATCATTTATGCTTTTGATTGTTTGACTATTGTGCATTTGAACATTTTGACCACACACGCATCTGATTATGTATCTAGATATATTGTAATGTAATCTACAAGCTGGCTGAATTTGTGAACATCATTTTAACCTAATAATCTTTATGTTCATGTTAGTCATATGTTAACTGAAAATGTATCTTCCATTAGACTATTCAAAAGCCTCTAATCCGTTCCATCTGTCTTACAGAGGAAGACGCGGATGCCCCCGGTGTTGTGGTGTTCTCGTACCCTCGGTATTGCCGCTACCGAGCGCTTATAGCTCGGCTGGAGGGCATCCAGGCCTCCTGGCTACGGGACTCCCTGGTAGCAGCCCTGGGTGGTTACGCCGCGCCCACGAGTAACACTAGGATCCTGTACTGCAAGGTGAGGAGTCCCACTGATAGCCTAAAAGATCTCCATTTCTGAAGGTCCAGTCGACTTATCAAACAATAGTAGCACATAAGACGGACTTAGGTAATGCTATTATGGCATTCTCTACCATAATCTTTGGGTTTGTGGGCACAGATTCACAAATTTATCTTAAAAGTTGGTTAAAAGCTTGTGAATTGGATTCAGTGTCACTCAGTAGCTGTTTTTGTTACACTGTCATTAAGTAGTTGTTAGGTTCCAACATAGATGTCGCTACAAGTCAGTTCCCTTGCAGGACACGTTCGAGTACCCGGAGCTGGAAGGGCACGAGTTCGTGTGCAACCACATGGCGCCGCGCCTCAAGGGCAGGCCGCGTGGCCGGCGGCGCCGGGCCGCGCACTCCCCCTCCCCGTCCCCCTCGCCGGGCCGCTCGGGCCGCTCCGACACGGAGTCCCCGCCCCCAAGCGCGCCCGCGCCCCACACGCCACCGCCGCCGGTCAGTAACTACCCCTGCAAATACCCAATATGGGCAATACTGAATATCCTTAAGATAAACAAGCCTTTTGCCCTTCTGACTACCACTAAAGATTGCCATATTCGTATGACAACCGGACCCAACAGCTTTCCGTGCTCTCCGAGGCACGGAGGGAACGTTTTTCACAGATAGTTATAAAATACAATTACCATGTTATGTGTATTCTGCTCCTAAACTAACATGATTGTTCCGGCTTGAAGGTAATGTAGCCAGTGACATTATTGAGCATAGATGAGACTTAACAACTGAGGTTAAATAAATAAATCTTTATTATCACATACAGTTGTGCTTACATCATTTAGTTGTACTTACGAATATTTACACTATAAAAGTTAGGCAGGTTGAACATTAAAATATCTTCTACTATTACTAAAATAAAATAACTTTTACAGCACCACACTTACCGATTATAAGGACCCCAAATGTTTATGATCCTCAGACCCGACGCCGTCTCTCCCTCCGCAACGGTGCTCCACAGCAGAGCGACGAGGAAGATGAGGATTACAAGAGAGTGGAGCAGACGCCGGAGGACCGGGCTTTCCTGCAGCAGCTCAAGATGTTCTACAAGAATCGAGGCGAGCCCTTCAAGAGTGGGCACACGTTGAAGCATTGTGAGTATCTTGGCACTATCAAAATAGGCTTTGTTCAACTGTCAGTCTTTTTATACATATGTTACTTACATTATCTTCCCAGCTCTGTTTATTTCCAGTCTGACCCGATGCAGATGAATATATGTATTTTACACTAAGCCACTGCCATCAGAACTTCACAAACCGGGCACCGGGTGACAACCGGGACCGACGGGTTTACGTATTCTCCGAGGCACGGCGGGGTCTTGATGCTATTTTGTCCAGCTTAACTTTACCGGTCGCTACGAGCGCTGTGGTTCTTATCACTATATTGGAGATACCTCTATATTGGAGCCAATATTTGTAGAAAAAACATATAAGATTTGACATAGATAAAAAAAAATAATACAATACACGTGTGGATCTTGAGCTTTGAACCTTCATCTGCCCGCAAATTTATTATTGTGTCTGTTTGGCGGTATGACGTGAGGTGCGAGGCGAGGTGACACATTTCGACAGTGTGATTGGATCACCACGCGACGCGTTATGACCGCCAGTCGTGTTTGATTCTTAGTTCGTCATGAGTCGTCAGTTCTTCAGATGCGATTGGTTCTCAGTTCGTCATGAGTTTTCAGTTCTTCAGGCCCGATTGGTTTTAGTTCGTCATGAGTTGTGAGTTCGTCATGAGTTATCAGTTCTTCAGTCGCGGTTGCTTCTTAGTTTGTTATGAGTTGTCAGTTCGTCATGAGTTGTCAGTTCGTCATGAGTTGTCAGTTCGTCATGAGTTGTCAGGTCGTCATGAGTTATCAGTTCGCCAGGTGTTGTCAGTTCGTCATGAATTGTCAGTTCATCATGGGTTGTCAGTTCGTCATGGGTTGTCAGTTCGTCATGTTAGTTTGTTGTGTTGTCAGTTCGTCATGACTTGTCAGTTCTTCAGACACGATTGGTTCGCAGTTTGGCTGTGATTTATGATTTCTTCGTTGTAGTTCATCATCGCATGATAGATGACACTACAAGGCTTTAGTTTTTGTTTAAAATCGTGATCAATCACACGTGCCGGTAGGTGCGAAAAAGTAAAGACGTGTTTCTGACTAGTTCATTTTATTTTTATTAAATTAATCAATATTTTTACATTTTTTTTTCAATTTATCAGTTTAAATTTATTAATAAATTAATACTCACGTTGGCATTGCATTAAATGTAACTAAAGCACTTCTTCCAATCACCACCTGCCAGTTTAAACTACACTTACTTAAAACTATTGGAACACAACTGTTAAGTCATCAAAATGTCGCAACTTGCTGAAGTACTGACGGTGCAGAAAACCCTTGAGGAAAGTTTTCTCAGAAAGATGAATGACCTTGAAGCTCAAATTCAGAGTGCAGGACCAGCCAAGGATACTGTGGCCAAGATTGCAGAAGAATTCAGGACCTTCCGTGAGCTTATGTTCAGCATGCTCGGGCTCCTTCGGAAGCAGATCAGCGAGTGCTCCAGGGAGATTGATATAATTGAGACTCGGCACAGACGGAAAGCAATCATCTTCTTGGGTGTCACGGAAGCAGATAAGGAAGACAGCAAAGCAGTAGTCTTGGATATTCTCCATAAAAAGCTGTCCCTCACAAATATATCTGCATCTTCAATTAAGGTCTGTCATAGACTAGGGGCCACAAGTAAAGAACATCATCGGCCTATTCTTGTTAAGTTTTCCTGCATCATTGACAAATACTCAGTTTGGAGGGCAAAGACAAGATTGAAGGGTTCTTCCATCACATTGAAGGAGTTCTTGACCAAGTCTAGACAGGCAGTCTTCGCCAAAGCTCGTATGCATTTTGGTATGCGTGCATGCTGGACGCAGGATGGGGTCATCATCATAAAAGCCACCGACGGTAGCCGGCACAAGATAGTAACTTTCGACGAGTTAAGCCCGCTCCTGACGAGGTTTCCTTCGGCAGCAACGAGTAGAACTGGCGGGTCTGAGGGAAACAAAACACGTAAATAATTAATTAATTATTAATCACTTTGTAGGTATTTTACATTATTATATAGTTTCTTGTTCAAAAATATTACTTACCTACTCTGTTAATTTGTTACTCTGGTATTTGTTTTGATAACATCCCTAGATCCAAAACAGACAGAATGATGTGGTAGTTTAACTATGTCTGGCCACTTCTTCAACTTCTTACCCTCAGTTTTTTTTTTGCTAATGTTTCATTGTTTGTTTTTTTAAACTGTCCACAGACACTGGTTGATTGACATGTCAAATTCAATTTATTATTTTGTCATTGTTGGTAGTGTATTTCTACTTTAACGTATATTTGATATTGTGTTGCCAGTTTAAAAATAATTCTGACTAGAATCAATGTTCGGATACGACATACGGCACTCAATCACTAGATTTAAAGGGGTATATTCCGAAATATATTACCATGTAACGTGGGTGCGTTCCGAAATATTACATAATTTATTTGATGTTGGATGTCTGTTCAATTTGTGTTTTCAATTTTTTATTTCTTTATTATTGTTAGCTGGCGGGTGGTGCAGAGATGCGTACTGTGTATTAGTTTGTTTGCACTAATTATTTATTTGTTGTTGTTATTATCAAGTAACTTTAAATTTATCTATAGGATTAGTATTATTATATCTATAGTATTATTATTATTACTTATATCTATTGTATATTTATTTTGATGATATCTGATGACGATAGTGTATCATTTCATTCAGCCAATGAATCTGTAACATCGCTTGATGATAGTTTTTGTTCTGTCATTAATACTCTTGGAGATAATTTACGTGAGTTATTTAGTCGTCAAAATTGCCGTCTATTTAATGTTTGCCATCTCAATGCACAAAGTGTCCCTAGTCACTTTAGTGATCTGTATGAGGCTTTTTCTGATACCGATGTTCATGCTATCCTGATTTCAGAGTCTTGGCTCAAACCTCAACTACCATCCACCTCTTACTCGCTGCCTGGTTTCGTTTTGATTCGGAATGATCGGGTTGGTAAGGGAGGAGGTGGTGTTGCTATTTACCTCCGCAGTGAATTTCCCTTTAAAATTATTGCTACTTCATCTCCAAGCTATTCCTCCTCTGCTGAGTTTCTTTTTATAGAGGTTTGTGTCAAAGGTGCTAAGACCATTATGGGTGTTGTTTACTGTCCCCCTTCTGTAGACTACTTCACTGAATTCGAATCAGTATTAGAATCTGTGGGTTCAGAGTATGCTCATCATATCATCATGGGTGATTTTAACACAAACCTCCTTGCTCAAAACTCATCGCGTGCTGGTAAACTCCTGCACCTGATTGAGTCAGCTAACCTGTATGTCCTTCCTCTTCAAGCCACTCATCACAACAATGTGGGTGAGGATACCTGGCTTGATCTAATCCTAACCTCTAATACTGCTCTCGTTTCCTCACACGGTCAACTTCTTGCACCCGGTTTTTCCCGTCACGACCTCATCTTCCTGTCCTATATCTTGAAACCCCCTAAACCTAAACCTAAGGTCCTGAACAGGCGCTGTTTTGGGCGGATGGATGTGGAAAAATTAGTTAAGGATGCGTCTAATATTGACTGGAAACCTCTGGTAGACGCCATTACAGTCGACGATAAGGTTCAAATTTTTAACCGGGTTGTGACTGATGTTTATGATCTTAATGCACCGGTTAAGAAAGTCAAGGTTAAGCGTCCACCTGCGCCTTGGATGACTAAAGGGGTTCTGATGGCAATGAGACGTAGGGACCGTGCTTTCCGCAGATACAAAAAGGATCGCATCGACGAGAATTGGAATCTCTTCAAGGCTGCAAGGAATCGCTGTAACCAAATGATACGGAATGCTAAACGCCGCTACATTTTAGATAATGTTTCCTCTTCTTCTTCTGCCGATATTTGGAAGTTCCTTGGATCTTTGGGTATCGGCAAATCGCGACATTTAGACCCTCCAAACTCAATTGGCCTAGACGTCCTCAATAATCATTTCACCACTTTTCCTACACTGGATAGTCTTACCAAACAGCAAACACTTGGTTTAATATCTGGTCTAACGCGTCCTAAAATAAATAATTTTCAATTCATTCCAGTTGCTGAAGGGGAGATCAAAAAGATAATCCTCTCCATCAAATCTAAGGCTGTGGGCTGTGATAACGTCAGTCGGAGAATGATTGTTACCTTGCTAGATCATCTCCTCCCAGCTATATCTCACATTATAAATTTCTCCTTAGATTCCGGTTCATTTCCTACCTTATGGCGTAAAGCCTACGTACGCCCTCTGCCTAAGATCTCCAATCCTACTCTTCCCAGTCATTTCCGACCTATTTCCATCCTCCCCTTTCTATCCAAAGTGCTAGAGGCCTGTGTTCATAAACAGTTCTCCCAGTACATTCACCTCAACAATCTCTTAAGTCCTTTCCAGTCTGGGTTTAGGCCAGGCCATAGCACTGTTTCCGCACTTCTTAAAGTGACTGGCGATATAAAAACTGGTATGGAGAAATCCAAAATTTCCGTGCTAGTGTTGATCGATTTTTCCAACGCATTTAATACCGTCAATCACGAAATTCTCCTGTCTCTTCTCTCCCATCTTATGGTCTCTGATGAAGCGCTGGAATGGTTTTCTTCTTATCTTCGGGGCCGTCAGCAGTCTGTCCATATTGAGGATTCATCCTCAAATTGGTGTGACTTAGAGACTGGCGTCCCACAAGGCGGCATTCTTTCTCCTCTTCTATTTTCTATATTTATAAATTTCATTACACAAAACCTTCAGTGTTCTTATCACCTTTATGCCGATGACTTGCAGTTATATTGTCAAGCTGCGGTGGAAAATTTAGTCGATGCAATCAATGAAATAAACGTAGACTTGACGGTCATAAAGGAATGGTCGGATATGTTTGGGGTTGCGGTTAATCCCGACAAATGTCAAGCCATCATCATAGGCAGTCAACGCAACATTCAAAAATTGGATTTTGTCACCCTTCCTCCAGTTATGTTTGATGGCTTGGTTATACCTATCAGTCCTAGTGTCAAAGATCTTGGCTTGCATCTTGACACTACCCTTAGCTGGCGAGACCAAGTGGCAAGTGTTAGTCAGAAAGTTACGGGATCGCTACGGACTCTATATCGCCTAAAAAATCTACTTCCACCAAAAACCAAAGCAATGCTTGTGCAGGCCCTAATCTTCCCTATAATCGACTATGGTGATGTGTGCTACTTTGACCTGAATGCTGACCTACTCAACAAACTTGATCGTCTTCTTAATAACTGCATTCGATTCGTCTTTAACCTTCGTAAATATGATCATGTGTCTGAGTGTCGTTCTGTGCTCAAATGGTTGACTATTCGGCAACGTAGACACTTGAGAGCACTGACTACGCTTTTCTCTGTACTTTTCTCTCCCACTTCCCCTTCTTACCTAAATTCTCAATTTCAGTATTTATGTGCGAATCATACTAAATATTTGCGATCTACTAATAATCGTCTCCTTCAATGTCCCTCTCACCGCTCTGACTTTGTTCATTCTACTTTCTTTGCCCAGTCAATCTTGTTATGGAATGCTCTTCCATCTGAAATCAGGATGGCAAACAGTCGGTTTTCCTTCAAATACAAGGTACGGAAATACCTCCAGGATAGTTCGTTGGCTGTTTCATCATCTCGACGTTGACCTATCTGGATATATATTTTTTTTTTATATATATTTGTATGTATACATATTATATGTATTTTTAAGTATTTATTAGATATATTATATAGCATGTAGTTATTTTTGTTTTTGTAATTGTGTATTTATAACCAATATTATATATTAGTCAGCAAAAATCTCATAATGTAAATAGTGCATCTACTGTGATCTTATTTTCTCTGCATCACCCTAAGGTTGTCTGGCAGAAAATGCCTAATGGCATTAAGACCGCCTTTGTACCATCAGTGCATAAAGATAAAATAAATAAATAAATAAATCAATTGTGTCGGCGAGTTGATGTGAAGTATATGAATGTATGGTGTTGCAGTATCGCTGCGGGCGCTGTACCTGTGCGTGTGGGCCCGCGGCGGCTACGAGGCGGTCTGCCGGCGCCAGCTGTGGCGAGCGCTCGCGCCGCACCAGCCCGCCCGCACCCGCAGGCACTACGAGAGGTAAGCACCCCACCACTAGCGCCGCACCTGTGCATGTGGGCCCGCGGCGGCTACGAGAGGTAAGCACCTCACCACTAGCGCCGCACCTGTGCATGTGGGCCCGCGGCGGCTACGAGAGGTAAGCACCTCACCACTAGCGCCGCACCTGTGCATGTGGGCCCGCGGCGGCTACGAGAGGTAAGCACCTCACCACTAGCGCCGCACCTGTGCATGTGGGCCCGCGGCGGCTACGAGAGGTAAGCACCTCACCACTAGCGCCGCACCTGTGCATGTGGGCCCGCGGCGGCTACGAGAGGTAAGCACCTCACCACTAGCGCCGCACCTGTGCATGTGGGCCCGCGGCGGCTACGAGAGGTAAGCACCTCACCACTAGCGCCGCACCTGTGCATGTGGGCCCGCGGCGGCTACGAGAGGTAAGCACCTCACCACTAGCGCCGCACCTGTGCATGTGGGCCCGCGGCGGCTACGAGAGGTAAGCACCCCACCACTAGCGCCGCACCTGTGCATGTGGGCCCGCGGCGGCTACGAGAGGTAAAAGCACCCCACCACTAGCGCCGCACCTGTGCATGTGGGCCCGCGGCGGCTACGAGAGGTAAGCACCCCACCACTAGCGCCGCACCTGTGCATGTGGGCCCGCGGCGGCTACGAGAGGTAAGCACCCCACCAGTGGCGAACCACCGAGCTAGGAGCACAACAACAGCAGCTAACAGCGTCTCCTATCAGGTCTCAAACTCAGCTTAGGGCTTTACTGGGGGAACAATTAGAAACAGCTGGATCGTGGTATGATATAGGTTTACTACTTATGGGATTTTAATGAAATTTGGTACACAAATATTTTGTGAACAGCATTATGATACTGATTCTCCAATCCCGGAAAAATGCCAGAATATCCCGGAAATCGCGGGAGTTTACCGGAAATCCCGGGAAACAGAATTGACTATAATCTAATTTTTACCCAACAAGTAAGTTAAAAAGTACCTAACTGACTCACAGTTAGGTACTTTTTGGCCAAATAATCCGGGATTTTCCTTCTAAATCCGGGATTCCGATTGCAGTAAAACGGCTTAACACATTTGCATGAAATTCGATACATACATAGTTTATGGCAAGCAAGTCATCCTAATTTCCTAAAAATCCCGGGAAACTGAATCTACTATAATCTAAGTTTACCCAACAAGAGAATTAGACGGATCAATTAAATACGTTTTACCCAAAAAAGAACCGGTATTTTCCTTCTAATCCCGGGATTCTGAATCCGGTAAAACGGCTTTTATAGATTAGCATGACATTTGGCACACATATGACCAGCAGTATGGTATTACGTAGGTTTTTCTAATCCCGGAATAATGCGGGAATTTCCTGAAAATCCCGGGAAACTGAATCGGCTATAATCTAAGTTTTGTAACCAGCGCTAAAATATTCAGTACCTACTTTAAATCTCATGAAATTAATGCGTGTACGAAGTCGCGGTTAAAAGTTAATCTTTATCATACATTTTTTTATAGATTCCTCCTCCAGTTTGAAAACCATGAACGCAGAAACGGCAGCTCAGTAGCATTCAAAATGAACGGCAAAATAGATTCGGAACCACACACCATAGCCACCATCGATGTCACGGACTCCCCCCTACGCGACGACGACGTCAAGATCCTCCGCACGCCCTCCCCCAAACTCGAAAACTACGACCAAACCGGAAACCCGGACGTCGACAGTGAAACTGGAGAAATAACATCGAAAGACGACATTATAGTGAAGAACGCAGAAGAATTGAACAGAGAGTTCCTAGAATCTTTGCCGAAAGAGGAGAAGATTGTCAAAATTTCTGTCAAACCTGTGGAGAAGTTGATTGAGCCGGGTGCCGTGAAACTGTTTGAGGGGAACAATGTGGGTGAAGTGGCTAAACTTGGTACTACCAAAGCGGAAGACGCAAGGGAATCCAGTCGGAACTACTTGAATGATATGCACAAATTTCATATCGGTAAGTTATTATAGGCTAGTCCACAAAATTTGATATAATGTTTAATACTTTAACTTAGCATCTACAGGGTTAATTTTTAATCACCGGCCAAAGGAGGTCATCAAAAGTCCGTACAACTCAGCCCAAATTTGTACCTTAGGTACATGACAGCTGTCAGTTGACAGTTTTTACTATGAAATCAATATGAAACTGATAATAATGTGCCAAAATGGCGTGCGTTTGACATACCAAAACTGACCCTGACAGCAGTTAGCTATCATGTTGACAGTTTTTACTATAAAAACACTACTTACTATGAAACTGATAATAGTGTGTTTAAATGTTTTCTCATCTCCTAGTGAGCATAAAAAAAGTATGACGTGTTTTAACCAGCGTAATACAGGGTATTTTGTCCAATAAGTGTACCCTCAGTACATCATTTGGGCAGATTTTGGTGACATCTTTTACAGAGACTGTTTGGAATCGATAAATATTACCGATTCCGAACATATTCGATATATGATTTTTATTTATTTTTTTAACCTGTCCGCCTCAAAAACAAAACGCATGGATAGGTACGTAGGTACGTAACTACGTACTCAAGCGCGCCACACGTTGCAGGTAGTTAAGTACACGGAGTGCAAGGTCATTGCCCTTTTTGCGTGTTTATGAAATTAGACTTTTATTGGACATTTTTATATGCATTTTTGTTACAATACAGTTAATTAATTTGACAATAATGTTTAAAACACACTTTGCGTTTGATCTTAACTTCTTAATTTTTAATTTTGGCTGATCTTTGAAATGTGACCCTGTATAACACTTTATTATTTCTACTAGATATGGGACTAAGTCTGAAATCGTGAAAAATAGGAGAGCTGTTTCTTAGAAAAAAGTTCAGGTTTCTCGACAAAATGTAGGATGTAGCTATTTTCGTTTTGCACTTCATGGTTGATCCCATACAAGAAATTGTTGATCATGATGAGTAGCAGTATATCCTTTCGGCTGTAAGACGACAAAAAAAACACGGTGTATATTTTTTTAGCGTTAGCGAAATACCGCGAAAGTTAAAAGCTCATTACTATCAAGGCTTCTTAAATGATGTCACGCCGTGCGAAATAAACGTGTCTGTGCTACTGATATGTCAAAAAAATGACAGAGTCGCACGGCGTGACGTCATACTCTCTGATTGGTGTTCACTGTCACGTGACAGAATTACTAATTTTGACGAAATGTTAATAATCTTTATTTTTTCTAATTAATTATAATGTTTTATGAAGTCTCCATAATATCAGTAGAAACGCTAATTTACCAGATTTATTCTTAGTGGAAACAAGCCTATTCTTTTCATTCGCAATGACAGCAAATGGAATGGAAAGAGTAAACAGAATCCCAAAATCCTATTTTATATAAAATTCCTTTGTTCAAATCCAGGACCTCTAGCGTAGCAACTTTCTAACTTTCTGCCTCGCACAACTAAACTGTGGAATGAACTGTCGCCTGCAGTATTTCCGGACCAATATGACCTTCAAACCTTCAACAAAAGAGCGTACTCCCTTTTAAAGGGCGGCAACGTGCTTGTGATTCCTCTGGTGTTGCGGGTGTCCATGGGCGGCGGAAATCGCTTACCATCAGGCGATCCGTCTGCTCGTTCGCCCCCTATCTCATAAAAAAAATTAATTAAATATTATTCGACAGCTACAGATCCGGTGCCTCGCTCCACGTCACTTAACGGTCACGGTGCGCCTACACATCTCGTAAGTATTTGTAAACTACAAAATTATTATTATTACTTTGTGGAGAGGCGAGGTGTATTGCCCCTCCAACGAAAAGGGAGGATCCTCCAACCAGGCGGGTGTTGTGCCTGGCGGACCACGGCCCGACGGTTGATGTCGGGCGGTTGTATATATGCAACTTTTCGTTGCGAATGTTGCTTGCGCGATTCAGGCCTTCGTAGTTCTATGTAGCGCGGTAGATGTCGCTACAACTTAATATGTTTTATGTCAAATTATGTGAAATGTGCTGCTGTTAACTGGGGAGTATGTTGCGCCGTTTCTTCATCACAGCTAAAACACTAGGCGGTGGTCGCTTTAGAGGCTTGTCTTAATTGTAAAAATGTAGGTAAAAAAGTACTAAAGGCCGTCAAGTCCCACGGAAATGAATGGAACTAATTTCGAAAATTCGGACAACTTTACATTAAGTATATCAATTTCAATAAATTACTGAAACAATAAAATCAGATTCATCCTACAGGGATTAAATATTGAATTTTTGGAGTCTAAAACAATAGAGTTTATAAATAGCAATATTCCGTCGTATGACAGTGGGGCCGCGTCTGCGGGACTTCTTTCGTGAGACGGACTTTACATAATAGTCTATTTTGAATAAATTATTTTGACTTTGACTAATTTAGTTCACAGACAACAAAGTTTATAGTTTAAGTCTCCTTTTGTTTAGATGATTTTACCTTACAAAGAGTTCATACTCTACTACAACTTGCTGGTTATTATTTGTTATTTTATGTTATTGGCGGTATGGATGCGATCATTCAACAAAGAGTAAAAAGCAGTCGCAACAGTTGAAGAATGTTACCTAATATTATCGTGTTGCATTTTGTTGCTCCATAAAAAGTAACTACGGTGTGGATAAATTCTAGTATCTAATAATAGGTAAAAAAAACAACAAATTTGTATATAGGTATTTATTTTGAACTAAAAAAAAGTGGTATTTTTGACGTGCCATGCCGTCGTTGGTGTCGTGAGCAATTTTTAATTTGACGTGTATACACGTCCGTGGCGGTCATAAGGTTAAGAGTGAACATAAATGCATGGTATACTGTTTAGTAGTTTTATATAGTTGTGTGTAATAATGTAATGTTTTTGTTACAGAAGTCAGCGCCGGGCTCGCTGCGCTCCCTGCGCGCCGTGCGGGTCAAGCCGACCAGACCACCCGCACACCCCACACACCCCGCACACCCCGCACCGCGGCCCTCCACCGCCGACCCTGGTCAGTTACCATACTAATAATAATATAAACCTTGAGAGGTGTCAAGGGACACCCCGATTGGAACGAAGTTCCTTTCATTAAAATTTAATAATAAAAAATAAAAAAACCTGTATACACTCAACAATTCACAACGCGCGAAATTCAAATATTTTCATTCACTCAATAATTCGAAATTCAAATATTGTTGACAAGCAAAAAGTGTCGTGACAACTTTTCGTAAGAATTTTTTCCGTCTAGCCCCCTTTCACAACGCGCGATAAGGAACTTCGTTCCAATAATATATCCCCTTACCTTTTAAGTAACATCTTTTTTAATTGCACACGTAATAATGCCCGTTCTTTTTTTCTTTTTTTTTAATTTATTGAAAAAAGAAATTACAGGGCTCATAAAATTACATCTGCCAAACTGCATGGTAGTTTTTACACCCCAACATGTAGAACAAATTATTTTAAAAATCGTTTCATTGCAAGAGCATGTCATACTCATAACAAGGCATATAATCACATCGATGTATTTAGCAATAATCAAAAATCTTATATTCATTCTGTTAAGTCACGAATTCACCCCTCCAGTAGTATTTTTTTTGTTTTGTTTTTTTTTTTTTAACAGTATTTTAAGTCTAGAAATTGTCAAAAACTACTACTTTTACATACCTTTTCTTTCCTTTGTGTATAAAAAATATGTTCACTCCATGTATACACAATAATGAAAACTTTATTGGCTTTTTGTGTCACAGTGTATATGTAATATGTAACTTTGTTATTATGAATGCTGTTTGTTTTCCTATGAATAAATAAATAAATATAGAATAGAACAATAGTCTTTATTGCACACCATAATAAGGAACAACAATTTAAATTAATTAAAATTAGGGTACAATGACGGTCTTATCGCTAATAGCGATATCTACCTTTGATAATATTTTTTTAAAATATAAAAATTGCATGTTTGTGTGTGTGTGTGTGACGTGTGTATGTGTGTGTGTCATCATCGCATATAGAGTCCCACTGCTGGACACAGATCCTCTCTCAAAGGGGAGTTTTGGATAACTATATTGTACTTTTATTTTAGCGAAGGAACGATTACACTGCGGGAAGAATTCTTCCAGGATTTCCTTCGCTAAGTTTATAATCTTAGCATGACAAATGCAAAAAAATATTCATTTATTGATTTCTAACATTTACGCGAATATTATAAATTGAAATAATGAACCCTGTAAAGGCTCCAAAACGTCGGAATTAATAATATCAATATAACGCGATAAAATCCGTAAAAAGTAGATTTATTTCCACATTCATTTAATTCATTGTTCTGAATTTAACTAATCAAAATATTCTCCGTCCAGCGTTGAACCCGTTGCGCACGGACCCAGTATCGTCGTCTCCGCCGCTGGGCTTGTCGACAGTGGCGCCCCCTATCACCAACTTCGGCATCCACCATCCGCCGCAGCAAAACAACTCGCACCTTGATGACGACATCGTTGAAGTAAGTCATTTAAAGTTATCGCTGCTCATTAGCCTAGTGGACTTAAACGCGACTGCTCTAGATCCTGGGTCTGAGTTTCAGGTCGAGAGAGTGAGAGAGAGAGAGTCCAGTGTTATTGGATATTTATTTATATGAGCAGTGTTATTGGAGATGCTCAGGAGCAGCTTGGATAGCAGCAGATATTTTTTTCATAAGCCTGATAGTTTTTTGTTTACGGGGTCAAACCTTCAAAAGGCTACCGGTCTAGGAGGATTAGAGCGGAGAGTGTGGGATTCTTACCCACTAAAACCACTCCGGTGGCCACCATCAGCACATGGAGGGGGGCACTGTGTCCTCTTAATAGACCACCCCAGAGCATTACATTGGCATCCCTGAGAAGTTTAAACGAGCCTCCTCAGATTCTGTCTATGCACGGTAGCACGTTACCACTGTGTTACCGTCTTCTCTGGGGTTGCGTGATGGGCGAACAGAGCTAGAATTCAAACCTGGTGTCGCAGGCTGAAGTTGCACTAGCACTTATAGTTAACCTTTTGACCGCCACGTCAGTAACGAAAATCCGTGTTCTCTACGCCAAGCGACAAATTCTAGTATCTAATAATAGGTAAAAAAAAACAAAAAAAAAATAACTAAAAAAAAAGTGGTATTTTTGACGTGCCATGCCGTCGTTGGCGTCGTGAGCAAGTTTTAATTAGACGTCTATGAACGTCCTTGGCGATCAAAGGATTAAGAAACCAATCAACAAATTACTAATAAAACATTTCATCACTTCCAGGTCCCTTACAAGCCCAAGACCCCAGAAATAATCGACCTGGATGAATACCCTGAAAGCCCTCAAGCAGTCAAGAAGAAGAAACTCGACATCCTGAAGGAACGAGGGCTAGAGGTCACCGCGCTGCCCCCCTGGCAGGGGGTCCCGCCGCAGATGATGACCCCCCCGATCATGTTGAACCCGGCGGTACAACACCAGATCATGACGCAAGCACAATTATTCCAAATGTATAATATTATTCCACCAAATTATGCGAACGGTATTCAACCCCCCAAAGTTATACAGGCATCCTCTATATTCGGCACTTCAGGTCCCGAGAAGACTGTGTACGGGAATCCTAAAGACCCCTTCATGCCCCCACCTCATGTCATACTCGGCGCTCCAGTCAAACCGTTGAGGACAGCGCCCCCTACACAAATGACTCCTCAAGATATCCTCGACTTGACCTGTAAGTCTAGCAGCCCCCCTCCCCAAAAGCCTGCCGTGGAAATAGTCAGAGTACCTCCCTCGGCCTCCCCTAACCACACAGCTCAGAACCTATCAAAGAATTACACTTTAGTCGACGGCAAAGCAGTGGTTGGATCAAATTTAGAAATAACTTTAGTCAATAAAGCCCAAAGTCCCGGGAAGAATAGACCCCCACAGAAGCGGTCGAGCAACGGCCAGTTCGTGTCGATAAAGACCCCCACGCCTCCTAAAGAAACCTACCCTAAGTACACGAGCCCCTCGCACACGAGTACCCATAAAAAGCCCCCCATCAACATCCCTAACTACCAAATTCGAGAAGACACCCCCCCAAATCAAAGTCAGGTCCTCCAAAATGCAATGAAGAACCAGAATCTAGCTCAAATTATGGATTTACAGAAGAATTCTGTTCCTATGACGTCATATATGGACCCCTACATGGCTCTATACAGTAGTTTAGCGGGCCAGATGGACCCCAGGCAGTTGGCAATGTACCGCGACCTGATGACGAACCAGTTCAGAGGGTACCCCGGCTTGCTCAACCTGGGTGTGTCCAGTACACCTACAACGAAAAATTAGTCCTCTAGTCTATGTTAGTTTGTGATAATTACCGTTTATTGGTGGCTTGAGTTTTGTGATGGTCAATTAGTTCTAAATGTAAAATATGGCAACTCTTTCTGTTTTACCGACTTCGAAAAGCGAGTTATATGTATTCTTTGGATATATCAGAATCCTTCTTAATTATTCAGATAACATTATTTACCGTTCGGTTAATATAACTGTGCCGCTCTAAAGTTAGTATTTTCGAAATAACGCGCAAGTACAGTCACATATACAAGTGTTATTGTGAAAATAAAAAACCAAATATCTTTAATACAATCACGAATGCATAACAAATATGACCCCAGAAGTCTTCTGCGCCGAATGAGCGCGACATATCGTCAGTGAAAATCCAATTCCGCGTAAGTTAACTTTGCTGTAAGGCCTAACTTTGTATTAAATAACATTGAAAATGAGACCTTACAGCAAAGTGTTACAGCGGTATTGTAGTATTACCGACGATATGACATAATATTATTAAATTAAATTGTTAATTATGGCATCATTTTACACAGCACCATCTAGTCCCATACTAATCAGAGCGGAAGCAGTACTGACGGAACGTTAGAGTGAGAAAGAGAGAGAGAGACAGCATGCGCATGCGCTACACCACTTTTTAAGTAAGAGTTACTCTAAGCTAACAATTTCAGAGAGGCACAGTTATATTGTCGATACTGTACTTCAGTTGGGTATTTTTTTAAACTAGCATCAATGTTAAATATTACTGTTAATCAGTTTACCTAGGGACATTCTCGTACAGAGGGTACCCCAATCTATCCAATTTCTTTATTTATTACTTTAAAAAAAAGTTAAGGTCAGCGCTAAATATTTGTGTAGAGTACCTTCTGTTTTTAAATCCTATGACGAATTACATAATTTACATAATTATGTTCTTACTACACACATATGTACAATAATAACCGACCAGCTTCGGTTGAGTGAGTCGTTGACATTAAAACATTGCATACAAGTTACAAACTAACATTACAACGTGATACAAAATACCCCGTAAAAAATTAAATTAATTATCAAAGCCAAAAATGTTGTCAGCTGTCATGTCAGGGAACCAGATTATTTAACAGAAAGGCCTACGTACCTATTTTACCTAATAATTGTCTACTTTAATAGTTTTTCTATTTTTCATTCATAAATGTTGTTGTTTTCCTTGTTTTGGGGTATGTTATACAGCGTTACTACGGTTCTTAAATATTGTGAATGGACTCGTTAAAAGGCCCCATTTAACCTCCTCTCGGCTTTACTGGTAGTTTGGGAACATTCTGTATAAATTGTATGAAAATTAAATATTGAAAGATTTTGTTTCGTTCTCTTAATAAATGTATACGATTACTTTGATATTGAAGAATGAGAATTATTTAAAAAGAAGCTATAGGTATCTATTATCTATGGTGATGTCAAAGACTACTTACTGACAAAGAATTATTCTGCTGACGGTCCCACTGACTTGATTGAAACTATATTTAGACTATTAGCAGAATTGGCTTTTTGATTAAATATCAATACAGTAATTCCGCAAACTACTTAAGATCTAAAATGACTTTTACTTTGAAAATAGGTACAGTCGCCAGCAGGTCAAGCTGATACAATACTATAATATAATTTTTTCCCAATTGAATATGAACCTTATTACATTGTCTTAAAGTTGAAAATTAATCAAAGAAATTTGACAGATTGTGGTAGCTTGATGTGCTGGCCTCTGTACATACTGGGGATTTGAGTATATAAGTAGAAGTTTTTAAACAATTCTATCGGCATGAGGTATATTATATAACGTGTTAAAAAATTAACTCAAAGAATATCGTACTATTTCTCGGTATTGAAAAAAAAAACCGGCCAAGTGCGAGTCGGACTCGCGCACGAAGGGTTCCGTACCAATTTATATGGGAGCTCCCCTTAAATATTAATTTTATTCAGTTTTTAGTATTTTGTTGTTATAGGGGCAATAGAAATACATCAATTGTGAAAATTTCAACTGTCTAGCTAACACGGTTCATAAGATACAGCCTCGTAACAGACGGACGGACGCACAGCGGAGTCTTAGTAATAGAGTCCCGCTTTAACCCTAAAAATATACTGGCAAAAAAAAGGATTTATCTTTTTGTAAAATTTGTAGTGAAATAAAGAGTTTTTTATTTCACTATCGATTTCTTGATTTGAGAAATTAGTTCAGTTACTTTCATGAGTTGATTTTGTAACAAATTATATAATATATTTCATGCCGTTGTTATAGTACCAAGTCAGCAAGTCTGCTGACTTACCGGGGTGTTGACTACCGACGTCATAACTGTGTCTCTCTGAAGGTAGCCTTTGCGAACGGCCGCTGTGGTAAAGTCAACTTTACTTACGAAAGAAAGAAACAAAAATCAATTTATTCCTTGCGAAAAGAATGAGACTATAATATCTAAGTTAAATAAAAAACATGAGTTACATAATCCTGAGTTATAAGCGACTGCTATACCTAAACGTTTTTCTTTTTTTCACAGACAAACCGTGAAAACGGTTTTGTGGGGATTGTACAGTGGCTAGCACATCAAGCTACCACAATCTGTCAAAGTTATTTGATTGATTTTCAACTTTAATACAAAGCTATAAGGTTCATATTCAATTGGGAAAATTTGACAGTTTTGGATAGCTTGACATGCTGGCGTCTGTATTACGTTTTTTTTATACATACTTTTGTAGATACATACTTAAAATATATAAGAAACATCCAGACAAACACAAACACTTATATTCACTTATATTATCTCTAATATTTGTGTCCTGTAGGAATCGAAACCTGTCTTCGAAGTAATAATAAAGATATAAACTTATACAATTATAAAAAAAAATGTACAAAAATATCCAAAATTTTAAAGTACAAGCCAACACATCAAGCTACCCTAATCTGTCAAATTTCTTCGCTAGATTTTCAATTTTAATGCAACATATAATAAGGTTCATATTCAGTTGGGAAAATTTGTCAGTTTTGGATAGGTTGACCTACTGGCGTCTATACAATAATCACGAATGCGAAACATTGCACAACAACTTGCGAACAACTTCAGAGGGGCACAGTTATAGTGGATGTCCATGAAAACGGGATACCTGCTTAAATATCATATGATGTAACGTGAATACTGTTGTTGAATTGATTTTTGTTACCTAGGTAGAAAAGGATAGTGTGGATAGTTCATGACCTGAATGTATTTGTAATATTTTTAAGGGGAAGGTTACTAAAATGAGGTCCGGAAGGAGTAAAACAATATATCTACCAAAAATCTTTCACTTAACAGATTCCAGCTGCTTTTATGCGAAATTATGATGATAAAACTCAAAACTTTAAACGGTTATACAGGGTTAATTTTCAATCATCGGCTAAATTTACCGAGACTGTTCGGAATGGATAATATTTTCGATATAATTATGATAAAATAATAAGATAGGTAATTTTTTTTTGTTAATTTTTTATTCCTGTCCGCCTCGTAACTACGTACTCAAGTGCGCCACATGTGGTAGGTAATTAGGTTGTCCTTATTGCGTGTTTTTGAAATAAGACTTTCATCGGATATTTCTATATGCATTTTTTACAATATAGTAAATTAATTTGACAATAATGTTTAAAACACTTTGGGTTTGATCTTAACATATTATTTTTTGCTGGTGTTTGAAATGTGATCCTGTATACCCTACCCTGTATACCTAACTCTAAAACGGACCAATTTTATTCAACAAATCTTTTTGGTATATAATATTAGTGTAATGCTGTCATCTACATAAGCAGGTCACCCGCTTTTTTGGACACGTAGTGTTGGTACTATTATCTATAGTCTAAACTATTGTCCAGAGCGAGGACCCCATTGAATGCACCCCAATAATTTTAAGAAATAACTCTTAAGCCACCAAATTGATCTCCGGGGAACATTTTATTTTAATTAAATTGAAAGTGAGGGAACAATTAACATTATTGTTTCAATTGAAAATGAAAAATTGTTGTATATATTAATTAGTAAGTTGAGTCTTTATTGAAATTTTTATTTCAGGTGTGTAGTAATGTTAATTATATGTTTGTAAGTGTTGATCTACGAAACTGATGGTGTTAATTAGATGAAAAAAAAAAACATTTTAAATACAGATATTGATGTGATTTTATATAAAAAAAAACTTATGTTACTTTGATTTATTATTAATTAATTATTTTGAGAATATCAATGTTAATTTATGAGTAATTCCATCGAAATTGGTTGAGAAGTTTCCGAGATGGAATATAATATAAGAACTAAAATTACTACGCACTATTTTTATGTAATATAATTTTGTGTTATTATTATTAGCTGAATTTGTAGTTTAGATACATTCTTCCTTAAATTTAACGTCGTCTAATTTATATCAGGGTTCTAGGTTAGGAAACGAAACTGTGTATGATGGTGACTCCTAGCTTTTCTATTTGGGTCGGCTTACTGATTAACTGGATGCGGTTAAATATTAGTTTTTTACTCAAAGCGCCAAGACCTCTGCAACAATTTCTGAACAATACGGAATTCTAGATAAACTGGTTGTTAAGTTTTTTGGGCTTGTAACCACTAACGATAGTCATAGGTCCCTATGACAGCCGAGTCTGACGTGCTCTCAGAGCCGTGGAGGGGTTTCAATGTGTTAAAAATGATCACCCATCCACAGGCTGACCGCGTCAAGTTTAGCTTATTCTTTGATAGGCGCAATTATCACTTCCTCCTTGTTCAAGAATTAATTTAAGTAATTCCACATATTTTAATTAATTCTTGGAGTATCATTTGGTTTAATACAACTCTATTCCTACCAGCTTTCCTTTTAAGCAGTATCAGATATATTTTATTGTAATAATATGACAAGGTATTGCCTGATCGGCTCAGTAATGTTGCTGACTATATTGCCCTTATAACTGAACCACTATAATGTTATCACATTATTGCTTAGAGGCCGAATAGTTCGCACATATAAGACTCCAAACACGTGCTGTATTCAGTTGTGTGTATGTGAGAGTATTTACTTTAATTGAATGCTCTTATTTAAATCCTTTTTTGGATGGAAAGCTTATCTGGCAAATTTAGGTCAACCGCGTTCAAGTTTACATTAGATAAATATAATCCTGATGTACTTTAGACATTATAGAAACAACTTTTAGATGTAAAAACTGCCGGTAAATCAGTCGTTTTATACCAACACTGTTTTTTAAAATACAGTTCGATTTATGTAACTATGCCTGTGCTTAAAATAGTGTAATGGTGTAAAAATGTCGAGTTATGAAAATAATTACGAATGCTTCATAACTCATTTCATTTGTGGCAATGATCGTATTCCATACGGTATAAGCGAGACATATTCATGCATTCATGGAAACGAGAGTGAGAGAGATAGCACGCAACGATCGAGTGTGTTCATTTTTATTGTAAAATTGATTACTACATACTCGCATATAACTTCAGAAAGGCACAGTAATAGTAAACGACTGTATCTAATACTATTACTGGTACTTTTGAAATGTCGATTAGGTGTAGGTACAGATTCAAATAATATGGCCTAAGAAAGAACTGGATAGAAGCTCCATGGTTATAGAAGTTCCAACCGCCCTAGTAACCACTGCACCGCTAGTAGTTTTTAAAATCTTGAAAGTTGTTTCTAAATAAATGGTTCCCGTCTAGAATAATGTTGTCTACGCAATGTGTATATATAAAATAATTGCAATGTTTGTGCGAATGTCGTACAAAAATAAAATTAATAAAAATTTGGACTTGTTTTATTTATTTATGCCTACTGTACAGAAGTGTACAAAGGCCAGCACATCAAGGTACCCCAATCTGTCATATTTCTTTGACAGATTTTCAACTTTCTCACGATGTAATAAGGTTCATGTTCGATTCGGGAAATTTTGACAGTTTTGGATAGCTTGACCTGCTGGCGTCTATACAAAGGCGGTCTTATTCATCATATTGCTGTCCCACTGCTGGGCACGGGACTATAAGAGAGAAGGGTTAAGACTATAGTCCACCACGCTGGCCTAGTGCGGGTTGAAAGACCTGTAAAACGAAAGAGGAATAATTGGATTGGCAGTTTAAGGGTCAAAGTCCCACGTTAACGTCTAGTGCGTTTATCGGTTCTAAACGACCCGATGCCCGGTGACCCTATAGCCGCACTAGATTACATGCTAGTTGAGCTAGTGAGGTCTGCGCGTCCGGCCAGGAAAATGTTGTTTATACCAACTAAAAATAAAGTAAGCGAAGGTTCTCCAATACAAATAATATTGGGCAAGCGGAATATATCTGATGTAATGAATGTATATATAATATGTAAGCCCGTCAACTGGACGTGACACATTACAAGTAAGTACACCAGATTCAGACACACCATTATCTAGTACAGCTTATCGTGAACAACACAGTTCAGAGATAATGCTATAATGAAAATGATATAATGCCTAATAGCGGAATGTCCGCTTTTGAACAACAATTTTGTTTTGTGCATGAAGTATTAACTGAATGAATAAATACATAGTTAAGTACATAAGCAGTACATGAGTACATAAAGAGTACATAAGGGGTATATAAGGAGTACATAAACAGTAAACAAGGAATACATAAGGAGTACATAAGGAATACATAAAGAGTACATAAGGATTACATAAGTAGTACATAAGGAGTACATAAAAGAACATAAGTCGTACATAAGTAGTATATAAGGGGTATATAAGGAGTACATAAAAAGTACACAAGGAATACATAAGGAGTACAAAAGGATTACATAAGTAGTACATAAAAAGAACATAAGTCGTACATAAAGAGTACATAAGAAGTACTCAAGGAGTACATTAAAAAAACATAAGTAGGACATAAGGAGTACATAGGTAAGTACATAAGGAGTACACAAGGAGTACATAAGGAGAACATAAGGGGTACATAATTAGTACATAAGGAGTAAATAAGGAAAACATAAGGAGTACATAAGGAATACATAAGGAGTACACAAGGAATACATAAGGAGTATACATATAAGGAGTACATAGGTAAGTACATAAGGAATACATAAGGAGTACACAAGGAATACATAAGGAGTACATACATAAGAAGTATACATACAGTCGTGGTCAACTAATTAGGGACAATCTCTAGTTAAGCCAAATTGTGAATTACTTTTTTATTTTCCAACGAGTCTTAACAATATTCCATATCTTTTACATGTAAGTGTAATTAGTCATTTATGTGCGCGATTATACAAACAATAACAACTTCTTAAACATTAAACCTCTTTACAGTATAGCTGATAGATTATCATAGTGCTATTTGTTCAAAGAATGCTGGCTGGCCATTTAATTAGGGACACTGAGGTATTGCGTTCTAATTTCAAAATTGGAATTTTAATACTTTTTTGTTTCTTTTCTTTTTTCTCCGCAAGAAGATAGAATGATAACCAGGTTAGCTAAGAAAGATCCGTTAGAAACGGCTCTATTTTAATTAAACACGAAGTGTTTGGGGCAAACGAAAGAGCCGGTGTATCTGCGAGGACCGTTCGACGACGTTTGGTAGAAGCAGGGTTGTTCGGAAGAGTGGCTCGCAAAGTACCGTTGTTGAAGAAAGAACATAGAAATGCTCGTTTGGCGTTTGCACGTAAATATGGACATTTGACCTACGCCCAATGGCAACATGTACTTTTCTCTGACGAGACCAAGGTTAATTTGATTTCTTCAGATGGAAGGCAATATGTACGGCGTCCTGTAAAAGCGGAAATGAATCCAAGATTCACAAAAAAACAGGTGAAACATGGCGGTGGAAACATTAAAATGTGGGGTTCATTTTCTGGACGTGGAGTGGGACCTGTGAGGAAAGTTCAGGGTAACTTAGACCAACATCAATACAAGGCAATATTGGAAGAAACTATGCTTCCCTATGCTGAGGAGCATCTCCCTATTATATGGACGTTTCAGCAGGATAACGACCCGAAACTTACCGCCCATTCAGTCAAGTCGTTTCTTAACAGTCAGTCTGTATCGGTGCTAGATTGGCCAGCAAATAGCCCGGACCTTAACCCAATTGAGCACCTTTGGCACGAAATCAAGAAAAAAGTTGCCACTTATCGTAGTACAAATTTGGATGAACTTCATGAAGCTTTTTGTGAGGCATGGGCAAACATTCCTGTCGAAACATGTCAGAAACTGATAATTTCTATGCTACATCGGTGTCAAGCGGTAATTACTAACAAAGGTTTTGCTACTGGGTACTGATTTTACACGTAATAAAATGGACTTGTTAAAGATATTATAACACTGCAGATTATAAGTTTTGTTTAACTGTATTTTTCATTATACTTTCCTGTCCTTAATTAAATGTCCACTACAGAATTGTACAGACGCCAGCAGGTCAACCTATCCAAAACTGTCAAACTTTTCCAATCGAATATGAACCTTATTATTTTGTATTAAAGTTAAAAATCAATCAAATAAATTTGACAGATTGTGGTAGCTTGATGTGCTGGCGTCTGTACCTCAATATTTAATACATGTTTAATCTTTGATATTAAATACTTTTTCTATTTATTTAATCTTTTATTTACAGCCATTTATAGCATAATAATCGGACCACATTATAAAAATAATAGGTGCTGAAAAATCAATAGGGTTTTATATTTATATTATGTACATACCCGGTTATAGTCCTTCACTATCTTGAATGTCCCTAATTAGTTGATCACGACTGTATAAAGAGTACATAAGGAATTCACAAGAAGTACACAAGGAGTACATAAGTAGTACATAAGGAGTACATAAGGAGTACATCAGGAGTACATAAAAAGAACATAAGTCGTACATAAAGAGTACATAAGAAGTACATAAGCAGTAAATAAGGAGTACATAAATAGTACATAAGGAGTACATAAAAAGAACATAAGTAGTACATAAAGAGTACATAAGAAGTACATAAGGAGTACATAGGTAAGTACATAAGGAGTACACAAGGAGTACATAAGGAGAACAAAAGGAGTACATTAGTAGTACATAAGGAGTACATTAGGAGTACATAAGGAGTGCATAAGGAGTACATAAGGAGTACATAAGGAGTACATAAGGAGTACATAAGGAGTACAGAAGGAGTACATAAAGAGTACATAAGGAGCACATAAGGAGTACATAAGGAGTACATAAGGAGTACATAAGGAGTACATAAGGAGTACATAAGGAGTACATAAGGAGTACATAAGGAGTACATAATGAGTACATAAGGAGTACATAAGGAGTACATAAGGAGTACATAAGGAGTACATAAGGAGTACATAAGGAGTACATAAGGTGTACATAAGGAGTACAGAAGGAGTACAGAAGGAGTACAGAAGGAGTACAGAAGGAGTACAGAAGGAGTACATAAGGAGTACATAAGGAGTACATAAGGAGTACATAAGAAGTACAGAAGGAGTACATAAGGAGTACATAAAGAGTACATAAGGAGCACATAAGGAGTACATAAGGAGTACATAAGGAGTACATAAGGAGTACATAAGGAGTACATAAGGAGTACATAAGGAGTACATAAGGAGTACATAAGGAGTACATAAGGGGGTACATAAGGAGTACATAAGGAGTGCATAAGGAGTACGTAACGGGTATATAAAGAGTACATAAAGAGTACATAGGTAAGTACATAAGGAATATATAAGGAGTACATACATACATACAGGTTTTTTCTTAACAATAAATTATTACACAGTAAACAGTTCGGATTTACAAGGGGTCGTTCGACAACCGATGCTGGTGTTGAACTTTTAAGACACATATACAGTGCCTGGGAGGATTCATATGATGCTTTGGGTATATTTTGTGATCTGTCTAAGGCATTTGATTGCGTCCTTCATGAAACTTCAATCAGGAAATTGCACCACTACGGTGTTAGGAACGCTTCTCTGAATCTTCTTACTTCGTACCTGTGTAATAGGATTCAGAAAGTGGACGTCAATGGAAAAAGATCCCCCGGGTCAGTCGTTACTATGGGAGTTCCGCAGGGCTCAATTCTTGGCCCATTTTTATTTTTAATCTATATTAATGACTTGCCTTATCTTATAAGGGACAATCATGAGGTAGTGCTGTTTGCAGACGACACTTCTCTTTTATTTAAACTGAAACGCCAGCAACTGGCAACTGACGACGTAAACAGCGCTCTGTCCAAAGTAGTGCACTGGTTTAATGTTAATAATTTGTTATTAAATGAAAAAAAAAACTAAATGTATTAAGTTCTCAACGCCTAATGTGAGACAGGTGAAAACCAGTGTACTCATAAATAGTGAAGAGTTGGACCTTGTAGACTCCACTGTGTTTCTAGGCATTACTTTGGATTGTAAGCTTCAGTGGGGCCCACATATAGATAAGTTATCAAAAAAGCTCAGTTCTGCAGCTTACGCCGTGAAAAAAATACGTAGCTTAACTGACGTCGAGACCTGAGCTCGTTTAGTATATTTTGGTTACTTCCATAGTGTGATGTCGTATGGTATTCTGTTGTGGGGGAATGCCGCCGATATACAGAATATTTTTGTGCTGCAGAAGAGAGCTATTCGATCAATTTATAATCTAAGCCCCAGAAGTTCACTAAGAGAAAAATTTAAAGAGATTAATATTATGACTGTTTCTTCCCAATATATTTATGAAAACTTAATGTATGCGCATAAAAATATTAATCTCTTTTCTAAATATAGTGATATCCATAATATTAATAATAGAAATAAAGATAGGCTTGTTGTTCCTTCGACCAGGCTCCAGAAAGTCAGTAATTCATTTAAATGTCAATGTATACGCTTTTACAATAAAATCCCAAGTCAAGTGCAAAAATTGAGTTGTAATAAATTTAAGACATTTATTAAACAAAGACTTTTTAAAAAGGGTTACTATAAAGTTAACGACTACATACAAGATAAAAATGCTTGGGATTGAGCTGCCCTAATGAACCGGGTTATTAATGTATTACAATTATATTTTAGTCAGTTGCACATAGATTGATATACAAACCTTAATTGACATCTTCTTTATATTGATATTGACATCTATCATCTATCTGCATTTAACATAGATGCAATTTCTATTATCTGACATTTTTTATAAATAATTTGTTTCATTTTTTCAATTTTAAAGTATGAGAGTCGTGCAGCCATTGATGTTGCATATATTGATATGCATTATAATGACTTAAAATTACATTGTGCCCTTCAGTTGCCTAGCGGTCTGAGCTTGTCATGCTCACTAGAATGTCCTGCTGATGGTGGCGTTGCGTGTCGGGTCGTTTTATTCCCTACAACATGGTTGAGTCAAACGACGTCGATACACACGTCATACTCGTGAACGGGTGCCGTCTGTCGGGGCTGGTCAGCTCTTACTGTCAATGGCAATCTCTTTAATTATTATTTTTCCTTTTCTGTTTAGTAGACTGTATTAATTTAATTAATTTAATACTACACATCAAACTGCATTGCTCTCATGTAAGTCTGACAATTATGTTTTTTAATTTATTAGATATTACTGAAATCGTTACTGTGATTATATATATATTTTTTTTCTTATTATTTAATACTTTAACGCAATAAAATGTAAATGTAAATGCTTTGTAGGCTAAATATACATACTTAGCTTTGAACAGTCTGGTGGCTTTGAGCTTTTTTTTATGTGACCTACGCAAATGTTCTTCTGATCTGGTATCGTCGTGCGACGTGTTGTTGAGCTCCCTAAATTATGGTTGAGCTACACAATGACTGATGCATGCGTGCCGTCAGTTGGGACTGGTCTACTCAAAGCCGCTATGGCTCTTTCTTCAAAAGGCCATTTCAGACTTTGCCCTACATTGTAAGACACATATTTTGTTACTATACATTGTCTGGACTTTAAAAGAGACTATGATTCTCTGAGTTTGTTTCGGCGTTTCTTCTCAGAGGTCAGTATTCAGTATTCAGTATTCATTCATTTATTGCGTTCCACAAAGTTTTTTTTGGATGGTAAGTATACATTATTAAAAGAAGTACATTGTGGACCCTGTCGGGCACAGCAATATAGGAGAGAGGAAGTACTAATTTATGTCAACTATTTTAGAAATATTAATAATAACTGTTTTAAATTATGGTACTATATTTAATATACAACTTATTTTATATATTGTATTTATGTAACGTAATGTATGAATTAAATTAGATAAATATATTTTTTAGTATTTATTCTAGTCATGTTTTAGTTAGAATTATATTATATTATATATTTATTTATTCTTCATTGCAATTATTTAGGTTCATATTTTATAAGGTTAATTATTATTATAGTATTACATAATGTATAATTTGGGTAATATTTTTCCTATTCAGATGTATTGTGAATTTAGACGGGTAATTATTTATTTTGTTATGTAGGGATTATTAAATAATTATTTAAAATTGCATAATAGAAGAAATTATTATTTATATATTATATCAATAGTATTCTTAATTTTATTTAAACTATTTGTCTATCGTTCATGTATTCATCAATTGTGTAGTATGCTTTTTTAATAAGTATTTGTTTTAGTTTATTTATAAATGTTGTTTCACTAATTTCCCTTTTTAATGATTCTGGTACTTTATTATATATTTTTATACACATTACATACGGACTGCTTGAGTGTAACGTTATGCGAGATGACGGTAGCATTAGCATATTTTTATGTCTTAGAGATCGACCAGTATGTTTGTCTTCGCGCGTTGTGAAAAAGGTTTTGTATTTTCTTACAAATTTACATATCTCAAAGATGTAGATGCATGGGAGGGTGAGTATTTCGAGCTTAATGAAGAAGGGTTTACAGCTATCAGTTTGGTCTATGTTTGTGAGTATACGCATTAGCTTCTTTTGTAAGATGAATAGTGTAGGAGCATCGGTACTATTACCCCACATAATTATGCCGTAGCTTAACCACGCATGAGCGTAGGCATAATAGGTAGTCAATGCTGTTTGTATATCGGTTGTTTTTTTAATTTCTCGGAGGGCGTAAGAAAATCTAGAAATTTTTGTGCGAATGTTTTTTACATGTGTCTTCCAACTAATGTGCGTGTCTATAGTAAGTCCTAGTAGTGTAAAGTCATCAAAGTTTTCTATTTTTGTACCATTAGAGCTGAAGTTAATATTTATTGGAGGTCTTTGATAGGGATAGTATGTCATTAATTTCGTTTTATTATAGTTAATTTCTAAGTTATGGTCGTTCATCCATTTAGTTGTTTTGTCAAGTAAGGAGTGGAGATGTGCGTTTAGGTTTATATCATTATGGCATGAAGTGAGCAGGGATATATCGTCTGCAAATAGAACACAGTGACATGATTCTTTCAATATCTTTGGGAGGTCATTAATATAAATTAAGAATAATAAGCATCCGATGACACTGCCTTGGGGAATAGACGAATTAGTTATTATTTTTTCAGATCTTATACCAGTAATCTCTTTTTTATCATTATTATAGTATTCTATTTCAACATACTGCTCTCGGTTTTTTAAATATGATGCAAACCATTGATGTGCTGTTCCGCGGATTCCTATTCCGGAAAGTTTGTCTAGTAGAATATTAAATTGTACTCTATCATATGCTTTCGTCATGTCCAAGAGTATGCCGACTGCGTATTCCTTTTTATTTATAATGTTTAGGACTTCTTGAATGAATTTATATACGGCTAGGACTGTTGAGCGTTCCTTACGAAAACCGTTTTGTCCCTCATCAAAAATTTCGTATCTTTCGCAGAAGTTATACACTCGGTCACACATAGCTTTTTCGAAAATTTTTGAAGAGGTTGGTAAGAGGGCTATGGGGCGGTAGTTATTGGGATCTGTTTTTGCGTTTTTCTTATACACTGGTTTTATTATAGCTTTTTTTAATAGATCGGGGAAAGTACCATTTTCAAAGGACTGATTTATTAATACACAAAATGGTATGGCGAGCTCATCTGCACATTGTCTGATTAGGGATGGCGGCAGCTCATCTATACCAAAGCTATTTTTATTTTTTAAGTTTTTAATTATTTTATGTGTCTCGCGATAATCTAACGGTCTTAGGAAGAAGGTATTTTCTGTAGGCTGGAGCACAGGTCTGCCGCATGGTTTACAACAGTTCGACGATGGTATGATCTCCTCACCTATAGATGCAAAAAATGTGTTGAATTTGTTTGCAACTTGGTTTGGATCAGACACAAGATGATTATTTATTTGTAGCTGAATATTGGTTTTTTCTTTTATTGTTTTTTTATTATAACGTTCATTTATTATATTCCACATTGCTTTAACTTTATTATTGGATTTATTTATTTTATTACAATACTGAATTTTTTTTGATGCAATTACCGTTCGTTTTAGTATTTTTTCATATTTTCTGTAGTATTGTTTAATGATTGGATTATTAGATTTTGTACATAGAATTTTTAACAGTCTTTTATTTTTACATGAAAGTTTTAGTCCTTTTGTTAACCAATACTTTGTAGGGTACTTCTTTAATTTAATTTTTCGCTTTGGAATGGTTTGGTTTAATATTTTTATTAACATATCACTAAAGGCTTGATAATTTTGGTTTATATTACATTGAGGTAATATGATTTCGCACCAATTTACTGATTTTAGTGAGGTTTTAAAGTTATCTATATTATTTTTTGAATAGAATCGCTTAGTGACATACCAAGTGGCATGTTCATAACGTTGTAGTGTTTCAAAGGTTATAGCTGTGCTGCAATGATCTGAAAATCCCAATTCAGTAACAGATACCTGTATGCTTTTCTTTCTAAAATTTGTGAATATTAGATCTAAACATGTTGCGACCGTCTGTGTAACATGTGTAGGATGTTTTATATGCTGTATTAGTTTATGTTCGGACATTAATTCTAAAAATGTATTAGTTTTTACGCTACTTTTAAAATATCTATATTAAAATCCCCGCCGAGTACAATATTGAATTTAGAATATTTTTTGTTTATATAAGATAAAATTTTGTTAAGTTGGTTGTAAAAAATATCTTCCTCTCTTCTATTCCAATACATTGTTATTAATAATATGTTTTCTTTGGGTAGTTCTATTGGACAAACTTCTAATATGTATTCTATTGTCATTTTTGTGATATCATATCTTTCTTCATAATCTATACGTTCATCGAGTAGGATACAAACGCCGCCGCCTATCCGGTTTCGTCGACAGTACGATGTTGCAATTTTGTAGCCATCAAATTGTATTAAACTTAATTTTTCATTTGATAGCCAAGTTTCATTTAAACATATTGCTTGGTATGTTTGGTTTTGTAGAAATGATTCCATTATATGTAGCTTGTTGTAGAGACTTTGTATGTTTTGGAATAATATTTTAAATTGTGGTTCTTGGTCTTCCTTGGTTGTAGGTTTTTGTGTCGTTTCTATATTTCGGTCGTCAGCTAGGAAATGCCAGTACTCCTTATGTACTCTTTATGTACTCCTTATGTACTCCTTATGTACTCCTTATGTACTCCTTATGTGCTCCTTATGTACTTACCTATGTACTCTTTATATACCCGTTACGTACTCCTTATGTACACCTTTTGTACTCCTTATGTACTCCTTATGTACTCCTTATGTACTCCTTATGTACTCCTTATGTACTCCTTATGTACTCCTTATGTACTCCTTATGTACTCCTTATGTACTCCTTATGTACTCCTTATGTACTCCTTATGTACTCCTTATGTACTCCTTATGTACTCCTTAGGTACTCCTTCATGTACTCCTTCTGTACTCCTTATGTACTACTTATGTACTCCTTATGTACTCCTTATGTACTCCTTATGTACTCCTTATGTACTCCTTATGTGCTCCTTATTTACTTACCTATGTACTCCTTACATACTCCTTATGTACTCCTTATGTACTCCTTAAGTACTCCTTATGTACTCCTTATGTACTCCTTATGTACTCCTTATGTACTCCTTATGTACTCCTTATGTACTCCTTATGTACTCCTTATGTACTCCTTATGTACTCCTTATGTACTCCTTATGTGCTCCTTATGTACTTACCTATGTACTCCTTATATACTCCTTATGTACTCCTTATGTACTCCTTAAGTACTTCTTATGTACTCCTTATGTACTCCTTATGTACTTACCTATGTACTCCTTATGTACTCTTTATATACCCGTTACGTACTCCTTATGTACACCTTTTGTACTCCTTATGTACTCCTTATGTACTCCTTATGTACTCCTTATGTACTCTTTATATACCCGTTACGTACTCCTTATGTACACCTTTTGTACTCCTTATGTACTCCTTATGTACTCCTTATGTACTCCTTATGTACTCCTTATGTACTCCTTATGTACTCCTTATGTACTCCTTAGGTACTCCTTATGTACTCCTTCTGTACTCCTTCTGTACTCCTTATGTACTCCTTATGTACTCCTTATGTGCTCCTTATGTACTTACCTATGTACTCCTTATATACTCCTTATGTACTCGTTATGTACTCCTTATGTACTCCTTAAGTACTTCTTATGTACTCCTTATGTACTCCTTATGTACTCCTTATGTACTTCTTATGTACTCCTTATGTACTCCTTATGTACTCCTTATGTACTCCTTATGTACTCCTTATGTACTCCTTATGTACTCCTTATGTACTCCTTATGTACTCCTTATGTACTCCTTATGTACTCCTTATGTACTCCTTATGTACTCCTTATGTACTCCTTATGTACTCCTTATGTACTCCTTATGTACTCCTTATGTACTCCTTAGGTACTCCTTAGGTACTCCTTATGTACTCCTTCTGTACTCCTTATGTACTACTTATGTACTCCTTATGTACTCCTTATGTACTCCTTATGTGCTCCTTATGTACTTACCTATGTACTCCTTATATACTCCTTATGTACTCCTTATGTACTCCTTAAGTACTCCTTATGTACTCCTTATGTACTCCTTATGTACTCCTTATGTACTCCTTATGTACTCCTTATGTACTCCTTATGTACTCCTTATGTACTCCTTATGTACTCTTTATGTACTCCTTATGTACTCCTTATGTACTCCTTATGTACTCCTTATGTACTCCTTATGTACTCCTTATGTACTCCTTATGTACTCCTTATGTACTCCTTATGTACTCCTTATGTGCTCCTTATGTACTTACCTATGTACTCTTTATATACCCGTTACGTACTCCTTATGTACACCTTTTGTACTCCTTATGTACTCCTTATGTAATCCTTATGTACTCCTTATGTACTCCTTATGTGCTCCTTATGTACTCCTTATGTACTCCTTAGGTACTCCTTATGTACTCCTTCTGTACTCCTTATGTACTACTTATGTACTCCTTATGTACTCCTTATGTACTCCTTATGTACTCCTTATGTACTTCTTATGTACACCTTATGTACTCCTTATATACTCCTTATGTACTCCTTATGTACTCCTTATGTACTCCTTATGTACTCCTTATGTACTCCTTATGTACTCTTTATATACCCGTTACGTACTCTTTATGTACACCTTTTGTACTCCTTATGTACTCCTTATGTACTCCTTATGTACTCCTTATGTACTCCTTATGTACTCCTTATGTACTCCTTATGTACTCCTTATGTACTCCTTATGTTCTCCTTATGTACTCCTTATATACTTATTAATGTATTCCTTATGTACTCCTTATGTACTCCTTATGTACTCCTTATGTACTACTTGTAAACTCCTTATGTACTCCTTATGCACTCCTTATGTACTTACCTATGTACTCCTTATGTACTCCTTATGTACTCCTTATGTACTCCTTATGTACTCCTTATGTACTCCTTATGTACTCCTTATGTACTCCTTATGTACTCTTTATGTACTCCTTATGTACTCCTTATGTACTCCTTATGTACTCCTTATGTGCTCCTTATGTACTCCTTATGTACTTCTTATGTACTCCTTATGTACTCCTTAAGTACTCCTTATGTACTTCTTATGTACTCCTTATGTACTCCTTATATACTCCTTATGTACTCCTTATGTACTCCTTATGTACTCTTTATGTACTCCTTATGTACTCCTTATGTACTCCTTATGTACTCCTTATGTACTCCTTATGTACTTCATATGTACTACTTGTAAACTCCTTATGTACTCCTTATGTACGCTTTATGTACTCGTTACGTACTCCTTTTGTACTCCTTATGTACTTAATATGTACTACTTGTAAACTCCTTATGTACTCCTTATGTACGCTTTATGTACTCGTTACGTACTCCTTTTGTACTCCTTATTTACTCCTTATGTACTCCTTATATACTACTACTATTACGTACTCGTAAGGAGTACATAAGGAGTACATAAGGAGTACATAAGGAGTACATAAGGAGTACATAAGGAGTACATAAGGAGTACATAGGTAAGTACATAAGGAGTGCATAAGGAGTACATAAGGAGTTTACAAGTAGTACATAAGGAGTACATAAGGAGTACATAAGGAATACATTAATAAGTATACACGATGATTTTGTAGTCGTTTTGGAACCGAAAATTTTAGACTCTATATCAGTAATAGAACCTATTAAAATATAATTTAAATTAAATAAAAATATATTATTTTATTGATTATTAAAAGTAATGTCATATTCGAACAAAAAGTGAGAACTCATGATAATTCCACTCAATGTTACGTACTACGATCACTACGATCGATGTCATTCAATGTTACACACACAACACTAAGCGGTAAAACATGCCTAGACACGTTATCCGCCCATTGGATGCGGCGCGGCGCCCGCTGCCTACAATCCACGCACACAGCTGTAATGTATTATGTACCTACCCCTAGTAACAGGCTGCGCGGGAATGGCGGCACAAGAATTTAATGTTAGCCAATGCTTTGTATGGAAAACATTAAATAATAATGGCTTAACATCCCTATAAGTTCCGTCGAGCTCACGTCATCAACAACAATGATGCACCGGCAAGAACTGCCCTATGTCAGCTGCCCGGCTAGTTATGCAAGTGTTGTGCGTGCTTACCCAAACAATCAGTTCCGTGATCGATGGATAGGCCACGTCGCGCGGCAGTCCCGTAGCTTGCCCACCACGGAGCCCAGACTTAACGCCCCTGGATTTTTCTTGTGGTTGGAAATAAAAAGACTCCTTTATACCCGTGAACATGAAAGTCTTAACGAGTTACGCAGTGCGATAGTGGACGCCTTTGATAAAGTGAAAAGTGATAGGCTAAAAGACAATAGCATAAAACGGACACGTTTGTGTATTGAACGCGGCAGACTCCATTTCGTGTAGTTGCTTCGGTACAGGGAAGTGTAAACAATTTATAAATAAACTTTTAATAGGTAAGTACTTAGCTATGTACATAAGTTAATTATTTTGTAAATTTAGCTCAAATTCCAAAAATCCAAACGCCTGAAGTACCTACTCAGTTCATTGGCTCTCTGTTTCTAATTATTGATACCTACAGTAAAATAAAGATAAGTTCAATTCAAATAAAGTATTTCTGCCGGTCCTAAGCCCGTGTAAAGTATGAACGAGAAATTGGAGTAGGTACAATTTACGTAGTTGGCGTGAAAATGTTGATGCGCAGCGGCTGTGCGAGCGACTGCTGCGCCTGTCGCGGGTTCGATCCTCGCTCGGAACAAATTTGTATGATCTGTGGGTGAATGTTCTGGGCTTGCGTGTTTGTGTATGTGAAAATTTATGTTTGTAAATGCACCCATGACACAGGAGAAAATCCTAGTGTTGGTTTTTTTCTTAAATAAAAACTACGATAAAACCTACCTACACACAGTCTTATTCAAATTTTTTTAGTAAGAATGTAGGTATTACGTTCGTGTCCCGTATCAGCTGATTCGCTGGGCGCCATACTTGTAGTATTTGAACTGCGATCTAGGTACTAACCTAACATCAAATTACGTCGCTATCTGCATCGTAATGCAATTTATTTTAATAATAAAATGTACTTGTCTAGCTACTAGCTATTAAATCACGCGTAGTAGGTACTCGGACGAATCATCCGACCGTCGTCCGTCGCTCGCGTTGCTGTAGGTAGGTGACCAGCTGATGAGCTGATTCGTACCGCGCTCGCGCCACCGCGCCCCGCGCCCGCGCCACCCGCCGCGCATCATTGATAAATGGCAAGCTTGAGACTGCGGCGGTTTTAGAATGAAATATTCGTGCACTACTACGAACAAACTCGAACAAGTGAAATTTTTTTTTGAAATGCCAACTTTTTTATTATTAGCTGTACAGTCAACTTCATATTTTTTATTTGTACTACTAATTATCCTAAGTTACCACGTTTCGGTTCCAAAACGACTATAAAGTCACGGTGTATAAGGAGTACATAGGTACGTACATAAGGAGTACAGAAGGAGTACATAAGGAGTACCTAAGGAGTACATAAGGAGTACATAAGGAGTACATAAGGAGTACTTAAGGAGTACATAAGGAGTACATAAGGAGTACATAAGGAGTACATAAGGAATACATAAGGAGTACATAAGGAGTACATAAGGAGTACATAAGAAGTACATAAGGAGTACGTAAGGAGTACATAAGGAGTACATAAGGAGTACATAAGGAGTACATAAGGAGTACTTAAGGAGTACATAAGGAGTACATAAGGAGTACATAAGGAGTACATAAGGAGTACATAAGTAGTACATAAGGAGTACATAAGGAGTACATAAGGAGTACATAAGGAGTACATAAGGAGTACATAAGGAGTACATAAGGAGTACATAAGGAGCACATAAGGAGTACATAAGGAGTACATAAGGAGTACATAAGGAGTACATAAGGAGTACATAGGTATGTACATAAGGAGTGCATAAGGAGTACATAAGGAGTTTACAAGTTGTACATAAGGAGTACATAAGGAATACATTAATAAGTATATAAGGAGTACATAGGTACGTACATAAGGAGTACATAAGGAGTACATAAGGAATACATAAGGAGTACATAAGGAGTACAAAAGGTGTACATAAGGAGTACGTAACGGGTATATAAAGAGTACATAAGGAGTACATAGGTAAGTACATAAGGAGTACATAAGGAGTACATAAGGAGTACATAAGGTGTACATAAGAAGTACATAAGGAGTACATAAGGAGTACATAAGTAGTACATAAGGAGTACAGAAGGAGTACATAAGGAGTACCTAAGGAGTACATAAGGAGTACTTAAGGAGTACATAAGGAGTACATAAGGAGTACATAAGGAGTACATAAGGAGTACATAAGGAGTACTTAAGGAGTACATAAGGAGTACATAAGGAGTACATAAGGAGTACTTAAGGAGTACATAAGGAGTACATAAGGAGTACATAAGGAGTACATAAGGAGCACATAAGGAGTACATAAGGAGTACATAAGGAGTACATAAGGAGTACATAAAGAGTACATAAGAAGTACATAAGGAGTACATAAGGAGTACATAAGGAGTACATATGGAGTACATAAGGAGTACATAAGGAGTACATAGGTAAGTACATAAGGAGTGCATAAGGAGTACATAAGGAGTTTACAAGTAGTACATAAGGAGTACATAAGGAGTACATAAGGAGTACATAAGGAGTACATAGGTAAGTACATAAGGAGTGCATAAGGAGTACATAAGGAGTTTACAAGTAGTACATAAGGAGTACATAAGGAATACATTAATAAGTATATAAGGAGTACATAGGTACGTACATAAGGAGTATATAAGGAGTACTTAAGGAGTACATAAGGAGTACATAAGGAGTACATAAGGAGTACATAAGTAGTACATAAGCTAATCAATTTTATTGTATTTTTACCAAATGGATACGAAATGTAACGGCTGCGAGGCCGTTATTTATGATATTTTATATATGGAATGTTCTCAAGAAACTTGCAAGAAGTTATATCACCTGAAATGTCTGGCATTAACGGCAGAGAAATTTGAAGCATTTACACAGGACTACAAGATGAACTGGATATGTCCAGAATGTGTACGCACTATTCCTAAACGAGGAAATTCCGATACACCAGTCCGAGGCTTTATGATGAACAAAACTTTCACACCCGGCGCGAGCGACTGCTACGTAAACACTGAGCGTGGGAGTCGTTGCAATCAAGAGTCACATAATGACTATGATTATAAAACATTAGAGGAGATACGAAAGTTTCGTGCGGAAATAATATTACGGTTGGATGATCAAAGTAATCAGTACACCTTGCTTCAAAATCGATTCATTAAAACAGAAAACGAGTTGCAGCATTTGCGACGAATTATGGAGGTAGTCCAAAAGAAGGCGGATAAAGTCGACATACTAGAAAACAAAGTCAAAGTTCTGCTGGATGAGAATAAAATTTTACAAGACCGTATAAATGCAAAAAGTTCTAGTGAAGACATTACCATATCACGACCAGTACCATCATCATCAACGAAATTTGTGGATGTGGTCAAGCAAGATAATAAGCGGGTAATCCGAAATGTCATAACAAATGAATGTGTGGCCACGAAATCTACGAGTGGTCTTACTGACGAGAGACAGACACTGGCAGCTGATAATTATATTAGGATTAATAATACCCCAGTTAAGAAAATTGAAGAGCAGAAGGAAGAACTGGAAAAACCTAAAGAAGAAAACTGGACAGTCGTAAATAGGAAAAAAACTAGATACCCCAATTCTAAAGTAAAAAGAGGAGGAGGCATAACTATAAATGAAATTCAGGGTATGGAAAGAATGAAACATTTGCATGTTTGGCGTCTACAGAAGGAAACTAAAGAAGAAAGTTTAATAAATTATGTAAAGAACATATGTGGATCACAAGTACCACTTAAAGTGGAAAGACTTAAACATAAGACCGAAAGGGATTATGCTTCGTTTATGATAGGAGTGCCGGAAAGTAAATATGACAAGTTATGTCAACCGGAAAACTGGCCACTGAATGTTGAATTCTCTGAATGGGTGTGGTTTCGTAAACCACTCAACAAAGCAAAAGACTCAGAGTAAAACGACCGCAAGTATTGATATATACTATCAAAACGTGAGGGGTCTACGAACAAAATTAATGGAATTTTATATTGGAATATCATCTTTTAATTCGGACTTATTCGCCATCACGGAGACTGGCCTTAACGAATCCATATGTGATACGGAAATAATCCCTCCTGGATATACTATTATGAGGTGCGATCGAGCGGATGGGCGTAAGCAAGGCGGCGCGTGTCTCGTGGCCACACCGCGTCTCGAGCTGCGACGAGCGCCTGCACCGAGTGACGTCAACATCGACGATCATTGTTTTGAACTAGTAGGTGCCACAGTTTCTTTACGTAATAAGTTTATGTTTCTAGTTTGTGTTGTTTATATCCCACCGAATAGTAGTGAACATGAATTTATGACCTTATTTAAAATAATTGAACAATATTGTAGTAAATACAGCGAAGTAGTAGTGATAGGAGATTTTAATTTGTATTCCTGTTCTACGTGCATTAGTTATGAACTAATGCACGTAGAACAGGAATATGATTACTATGATTTTATTCTGACTTATTGTGGGTTCACTCAGAGTAACAGAATAGGTAATTGCAATGACCGTTGTTTGGATTTAGTTTTGACCACATTTGGGGAGGCAGAGAGAGTGTCTGTGAGCGCGGCGGAGGAGCCACTCGTGTCGGTAGACGCTTATCACCCACCACTGGAAGTGTCCGTCAAACAGGGCTTGCGTAAATATCCCGACCTAGGGTTAACTTGGAACACTACTACATCTGACACGAACAAATATGACGGTTGGAATTTTAATAAAGCCGATTATTCACTATTATATTCTAAGATTGCAGCTATCAATTGGACTCCTTTGTATAATTTAGATTTAAAGATGAGTTTAAATTATTTCTATGATACTCTTAATTCAATTATAGATGACTGTGTTCCGAGGAAAAAGCGAAGTCGTATACGCTCGAGGTACATTTACCCCGAGTGGTATACGGGTGAGATAATTCGCGACATAATATCAAAAGCTATTCTTCATAAGAAGTATAAAACTACGGGCTCAATTATGGATTACGAAGCGTTTGCTCAGTGTAGGTCCCGAGTTAAAGCTAAGTTATTAGTAGCACAAGAACACTATAACCACCGGGTGCAGGCTCAGATGTTAAGAGACCCGAAATCCTTTTGGAGCTATGTTAAGTCTAAAAGAGGTAGTAGAACCACGCAAAGAATTTTAAAGAATGGGGAAGCCTTGACCTCTGAGCTAGCAGCTAAAGAATTTGCTGAATATTTCCAGTCAGTTTACTGCACAGAAAAACCAAGGTTAGATGTGGATAAAGCGGTGGCGGAAGCCGGCATTGAAAACGGAGCGGCGCGGGTTCATATTGATACCTTACAGTTAGACGAAGTGCGGCGCGCCCTTCAGGAGCTCAAGCCTAAAAAATCGTCAGGGCCTGATGGTATTCCACCGTATATATTCAGGGATTGCCGAATGGTTTTAGCTGACCCACTGTTGCACATCTTCAATCTCTGTCTAAAATCGGCAGTCTTTCCCGAGATGTGGAAGATCACCCGGGTCATACCGGTACCGAAGGGAGGTTCGGGAACTAAAGTGGAGGAGTACAGACCTGTTGCTGTATTGTCAACGCCAGCAAAAATATTAGAATCTGCCATTCACAAGAGCATATATTTACAAATAAGTTCACAACTGGCAGATGCACAGCACGGATTTAGACCGGCTAGAAGTACCACGAGCAATCTGCTTAGCTACGTAGCAGATGTGGTGCCGACAGTGGACAGTGGGGGGCAAACCGATGCTGCACATTTTGACTTTAAAAAAGCTTTCGACTTAGTCGATAATGACGTGTTATTGAAAAAGTTAGCGGCCTTCGGTTTCACTCCACATTTGCTTCGTTTCTTTGCGGAATATATGAGGGACAGGCAACAATATGTTGATTATGAGGGATATCAATCGGGGGCATATTTTACTAGGTCTGGTGTAAGTCAGGGCAGTAATCTAGGCCCCCTTGAATTCCTGATAATGATAAACGACCTACCTAAGGTTGTTGAGGATGCTAAGTGTTTGTTATTTGCTGACGACCTTAAGTTATCTCTCGCCGTTACAAACACGGATGACTGTGAACGACTGCAAAGAGATATAGACAGAGTGGTCGCTTGGAGCAACAACAATCTCCTACAGTTCAACACATCTAAGTGTGTGACAATCACATTCTCACGTGCACGCACACCCATCCGTCATAGTTATACGGTGGACGGGGTACCAATGGTTAGGGTCGCAGAAGTAACGGATTTGGGAGTACGTTTCACCACTGAGCTAACGTTTCGGAATCATATAGTTACGATATGCAAAAGAGCTTATAGGAACTTGGGCTTTGTGCTCCGCATGGTTAAAGGCTTTACTAATATACAAGCTATTATGGCATTATATAATACTTTGGTAAGGAGCCATTTAGAATGTAATGCAGTTATCTGGGCTCCACATGAAACTAAATATAGTCTCATGTTGGAGCGAGTACAAAATAAATTCATAAGATACATTTATATGAGGCAATACGGGGTTTACCCTTATTATCCGTTGATGTATCCAACTCTTTTTGTTTTGGGTATGGTGGGATATTACGAATTAAACGTTAGGAGGCAACTCGCACTAGTAACTTATATCTTTAAAATAATAAGAGGAAGGATACACAACGCAGACATATTGGAGAGGTTGGGTTTATATGTCCCAGATAGGTACGTGTCCCGGCGTCGTCGGCCGCGGTTGCTGGCGCTGCCGCGCGCGCGCACTAACTTGCTGCACGAGGCACCGCTGACGCGTGCACTCCGCACTCTCAACCTCCTGGCTAATGATGTAGACATATTCTGTTGTACTCTGAGTGAATTCACTAGGATAGCAATATTTAAAATTTGTTATGGTGCTGACAAGGTACCTACTACTGAATATGGATTAGGTACTTGTAAATAAGTTTTTTATGTATGCTACAATATCGCATTGGGTCTAGCCTGTAAGGATATTTGTATGTAAGGAAATAAATAAATAAATAAATAAATAAAATAAATAAGGAGTACAGAAGGAGTACATAAGGTGTACATATGGAGTACGTAACGGGTATACAGGATGTATCAAAAACCCTGTCCGATCCGAAAGAGGCGTATTCCTTTTCTTATATACTTACTAATAAACATAAATAAAAATACGATATTAAAGAAACCAGAAAGTATCGATTTTTTTTCTTCTAATAAACTTACACAATTCTCCACTAAATATGGGAAAATTTCATAAGTTGACAATACTCCACCCAGCGGCGAAATCTTTTAATATTTACCAATTTATTTTTCATTTTTACCTCAAAGGATGCCGCCAAGCGGCGCCGCTCCGTGCGCGCTTTGTCGTCGCCGACAGACTGTACCTAACTACCTACAGAGCGGCACGTGTAAGCCAATTGTTGTCCTTGACATGTCAGTCTCGCGTAGAGTTCGCTTCCGATCGGACGTCCGTGAATCTCTTAACACCTCGATTACCTACCGTATCGTGAGTAATGTCGTATTCCAATCTGTTGTCAATGTCGTGTTCCAATGTGCTTATGCTGCAATTATGCAGATGTTCGAAAAGACTACGAGTGAGTGAGAGTATGGGTTGCGTTTTGCTAGGCAAGGTATGCCAGTGCCGTCGGAGCGTGTATCCAACGTCTCCATGAACTTGAAGTTCACGTGTACACGTGTCCGAACACGTGTCAAGCAGTGTCCATGAATGAGTACAAGACTCATTACCCTAATGCCGAAAGACCACGAAAACACGACGTGGAACATCAGTAAGTACCTATTGGAAGTTAACTTAAGGAACACGATCGCAGAATTTTGTAGATATCAAGTTCATGTTTTACAAAATAATTTTAACAAAGCAATACATTTAGTTCATTGTTTCTTGAATAAAATAAAATAAAATACCCACGCGTAAGCGGAAGTATTGGGTATCACGATGCTTGTACGATACCAGCTGATACCTACGCGTAGGCCCGGTAGGAGGTAATCATCCCTATGACTAATACGTAACAGCTGATACTTATGAAAAAGACAAAAGAACGTCAATTATTAGGTAAACATAACTATGCCTAATCGATATCAGCTAATATCTACGTGTAGGCCCAGTAGGTAAGATTCATTCGCATTAAATTTGTTTGGCGGCACGCGACAGAGCGGGCTGGCGGCACATGACAAAGGATCAAAAAGCGGCAAATTGCTCGGGCGGTTTCTTTGACACTAGTGTAGATCGAATTGAATAAACTTTATTTCGTGGATTGAGTGTTGACATGTAAAAGGTTTAGTTTTTTTTTTAAATTATATTTAAATTAATCGGGGAAAAAAAAAAACTCGTATCTAATTATCGTTTACGTGTTTGTGTACGTAATACGACACCTTATACGACCCTTAAGGATCGGACAGGGTTTTTGATACATCCTGTATAAAGAGTACATAAGGAGTACATAGGTAAGTACATAAGGAATATATAAGGAGTACATAAGGAGTACGTAACGAGTACATAAAGAGTACATGAGGAGTACATAAGAAGTACATAAGGAGTACGTAAGGAGTACATAAGGAGTACATAAGGAGTATATAAGGAGTACATAAGGAGTACATAAGGAGCACATAAGGAGTACATAAGGAGTACATAAGGAGTACATAAGTAGTACATAAGGAGTACAGAAGGAGTACATAAGGAGTACCTAAGGAGTACATAAGGAGTACATAAGGAGCACATAAGGAGTACATAAGGAGTACATAGGTAAGTACATAAGGAATATATAAGGAGTACATAAGGAGTACATAAGGAGTACGTAAGGAGTACATAAGGAGTACATAAGGAGTACATAAGGAGTACATAAGGAGTACATAAGGAGTTTACAAGTAGTACATAAGGAGTACATAAGGAGTACATAGGTAAGTACATAAGGAGTACATAAGGAGTTTACAAGTAGTACATAAGGAGTACATAAGGAGTACATAAGGAATACATTAATAAGTATATAAGGAGTACATAGGTACGTACATAAGGAGTACATAAGGAGTACATAGGTAAGTACATAAGGAGTGCATAAGGAGTACATAAGGAGTTTACAAGTAGTACATAAGGAGTACATAAGGAGTACATAAGGAATACATTAATAAGTATATAAGGAGTACATAAGGAGTACATAAGGAGAACATAAGGAGTACATAAGGAGTACATAAGGAGTACATAAGGAGTACATAAGGAGTACATAAGGAGTACATAAGGAGTACAAAAGGTGTACATAAGGAGTACGTAACGGGTATATAAAGATTACATAAGGAGTACACAAGGAGTACATAGGAGTACATAAGGAGTACATAAGGTGTACATAAGAAGTACATAAGGAGTACATAAGGAGTACATAAGTAGTACATAAGGAGTACAGAAGGAGTACATAAGGAGTACCTAAGGAGTACATAAGGAGTACTTAAGGAGTACATAAGGAGTACATAAGGAGTACATAAGTAGTACATAAGGAGTACAGAAGGAGTACATAAGGAGTACCTAAGGAGTACATAAGGAGTACTTAAGGAGTACATAAGGAGTACATAAGGAGTACATAAGAAGTACATAAGGAGTACGTAAGGAGTACATAAGGAGTACATAAGGAGTACATAAGGAGTACATAGGTAAGTACATAAGGAGTGCATAAGGAGTACATAAGGAGTTTACAAGTAGTACATAAGGAGTACATAAGAAGTACATAAGGAGTACGTAAGGAGTACATAAGGAGTACATAAGGAGTACATAAGGAGTACATAGGTAAGTACATAAGGAGTGCATAAGGAGTACATAAGGAGTTTACAAGTAGTACATAAGGAGTACATAAGGAGTACATAAGGAATACATTAATAAGTATATAATGAGTACATAGGTACGTACATAAGGAGTACATAAGGAGTATATAAGGAGTACAAAAGGTGTATATAAGGAGTACGTAACGGGTATATAAAGAGTACATAAGGAGTACATAGGTAAGTACATAAGGAGCACATAAGGAGTACATAAGGAGTACATAAGAAGTACATAAGGAGTACATAAGGAGTATATAAGGAGTACATAAGGAGTACATAAGGAGTACATAAAGAGTACATAAGGAGTACATAAGGAGTACATAGGTAAGTACATAAGGAGTGCATAAGGAGTACATAAGGAGTTTACAAGTAGTACATAAGTACATAAGGAGTACACAAGGAGTACATTAGGAGTACACAAGGAGTACATAAGGAGTACACAAGGAGTACATAAGGAGTACACAAGGAGTACATAAGGAGTACACAAGGAGTACATAAGGAGTATATAGGTAAGTAAATAATGAGTTCACAAGGAGTACATGAGAAGTACATAGGGAGTACATTAGGAGTAAATTTTTTTTTTTTTTTTTATTTATTGCCATAGAAATACACACTGGATAACACAAACAGAAGAACTTATTATAATATTCTAGGATTAGTTGAACTCTGGTACCCAAAGTAAGATTAAACTTGTGTTATGAGTACCAGGAGTACATAATGAGTACATAAGGGATACATAAGGAGTACATAAGGAGTACATAAGGAGTACATAAGGTGTACATAAGGAGTACATAAGGAATACATAAGGAGTACATAGATAAGTAAATAATGAGTTCACAAGGAGTACATAAGAAGTACATAGGGAGTACATTAGGAGTACATAAGGAGTACATAAGGAACACATAAGGAGTATATAGGTAAGTAAATAAGGAGTTCACAAGGAGTACATAAGGAGTACTCAAAGAGTACATAAGGAGTACATAAGGAGTACATAAGAAATACATAATGAGTACATAAGGAGTACATATTTAAGGAGTGCATAGGTAAGTACATAAGGATTATATGTATAAGGAGTAAGACAGAGACTGTCTCGTCCATTGAGACACCTCCGTGTATCGGAGCGCATCTAAAGCCGTCGATGTCATACGAGCACATATGACTATTTCATAGAAGTCAGTAACCCGAAAATCCGAATTATTTTATTGTGCCCCAAATGTGAATATTATTCAACCAAGCCCCCACTGTTGGGGCAAACTGGAATGCCTTAAAGTTCGCAGTGGAATCTGCCCTTTTATATAGATTTTAGTGGGGCAGTTTCCGCTGGTTTGCTCATTTTAAAAAAATAACCTAACAACATAACCTATTCTAAGTAAAAATTTGATTAGGTTAGGTTAGGCACGCCACTAAAGTGGTGACGCGAAACGACGAGGTTGGTTTTAGTCAGTACATCGCTCTTTTCAGAGCGGAGTCCGACACACCTTCCCGTTCTCCCCGGAGCGGTGGGTAGTGCACAAAGCATATCCAATCCCGTTAACAAAAAAAAAGGTTGTTACGAACCTACCTTACCAATTCTAAACTGCCGACCCTGATGGAGCAGAATCCACCAAATTTTAAGCTAGTGGAAACTGCCCCACTTAAACTTTTCTTTGGCGAGCTGGCAAGACTATATGGTGTTTGTAAATCACGTGAAATTGACATTTTTAACGTTTAACTTATATGAGGAGGTTGCTAAGCCGAAATTTCTTTCTTAAATACCAAGTTTGCCGTGCCACTTGAGATTGAAGACCTGTAATTGACTAACTGATATTTACGAAAGTTGATAAACGTTTTGTTAATGCTGTTGGTTTTCCATTAAAATATTATTTAAGTAGTAGAGCAATTTTTTTTTAATAGTAGTTTCCCACTCTAGGATTTTCTCCTGTATCGTGGGTGCGTTTACATACACAAACACTCAGACCCGGAACAACTACATGTAGAACGTAAATCCCCACACGGGACAAATATTTGTCCCGTGTGGGGATCGAACCCACAACCCGTGGCGCAGAAGCCGATCGCTCAGCCGCTACGCCAAACGTGTCATGACAATTCCACTGTGAACTTTAATCGATGCTAAAAAAGGACATAACATACCATCACGCCTGTATTCCCCGAAGGATTAAGCAGACGTGTCCTACTACTGTACATACAGTTCGCCGGGCATTTACTTTGCCCCACCTTTGGTGTGGTGGGGCAAAGTGGAATAATTCGAATATCCTGACAACCAGTCCATCCTCAGCATATCGGTATTGCCCAGAAATTGGGTTGAGGAGGTCTGATAGTAGTCGCTTCGTATAAAATACTGGTTTTCAGTCGTAACTTATCTGGTTAGACGCTACTACCTCATTAACCCAGTGGTAGCGCGTCTGCTACGTTTTCAGTTTTCAGGCCGAGCAATGTTATCGAGTATATCAATGATACTCTCAATAGTCAGCTGGGAGTTTCACCTTGTACCTGGTAACCTTTTGTCTGCCACGGACGTATAGACGTCAAATGAAAACTTGCTCACGACGCCAACGACGGCATGGCACGTCAAAAATACCACTTTATTTTTTAGTTCAAAATAAATACCTATACAAAAATAAGTTTTTTTTTTAAATACTACAATTTGTCGCTTGGCGTAGAGAACACGGATTTTCGTTATTGACGTGGCTGTCAAAAGGTTAATGACACCTATTGTCATTGGCCAGGTACAAGTTCAACGTCCATTACATGAGCTAAATGGACATGGGAAAAAGCTAAGAGAATGATGATTGAAATTAAAACAAAAAACTTGTTAAAAATTTGTCGTATTTATTTTTATTCCTTGCATTTTATTACAAATATGTCGCGGTACGGTTGTATGCCCAGCAGTGGGCTACGGAACCGAAGCGTTGGTTAGGCGAGGTCGGGCGCCCACAGCTTGAAGGTCCGGTCGTAGGAACACGTCGCAATAAACTTGTTATCGTAAGATATGTCCGCGCTCATTACCTGAAAGAGATACGTTAAATAATTTAGAACCAGGGACCGAAAACCTTTATAAATTACAGAGGGTCTACTCCCTATCTCCGCCAACGAAATTACGAACCGTTCGAAAGTTCTCCGAAACTTCGGAGTCCGATAAAACAAGTGTCAAATAAAATTTTTCGAACGGGTAAAAACACATCGAGAGTAGGGACAACTGTCAAATTGTGTTGTCATTCATTCTTAGTTCGGGCCCCGAAGGAATCATCCGTCCGTAGGTGATACGGAGTAGAGGAAACGCCCGTAATGAAGGCCGAAACTACGGACTTCGTGCTTAGGTAGTAGACCCCCGAGTATCGAAGAATTTAGGTTACCTAAACGCCTAAAGGTAATTTATCTATTCCTCTTTCGTTTTACAGGGCAACGCGCAACGGCAACACGCAAGTGATACCCTGGTGTTACAAGCGTCTATACGCTACGGTAACCGCTTACCATCAGGTGGGCCGTACGCTTGTTTGCCAGTTTGCCACTTCAGTGATATAAAAAAAGAACGAAAATGTGTATTCTGACAAAACAAGAAAAAAAAAAACCGAACAAAAATATTAGATTCGTCTTATATGATTTTTGTGTATGTCTGAGTGTTTCTTATGTATTAATTATCAACCCATATACTGTCCCACTGCTGGGCACGGGTCTACTCTCATAATGAGAAGGTTTAGTCTATAGTCCACCACGCTGGCCTAGTGCGGGTTGCTAGACTTCACATGCCGTCGAGAAAATCTCTAAGGCCTTCACCGCGTAAGCAAGTGATAATTAATTATAAATACGCACATGATTTCGAAAAGTCAGAGGAGCGTGCCTTGTATTCGACATATCACTAAGCTATCACTGCTTTTTCTTATGTATTATAAGTATTTATTTACAAAAAAACAATTATTTAAGTATTATATCCATTGTCTAGCACCTACAGTACAAGCTCTGCTTAGTTTGGGACTAGATGTCACTGTGTAAAATGTCCCAAATATTTATTTATTTAATGTTTATGGTGTGCAATCCTGACATCCCACTATCCTATCCTACTAATATAATAAATGTGAAATATACTAGAATAAGAATAACATACAGGCTACTTTGAGTTAATTAGCCAAATTACAACGATAATTAATTAAAAGTAACTTTTCCACGCGGACGAAGTCGCGGGCAGAGGTAAATTTTAAATTGGAAAGTAACTTTATCTGTCTGTTACGTTCACCACGCCTAAACCGCTCAACCTATTTTGATGAAATTTGGTACAGAGATAGATTAAACTTCGGAGCAGAACTTAAGCTACCTTTTATCTCAAAAAATCTTTAGTGATGCGAGTGAAACCAGGCCAACAGATAGTAAAGAATTCTTATCTATGTATACGATACCTTGTTGTCATGTCCGGAGAGCGTCCGTAGTGGGTGCCAGGCGGGGTTGGACCACAGCTTGGCGCTCTTGTCGTACGATGACGTCAGCAGGAAATGCCCATTACTCTTCTGGTAACGCACATCTGAAAGAAACCGTATTCGCTTTAATAATTATTTTATAGGGTTAACTGGGGTAAACATAAGCCGGGGGTAAGGGGTAATCGGAAATGGGTAAACTTTTAGCGTTGAACTGTGTTGTGCTTGTTTGATTATTTTGTTACTTTTCTGTTCTGGCAAAATAGCCATATTACACCTTCAAGGTATGAAGAAGCGGCGCCTCCTGGCATAGGCATTACATGCTTAAAAGGAGACGCCATCAACTATGTATATTAACCGGTGTAATAACGAAATAAAATATTTTTGATTGATTTTTTGTGTGTGTGTGTGTGTGTGTGAGTCCACTGCCAACTTTACTCTCGCACTGGCAACCTTGCTCACCGTAAGGAACACAACACTGCTTAAAGCAGTGTTATTTCACTTCGATTGTCTGCAAGGCGGAGGTACTTCCCCAGTCGAGCAGCTCCAATTTGAGTGGAATTACTTCCACTATATATGTATAGTATATATAAATATACTATTTAGGGATACTACTCGAAATATTTTATAAAGCTGGCCTATCATGATTACATCCAGGTGAATGAAGCTGCGGGTAGAAGTTAATTAATAGGGTATTTTCAAAATTTTTGAAAACTGCTTACATTTAAAGATTGGGACAAATGATATAACAGAAAAATAAAAATGAATTAATTAATGTCTTTTTTTCTCCATGAAACCAATTAAAGTCGAATTTATTTTTAATGGTTTTGGATTTACCGCCAAAACGCTCGGTTCGATGACGTCTACTATGTGACGTCAACTTTGTGTAAACAACAAGTGAAATAAATAAAAATAAATAAATAAAAAAAAGCCCTTAATTTCCTTATCCTTATTTTACATTTCAAAAGTGGTATTTGTTTGTTAGTGTTGGTTAGTTATTTGATTATTGTCTAATTGTTAGTAAGATAGTTTAAAAAAAAATATTTGGAAATTAAGTATCTTTAAATATTAGCAGTTTTAAAAAAAATTGAAAATACCCTATATATTTATAAATAAGAACTCACCACTTAGTAGATGCGTGTGCGCAGGTATCGTGTAGAGGGCTGACCGTCTTCTGAGATCCCAAATCTTTGCCTGAGAATAAATACAATATTATTATTACACATAAACACAAAACATGCTCGTGTAAGCAGTGATAACCTAGTGGTATGACCATTGGACTGCCAAGTCCTCGAGTTCGAATCCAGGGCACGCCCCTCTGACTTTTCGAAATCATGTGCGTGTTAACCTTTTGACCGCCACGGATGTGTATAGACGTCAAATGAAAACTTGCTCACGACGCCAACGACGGCATGGCATGTCAAAAATACCACTTTTTTTTAGTTCAAAATAAATACCTATACAAAAATTTGTTGTTTTTTTTTACCTATTATTTAGATACTAGAATTTATCGCTTGGCATAGAGAACACGGATTTTCGTTATTGACGTGGCGATCAAAAGGTTAATAATTAATTATCACTCGCTTAAACGGTGAAGGAAAACATCGTGAGGAAACCTGCATACCTTAAGAGATTTTTCTCGACGGCGTGTGAAGTCTGCCAACCCGCACTAGGCCAGCGTGGTGGATTATAACCTAATCCCTGTAATACTGTGAGAGGAGACCCGTGCCCAGCAGTGGGACAGTATATGGATTGATGATGATAGAGGGGCTCCTGGCTAAGTAACAATTAAGCTGATCAACCGATCTATAAGGTTAAGCTGCGCTAGTCGCGGTCAGTCTGTGGATGGGTGACCATTCTTAACACATCGAGACCCCTCCGTGCCTCGGAGAGCACGTAAACCCGTCGGTCTCGGTTGTTATACGAACACCTATGACAATCGTCAGTGGTAGTCAGAAGCCAAAAAGCCTGACAACCAGTCTATCATCAGGATATCAGTGTTACCTATAAATTGGGTTGCAGAGGTCTGATGGCAGTCGCTTCGTGTAAAATACTGATATTCAGCCGCATCTGGTTAGACTGGAAGCTGACCACAACAAGCCTGATAACCAGTCTGAAGCCGTTGGGGTCAGCATAGTTGGGAAAATGATCGGAAGATTAAAGAAGAAGAACCGGTCTACTGGGGATCTTCTAGCGTACGTCACACATATCTGGAGAGAGGCCATCGAGAGGCACGGGGAGGCGGTCGCCGTCTCTCTTGACATCTCGAAGGCTTTCGACAGGGTCTGGCATGATAGCCTTATTAACAAGCTTTCATCGTATGGCTTGTCTACCAGACTCGTAGCTTGGATATCAGACTTTCTGAGGAATCGATCGATACGAGTCGTCATTGATGGCTGCTCGTCCGATCGAATGGATATTAATGCCGGTGTTCCCCAGGGGTCAGTGCTCTCTGCGACACTCTTCCTGCTTCACATTGATGATCTGCTGAAGCCCGGTATCTTTGGGTACGCAGATGACAGCACCGTTGTAGAGAGCTACTCATCCAATGCACGGACTGGTGGACCGGAAATCAAGTCTCTAAGAGAGGCCATGGTCGATCGCATGAATTTGTCCCTTCAGGCAGTCTCCGAATGGGGCGATGTCAATCTGGTCAAATTTAATGCTGCAAAGACCCAGGCGTGTCTGTTTTCCACCAAAAAGAGCCCATTTCAACTGGCTCCTACTTTCCGAGATGTATCTATTCAAGTAACTGATCGGCTTGAGCTCTTGGGCGTTACTCTCACGTCAACCCTCAACTTCGGCTCCTATATTGAGTCCAAGGCTCAGGTAGCTGCCAGAAAGCTGGGTATCCTCTCAAAGGTGCGTCGTTATTTCACGCCGGAACAATTGCTTATATTGTACCAAGCACAAGTTCGGTCGTGCATGGAGTACTGTTCGCACCTTTGGGATGGTTCGGCTAAGTACCAGCTTGAGGCGTTAGAATCCGTTGAGAAGCGCGCCAAGAAGCTCATTAGCAACGACTCGCTCGTCCGAGCTAAACTCCAGAGTCTGGAACATCGCCGCAAAGTTGCGAGCTTGTCAGTTTTTTATCGGATGCATTTCGGAGAGTGTGCATCAGATCTCCACGATCTTATACCCCCTTGCAGTAAAGTAAGTCATCTCTGTTGAGAAGCAAGTTTTTGCTTCTCAACAGAGATGACTTACTTTACAGTTAGTTCAATGTCGAACGATGCTAATTTACCTACTAACTATCTTTTTGTAATGAAATTTTTTCGTGTTGCTTTAGTGAACTTGCAAAAGTAAGTTTATATATAATATATTACGAAAGCAACAATTATGTAGTGTAATTTTATGTTTATTTTTTATTTTATGTTAATTGTTTCTTTTATTGTTTTATTTTTACTGTAAAACATACTAAAGTTAATTTTGTGTTAAGATTACATTGTTACAATTATAAGGTTGTATCGTCTTAGTTATAAGTAATTTTGTGTTAATGTATTGTATAGTTATTTGTAATTGTTAGTAATAGTTTTATTTAAAGTAGTTAATATTATAAGTATGCTTAGCTATCGCATTAGGTTTCTAAACCTGTAATGATAGTTTAAGAGTTTTTAAATAAATTGTATCTTTTGGCATTTTCCATGCTAAGATTTTAAAGTTACTAAGCAAAGGAAAAAATCTGTGGCAATCAAGTATGACCTGATGGTCTGCGGCGGCGGTGGCGAGCTGGTGTCCGGCGGGGGCCCAGTCTGCGCCCAGCACGGGCCCCAGGTGTCCCTCCAGGAACATGACGCAGCGCCCCGTGCGCAGGTCCCACACCCGACCGAACGCGTCCATGCCACTGGAATAACAACATAAACATTTCAATTAAAATACTTTTTACGGATTTTATCGCGTATATTGATATTATTAATCCCGACGTTTCGAACCATTCATAGCGTCCATAGTCACGGGTAGACTGAGGTGGTGGGCGTCTTGATGATATAATTACTGACAGCTACCCTACATTTATATTGTTACATGTGAATGAGAAAAAGGTTCTTGACAAACGGACGGACGGACAACAAAGTGGTCCTATAAGGGTTCCGTTCTTTCCTTTTGAGGTACGGAACCCTAAAAATTAATAAATCAGTCATTGAAAGGTGTTCGAAGCCCCCGTTCGTTTACAGTAACATCCATCCTTCCATCCATCCTCATAAACTTCCACATTTATAATATTAGTAGTATTTTGAAATAAAACTACTTTTTACGGATTTTATCGCGTATATTGATATTATTAATCCCGACGTTTCGGACCCTTTACAGCGTCCATGGTCACGAGTAGACTGAGGTGGTGGGCGTCTTGATGATATAATTACTGACAGCTACCCTACATTTTTTATGTTACATGATCAATGACATTTATTACTTTTTTTTTTTTATGTGATAGGGTGGGCAAACGAGCAGATGGATCACCCGATGGTAAGCGATCACCGCCGCCCATGGACACCCGCAACACCAGAGGAGTTTCAGGTGCGTTGCCGCCCTTTTAAGGGGTTTGGGCCTCCGGTATCCTCACTCACTCGACGAAACACAACGAAAACGTTATTTCACGCCGGTTTTCTGTGAGGCCGTGGTATCAAGTCCGGTCGAGCCGGCCCATTCGTGCCGAAGCATGGCTCTCCCACGGTAACTACTAATTATTACTTAAAACTACTAATTACTAATTATTAATTAAAACTAGATGGAAAGTAGTTTTATTTCAATGTATAATATTCGCGTAAATGTCAGAAATCAATATATTAGAAGTATTGTTAGTATGATTATATAGTATTCTTAGTAGTAGATATGATATTCACCCGGTGACTGCCAGCGAGCCGTCGCACTGGAAGGCGACGCTGTACACCGGCTTAGCGTGGCCCTCCTGGTGCAGCACCTCCGTGCCTTAACAACAAACAAACACAACATTACATTAAAAAACCGGCCAAGTGCGAGTCGGACTCGGGTTCCGTACAAACCTGTAGGTATACTTTTGATTGCGTTGACATAGAAGTTTGATTTTGTTACAGCTTAAAGGTATTATAGACCTGAGTATATGACATGAATTTCAATTTAATACCTCTACGCGTTCATAAGGAAAGGCGTATATATAGTAACTGTAATGATAATGATATTTATTTCTGTAAATAGATCTTTTAAAGACACTTTTACAAGTCAATATATTAATTTTTTTTTTTAAGCTAGATGGCTCCGGCTATTCCTAGCTGACGACCTCTGAGAAGAAACGCCGAAACAAACTCAGAGAATCATAGTCTCTTTTAAAGTCCAGACAATGTATAGTAACAAATATGTGTCTTACAATGTAGGGCAAAGTCTGAAATGGCCTTTTGAAGAAAGAGCCATAGCGGCTTTGAGTATACCAGTCCCAACTGACGGCACGCATGCATCAGTCATTGTATAGCTCAACCATAATTTAGGGAGCTCAACAACCCGTCGCACGACGATACCAGATCAGAAGAACATTTGCGTAGGTCACATAAAAAAAAGCTCAAAGCCACCAGACTGTTCAAAGGAACAGTCAAATAAATGTAAAATTATTAAAAATATTTTATTATGTGATGTAACTAAAAATTTACGGTTTTCGCATTTTTTCCTTTATCTGTGCTATAAGACGTTGGTTCGTATCAAATTTCAAGATTCTAAGTTCACGGGAAACACCCTGTAAGTTTTGATTCCCTTGCGAGTTTCGAAAATTTGCGGCATACACGGCTGTATCTTTTGATTGCATTGGCTTAGAAGTTTGATTTTTTCACAGCTCCAAGGGACAGTAGACCTGAGTATTTGATATAAATTTTAGCTTGATACCTCCACGGACAGACGGACAACAAAGTATTCCTATATGGGTTCCGTTTTTTCCTTTTGAGGAACCCTAAAAAATGTACACCGATGCATTTCATCGGAGTTCAAAATCACCAGTCCACTCACCAGTGTGCAGGTCCCACAGCCGCCAGGAGTGGTCGAACACGGTGGTGGCCAGGAACCGACCCGACGGGTGGAACTCCAGCCGGGACACTCGCGCCGGGCTGTGACCCTCCAGCGACGCCATCGGGGACTCGCTGGGAAAATAATAATATGGTTGTTGCCTGGATTTTGGCCACATCCGAATGGTCTTTTTGAGATAAAATAAAATTCCAGGATTTCCGGGAAATTCTCGTATATTTCCGGGATTTCCGGGAAATTCCCTTATATTTCCGGGAAATTCCCTTATATTTCCGGGATATTCGGGAACTTCCCGTATATTTCCGGCATAAAGAATATTCCCGGTTGTTACATACGTATGTACTAAATTTTATGAAAAACGGATCAGTTCAGCTTTTTTGCGTGATTGAATAACAAACAAACATCCAAACTTTCACATTTATAATACTAGATGATGACTGCGGTTTCACTTTGACCACGGCTTTTTGAGATAAAAGGTAGCCTACGTTTTTTTTTTTTTTTTTTTTCGTTTTATGATCTTGCAATCAGTCAAGTAGACTATAAACAGATGAGCTGTAATCAGTATGGTGTGTATGGTAGCCTACGTAATTCTCCAAAATCTATCTCTGTGCCATTTTTTTTCAAAATCGGTTCAGCGGTTTTACCTTGAAAGCGTAACAGGCAGAGTTCGCATGGCCTGTGTGTGTGTCGACGAGCTATGTTACCTACTTTTAATTTAATTTAAAATATTACTTTTTCAACCAATTTTTAGGTAACCGGTACTAAAAGGGTAACCTAAATAGAGGTAACATTTAGGCGTTTAGGTAACCTAAATTTTTTGATACCTGTACCGTAATTTATAAAGGTTTTCGGGCTCTGCATAATAGTCCATGTTGAATTAATCGTTATCATCATCAACCCATATACAGTCCCACTGCTGGGCACGGGTCTCCTCTCATATTGAGAGGGATTAGGCTATAGTCCACCACGCTAGCCTAGTGCGGGTTGACAGACTTCACAAACTGTCGTGAAAAATCTCTAAGGCATGCAGGTTTCCTCACGATGTTTTCCTTCACCGTTTAAGCGACTGATAATTAATTATTAATACGCACATGAATTCGAAAAGTCAGAGGTGCGTGCCTGGGGTTCGAACTCGAGACCTTCGACTTGTCAGTCTAATGATCATACCAATAGGCTATCACTGCTTGAATAAATCATTTTGACTGAACTCCGAACTTTTTTTTACTGAGAATTACATCGCAATCTAAAATAGTCAGTGGCCATGGTAAGCATGGTGTTGTTATGATGATGGTTTTATTACGGTATTTATTTAAAAATTATTGAATTATTTTATTTTATTTATTTTTGTTAAAATACACATACTGTCCGTGGCTTCATACACAGGCCCTATCAGAATATCAGCTCTGCAGCTTAATTTGCTTTTTGCTGCAGCACAGTGCTGAGATAGGGACCTATTCTGACATCGCACAGGATAACGTACTTCCTTAGTTTTAAGACTTATTAAATTGTTATGTTAAATTGTATTTTGTCCTGTTTTGTGCCTGTCAGAATAAATTTTCTTTCTTTCTTACCTCTTAAAGTTCCATAGATGAACAGTGCCGTCGTACGCGCAGGTCGCCATGGTACAGGCCTCAGAGCCCTCCTCCTCTGTGATGTCCATGGGAACGAGGGAATCCTCAGGCTTGTCTTCTTCTTGTTTTGCTTCTGCCAGCTGCAATAACCAGACGATTTATGTATTAACTTGATGCTATAATTAATGACAGCTACCCTACATTTTTATATACCACTAAGGTGGCAAACAACGCGCAAGTGACACCCCTGGTGTTGCAAACGTCTATAGGCTACGATAACCGCTTACCATCAGGTGGGCCGTATGCTTGTTTGCCACCTTAGTAGAAAAAAAAAAGAAACTATCGATTCTATAACAGGATTACCTTTTTGGTAAAGTGGTCGGGCATGGCGGCGGAGGGATGGAAGGCGGCGCCGCTGACGTTACACTTGTGCCCCTTCAGCACCTGAAGCAGCCGGCACTCCGGCACAGACCACACCTTGGAGAGACCAGACCTAAGAGAGGATAACACTTTAGCTATACTTAATGGGAAAAAACGCATAAATAAATTCTCACTAATTGCATTAATTAGATTATGAATGAGACATAATAAAAAATATATACCTAATAGAGGTGGTAAGAAAATAAATTAGATACACTTAACCGTACTTAACCTACTCATTGTGATAAAATAAAAAATAAATAGTGCAATAAAATATTATAATTAAAATCGTAATTAATACGTAAATATAATAAATAAAACGTATAATAATAAATAATATTGACTTCAACTTGGAAAATATAAATAGAACAAAATAATATAGACACGTCTCCCTCTCTCCTACTAAGCTGTGCTGTGCCCAACAGGGTCCATGATTGATTCCTAGATTTAAGCCTACCATCTGTTTTATATATTTTTGTACATTATGGAATGCAATAAATGAATATGAATATGAACACTGATGAGACTAAAGGGCGTCAACACCCAACAGTAGTGTTAGTGGCAAACAAGCATACGGCCCACCTGATGGTAAGCGTACCGTCAGGTTACCGTAGCCTATAGACGCTTGTAACACCAGGGGTATCACTTGCGTGTTGCCGACCTCGTACAACGAAAGAGGAATAGTTTGGTTGGCAGTATAAGGGTCAAAGTTCCTCCACTACATACACAACGTTTCCTCGTGCAGCACTGGCAACCTTGCTCACCGTAAGAAACACAACACAGCTCAAAGCAGTGTTTTTTCAACTTTCTGCAAGGCAGAGGTTACTTCTCCGGTAAGGCAGCTCCAATTTGAGTGGAATTACTCCCACTATGCCCTACCTCTCTTTGTACAGACTCCAGCAGGTCAAGCTATCCAAAACTGTCAAACTTTCCCAATCGAATATGTTTTGTGTTAAAGTTGAAAATCAATCAAAGAAATTTGACAGATTGGGGTAGTTTGATGTTTGGGGGCTCTGTACTAATAGTACTCACCAGCTCGCTGTGATCAACATCTTACTATCACTACTGAATCGACAGAAACTGATGGGTCGGGTGTCACCGATCTGCAGAAAAAAAAAACATAATTAAATGGGCCATTGTATACATTGGACACAAATATTTGTGTGGGTAAAACATGAGTATTTGTGTTTGTCTGGGTGTTTCTTATGTATTATAAGTATGTATTTACAAAAAAAAGTATATAAGTATTATATCCATTGTCTAGTACCCATAGTACAAGCTCTGCTTAGTTTGGGACTAGATGATGTTGTGTAAAAAAAAGTGTCCCAAAAATATTTATTTATTTATTTATTATTTATTATTGATTCCACTGTACGGATAAGGAATGTCGAAGCAAAATGCTTAGTGCAGGTTTCAGGAACTTCCACCATGTGGTGATGTTTAGATAGTCTGACCATATAACGATGTTGTGGTGGGTGGTGGTGTTTAGATAGTCTGTTGACTTACCTGGCTACAGTATATTGACATGGCTGACGCCTTCCTCTGCGACTCCTGCTTGGCGGCGGCGCGAACGCTCCCGGCCAGCTTGAGATCCTCACGGGCCTTGGTCAACCTGAACACAATACGGTAGTTGACTGTTGTTGAATTATTAAAAACCAGCTGTGCTCCGTGGTGTCCGCATAGATCTTGTATTTACCAACCTCGTGGTACGGTCAGCAACGAAAGTCGCTGAACATGGTACAGTAAGCAACGAAAGTCGCTGAACATGTTGCAATCTTCAATATGATTTTTAACAAGTATGAAGTTACTGACCTACGAAGGTTATGCGAAATAATTGCATAGATGACCATTAAATACTTAGGTTACCTTAGTAGAAAAGACCTGTTGCCAAGTTCTGGAGCTGTGACAATAAACAAATTTAGCTGTGTTCCGCGATTTCGTTGCTGACTGTACAATGTTCAATACGATTGTTAATATGAAGTTACTGGCCAGTGAAGGTAGTGCGAAAACATTTCATATGTCTATTAAATAATAGGGGTTAAAGTATGGAATTGCCAATTTGTACTGAAAATTGAAATTAGTTTTTTATTTAACATATTTATATCAAAATAATTACCATTATTATCTAGACATTGCTGCCATCTAATAGGAATCATTTATGTCTTTGCGATAAAACTCTGGTGATCCAGATTCATCAAACTGTGTGAAAGCATTTTGTACTGCCTCTTGGGAAAGAAAACTTTTTATCACGTAGAATATTGTCCAAGTCACGAAAAAAATGGTAGTCCGTTGGAGCAAGGTCTGGCGAATACGGAGGGTGACGAATGGTTTCTAATTGCGGTTCCTGTAGAGTTAAAACGGTTTCTCATGCTGTATGAGGTCTCGCGTTATCATGGAGAAATAATGGCTGTTTCACTGCTAGTTTTGCTATCATTGTTCGGAGTACCTATTACAATAAAACGGCAATTTCATACTTTAACCCCTATTGTTTACCTTACCTTCATAATTAAAAAAACTCTGGACAAGTTGTGGAGCTGTCAAGTTTTCAAAATTTTCCTGTATTCTGCAACTTTCGTTGCACACCGTACAATTCCAAATTTTGGACTGAATTTTTTTATGAACATATTTTTTTCATGGGGCCATAAAAATGTAATCAGTACTATCAGTATATTGTCTCACCTGAGTTTAGCTTTCGGTAACGAGTACCTAGCGATCCAAAGTCTGGCCTCGCGAAGCTCCGGCGGTCCCTCGTGGTACCAGGTGCCTTCCCTGCCTCTGTCCCTCTCTATCCTAGCTTCTTCCTCTTCTAGTTTCTTGTGGATAGCGTCCTCACCTAGACTGGGGTGGTAGGAAATATCAAACTGCACATCTCTCCAATTAAGACAGTTAGGGTATAGAGGGAGTAATTCCACTCAAATTGTAGCTGCCCGACTGGGGAAGTACCTCCGCATTGCAAACAATCGAAGTGAAATAACACTGCTTTGAGCAGTGTTGTGTTCCTTACGGTGAGCAAGGTTGCCAGTGCTCCACGAGGAAACGTTGTGTTGGCAGTGGGGGGACTTTGACCCTTATACTGCCCACCCAACTAATCCTCTTGCGTTATACAGGGCGTACGTTATACCCCTGATGTTACAAGCGTCTATAGGCTACGGTAACCGCTTACTATCAGGGGACCGTATGTTTGTTTGCCACCTTAGTGTTATAAAAAAAGGAAACCTCAAAAACTACCGTTTTTGAGTGTATTCGGTACAAACATATATCAAAATCTGTCCTCTTTATAATATTTATCAACGATTTAAAAAGCCCAAATAGGTACTTACTAACTAAGGAGGTCCCTGAGACGAACTCGTCTCTCGGCGGGTCCCTCTCCGAAGAGACACACCGGCTCGCCGAGCTGACGAAGACTGCGCCGGACCTATGATAGTAAATTAATTAACCCTGGATTCGAATTCACGACCTTTGACTTGGCTTTTTTTTACCACTAAGGTGGCAAACAAGCATTCGGCCCGACATCCCGTAAGATGTCGCTTGTACGGTCGCCAACGTAAGTCGCCGAACAAAATCAAATTTTGAAAACATCAACTTCACCAAAACGTTTCATTAAATTCTATATTAAAGGTAAAGCTTGTAAAATTACTTTATAGACAAAGAACTTATTATTTTCAAAATAATGTAATAATTAATAGCTAGTGTTCATTCCAGTGGTCAAAATTCACTCATAGGAGAAACTTTTAAAACTTTTTATTGATAACGCCAAAGCTCGTCAATAGCTAACGACAAACACACACAGAAGCTAAACAAACAAGAAGAGAAAATTGTAAGTATTTAATTACTTTATGTTTCTCTTTTTTAATAATATTATCCACTCGTTCGCTTAAACGGTGATGGAAAACATCGTGAGAAAATCTGAGAGATCTTCGCTATGGCGCATGGGGTGGAGTCTGCCAACCGTTGTGGACTAGCCTAAACCTTCTCATTCAGAAAAGATACCGTTCAGTAATGAACCAGTAATTAGGAAAATGATGAATGTACTTGGATCAAAGCGTTACATATTATTCAGCCATATTAAATAACAAGTAGACACAATGTTTCCAAAAACGAAACTAGATGGCGTTGGCATCGAATTAGATCGCGCTATGGTTTCGTTACATAGTTTTCCTTGGGTGGCAAAAAGCTTTGTGTTAACTAAGTCTATATCATAGTATAGTCATACAAATATGTGAATTTTTCTAAAGGTACCAAGTACGAAAGTACTTGATACTTGAGTTGAGACTAGACATGAGATATACTTGAATTCAAATTCAATACTACCTGGTAGTAGTGAGTCGTCGACGATTTTCCCGTCGACGCAACTTGACTGTTTACCGTCGACGATACGGATAAACTAGTTGAAAAAACAGTCTAATTTTCGACTAGTTTACGTCGTGGACTAGATGTGTTCGACGTTCACTCAACGACAACTGACTGCACGAACGAACGTGTCAACGCAAGTTCGCGTGTCTTCTTCTTCGCGTTCATCGTCGACTGGTCGACGTCGTCACCAGTTTATCTATGAACCTTCGACTAGTTTATCCGTTCACGGCGATAAACAGTCTAAAAAACAGTTCGTTCATTCAACGCTCACCACTACTTCCTGGCTTCAAAGTACGAATAGGTATGTAAAAATACCAGGGTCGAAAAGCAGTTATTAAAATACTTGAAAGTATTGGCGGTAGTGATGTTTAATATAGCTTATAGCATTATAAAGAAGCATGCTTAATAAATATAGCATAAAGCAAAGGATATCGCGGTTCGCACTTTATGCTATAAAGCTACTTTGCTTTATATTGCAACTGTCCGTCGGGCGCGGCCCGCCCGTTTTGCCGTAACATAAAAAGTAGGCATATAAATTAAGCATGCTATAATATAGCACATAAAATCGCATGCTTAAAAAATTAAGCATGTTATTGATTTATAGCAACTTTTAACACCACTAATTGGCGGTATTCAGTCTAGTTCGTAGTCGTGCCGGTACGAGCTTCTTTAGCTAAAGTTGAATGCAAACTCCGAGCTGCTACTGGGAATTTCATCGAAAAACGCGACGGCAGGTGCGACCAGCTAGTTTGAAATAATATCATTTGAAGCTTGATATCATTTGAAGAAACACTGATAGCCTATAAGCCTAGTGGTATGACAGTTGGACTGCCAAGACGACAGTCTCGAGTTCGAACCCAAGGCACGCACCTGACTTTTCGAAATCATGTGCTTATTAATAATTAACTATCACTCGCTTAAACGGTGAAGGACAACATCGCGAGGAAACCTGTATGCCTTAGAGATTTTTCTCGACGGTTTGTGAAGTCTGCCAACCTGCACTAGGCCAGCGTGGTGGACTATAGCCTAATCCGTCTCATTCTGTGAGAGGAGACCCGTGCCCAGCAGTGGGACAGTATATGGGTTGAGTTAAGCTTGATTTCAGGTCCAGCCATTCAGAGTCAGCACTATCTATACTCACCTCGTCATCATCTGTAGACACATTCAACTGCCTCGCCTTCCTTCTCCTCTCAAACTCTTCCAGTAAAGCCTTCTTGTCTCTTGACATTTCTTCTTCAAGCTCCATATATTCTAGATAGGGGTCGAAATATTACAGATTTTAAAGATCAAATACAGCAAGTGGTGTTGAATCCTACTATCCTACTTCCTATCCTACTAATATTATAAATGGATGGATGGATGGATGGACGTTTGTTACTCTTTCACGCTAAAACTACTGAACGGATTTTGATGAAACTTTACAGTATTATTATTTACACATCAGAATATCATATATACAGGACATTAAGTTTATTCAATCAAAGACCAACAGTGATGATCTCTTCTTTCTATAGATCTGCATACAACACAGAGGTCAAGCTTTATCTCAGGATCTATTCAACTATTTGGGATGATATGTATCCTGGTTTTTAAGGTGAAGCGTATACTTTCCAAAACAGTAGTTTAGAGAAACAAACAGACAAGAATTTCAGGAATATTTTATTGGCTTTAATAATAATAATAATAATAATAGCCTTTTTATTCCTGAACATAGGGTTACAAGAGGTCCCTAAGTTCGGTTTGCCTTCTGGCATAGGCCTCCTCCAGTTCCTTCCAATGGGTCCTATCCCTTGCCACTCTCAACCAGAGTGGTCCCGCTGTCTGTTTCAAGCCATCTTCCCATCTCCTGACTTGACGACCTCTACTTCTTTTGCCAACTCTTGGTTGCCAGAGGGTAACTTGTTTGCTCCATTTGTCGATGGGGTGGCGCAGCATGTGTCCAGTCCATCTCCATTTTTGGACATCTATCCGGGTAAGGATATCTGTGAGTTTCGTTCTTGTTCTTATGTCTATGTTCCTGACTCTGTCTTTGATTTTTAACCCTAGCATGCTTCTTTCCATGGCACGTTGACACTTTGCTAGCCTTTCCCTGTGATGAAGTGTTAACGACCAAGTTTCACAGCCGTAAGTAAGAGCTGGTAGAATACAGGTCTCAAATGTTTTCTTTTTTATGTGATTGCCTAAATCCTTACTTTTCATAATTTCTTTCAGTGACCAGTATTTTCTCCAACCTTGGGCTATTCGCCTGTTTATTTCCTGAGTCATTTCATTTGAAGGTGATATTATCTGTCCTAAGTAAATATATTCTTTGACATACTCGATCTTGTTGCCATCTACCATAATGTCTGCTTCCCTTGAATTTGTTATTAATTTTGTTTTACTGGCATTGATTTCCAGACCAACTTCCCTACTTTTACTTGCTAGGCTCTGCATCATTTGTTCTATTGCTGCTGGGTCCTCTTCAAGAAGCACCAAATCATCGGCAAATCTTAAATGGTTTAGGCGGGCTCCATTAATGTTCAGACCTAAGTGGTCCCAGTTCAATTGTCTAAAAATGTGCTCGAGTACGGTGTTAAATAACGTAGGAGAGAGAGGATCGCCTTGGCGTACACCCTTTTTGATTGGGAATGATTCTCCTGTTGTTTCAATTTTGATACTGGCCTTGCTGGACTTGTATATACTTTTAAGTATTTCTATGTAGTTGCTCTGGACCCCCTGTCGTTCAAGACTCCACCATATGTGTTGGTGCCTGAGACTGTCGAATGCCTTTGAGTAATCGATAAACGCCAAGTAGATTTGTTTATTGTATTCGTTATATTTCTGCAACAACTGTTTTATTGTATGAATATGATCTATTGTGCTGAAGCCTTTTCTGAATCCTGCCTGTTCTATGGGTTGGTTTTCGTTTAGTACTAGTGATATTCTTTCCAGGATCACTTTAGCGAATACTTTGTATATGTTTGATATTAAAGAAATTGGCCTATAGTTCCCAATCTCGTCTCTAGGGCCTTTTTTGTGCAGTAGAATTATGTGGCACTCTGTCCATTCTTCTGGAATTTGCCTTGTTTGTAAAATTTCGTTGAAAAGTTTTGCTAGCACAGGGCTGATTTCCTCTATGGTTCCCTTGAGCATTTCATTAGGTATCTTGTCCGGCCCTGGGGCCTTCTCAAGTTTTTGAGATTTTATTGCCTTGAATACCTCTGAGGCGAGGATTTCTGGTACCTCATCTACTTTGTTGTCTATTGCTTTGGTTTCTTCCTGAATTGGGGCCAGCCCTGAGTCGAATTTATCAGAGTACAGTAAGCGGTAATAGTCCGTAGCTAGTTTTTGTATTGAGAGACGATTCGTTAGGTAAGATTCGCGTTGCTTTAGTTTCGTTATCCATTCTTTGCCATGTTCGCTTAGTTGTTTCATAGCCTTTTTTGTTCCTCCTGTTCTTGTTATATTTTCTTCCAAAACTCTATTTCTTTTCTCCTTACGGTCTTTCCTCATATTTTCTTTGATTTTCTTGCTAAGGTTTGTAATTTTTTGCCGTCTTTCTTTATCCCCTTTATTTGATATTAGTGTTCTTCTTTCCTCTAGTAGTTCTAGTGTTTCTTTGCTTATATAGCTCTCTTTACTTCTAGGTTTGCTGACTAGCATCTCTTTCAATTTGTTTTGTAGTCTCCTGTATTTAGTCCCAGTTTCTACGTCAGAGGTAATAATTTCGGTGAGTGATTCTATTTTGCGGGGTTCAGTGGGATGATTGTGTTCTGATATTTGATGCAGCTTCTTATTGTTTAGGTTTTTCCTGGATCTTTTGGCTTGATTTAAGCTTAGGCAGCTTCTTACCATGCGGTGGTCTGTGTTAAAGTTGAGATTTTTAACTATGTTAGTATCTGTGAACGCGCTTGCTTTGTTGGTTATAATAAAGTCAATTTCAGTTTTGTATTTTGCACCTGGGGAGGACCACGTCCATTTGCTTTTAGGGTTTTTGTAAAAACAGGAGTTCATTAAAATAAGGTTATTTTCCATCATGAATTCTACTAGTTTCTGTCCATTTTGGCTTCTTTTTCCATGCCCGAACTTCCCTATTGTGGGTTCTTCTCCTATTTGCCTTTCTCCAACCTGTGCGTTGAAGTCGCCCATGATTATTATGTTGCTGCTGTAATGCAGTTTTATTGCTTCCGAGATACTCTCATAGAAATATTCTATGTCTGGTCTCTCCGCTTGTTCTGTTGGGGCGTAAATTTGAAAGATGGCCCAGTTTTTCTTGTACCCCGGGAATTTTAAATGTACTACCGCAATTCTGTCAGAAACTCCTTCAAATCCCGTAATGTTCTTCTTCCATTTAGATTTCCCACCCACTCCTCTCCACGTCCACTCCCATAGACCCACTCCTCTTTGTCCGGTGTGTTCACCTTTATGAAACATGATATAGCCGTTCTTCTCTGCTATCCCTTCTCCTGGTCTTCTCATCTCGCTGATGCCCATTATGTCCCATTTTAAGTTAGATATGGCTATTTCTAGTTCTTTTAGGCTCTCTTCTGTTCTTAGTGTCCTAGTATTCAGTGTGCTGACATATATATGTTCAGAGTTCTTTTTACCTTGTTTTATTTTTATTGTATTCTTCTTGTGCTTGTTTTTTGTAGATTGGTTTTCTTTTGAGTGTTTCGAATTATACTGTTTTGATTTGGATGGAGGGTGTTTGTCTTCTTCCCCCACGGTGACAAGCCGGCTTGGGGTGCGATTTATGAGTGTTGTGTTTGGTGATGTGGTTGTTGGGGTTGTTTGGACCCGGGTGTCGCAAATTAGTTTTTTGAGAGATTTGATAGTGAGGCTGATCTCCCGCGCTCTACATAGTTCAGTATATTTGGTCTGATTATTTCCTTTGATGCAGTTTTAGAGGAGGCGTTGTTCAGTTGGTCGATGAGCTTTGGGTATTAGATGCGTTGGCTTTCTTTTGTGATGGTGTTTTCGGTGATCCTGAAAACTCTCTTTTCCTCTTTTCTCTGTTGCTTTCATATGTTTTCTTTATTATGAGTTTATCGTATTTTATGAACGCTATATTCCCCTTTTTCTTTTCCTCTTCAACTTGCAGCTGCAGTTGTTTGCGTTTTTCTATTATTTCTTTAGGGTAGTCCTCTTTAATATTTATACCTTCTTGTAGGTTAGCTCTGTTTCGCAGAATCATATGTTTTTTCCATGTAGTTGTGAGTGAGACTACAACAGGGCGGTTTTTATCGTGTTCTTTTTTACCGATTCTGTAGAGGTTATTAACTTCGAAGGCTTCAAAATGTACTCCCATTTCTATTATAATGTCTTTTATGTAGTCTACTAGCTCCGCTTCTGTTGTTGCTTTCCCTTCCTCGATGCCGAAAAAGACAAGGTTATTTTTGCGCTTTTCCTTATCAATGAGTTTAAGTTTAAACTCTAGCTCATTTATTTTATTTTTGAGTTGGGCATTTTCTTCAGTGATCGCTTATTATTATTATTATTATTATTGGCTTTACTGATATTTTAAATATAACCCACTTATATCTTTATATCCTCAATGTACAGACGCTAGCAGGTCAAGCTATCCAAAACTGACAAATTTTCACAATCGAATATGAACCTTATCGTATTGTATTAAAGTTAAAAATCAATCAAAGAAATCTGACAGTTTCTGGTAGCTTGATGTGCTAGCCACTGTACAGACATAGGTCCTTTACAATTTATTAATAGTATAGATAGAATACCCACATGTTCAGTGTGTTCTTTGATGTTGAAAAAGTTGTTTTTTTAAAAGCAAATTGTCTGAATTCCTAAAGGTTTAAGCAAACACCCACAATTTTGAAATCACCACATACCTAAGTCCCATGTAGAGGTTGAGCATATTGCCTATATATTATTTGATCGTTCATCTACAGCGCAGTTGTTTTAAGTAACTTTCATTGCAACATTGTACTAACAACAAATAACTTTTTGTTATCGGATGTTGCCCACTAAGACTTAGAAGTTAGAAGAAGATTACTTTTCAACCATACCGCGAAAATACTAAGGGTGAAAATTGGTTAACCATCAAGATTGACAAATTGTAGTACCTATGGGTCTATCTAATAAATATTGAATAAAAATGGACTGTTACTTGATAGTAAGTGCATCACGTGAGGACGGTTGAACCGATCTGGCTAATTAATGTTTTTAAATATTCGTATCAGACCGAATAACGTTTGTAAGGAAACAAAAATTTAAAAAGTTGGCTGGATAATTGAAAGAGTTGGAAAAAACTGAATAATAATATTTTTCTAAGGGACTTTTGTGTTTTTTTTTACAGAAATTTGGTCAGGACAAAGTCTGTCGGATGTCTACTTTTGAAAAAATAAGGTATGAATATAATAAAGCAGTGTAAAAATTAAAAAAAAATACCGCTTGAGATTTGAATGTCTCCCAGTTCTTTTCCACCAAAGTCCTCAGCTCCTTCCTTGGCGGCAGCGGCCAGGGCCGCCAGCCTGGCCTTCTCCTGTTCCTCCAAAGACCCATAATGGACTTGTTTTGGTTTCTTCACCAGAATAACATCATCGTCGTCCGACATTTTGAGGTTATGTTTATATTCGAGTTTATAACACTTGTTTCACTCTTTTATTGCAACTCTTTTTGGATTTTACAGGTAATGAGGTAGTTTTGAATGGAGATAATTATCGAAATAAACTATAATCGCTGTAACGTGAAATGATGCGCTAATGTCAAACGAAGTTGACAAATAATCAGCAAATAAACAAAGTTCGTTCCTGTTGACGCAGATTTCATAAAAAAGGTTACAAACGATTTGTAACATGGAAATAGTAATATATCAGCAGCCAGCAGCCCATAAAACTCTGACTAAAACAATAAGAAGTAAAAACAGTAATGATTTCAGGATGTTTTTAAATTTCAGAATATTTATAAAAACTTGTGACAATGTTCTTGCGTATAATGAAGTGTAATCATAGACTATAACTTAGGTATACCTGGTCAAAAATTTATCACTTTAATGGTAATTTTAACGGGGATAAAAATATAGTATATTTATTTGTCTTTACATTTTTAATTGTAAAGAAATATCTCTGAAAAAGTTTACAAGCCAATCATTTCTAAAATAAGCATTTTGTTGTATACCATTATTTTGGTTATTCTACTTATTATTATTATTACTTATTCTCTAATTCTCTATGGTCGTTGTTTACGTCAGTGGCGATCGACGAAATAAATAATTTCCTGAAATTTCATTAGAATCCAACTAAAATGTAATTAAAACATTATATTTCTTCATTAAAATAATTTTAATTCATATTAAATTAAGTTTTCGTGTTAAATCTTACAAATCTGTAGACATTTGTGACATAACCTATAAATTGGTGTTTTATTCATTTAATTTGCGTGATTGTTTTGTTGTGTTACTATGGCACTGCAGCTATCCAGGCGGGAGGTTGACGAGTTGAGGTCTTCCCTCGACCGCGCCATATACAGGACTATAGGAAAATCGGATAGTTCTTTACTATCCACTGTATCTTCTTGTCTCTCCAGTGGGTAAGTAAACTAAGTGTGACTACTATAATTATGCGCAATTTAACAAATATATTGCTAAGAATCTATAGCAAAGTGTAATTATGAAAAAGAGTCCCATCAGAATGCTGTGTAAGTAAAGAGGTCCGGCAATATCCATATGTCCACTCATCTTCAGTAGTTTTACTACTGGTGTTCCATTTTGTCCTTATGGATTTTGTTCCAAATAAATAAATAACACAGTTATTTATGCAGATCATTAATACACTGTTTAAGTCTGGAACATCGCTGCAAAGTTGCTAGCTTCTAGGTTCTTTATCGGATACATTTTTCCATCATTCCAAATCTTATTCCCCCTTGCCTTTTCAATTGTCGGACGACCAGAAGAACGAAAGAGCAACATCGATACATGGTGGATATCCTAAAAACTTGACCGAAATGCTTTTAAGTCCACTTATATCAAACCACTGAAATGTGAAATGGTTTTCCGAATGTGTCTTCCCCGATAGATATAATGTTGCTGTCTTTAAATCACAAGTGAATCAGCTTTTTCTAGGTACTGTATCATAAATTAAAGTGTTGTATCAGGCAAACTGGCAGTCAAGTGGAGGCCTATCAAGAGTAAAAAAAGTATTAATACTAACCTTTTGATATTGGTTTTTGATATTAATACAATTTATTAAAAAAATCAAAAATGGTTTTATTTTCATATAAACCATTATATACAGACACACGAAATGTCGTGTTAGTATTGCTTTTTGATATTAAAGATATCTGGATCTTTAATATCAAAAACAAATATCAAATTGTTTTCAATATCAAAAACCAATATCAAAGCCTACTTTGTAATAAAATCTCTATGTTGTCTAATTCAGTAGTAAATGATGTCTGTATATATATGTAATTACGCTGATTACTATCCATGACTTTTTCTAAATAAAAAAACCTAGACTAGTGTTAGTTTGGTCACCGGAATAAGAAACTAGTTTCTATGTTCCAGATACGAACGCAGAAAGATTATAGACAAAATATCAGCACATATTGACTCCAAAAAGGCTAGCAAACTTGCTGATAAAGTCATAGCACTTGCTCAAGAGCTGATCTCTAGTTCCAAGTCACAGAAACGTAAGCATGAGTCCGGTGACCGGGAAAAGGAAGTCAAGCGCTCCCGTCATGAGGATAATAAGGAGGAGAAAGACACAAGAGAAGACAAAAGAGAGGAGAAGGTGAAAGAAAAAAACGGAGTGGAAGTGACTGCAGTTATACCGGAAGGAGAGACTGTTGGATCAAAGATGGCTGTGTTGAGTGCTGATAGAATCAAGGTATGTAATGTTATGTACGACGCCAGCAGGTGAAGCTATCCAAAACTGTCATACTTTTCCAGTTGAATATGGACCTTATTGTTTTGTATTAAAGTTGAAAATCTATTAAAGAAATTTGACAGATTGGGGTAGCTTGATATGTTGGCCTCTGTACTTTAAATATGTGTAACTAGTCTCATACAGTAGTCTACAATAGTCTTTACCGTGGGAGAGCCATGCTTCGGCACGAATGGGCCGGCTCGACCGGACTTGATACCACGGCCTCACAGAAAACCGGCGTGAAATAACGTTTTCGTTGTGTTTCGTCGAGTGAGTGAGGATACCGGAGGCCCAAACCCCTTAAAAGGGCGGCAACGCACCTGAAACTCCTCTGGTGTTGCGGGTGTCCATGGGCGGCGGTAATCGCTTACCATCAGGCGATCCGTCTGCTCGTTTGCCCACCCTATCATATAAAAAAAAAAAAAATACAGTTTCACTCACATCCCAAAGAAATTTTTGAAATAAAAGGTAGCTACGTCCTTGTCCAAAGGCTTAATCTATCTATGTACCATATTACACTATTATCAGTTCTGCAGTTTAGGCATGCAAGCAGAACTATTGTTTTACTTTCAAATCCTCATCATGCTCTCAGGCCAATGACTATGAGTGGATATGTTGCCAGATAGAAATAAGTAATACGAAAGTAAGTGTCAGTCACAGAATTACTTTCGCATTTATTTAGAATACCCATTAGAGATTAATTTATAAACTGCCTAATTACCATAGTGGTTGTAAGCGCAACTGTTACACTTGAGGTCCCGGTTTGATTCCCAGATTGAGGAAACCATTATTGGGTTTTTCTATGAAATTCTCAGTAGCCTGTCCCTAGGCAATGCCTATAGATCCTAAACATACTACCTGTGGGTGTACAGCACTCCTTAGTACTCCTCTGCTTAATCAGTGAAGGTATGCTATAGGTATAGACAGGTACAGTCGCCGTCAGATATATTGTAGCAGACAAGGTGACCAAATACCTCTGAACATATTGATTTCTGACATTTACTTGAATATTATACATTGATATAAAACTACTTTTAAAAAAGTGCAGTAATAAATGTCATTGATCATGTAACAATAAAAATGTAGGGTAGCTGTCAGTAATTATATCATCAAGACGCCCACCACCTCAGTCTGCCCGTGACCATGGACGCTGTAAAGGGTCCGAAACGTCGGGATTAATAATATCAATATATCGCGATAAAATCCGTAACAAGTTTTATTCAACCTCTGAACATTTTAAAATGTGATTAAATTCTATACACTATAAGTGACCATTAATATCTGAACATTCATTACTTCATTAATATCTAAACGTAACTATCACTGGTATCCTCCCAGCTAGTACAGTAAACAAAAGAGTTAAGTATACAGAGAGCAAACGAAATATGCATTTGCAAGGACGATAACTTTAGTTTTATTATAAACACAGCTAATAACATGACAATTTTTTTTTAAATAACAGTCAGTGGAATATTATAAATACCTATAAAATATTATTTCAAAAATATCTGTTTTGCTCACCCTACCTATCTGGTTTCAATTGACAGCTATGACGTCACAAGATGGCTGGAGCTCATCCTATTCTTATTTGAAACGCATAGTACACAATCTTTATCAAAACACAGATGTTTAATTAGCTGCCTGGATACCTAACTGTTTTGGTGACCGTACATAACAGTTGAATTTCCCCAGCTTATGATGGCGAATGCTCAAAAAGAGATTGAAGAGAGGAAGCGGGCCCTCCTCGCCATGAAGGGGGAGACTAAGAGTGGGGTGAGCGCCGCCGCCGCGGCCGCGCAGCAGCTGAAGCTCCAGGTGCAACAGAACAGTGCCATAGCGCCGCCCAGCGTTATCAAACCGGTGTTATACTCCAAACCAGGTTAGTAATCTTCCTACTAATATTATAAATATCAGTTTGTGAGGATGATTGGATGGATTTTTGGTACTCTTTCACGCTAAAACTACTGAACCGACTTTGATGAAACTTTACATTATTATTATTTATCTCTCCTTGAGTCGTTCTCCTCACTGTTGAGGGTCGTGATCTCTATGTAAGAGCTTCTTGCAATCTATGTTCCTCCATTTTGCTCTATCCTCTGCAGCATGGATGGCGTCGCTCACGCTGGAGTCGAGTGTCGAACGAATCTGGTTGGACCAACGCATGGGGCTTCTCCCTCTTGGTCTTTTACCTTCAATCTTTTCAGCAACTTTTCTAGGTTATCACCACGTTTTCTGGCTACGTGTCCAAAGAATTCAAGAATTCTCCGAAGACATGTCGTAGAGAGCCTGGTAGTTATATTTAGTTCTTTAAGAATTGAGGCGTTAGTCCGGTGTGCCGTCCACGTCCATTATTATTTATAATAATAAATAAATATTCTTGGACAATTTTACACAGCACCCAGGGCCGGATCTACTATCTGGCTTTTTGGGGTTCAGCCCAGGGCCCCGTGGATTAAAGGGGCCCCCAGCTAAGTAGTCAAGTCTAATTCAATATAATTCAAATATTTTACTGTTTCATTCTTTTCTATACTTTAAGTAATTAGGTGGGCCCCTAAGTAGTATTAGCCCAGGGCCTCCTAAACTCTCGGTCCGGCCCTGACAGCACCATCTAGTCCCATACTAGGCAGAGCTTGTACTATAGGTACTAGACAATGGATATAATACTTATATACAAGAAGCGAGCCTATTCTTATCTCAAAGGCCGGCAACGCACTTGCTACCCCTCTGTTGTTGTGGGTGTCAGTGGGCGGCGGTGATCACTTACCATCAGGTGACCCGCTTGCTCGTTTGCCCCCTATCCCATAAAAAGAGTCTTAAATTTTAATACGTTTGTCGACAGCCGCCAACGCCATAAGTCAGGAAGAGTTGGAGAAGCAGCGGAAGATAGCTGAACTGCAAGCCAGGATCCAGAGGAAACTAGCCGGTAAGTTATCGGCTGATTTTCAACCAGCCCCGGACCCCTGTGGGTCCCAGACGCAAAGCCAGATCGGAGTCAGAGTAAAGATAATATATATGTATATAATATATATATAATATATGTATATAAGGCTAGTAATATCAAGCTTTAATAACGGTAAACGCCGCTGTTTTACCTTTCACTGCGCATGTATTGTATGTATGTCTATGTCATATATTATTCTTTACTCTTTTCTGTTTGTATACATTCTTTATATATATTTACTGTCTTCCAAAAGATCTATTTACAGAAATAAATATCACTTTCATTTTTTTTTATTCCTCTAATGTGGCAAACAACGGTCCACCTGATGGTAAGCGGTTACCGTAGCTTATAGACGCTTGTAACCAGGAGTATTACTTGCGCATTGCCGACCCTGTAAAACGAAAGGGAAATAGTTGGGTTGGCAGTATAAGGGTCAAAGTCTCCCCACTGCCAACACAATGTATCGTCGTGGAACACTGGAGACCTTGCTCACCGTAAGGAACACAACACAGCTCAAAGCAGTGTTATTTTACTTCAATTTTATGCAAGGTTGAGTACTTCCCCGGTCGAGGTTCTCCAATTTGTGTGGAATTACTCCCACTATGCCCTACCTCTTTTAATTTCTTTTTGCTTTCCTCATTTTCAATATCGTTACGTCACCAGGTGGCGCTCTCAACAGCACCGGTGGTAGTGGGCCGGCCCCCCTCATCCTGGATCGCGAGGGTCGCACAGTAGATACAAGCGGCAAGAGAGTCCAGCTTACTCATGTCGCTCCTACTCTTAAGGTAAGGAGAATCAATCATTTTTTCGAATAGATACTACATGCCATTGAAAATGTGAATAATCGAATCGATAATTGAAATGTTACGTGAGCACATCACTAGTTCCATCCGTCAAAAAGTGAATAAACGAGTGGACAGAGTATAGTCGGTGAAAAATGCTTGACAAGCACGTTAAATGATTCTTGAGAATTGTGTTCAAGCATATTTTTTTTTATTTAAAAAAAATAATAAGTTGCCCCACACTAGGATTTTCTCCTGTATCGAGGGTGCGTTTATAAAGACAAACTTTCACATACAAATATAATGTACAGGCTAACATCCGCGCGAAACGTCGATCGGAGTTCCGCGCGCAGCTGTCGGAGGACGCGGCGGCGGCGGGGGCGGGGGCGGGGGCCGCCAGCGTGGGGGCGGCGGGGGCGGGGCCGGGGGCGGGGGGCGCCTGGCTGGACTCTCGCGTGGTGTGCCGCCCGGCTGCCCGCGCCCGCCGCCCGCTGCGCTTCCACGAGCCGGGCAAGTTCACGCAGATGGGAGACCGCTTGAGAATGAAGGTAATACTAAATAATTATATTACATTTTATTCAACTATATTTTCCTCCATCATTTGTGCAGCTGGTCTACTATCTTGCTTTGTCTCTGCATCACCCTAAGGTTGACTAGGAGAGAATGCCTAATGGCATTAAGTCCGCCTTGGTACGGAGGCCAACACATCAAGCTACCCCAATCTGTCAAATTTCTTTGATAGATCTTCAACTTTAATACAAACCGATAAGGTTCATATTCGATTGGGAAAGTTTGATAGTTTTGGATAGCTTGAGCTGCACAACAATTTTGTTTTGTGCATGAAGTATTAAACAATAATAATAATACTGATTTTTATTTATTTTTTCTAATAATACACAAGTCAGTCAAGCAGTGATAGCCTAGTGGTATGACAGTTGGACTGCCAAGGCACGCACCTCTGACTTTTCGAATTCATGTGCGTATTAATAATTAATTATCACACGCTTAAACGGTGAAGGAAAACATCGTGAGGAAACCAGCATGCCTTAGAGATATTTCTCGACGGTGTGTGAAGTCTGCCAACCCGCACTAGGCCAGCGTGGTGGACTATAGCCTAATCCTTCTCATTCCGTGAAAGGAGACCCGTGCCCAGCAGTGGGACAGTATATGGGTTGATGTTGAATACTGAAGTCACTCACAAGGACGGCCTAATTAGGTCAGTGGTCGAAAACGCTGCGTTAGATGTCCTGGATTCGATTCTCAGGTCGATTTTTTGTTCGTTTATGTGTCCTCTACCCATACATATCTATTTCGTCGTGCGTCGCAATTTTTAAAAAAAAAAAATAAAGCAAAATGGCGGCGGGTCGATATGCCAGATCGGTTCTATCCCCTATATAAGTAAAAAAACTACTTAAACGAAAAAAACAAGACATCGCGAACATTCAACGACTTTAACAGTCGGGACTCGTTATTGGGAAAATTTGATCTGATGGTCTACTCCCTATCTCCGTCAACGAAGTTACGAGCCGTTCGAAAATTCTCCGAAACTTCGGAGTCCGATAAAACAAGTGTCAAATTCAATTTTTCGAACGGGTAAAAACACATCGAGAGTAGGGACAACTGTCAAATTGTGTTGTCATTCATTCTTTAACTAAAACTTAGTTCGGGCCCCGAACGAATCATCCGTCGGTAGGTGATACGGAGTAGGAAACGCCCGTAACGAAGGTCGAAACTACGGACTTCGTGCTTACAAGTAGACCTCCTGGTCTGGAATTTTAATAGTCCCGACTGTTAAAGTCGCTATTTTCGTGATGTCTTGTTCTTTTCAGTTGGGTTTTTTGTAATTGTATTTTGTTGTGCAATAATGCTTATTAAATCGATCCCTGCTGCCACTTTCCACCATCGTTCCACGCGACAGCAGTTCCACCCCATCATCTAGATGGTTGGCAGTCCACCAGCCAGATCTTAGTCTGGCACATGCTGAGCTGGATACCTATTTGCTGCAGCGAGACACACACCTAACGTTTAAAATAGTTTTTTTTTTATTTCCGTTGTTTTTTATTTTATTTACTTATACATATAGCGTACCTATAGTGTGTTTTGTCTATGGCAAATAAACGTTTTTTCTTTTTTTCTTCCACTACTGTGCGTTTCTCTAGAAAATTTCTGCCTCGCACTACTAAACTGTGGAATGAACTGTCGCCTGCAGTATTTCCGGACCAATATGACCTTCAAACCGTCAACAAAAGAGCGTACTCCCTTTTAAAGGCCGGCAACGCGCTTGTGACTCCTCTGGTGTTGCGGCTGTCATTGGGTGGCGGTAGTCGCTTACCATCAGGCGATCCGTCTGCTCGTTTTCCCCTATCCTATAAAAAAAAATTAGTTAATGCGAAAGGAACATTTAATATTGGCCGTTGACGACATCCCATTAAATTCGTGCGTAATGACAAATTAGCTACGAGTTCAGGACAGTCAACGTGGCCATTAGCGATACCCAACAGTAGACTTATATCGTTATTATGGAAGGAAATTGTACCTTTTGCAGCGGTGTTCATAGTCAACTATCTGAAAGGCGTGAGTGTATGTATGTAAAACACTTGTCTCCTCTCCTCAGGCTCAACTAGAGAAACTACAGAATGAGATATCACAAATCGCGCGCAAGACCGGCATTTCATCAGCGACTAAACTAGCGCTACTGGCGGCCGACGCGCCCGACTCCGACAGAGTGCCCGACATCGAGTGGTGAGCCTCCATTTATATTATACCTAGCGACCTAACAAACATATAACAATTTCTGACATTCACGCGAATATCATACATTGAAATAAAACGACTTTTCTCGGACTTTTATCGCTATATAATTAGAAAAACATCCAAATTTCAATAGAGAAGATGGCTGGGTCTTACCACCTGCTTGGAATCCTGTTATAGAATCCAGGCCTACAACTGCAAGACCAAAGGATACCGAAAGCTCGTTCTGAGTGAATCGGATTGCCAATAATTAATAACTAAAACATGATCATTGAATATTGTTAATTTAAAAGAGACCATGATTCTCTGAGTTTGTTTCGGCGTTTCTTCTCAGAGGTCGTCAGCTAGGAAATGCCGGCTCCATCTATTATTAATTAATAATTAGTAATAAATATCATTGATCATGTAACAATGAAAATGTAGGGTAGTTGTCAGTAATTATATCATCAAGACGCCCACCACCTCAGTCTACCCGTGACCATGGACGCTGTAAAGGGTCCGAAACGTCGGGATTAATAATATCAATATATCGCGATAAAATCCGTAAAAAGTAGTTTTATTTCAAAACATATACTTATCGATCTTTTTGTATGTTTTTTGGCATTTGCCATGCCATTTAAAGTTATTTAGAAAAGGAAAAATTCGACCGCGGGCAGGATTCGAACAAATTCGAAAAGCAAAAACTTGTTTTTCAATAGGTGTTACTGATGTCACCATAAAGACGTAAATTCGCGGTAGACCCAGAATGAGATTGGCGGGATGAACTAGACTCATACTGCGAGGGTTGGATGCTGAAACCGTGAAGACTGGAAGAAGGACTTTTCCTTCTGGTCTGGCCTTTTATCGCGTTATATTGATTCGCGTTCATGGTCACGGGTAGACTGAAACGTCGAGAAACGTCGGGATAATATCAATGTAACGCGACAAATCCGTAAAAAGTAGTTTTATTTCAATGTATAATATTCGCGTAAATGTCAGAAATCAATAGTCAGTTAAATTTATACCTGAGTTTTACTGATCCATAGCGTATATCCTATCCCAGGGTGTGTGGACCGTACAGTATCCTAGAAAGATGATGACATTCGTTTTTCCGTCGCAGGTGGGACAGCGTGATCCTTATGACGCCGGAGGAACGGCAGGCCAAGCGACAGCCGGAGGCGTCCAGCACGTCCGACACGAACGACACGACCGACTCGTCCGACACGCCCGACAGCCGGACACAGTCGCAGCGTGTGGAGGCCTGCCACGTCGGCGAGGACGACATCGTGGACAATCTCAACGAGCTCGCCATTACCAACTTGGTTGAACATCCCCAGCAGCTGAGGCCGCCAAGTAAGTTTTTTTTTAACTTCGACTTTTACAAAGGCCGCCAGGAAAGTGTGTTTGTGATTTTGGCCGCTACGTAAGTTCAGAGCCTAGTGAAACGCGACTTACTACGATTTTCCATAGTTCTTTTACTTTAATGAAAACTACTTTTTACGGATTTTATCGCCTTTATCATCAACCCATATACTGTCCCACTGCTGGGCACGGGTCTCCTTACACAAATTGAGAGGGATTAGGCTATAGTTCACCACGGTGGCCTAGTGCGGGTTGGCAGACTTCACACGCCATTGAGAAAATCTCTAAGGCATGCTGGTTTCCTAACGATGTTTCCCTTCACCGTTTTAAGCGTGTGATAATTAATTATTAATACGCACATAAAAAATCAGAGGAGCGAGCCTTGGATTCGAACTCGAGACCTTTAACTTTGCAGTCCAATGGTCATACCACTAGGCGTTACGTAAGTTCAACTACAATAAATTCAGATTAGCAATTTTGACCCCAATACCCTTGCTCAAGCCGGCCTGCGACGAGCAGTGTTAGGAAAGTATTCTGTGGCCTCGATAGATGGCGTTAGGCTCGAATTAGATCGCGCTATGGTTTCGTTTAGTGATGTTGATAATCGATTAATCGATTATTGATAATGGATTGAAACAGGTAAAATTATCTTAATTATCTCAAAGGTATACATTTCTCACTCAAATAATCAATAATCATGAATGAATGAAGCTAAAGATTTATTTACCTTTGCTTCCTGTCATCTCAATGCTGTGATAGTAATGTTGATAATCAATTAATCGATAATGGATAATCGATTATCAACATCACTAGCTTTCGTTACACAGATTTTGTTGGGGTGATGACGCGGCGTTCCTTACAGTATATTAATTACATATACATCATACTGCGAACAATAATCGTATTTTTGAAATGGATTAAGAGTACGTGAGTACTTGTAACCTATTTAGAATTTGTTTGACTATGTAGTTTGTTAAATAATGTTACACGTCAATATTTAATTAATACTAGTTGACGACCTCTGAGAAGAAACGTCGAAACAAACTCAAAGAATCATGGTGTCTTTTAAAGTCCAGACAGAAACAGTATTCAGAGCTTATCATATGTGTTTTACAATATAGGCAAATATGAACTGTCCTTTTAAAGAAAGAGCCATAGCAGCTTTGAGTTGACCCGTCCATACTGACGGCACGCGTACACCAGTCATCGTTATGCTCAACCTTTTATTTAAGTAGCTCATGGTACCTAAACAAGCCTGTATTCTACTCAAATTCAACTCGAAAGCTGCTATGGCTCTTTCTTCAAAAGGCCAGTTCAGATTTGCCTACATTGTAAAACACATATGATAAGCACTGAATGCTGTTACTGTCTGGACTTTAAAGGAGACCATGATTCTCTGAGTTTGGTTCGGCGTTTCTTCTCAGAGGTCGTCAGCTAGGAAATACCGGCTCCATCTAGTATTATGAATAAAATATTGACTTGTACAGAAAAAAAGCACTGATAACCTAGTGGTATCAATATTGGACTGCCAAGTCGAAGGTCTCGAGTGTGTATTAATAATTAATTATCACTCGCTTAAACGGTGAAGGAAAACATCGTGAGGAAACCTGCATGCCTTAGAGATATTCTCGACGGCGTGTGAAGTCTGCCAACCCGCACTAGGCCAGCGTGGTGTACTATAGCCTAAGCCCTTTCATTCTGTGAGAGGAGACCCGTGCCCAGCAGTGGGACAATATATGGGTTTATGATGATGACTTGTAAAAGTGTTTATAAGATCTATTTACAAAAATAAATATCATTTATTATTTATGCCCCGAAGGATACATACCGTCAAACTGTGTTACATTCATAGGTGTACTAATTTACACCCACAGTACTCCGGTTGCTATGTTTACGTACGCCAGCAGGTCAAGCTATCCAAAACTGTCAAATTTTCCCAATTGAATATGAACCTTACCGTTTTGTATTAAAGATGAAAATCAATCATAGAAATTTGGCAGATTGTGGTAGCTTGATGTGCTGGCCTCTCTACTACGTACTTCTTCTTCTTCAATTTAAGAATTCAGCTCTTGTCGGTGGAGCAATGGCCACTGTTCTCTATATTCAGCTTTCCGTTTCACCACTTGATACGACACGATCCCCACCCTTTCCTTCACTTGTTCCACAAAATAGGAGAATAAAAAGAAAAGAAAAAAAACTAGAATAGGAGAGGAAAGATGTTTGGCTACTTGATACGACACGGCGACTACTTTAGAACTGTACTAGATGGTAAAATTGTTTACGTACAATAGTGGGTAAATAAAATATGAAAGAATTATAATAACTATATTAACAATTAATAATCACATATCACTATATTAACTTAAAGTAATTAATCTAATTAGGTGGTATAGTAAACAGGACAATTGTGGTGTTATTGGTTTTTAACCGACTTCAAAAAAAGGAAGTTTCACTTGTATGTATGTTTGTCCGCGATTATTTCGCGTTTGGATAAACCGATCTTAATGCGGTTTTCAGAAAAGTATTTGATATATTCTGGAGAAGGTTTTGGTATACAATAAATGGATGCCTCGTGACGTCATCCGCATGGATCTGTTATTACGCGATGTAGTAGCTCGAGTCGACCGATTTTTTTACACATAATGCTTGAAGTCGGTTTTCTTGTCCTAAAAAGTTATTAAATAAATGCATAAAGTTTGCATGACACAAAGTACATCCTGATTTTAAAGTTATTAAGCAAAGGAAAAATTCGACCGCGGGCAGGATTCGAACCTGCGTCTTCTGGTTAGGTACACCAGACGCTATGATCACTAAGCCACCGCGATACCTATCCGCCATGTCGAATTTTGCCTTTGCTTTCTGAATTTACGTCTTAATGGTGACGTCAGTGACACCTATTGAAAAGCAAGTATTTTGTTCCTCAACCGACACGACTTACTTTACAGTTAGTTCAATGTCGAACGATGCCACCTTACCTACTAACTATCTATTTGTATTTTTTGGCATTTTCCATTCCAAAGGAAAAATTCGACCGCGGGCAGGATTCGCCATGTCAATTTTGCTTTTGCTTTCTGAATTTACGACTTTATGGTGACGAATTTTTCCTTTGCTTAATAACTTTAAAATCTTAGCATGTAAAATGCCAAAAAATACAAAAAGATAATATTAATTTATTTATTTTGTCCCTCCTTTGGCATGCGAGTGAATTCTGGCAACATATAGTTATTAATAATCATCATCTTGGTTTTTGTCCACACATAGCATGCCGAATCTACGCATGAATTTGGGGCATGGAATATTACAAATAACACACGCAGTCACAATATTTGGTGTTGTTGTTTCTGTTGTATTAGACCCGGGTGTTGTTGAGATATTACCCGGGTAATACGACGCCGTGTTGTTCTTGAAACCGGCTGTCGTTGCGTTGTATATGAAATACCCGGTATTCGGAACCGGTTTCGTTGTGTACGGTATTGGTATGTTGTTAAAATTGTTATACACGGATGTGTTGTTGTATGCAAAATATCCTCTGGTCTCCGGATTTCGATTGTTGTTTCTTGCATTCGGAACGGTTGTGTTGTATACGGTAGGGTAAGAAGCGAGTATATTAGAAAAATTGTTGTTGTTAACCTGGTTCTGTATGTATGGAGCGGGGATACTGTTGAAATTGTTGTATCCGGGTCTGCTCGCGTTGTATCCGAAATATCCGCCAAAATTTTGCCTGTTCGGATTTTGATAATTGTAGAAATGTGGAGCGTTATTGGTATATCCGGGTGTGGCGCCATTTATGTTCGTTTTCGGAGTATATCCGGGTGGATATCCGTATGGATAAGATCTGATAGATGTCATTCCGTTATTAAATCCCAAATTATTATATTGACTTGTATTAAACATGTGATTCCAAGCTGGATTCGATGCAGTATATCCATTTCCGTTATTTACACTCTCGCTACGGTTTCCGTTGCCATAATTTCCGTTATTTTGATTAACAAAATTCAAATTGCTTTGTATATTAGTGTTTTGAGACAAATTTTTATTGGTAATAATTGTTTTTTTATAGTAAGCATATCTCTTGTTCCTTTTGACATCTGTTTTTAGTTGGTTGTCTATATTATTGTGTAAATTGAATGCTTTTTCGATGGCAGTGTCTGTGAGGCTTCTGCGGACTTTCACGTGAAATTCAGGGTCATCAATTTTAATTCCGTAATTGTTATGCTTTACTAATACGTTGATGAGACCGATTAATAAGTAAATGGGAATCATTTTTCACTGTGCAATGTCTTTCAGGCGATTTTGCCTCGTCTTTCAGGCTAGCTTGCCCTGTCTTCCACGTTTCCAGACCCAATATTGGCAACGTTACGATCTACCTTTCAGAAATCTACGCCTGGGCTCTCAGGCGACTTTGTCCTGTATTCCAGGCGTCTATGCCCTATATCCCAGGAGGCTGTGCCCTGTCTTCCAGACGTTACACTCAGTATGGTAACGCCATATATAAAACGTACAAACAAGAAACGTTTTTCATCTTATGTAAGATTTTCTTCACTTCAAAGTCCAAAGCTTATAATTGTACCTTTTGTATAAGTTATACCAATTTACACTGGCAGGTATAGTTTTTAATATTCTTATAAACTTTCACTATAGAGTAATAAGTCTTTTTTTTATTGTTACACTTTATTTACACAGAAAATAATATTCTGGGCCTCGGTATTAATCGCGCCACTAAATATATCATTTATTTGCGACTAAAGTATTATTGCGACCAATCTGCAATCGGTATTTTGTGATCGCGCGACTAAAATCTCAATCTAATTACAACACTAATAAGATCATTAATATTTTTCACTGTCAATGTTGTTTATTTATAATCTTTGGGTCACACAATTTTATTCACAATCACCTCTGATCGAAAACAGCATGTTGATACTTAAACTTTTGTTTTATTTGCCAATGCTTCTGCAATTAATAATGCACGTTTTTACTCTTAAGAAGAAGCCTTCTGTTTCAAACTGAAGCTATTGTTTTTTAATAAAACCGAGATGATTGTACAAATAATGGATTTGTAACTGAGAAACAATATTAATTTATCAGTTCAATGTAATATGACGTAATTAAATTTAATGAATACTTAGGAATAATTTTGTTACCGTCTGTTTGTTCGTACACGCTTAAAAATATTTATTTTATTAGTGTCTTTTCTTTTTCTACCACCAATGCGGCAAACAAGCATACGGCCCACCTGATGGTAAGCGGTTACCGTAGCCTATAGACGATTGCAACACCTGGAGTATCACTTGCGCGTTGCTGATCCTGTTAAACGAAAGAGGAATAGTTGGGTTGGCAGTATAAGGGTCAAAGTCCCCCCACTGCCAACACAACGTTTCCTCGCGGAGCACTGGCAACCTTGCTCACCGTTAGGAACACAACACAGCTCAAAACAGTGTTGTTTCACTTCTATTTTCTGCAAGGCGGAGGTACTTCCCGTCGGGCAGCCCCGATTTGAGTGGAATTACTCCCAACTATCTACTACTCATACCTCTCTTAAGTTCCTCTCTCGTAATTATATGTTTGTTAACTCCCAAGACAGGGTTTATTCCCTAGAGCGGGAGCTAATAAAACAAATTAAACATATCGTATCCGGCAAGACCACTACTCAGCTCAAAGTTTATGCACAAACATAGTACAAAGGCGAATGCCTAAGACATTTTCTACCAGTCGACCGGTCGGACCGAGTCGGTGATGAAGAGACAGAAATTGGTAGGATTGTTGCCTCCCTATGTAGAAAATAAACCCACGAGCGCGTCCTGGTTAAGAATACTAGTCTTGTATGAGGAAACCAATTAAGACGAATCCCTTTATCCTATGAATAATAATATATTAATAGAATTACTTAGAAATACAATTAGTGATGCTGATACATTTTGATTTTAGACTAGTCTCTGCCTACGACTTCGTCCGCGTAGTAAAGTTACTTTTAATTATCGTTGTAATTTGGCTAATTAACTCAAAATCGTTATAAATTATAGCCTATATGTTATTCTGATGTATAAATAATAATACTGTGAAGTTTCATCAAAATCCGTTCAGTAGTTTTAACGTGAAAGAAGAACAAACATCCATCCATCTTCACAAACTTTCACATTTATTATATTAAGTAGGAAGTAGGATAGGGAGAATAAGTTACTACATTACTAAATAACTACAACAGTTAACATTCCTTATTTTTTATTTCATTACCCTAGTGTTTGTATTCGTTACTGATACGCTAGAGGTCGTGGGTTCGATTCCCAGGAGCAAAGTGTTATTAGGTTTTCTCTATGAAATTCTCAGTAACAGTTCGGAGTTTGTATTTGTGTCTGGTTAATGGCAATAGGCTCGCCCATTACATAGGGCACGCCACTATAATGGCGGTAAGGCCTGTCATGGAGGAGTGGCTGGAGAGGCGCCACGGCGTCCTCAGTTTCCGGTTGACGCAGGTGCTCTCGGGACATGGGTGTTTCGGGAAGTACCTGTGTCGTATACGCCGGGAACCAGCGCCCGGTTGTCACCATTGCGAGGACTGCCCCGAGGACACGGCGCAGCACACGCTGGAGATATGCCCGGCTTGGGCAGAGCACCGCCGTGATCTAGTCGCGGCAGTGGGTGGTGACCTCTCGTCTTCCGGCTGTAATCCAGACTATGGTCGGGGGCGAGAGTGCGTGGGAAGCTTCCGCCTCTTACTGCGAGCAAGTCATGCTTGCAAAGGAGGCGGCGGAAAGGGAGACAGAATTGTCCACCTCTCTCCCGATCCGTAGTAGACGCACCGGGCGCCGGAGGGCGCAGACAGACCTCCGGCCTCCATGAGCTGTGGCCTGCGGGCGGTTGAATTGGGGGACTCTGCCGCCCGACCAGAAAATGGCCCCAGTAGGCGGCACGCTTGTAACGAAGCGTGCCTTAAAAATAGGTATGCGAGGAAAGGCCTCGCCTTATCGACGGGGTCCAGCAACTGTACCACAGCCTGTCATGGTCGTGGCGAATTTCGCGGATCCCATGGCCATGACAATAGGGCACGTGAAGGCAAGTGCGGTTTTTAGTCGGTATGAGTCCGACATACCCTGCCACCTCCCCGGGTGGCGGAGGATCCATGAGGATTTTCCGTACTATAAAAAAAAAGGCTCGCCCATTACATGGGACCTAAACATACTGTGGTAATAATAATAATATACTCTTTATTGTACACCAATGTATCACATTACAAAAACATATATAGGTACAAGAAAACATACAATAGGCGGCCTTATCGCGATCAGCGATTTCTTCCAGGCAACCTTAGGATGGAATGACAGAACTGAACAAAAATAATGGGGTTGACGGTGCATATAAATACATAATATATATATAAATAGAAAACTAAAATAAATACATATATAAATACATACCAATTTATTATAAATATATTTAATTACGAGGACACATAACAATTATATTGACAAGTAGTGTTCCTTCACAAGCCTTTTAAAAACTGGCAGTGATTGGGCACGCCTTATTGGTACCGGTAATGCATTCCATAGGCGAGCAGCCTGAACAGAAAAAGATTTGTCAAAGAAAGTTGTGGAATGCATTGGCATTTTAAGTCTTAAGTTATCCGATGACCTTAGGAATCGAGAGTGGGAGTCCCCAAGAAACTCGAAGCGGTTTTAAGATATGATGGAGTCGAAGGTGGTATTATGAATAAAAAAATATTTTATCACTTTTTAAAAATACATAGGTAGGTACTATAACTTATAATAGATGACACCCAGACAAATACAAAGCACTTATGTTCATCACATAAATATTTGTGTCCTTGTTAGCCACGTTTAATGTTTAACGCTATTTGTAGTTTTACAAGTTATTTAGGCAAGCGCAGCCGTATAATAACATTAGTTAAATTTATCAGTATACAGTAACTAAGGTTATCTAGTTCGCGTGACTTGTAAACATAATAATAATTTAAATTAAGCTTAATTTGGTTATTATTGCACATGTACAGTTGACGATAGAGTTAGATGTATAGGCAGGTAAAGACATTGTGGTTTTTTATACCACTTAAGTGGCAAATATGGCGGTTACCGTAGCCTATAGACGCTTGTAAAACCAGGGGTATCACTTGCGCGTTGTCGAGTCTGTAAAACGAAAGAAGAATAGTTGGGTTGACAGTATAAGGATCACTGTCAACGCGTTTCCTCGCGGAGCACTGGCAACCTTGCTCACCGTAAGGAACAACAACACAGTTCAAAGCAGTGTTCTTTCACTTCGATTTTTTGCAAGGCGGAGGTACTCGGGCAGCTCCAATTTGAGTGGGATTACTCGCAACTATACCCTACCTCTTTTAAATGATGGTACAACCGCATTACAAAATTAAATATCCTGTCGCTATCTAATAATGTGCTAACATTATTGTTTGAAGAGCATTGTAACCAATGAAATTAGAAATGTGAAGATACTGGTGATCACGTCGGAGTCACCAGTGTGGAGAGGTGAGGTGTGTTCGCCTCCAACCAAAGGGAGGATCTTCCAACCAGGCGGGTGTTATGCCTGGCGGGCCACGGGGCCCAACGGTTGATGTCGAGCGGTTGTATAATGCAACTTGCGTTGCGAATGTTGCTTGCGCGATTCAGGATTTGTTCGTAGTTTCATGTAGCGCGGTAGATGTCGCTACAGAAAGAAAGAAAGAAAAGTTTATTCTGGCAACACAAAACCTTACGTACTTGCGGGTATAATTATTTATTTCGCAGTATACGTCAAGACGCAAATGTGTTTAACTGCCTGTTTACCCAACTGTTTCGTTGACTGTACACACAAGGACACGTCGAGACTAAATTTATACGGTTGCACTAAAAGTAATATAACTGACCGTCACGCCTATTTCCCAGAAAGGTTAGGTAGCGGAGTACTTAACTACTTATGTGCACCTGCATTCGTATGTTTTTTTTATAAGAGATAGGTTAGCGTTTGACCATAATCTCACCTGATGGTAAGTGACGATGTGGTCTAAGATGTAGCACGCTTACTTAGAAGATACCTATTCACTCGTGACTTGAAGACCCCCAAATTGTACACGTCAGGACATACAGACTCAGGCAGCTGATTAATGATGTTTCGCTCCTATATAATAGTTGGAATGCTTATTCTTCGTCTGTCGGAGCTGGTCAGTTCTTACTGTCAATGGCAATCTTTTTTTTTCTGTTTATTATACTTACTGGATTATTTAATTAGTAGGTACACATCAAACTGCATTGTTCTCATTAACTATTCATAACAAAAATTGAAAACCAAGAATAACACTGTCCATATACTGTCCCACTGCTGGACACGGGTCTCCTGTCACAGAATGAGAGAGATTAGGCTATAGTCCACCCCGCTGGCCTAGTGCGGGTTGGCAGACTTCACACACCGTCGAGATAATCTCTAAGGTTTCATCTCGACGAAGGAAAACCCTTCACCGTTTAAGCAAGTGATAATTAATTATTAATACACATTATTTCTAAAAGTTAAAGATGGATTCGGATTGGCCTGGCCTTGGATAAGAACTGGATCCTTCGACTTGGCAGTCCAATGGTCATACTACTAGGCTAACACAGCTTTTTTACTGTATTTTATTAAATAATAACAAAAATTTTATTTGAAATAATAAAATTATATAATAAGAGATCGGAAAATATATTCTTCCGTCCCGGTCGCCTGATATGAGCGGATTATCACGCTACTGAAAATCTGTTTATCCACTAACATAAAATTACGATTAAATAATACACACACCCACTCACCAAACTCACAAACAATCAAAAACACACACACATACACACACACGAACACACACACTTACACACACGAACACACTTACACACACACACACACACACAAACACACACACACACACACTTACACGTGTGTGTAAGTGTGTGTGTGTATGTATGTATGTATATATTAGTGTGTGTGTGTGTGTGTGTCTGTGTAGACACACACACACACACTAATATATAACACACACATGTATATCCAATAATATTTATTTTTTTCGTATTCATCACACCAATTAGTCTGAGTCTCATGATCTAAGTCTGAACCTGTATGGAACATTTGTGGTGTATACCAACAATATTTGCGGTGAGAAAATAAATGCATAATTATGATTAATATAGGTACTAGATCATTATCACCTAATTAATTGTTTATTCAGCCACGTCTACTTAGATTAGAAACCGACCCCAACATTCCCAACATTGAGGATAATTATTATTAGGTATAGATATCAGAAAACAATAATAAAAAAAAATTACATCAACATATTTTTACTTATAAAATCTTATTTTTTATTTATTTATTTAAATCATCACAAAATCCACAGCTCTTAAAAATAACATAAGTATAAATAGAACAGTAATTCTTACAGCCAATTACGGATTTACAATCTACTTTCCATACTTTTGTTGCAAACAGAAAAGACAGAAAAACAAGAAACAGAAATTATTTAAGGGGGAGAAAAGCATAATATTATAGATGAATGCAGGTATGTAGTGTGTATAATATTGTGTGCGTGTGCGTGTACATCTGCGTGTATTTGTGTTGATGAATGCTTATGTGTAAGATACTATAGCGTAACCTTATTTCGCAACTAAGATTATAGTATGTAGACAAGTCTATTGATCATCATTAACAGCGTTAAGAAGTAATCTCCTAAATGTGCTCATTTTGGTGTTAAATACAAACTCCTTAGAATTATTATACATGTGCAGTTATTCCACTATTCACAGGTCCACATATAATCTGTCGTTTAACAATAATTTAATCTCATTCTGTTCCGCTTTGAAGGGTAATGTATAGCCAGTGACATTACTGGGTAAATGAGAATTAACAAGGTCTCATAATGACAACGCGCGAGTGATACCACTGGTGTTGCTGACGTCTATAGGCTTCAGTTGAGGTGGCACGTTGCGTGGCAAGGCGGCAAACCAGCATACGGCCCACCTGATGGTAAGCGGTTACCGTAGCCTATAGACGCTTGCAACAAAAGAAGTACCACTTGCGCATTGCCGACCCTGTAAAACGAAAGAAGAATAGTTGGGTTGGCAGTATAAGGGTCAAAGTCCCACTGCCAACACAACTTTTCCTCGTGGAACACTGGTATCCCTGCTCACCGTAAGAAACACAACAAGCTCAAAGCAGTGTTATTTGTTGTCGTAGTCCGTTTGTTTCATAACAATAAAAAAATCTTTAATCGTTGATCGAATCTCTAGTTGTTTCTGTATCTCTTAATATTTATATTTTTCAACAGACGTGAATACTTGTTTGTAGTCTTACTCCTCATCATCAGGGTCAGATTCAGGCACACAGTAAGCACCAACCCTTTTCATACCAGCCGGACAATCGTTGCAAATAACAACGCAAGCATCCATCGTAGCTTCTTCCTTGTTAATAGTAGTAGAATTGTGTCCTACAACTGCATTTTTACATCTATTACAACTTACAGACGTGTTGCCGTTCAAAACCGTGACGTTATCCGGTTTATATGTCGCTATGTTAGCTGAACTTATTGGTTTGTTATTGAATTGTACGGAACCATTGATACTAGGACCATATCCGGGTATTGGTAACCGTCCAGTGTTATTATAGTTGTGACTCAGTTTTGGGTTGTGTGGTAATATCCTGAGATATCCTGTATTTAAATTCTGAAAAGGCAAGGTATCGTTTCCTTGTCTAAATGGATTAGGCGTGGACGGGTAGTTCTTGTTAAATCCAAATCTGGTGTTATTAATATTGTTTCCGGGTCTGCTTGAGTTGTTGTAAATATTCTGACCCCAGTACTGTGAAGTGGCATTTGAAGAGTTTCTCTTAACACTAGGTATCAAAATATATCTTTTAGTAGTAGGTGTATATTCCGAACTAAGATATTTTGGATAGCCGTTTGAAGTAGTATTATTGATTGCAATATGGATTCCGTTGCATCTAGAATGTGTCGTTCCGTTAATACGATTAGTCCATATCGTTCCAGTGTTTCCGTGAGTCCCGTTTCTTCCATTATTCCGAAAGTTAGGATTATTTCTAGTTACATTGTTATTCATACGTTTATTGCCTCCGTTGATAGTACTGTTATGGTTAGTAATAGTAATATTTTTCTTACTCCATCTGTTATAAGAAGAATGTCTTTTTTCTCTCAACATATTATTTTTTATTTCATCATGTGTAACTGCTTCCATAGGTATCTCATTATCATCTTTAATGTTGATATCAATTATCTTTGGAGGAATTTCCATGCCAAAACCATTGTAGACTAATATATTTATTACGCCAAGCATAAAGAAAATTGCAGCCATTTTGGTTTCCAAATTTCCCAGAGCACCACTATTATTCAACAAATATTCAAGCCTTCATTTCACGGAAACTGCTAACATGTTCACGGAAATATAACAACGGAGGTGAACTCACGATTTGGTTCGTCCTTAGCCGAGGGAGTGTTATTACTATAAAAATATAATCAGCAAGAGAAGGCACTATCAGATTGTATTATAATTATTAATTATGGCAACATCTCCCAACTGCCGTCGGCTTACAAATGCGCTGAATATCACTTTTATTCTTTAGGCATAGAATTTATAATCGTTTTTGCACTTTTGTTATTCATTCTATTCAGATTTTCACTAGTTTGCACTATTCTTCACTGATTCTGTAGTTTCGTTATAATTTTCTGATAATATTTTCTTCAGAATTGTCTCCGCTCGTTCTGCTGGCAATTATAGGATATTATTTTGTAATTATTCACTTTTAATCACTGGAATATACTGTTTATCACTGGAGTCAATTTACAAATTAATTCAACACTTAGTTTATAATAAACTCCTTTCTTATAAACCAAAATTAAAAATATGTCTCACTTTCTTTTGTCAAAATGGACGAGGTTTTTCTAAACCTGGGTTTTTTTGCTAACCCATCTTTTGTATGTCGAAGCTTGAGTTTTCTTTGTGTATTTGTATGAAATTATAGTATATTCAAGAACAGATCTTTAGTACTTGATAATGCGCAGCTTAATGCGTCTTGTTTATACAATTCGCCACCGAGATATAATTAATAAAGCGTTCTTATCAATGCAAAATAACTAGCTTTAATTATAAATTTATTATCCATATTCCTGGTATTATCGCTAATAAAATTAACGTCTGTTTGTGTGTTGGAAATACAGTTGTAAATAAATAGTTTTAAACCAAAATCCGTGGTTTAAAATTTGTTTAAAATGAGGCCATAATGTGTTAACATTATAGTGTAACGGTTTGAAAGGCAGAAGGCCAGTGACATTACTGGACATATGAGACTTAACAACTGAGGTGTCAAGATGACAACGTTAATGATACCACTGGTGTTGCTGACGTCTATAGGCTGCGGTTGCCGCTTTTCAGCCCGTAAGCTTGTTTATCATGTTGTTGCATTTTAAGGAAGTAAACAAGCATACGGCCCACCTGATGGTAAGCGGTTACCGTAGCCTATAGACGCTTGCAACACCAGGAGTATCACTTGCGCGTTGCCGACCCTGTAAAACGAAAGAGGTATAGTTGGGTTTGCAGTATAAGGGTCAAACTCCCCACTGCCACAACCTTGCTCACCGTAAGAAACACAACACAGCTCAAAGCAGTGTTATTTTACTTCGATTTTCTGCAAGGCGGAGGTACTTCCCCAGTCGGGCAGCTCCAATTGAGTGGAATTACTCCCACTATGCTCTGCCTCTCTTAACAACAAAACGTTTCCTTCCCTCAGCTGAACCTCTGAAACCGACATATATGCCAGTTTTTTTGACGAAGAAAGAGAGGAAGAAACTTCGCCGCCAGAGCCGCAGAGAAGCCTGGAAGGAAGAACAGGAGAAGGTCAGACTTGGACTGGAAGCACCACCGGAACCTAAACTCAGGTGAGTCTCCATTTATGATTAAGTTAACCTCTGTGGTCTAGCGGTTCGAGACTGCTGATCATTGGGTCGTGGGTTCGATTCCCACAGGACACAAATATTAGTGTGGTATATGTATAACATGAGTATTTGTGTTTGTCTGGGTGTTACTATGTATTTATAAGTATGTATTTACAAAAAAAAATTATATAAGTATTATATCCATTGTCTAGTACCCATAGTACAAGCTCTGCTTAGTTTGGGACTAGATGGTGTTGTGTAAAATGTCCCTAAAATATTATTATTATTATTAATTACTGAATATTAATTCTTCTTAAAGTTATTTCTTCTTCTATATCGTTTCGCTCTTGGCAGAGCGGTCGTGGTCGTCATGTAGTATCATTATCGGGGGCAGATGTTATACGCCTCACGATATCTCCCCATCTTTTTCTGTTGGTGGACATTCTGGTACATCATGTAAGGGCCCGCCCACACAAGATTTAATTTGGTCGGTCCATCGCATGGGTGACCTTCCGCGCGGTCTGGTTCCTTCCACCTTCCCCTGCACGACGAGTCGCTCTATGGAGTGGGAGAGAGCGTACAAACCTGTAGGTATACTTTTGATTGCGTTAACATAGAAGTTTGATTCTGTTACAGCTTAAAGGTGATAAATGGAGGTAATTGATATAAATTTTAGCTTGATACCTCCACGCGTTCCTGAGAAAAAGGGTCTTGACAGACCGACAGACGGACGGCGGACGGACTACGAAGTCATCCTATAAGGGTTCCGTTTTTTCCTTTTGAGGTACGGAACCCTAAAAATGAATGTTATTTTTTTCAGGATATCAAACCTGATGCGGGCTTTAGGCACGGAAGCCGTGCAGGACCCCACGGCCATCGAGGCGAAGGTTCGCGAGCAGATTGCCAAGCGGCAGAAAACTCATCTTGAAGCCAATAAAGCGCGAGCCCTCACCAAAGACCAGAAGAGAGAAAAGGTACGACTTCTTAATTAATATTCGTTTTGGCCATTACGTCACTTATATGGTCATTGCTGAAAACCAGCGCTAGGCGTAGGCGTTTCATCAACGCAGCAACAAGCTTTGACCTTTTTTCGCTCACGCAATGCACATCCCTCTCTTCTATTTAAACCTAGGGCTTAAATTAATTTAATTTATCGTAATGACTATTTGTTTGTAATGTTTATAGTTTATTTTATTTTTTTCTTACGTTGGCACTTAGTTACCAAGTCAGTGTCAAATCTGAGACAATGGCCTTTGGCCCATTAATAATTGTCATGCGTCGTATTGGACAAACATAAATACTTTTTCTTTCTTTCTTTTCTCTTCTTAATGGTTGAGCTACACAATGACTGATGCATGCGTGCCGTCGGTTGGGACTAGTCTACTCAAAGCCGCTATGGCTCTTTCTTCAAAAGGCCATTTCAGACTTTGCCCTACATTGTAACACACATATTTGTTATTATTCTATGTCTGGACTTTAAAAGAGACTATGATTCTCTGAGTATGTTTCGGTGGTCGTCAGCTAGGAAATGCCGGAGCCATGTAGCTTAAAAAATATGTAAAATATTGACTTGTGAATGTGTCTTTAAAAGATCTATTTACAGAAATAAATATCATTTATCATTTGGATTTTTGCAAGAAACACTACTACGTCTATTAACGACGTATGTAGTCTAGTTGTTCGAGTGTCGGACTGCTAATCACGAGGTTGTGGTTAGCAGTGGTTCGATACCCACAAGACACAAATATTTATGCGATGAACTAATATTTTTGTTAAGTGAGCATGTAGTTTGTATAAATTCAATTCATTTAATCAATAACAATTTAACAAAAACAAATCTATCTTCTTAGATTTTAATTTTAAATAAACTTAATATCCTTTCACCATTCTCTACCGAAATCCAAAAACTTTATCAGAAACATTTTTGCTTATATGTTTAAAAGTTAACATTTTGATAGTGTTGTTTGCATTTTCCGTCCTTATTAAATGTAATGTTATCTGTGGATACTATTTTGGATTTTGTTTACCTACATGAAATACTTGTACAGACGCCAGATTGAAAATGAACCTTATTTTGTTGTGTTAAAGTTGAAAATCTATCGAAGAAATTTTACAGTTTGGGGTAGCTTGATGTGCTTGGCCTCTGTACATATTTGTAATAATATTTCCAAATAAAGTAAAATCGACTTAGATAGGTATATACCTATATATAGTGGGAATAATTCCACTAAAATTGGAGCTGCCCAACTGGGAAAGTACCTCCTACCGCCTTGCAGAAAATCAAAGTGCATTAACACCGCTTTGAGCTGTGTTGTGTTCCTTACGGTGAGCAAGGTTGCCAGTGCTCCGCGAGGAAACGTTGTGTTGGCAGTGGGGGTACTTTGACCCTTATACTGCCAACACAACTATTCCTCTTTCGTTTTACAGGGTCGGCAACGCACAGGTGATACACCAGGTGTTACAAGCGTCTATAGGCTACGGTAACCGCTTACCATCAGGTGGGCTGTATGCTTGTTTGCCACCTTAGTGGTATTCAAAAGACTGTTGAGGCAGTGTGATCAATAAATGAATATTATTTATTTTTCTGATTTTCAGGTGGACAGAAAAATTAGAGAAGATACTACCTTGGGCGTCCATGTTGCTGTGTACAGGTATGAATCATCATCAACCCATATACTGTCCCACTGCTGGGCACGGGTCTCCTCTCATATTGAGAGGGATTAGGCTATAGTCCACCACGCTGGCCTAGTGCGGGTTGGCAGACTTCACAAACCGTCGAGAAATATCTCTGAGGCATGCAGGTTTCCTCACGATGTGTCCTTCATCGTTTAAGCGAGTGATAATTAATTATTAATACACACAATCATGAATTCGAAAAGTCAGAGGTGCGTGCCTTGGATTTGAACAGGAGACCTTCGACTTGGCAGTCCAATGGTCATCCCACTAGGTTATCAATGCTTTTCATTTTCTCATATATTATAAGGACGTATTTACAAAAAAAAATTATAAGTATTATATCCATTGTCTAGTACCCATAGTACAAGCTCTGCTTAGTTTGGGACTAGATGGTGCTGTGTAAAAATGTCTTCTTTTTGTAAATGGGAGAACTGTTTAGAGCTTTCTTTTATGCCTAGATGTATTTTATATAATTGTAATCTTCGCAACATTCCTAAATTGTTCTCTCATGTAAGTATCCAATCTATAATTATTATTGTATCGAACATCATTGAAATAAAACTACTTTTAACGGATTTTATCGCGTTATATTGATATTATTAATCCCGACGTTTCGGACCCTTTACAGCGTCTATGGTCACGGGTAGACTCCACGGACTACATGGACGCTGTAAATAGTGATGGTTAATATAGCATATAGCATTATAAAGTAGCGTGCTTATTATATATAGCATAAAGAAAATGATATCGCGGTTCGCACTTTATGCTATAAAGCTATTTTGTTTTATATCGCATAGCACTCTCTCTCTCTATCAACCAACTGTCTGTCGGGCGTCGCGTATAGTTAAAAATTGTTTGAATTTTTTTTCCTGTTGTGGAATCTCAAGTAGCTACTTATTATAGCATAATGACTAGAGTTTTCAATTATTGATAGTAATAAATTTTAATTCAGGGTGGTATTTTTGTGATTTTTTTTTAAATGGCTGATACTTGGGCCTTTTCCCTGTTGTCGGCTTATCGTCACGTTCTGGGACATCCTGTATATATAGATAATTATTTCAGGGTAAAGGATCTTTTCGAGTGTGCTTCAGCCAAGTTTAAAGTGGAGGCGAACGCTCAGCAGCTCCACATGACGGGCTGCGTGGTGCTGCACCGCGGCTGCTGCGTCGTCGTCGTGGAGGGCGGGCCCAGGCAACACGCCAAGTATAAGAGGTACTGTGCTTTAGTACTGGCTGACAAACCTTATAAAGAAGGTCATTAAAAGTCCATACTACTCACCCCCAAATTTGTGCCTGAGGTACATGACAGCTGTCAAGTTGACAGTTTTTACTATGAAATCACTATAACTGTTTTTCTTCTTTCTTTCTTTATGGCATTTGATGCTTATGTCGACAATACTGCCAATGTCAAAGTGAAAAAAAAAGGAGGGAAAAGGAAATATTTAAAGTAATGGAAAGGACGTAATTTATATTAAGGAATTGTTGACAGGATAAGAACCCTTAAATGAAAACAAAAAAAATAATAATAATAATATTGTAAGTAAGAAATGCAAAACACCGTATTGCACACAAAACAAGTTAGAGATGATATGAAACTGTTAATAATGTGCCAAAATGGCGTGCGTTTGACATTCCAAAACTGACACTAACAGGAGATAGCTATCAAGTTGACAGTTTTTACTATAAAAAGTCTATGAAACTGATACCAATGTGTTAAAATGTCGTGCGTTTTTTTCAAATTTAAAGTTATTTTTGCTCATCCCTTATTGAGCATAAAAAAAGTATGACGAGTTTTAACCAGCGTAAAACAGGGTATTTTTCCCATTAAGTGTACCCTCAGTACATCATTTGGGCAGATTTTGGTGACATACTTTAACATGTTTGTTAAATCGCAAACCGCTGCGTAGTACGGCCTCCAACGAGATGGCCGGACGACCTGGTAAAGGTCGCTAGAAGTCGTTGGATGCGGGCGGCTCATCATCCTCCACCAACACCACATTTCAAATGCCTACTTTTCTCTGTCCCTTTGATAACATTAATATAACATTTTACGTAACATAAATTAACAGACCGAAATGTTGCTTGGGGAGTTTGTTGCGCTGTTTCTTCTTCCCAGCTAAAACACTAGGAAGCGGTGAAGGACGGCCTTTTGGGGGCTGTCTTAATGTAAAAATGACGTTCAAAAAGTATTTCCTAGTATATTGATTTCTGACATTTACTAATAAGAAATAAAACTACTTTTTACGGATTTTATCGCGTTATATTGATCGATATGCCAATAATTAACAAAACTAAAACAAGCATTGTTCATTGTTACTTTAAAAGAGACCATGATTCTCTGAGTTTGTTTCGGCGTTTCTTCTCAGAGGTCGTCAGCTAGGAAATGCCGGCTCCATCTAGTATTAATTAAATATTAACTTGTATAAAGTGCAGTAACATCATCAAGACGCCCACCACCTCAGTCTACCCGTGACCATGGACGCTGTAAAGGGTCCGAAACGTCGGGATTAATAATGTCGATATAACGCGATAAAATCTGTAAAAAGTATCTTATTGTATTTTTTTGGCATTTTCCATGCTAAGATTTTAAACTTATTAAGCAAAGGAAAAATTCGATATGACGTCACCATAAAGACGTAAATTCAGAAAGCGAAGGCAAAATTCGACATGACGTGTAGGTATCGCGGTGGCTTAGTGGTCATAGCGTCTGGTGTACCTAACCAGAAGACGCAGGTTCGAATCCTGCCCGCGGTCGAATTCTTCATCGGGATTAATAATATCAAATAACGCGATAAAATCCGTAAAAAGTAGTTTTATTTCAATTTTTGACGGGTTCGATTCCCACAGGACACAAATATTTGTGTGGATAAAACATGAGTATTTGTATTTGTCTGGGTATTTCTTATGTATTATAAATAAGTATGTATTTACAAAAAAAAAAGTATAAGTATTATATCCATTGTCTAATACCTATAGTACAAGCTCTGCTTAGTTTGGGACTAGAAAAAAATATTCATTAAATAAATAATACCTAAGTACTCTATCTTGAATACATTATTTTAGCTCTGACTTTGATGATTTTTGTTGTCTTCAGACTGATGCTGCAACGCATAAAATGGGAGGACGACATGATAAAGGATACGGATGGCAACGAGGTGCCCAACACTTGTCACCTGGTGTGGGAGGGAACCGTCAAACAAAGGGCATTCGGAGAGATCAAGTTTAAGGTAAACACCATTTTTTTTACATAACACGGCCTATAATCCTCATAAGGTTTAGTAAGGGGTGTACCAATGTACCCCATGGTTAGTTGTTTAGGTCCCATGTAATAAGAGCGAGCCTACTGCCCTTAAATTGGCACCAATACAAACTTTGAGCTGTTACTGAAAACTTCATAGAAAACGTTTCTTTTGTTTTGTAAAAAAAAAACTGAGTAACCTTCTCCTTTCTCCGAGCCTTTTCCCAACTATGTTGTGGTCGGCTTCCAGTCTAACCAGATGCGGCTGAATATCAGTATTTTACACGAAGCGACGGCCATCAGACCTCTGCAAACCAATTTATAGGTAACACTGATATCCTGATGATACACTGGTTGTCAGGCTTTTTGGGCTTCTGACTACCACTAACGATTGTCATAGGTGTTCATATGACAACCGGGACCGACGGCTTTACGTGCTCTCCGAGGTACGGAGGGGTCTCGATGTGTTAAGAATGGTAACCCATCCACATACTGACCGCGACTAGCGCAGCTTAACCTTGCAGATCGGTTGATCAGCTTAGTTATTACTTAGCCACGAGGCACTCAAAGAACATTAAAACTTATAAAGGTCTCATTTCAACCACTATGGGACTACTAGTTTTTATAAAATATCATGATGTATATGCCTCCCGTGGTTTTCCATTATTGCTTCCCTCCTATTGGTCGTAGCGTGATGTTATCGCCTATAACCGTCCTTTATAAATAGACTATCCAACACAAAAACATTTTTTCAATTCCTAACCTACTGGTTCCTGTGATTTCAACCAAACAAAGTCTTCCGTTTTATTATATGTTGTCACAAGGTGAACACGTTAGAGACGTGGCCGACCGGGAACTATTTAGTGGAGATAAATTACACTCGGAACACAAAATATACAAATTTATTGACACTAGGGTTAACATTCGAAGTATATTAAGGCAAGAGTAGGGTGAGTTAAGCTCAGGGTGGGTTCGGCGAAGGCTTCGAGGCGAAGTCCGACCGGTAGAGGGCGGCACTTAGCTTCGGACAGCTGCAGCGGGAAGAGGCCCGCGTCGTCTGCAAATGTATTTATGGCGACGCGCGGGGGGAGGCGAGAGGCGCGGGGAGTGGTGATGTCACAATGTATTAGTTAAACAGTTTGGTTGAATTTTGTATTAGTATAGATGCTCTGTAATATTTTGATCGCCACGTCAATAACGAAAATCCGTGTTCTCTACGCCAAGCGACAAATTCTAGTATCTAATAATAGGTAAAAAACAACAAATATTTGTATAGGTATTTGTTTTGAATTAAAATAAAGTGGTATTTTTGACGTGCAATCGTTGTCGTTGGCGTCGTGAGCAAGTTTTAATTTGACGTCTATACACGTCCGTGGCGTTCAAAAGGTTAAAAAGGTCTCAACCACTGCAGGACGACTAGTTTTTATAAATATAATTATGTTGTATATCGCAGGTGATGCCGACGGAGAAGCTGGCCCGCGAACATTTTCAGAAGCAACAAGTGGAGCAGTACTGGGACCTGGCCTACAGTGGCGCCGTGCTCGCGCCCTCCGACGAGCCCTAGGCAATGCAATAAACACTTAAACAATACTCACGAGTTTCATTTATAGCACCTTTATACCCCATGTACGGCGTGAGGCAAAAAAAAACAGACCTGCTTACCGCGGCCAAATCTCGGATGGGGGACCATTCCCAACTTGAGACCGTTGAACTGTCAGTGGTGATAGTCTTACAATATCCTTCGACAGTAGTAACATGTTGGTAGCCAAGGTGTACAAATGAACACCTACAGTTTGGTTGCACATGTTTAGGTATGGGGAGACCCTATTGCCATGAAGACAGTTTATAACTTAGCATTTATTTACATAGAAAAACTCAGTAAATAACTGCTTGGCCTGGAAATTGTACCCAAGACTTCAAGGCCATCGGATATATCCAGAAATTGTGAGTGAAGATCTGATTTGTAAAATACTGATTGATTTTATGATTTATCTTAATATTTCAGCCGCATCACTTTATAGGTATGTGGTTGGTATGTTTTCGGTACCAGGGTAGCATAAACAGTAGACGATGGGTAGCAGAGAAAGAATTGTCTAAGACGGACGGACTATAATATTTTGTAAATAGTATACGTAAGTATTATTTTGATGTATACGTAAATAAATAAAAACATACCTAATGAAAGTATACTTTATAATCGGCATATAACTGGTCCTTGCCTATGTGGGAGGAGGCCTTTGTTTAAGTGGAACTCTTAGGGCTGATTAAAATGATTTAATAGATAATTATGATGTTACTCAGAGAGAGATGAAAAAATGAAATGTTAAATAGAATGGTGATAAATAATAAGGGCCATTAGTTGCAACTTCAGGACTTGTACCAGGATCACATAAGTTGGAGGGGATCAGCGGATTATACTGGTCGGTACTGAAAATTATTGTTATTTTAGCAATAAAGGTAACAATAATTTATTCAATCTCAGTCTATTGCATCGTAGTCCACTGCTGGACATAGGGCTCTCCCACGCCACAACACCCGGTTGAAATTAATTCAAATGAAAAATAATGCATTCATTTCCAATTTGACTAATTCAGCCCTCAGGTACCAGGAATGCATAAGTCGTGAGAGATTAGATCGCAGGTAATCGATTTTGTATGTAGCGACATCTATGCCCCAACGTGAGAACCATTTAGTGACTAGTAGCGACAACGACAATATAACAAACTAAAGGGATATAGGGGAACTGCCAATATATTAATATAGTGACATCTGTGTTGACACATCAGAACTACATGTTAGCGATAATGACAGCACTCCCGCGCCGTAATAGGAAATGAAAATCAATTTCAAAAAGTCAATTTATCTCTTTATTATAATAAAAATACATTTTTATTAGAGAATATATTTTTTTAAAAGAAACATTGAACATACTTTACGGGGAAAAGTCCAGTTTTTTTTTTACTTTTATTTAAAAACACTACCTAACAAAATATACCGACGAAGTGTGGGTGTACATATGAGCTGTGTAGTTAAGCCGTGCTTAACCCTCAAGGGAATACAGGCAGTATTACTAATATTATAAAGCTGAAGTTTGTTTGGTTGAACCCGCTAATCTCACGAACTACTGGTTCAAATTGAAAAAATCTCATAACATCACGCTACGCCCAAAAGGAGCCGAGCAAAATGGAAAATATTGATTTCTGACATTTACGCGAATACTATACATTGAAATAAAACTACTTATTACGGATTTTATCGCGTATATTGATATTATTAATCCCGACGTTTCGGACCCTTTACAGCGTCCATGGTCACGGGTAGACTGAGGTGGTGGGCGTCTTGATGATATAATTACTGACAGCTACCCTACATTTTTATTGTTACATGATGATAACATCCGTTTTATTTCAAAATGGAATATGTTAGGGCGAGTGAAACAGCTGAGCACAGCTAGTATTGTATGACCACTCAGCCACTCGTACTTCAGAGCGGCAGAGTTACACTGTCGGCTGTGTACCTCTTAGTTTTAATACATTTAATGGGTAGTTGTTCATTTCTTGGCACTCCGTGAGCGTTGACTAAATGCTTCTTCACTGAGGCGGGTCGTTTGTAACTGAAATACAGAAAAATATATTTAATAAATACTTGGGACAATTCACACAGCACCATCTAGTTCCAAACTAAGCAGAGCTTGTACTATGGGTACAAGACAATGGATATAATACTTTTATACTTTTTTTTTGTAAATACATTATTGTAATACATAAGAAACACCCAGACAAACACAAACACTTATGGTCATCACATAAATATTTGTATCATGTGGGAATTGAACCCACGACCTCGTGATCCAGCAGTGCGGCACTCGAAATTTATCTTTATCTATCATCTATACATATATTTCTTATAAAGACTTCACCGATTTCATTCATCTTACTTTAGTAGAAGGTTCTTACGAAAAGAAAAATTGGATTTTTGACATTTCAGAAAACTTAACGACTATAAAGATGTTTTGTATCCAGTTTAAATTCACGCAGAAGATGTCCAGAACCCAGTTATAAATAAAAATCAAAGTTGTTGAGTGTAAGTGCTGTTGAATGTTATGTATGTTGGTTATAATGTTGGTAATATTTTTTTATAACTTGTTTCTTATTTTAAGTTATCAATACTTTTGTTTTCCTAACAAAAAAATAAAATAAAAAATAAGAAACGGACTCACGTTTCAGAGCAAAGATAACACAGGTATGTATAGACAAGGAAGTGGACCCTGTTCTGGTGGCCGGTCAGCTCCGAGCGGCTGCGGAACATGGCTGGGCACAGCTCACACTGAAAAAAAAAGAGAGGTAGGACATAGAAAAGAGAGGTAGGGCATAGAAACGAGAGGAAGGGATTGAAAAGAGAGGTAGGACATAGAAACGAGAGGAAGGGACTGAAAAGAGAGGTAGGACATAGTGGGAGTAATTCCACTCAAATTGGAGCTGCCCGACTGAGAAAGTACCTCCGCCTTGCAGAAAATCGAAGTGAAATAACACTGCTTTTGAGCTGTGTTGTGAAACGTTGTGTTGCCAGTGGGGGGACTTTAACCCTTACTGCCAATCCAACTATTCCTCTTTCGTTTTATAGAGTCGGCAACGCACAAGTGATACCCCTGGTGTTACAAGCGTCTATAGGCTACGGTAACCGCTTACCATCAGGTGGGCTGTATGCTTGTTTGCCACCTTAGTGGTATAAATAAAAAAAAAAACAAATTTTAAAAATGTTTCGCATGTCTTAATGCTATATAAATAATCCCTACCAATATCATAAATGGGAAAGTAACTCTGTTTGTCCGTCTGTTTGTTTGTTACACCTGAACCGCTGAACAGATTTTGATGAAATTTGGTACAGATATAGATTAGACTTTGAAGAAGCACATAGGCTACCTTTTCTCTCAAAATCTTTTAACAACAGCTAGTAATAATATAAAACTATCTCTTGCCGATACTCACCTGTAAATTTCTGACTCCAAAGTGTTTCCGCATATGCTGCGCAATGTTCGCCCGCATGCGGAACGTGTCGCCGCATACATCGCATATGTATGGCCGCTCCCCCGTGTGCTCGGCGCGCTCATGGTTCTACAATCATTAAGACATACACCCATTCATCATCAACCCATATACTGTCCCACTGCTGGGCACGGGTCTCCTCGCATATTGAGAGGGATTAGGCTATAGTCCACCACGCTAGCCTAGTACGGGTTGGCAGACTTCACAAACCGTCGAGAAAAATCTCTAAGGTATGCAGGTTTCCTCACGATGTTTTCCTTCACCGTTTAAGCGAGTGATAATTAATTATTAATACGCACATGAATTCGAAAAGTCAGAGGTGCGTGCCTTGGGTTCTATATACATACTTAGTGATCGGCAATTCTAGGGAACATTCTCACATCGAGAACTTAACTGTTAAGTTCTTGAAAACATTGTCTGGGTCGAGAATTTATGAGCATTTAAATTTCTGATGACTGTTAGGTTAGGTTAGCTTGTGCTTACCTATGTACTCCTTATGTACTTACCTATGTACTACTTATGTACTTACCTATGTACTACTTGTGTGCTTACCTATGTACTGCTTATTTACTACCCTATGTACTCCTTATGTACTTACCTATGTACTACTTATGTACTTACCTATGTATTACTTATGTACTTACCTATGTACTACATATTTACTTACCTATGTACTGCTTATTTATTACCCTGTGTACCTCTTATGTACTTACCTATGTACTGCTTATTTACTACCCTGTGTACTCCTTATGTACTTACCTGTGTACCACTTATGTACTTACCTATGTACTACTTATGTGCTTACCTATGTACTTACCTATGTACTGCTTATTTACTACCCTGTGTACTCCTTATGTACTTACCTATGTACTACTTATGTACTTACCTATGTACAAGTTATGTACTAATCTATGTACTACTTATGTATTAACCTATGTACTTACCTACCTATCTACTCACCTATTATTATAATAAGCAGTATATGTATAGGTTGCTACATAAGTATTTACTACTTATGTACTAACCTATATACTTACCTAAGTACTGCTTATGTACTAACCTATGTACTACTTATGTATTTTCCTATGTACTGCTTAGATACTTACCTATTTACTGCTTATGTACTTACATACTTTTGTACTACTTATGTACTTACCTTTGTACTTACCTATGTAATACTTATGTACTGCTTATACAACATTATTATTAGTATATGCGAAACCTGAAACACGTGTCTAGTATTTTTATGTAAATAATCTGTGTACAAAATTTCAAAACTAGTATCATGAAAAATCACAAAGTTATAAGCTTGTTAAGTTACCTGGTTGTCCGTACAAAAACATGCTCATCGCGCGCAGGCGCCGCCCCGCGCCCGCGTTGTCGCGGCGCTCATTGATAATAATGTGGCAGTAGGTACCTAACCGTACGGCGATTTCCGATTGCATTGTATTTAACTGATGATACATCACACTTTCCACATTTTCCATCACACTTGCAGTCTTTGAACTGTCGTAATGGTCAAGTGTAGGTAGACATTAATAAGTACTTTATTTGTAAATGCAGCCGTAAGTGATTAAATGTAGTCAATGCGATATGTTGCACCTTATACCAAACACTGTAAGTTCAAAATGGATGAAAAGTGTTAAACATCGCACTACTTAACCACAACAGGCTGTAGGTACAAGTAAAAACGTGTGTTCATGTGTGTGACGATACTTTAATGTCAGATAGCTCCTCGTGCCGCACTGCCAGGAATACGTTATCACTTATCACCACAAACCGCTAGTATCCGTACCATTTCTTACACGAACACTATGCTTTTTACATACGATAGGTACACGTCAACCGAAACACAACTGCCGCGCGCTCGCGTTATCACCACAAACCGCTACTGTACGTACCATTTCTTAAACGAACACTACCTATGCTTTTTACATACGATAGGTACAGATCAACCGAAATGCTTGCGCTCGCGGTCGCGCTCTCGTTTTGTACCTACTTATCTGAACGGGAGCGACATACGTGCACACTTCCCTATAGCTGCCGGGCGACTGAAGTGGTTGCCTGGTTGGTTCACCCCCGGGCCCCGCCCGCCGCACTGCGCCCGCGCTGACCGCTCAGTGTCAGTGACCTGTGTTGCGCGCATATGATTGCGATTAGGTACTTAGTGTCGCTCGGTGTCCTACTCGTAACATTTTTTAAATGTTTTTGGGACAAAATATAACATGATGTAAAAATTATTGGAATCGATTCAGTTACTGATTCTGAACAAACTATATTCAGGTTTCGCATATACTAATAATAACGATGTATACTTACCTATGTACTGCTGGTGCTGATGTACTACTTATACACTTACATATCTTTGTACTACTTATGTACATATCTATGTACTGCTCATGCACTAACCTATGAAACTTTACACGAGATAACATTCTTCTACATCTATTTAAATAAAAGTTTCAATAAAATAATAGTATTAGACGCGACGAAATCGTGGCTGACCACGACTTCGTTGCGTCTATTATTTATGATACATAGGTAAGTACATAATAAGCTAGTATATTTATAAGTCAGTATCATGTACCTGTAGTTGTAGGGGATCCACGGCTCTATATGTACACTTGGTGCAGGCCAGCCGTTTCCTACGGCCATGTACCCTCTGCATGTGGTACCTCATATGACTAGGATTCACAAACTTCTTCCCACACACCTGAAAAGTGCAACATCAAGTGTTTTTCTTTCAAGACTAGCTGTACGTATGCTGCTTTTCGAAATCATTTGCGTATTTTTTTAATAAGTTGCCCCACTCCAGGATTTTCTCCTGTGTCGTGGGTGCGTTTACAAACACAAACTTTCACATACACAAACACCCAGACCCGGAACAACTACATGTAGATCATACAAATATTTGTTCCGAGTGGGGATCGAACCCACAACCCGTGGCGCAGAAGCCGATCGCTCAGCCGCTACGCCAAACATGTCATATTAATAGTAACAAAATATTATTACTATTACTGCATATTATAGCATATATATTGTCCCTAGCCTTAAGGACATGTTTAAGCAGAACGAAAATAAACACTTGCGTGGCCACCCTTTGAAACTTTGGGAAAAGTCATCGAAAAAGATACCAATGAAGCATTTCTTGCCTAATAGAGTGGTAACAGCATGGAACAAACTACCAGAAAACACTGTGATGGCTCCAACATTGAACTGCTTCAAGAACAGATTGGATAAGGAAAACATCTCCAAGCTATTTGATACACACGCATCAGCTAATTAGCTGCTAGTGTGTTTTACCAATAATAATAATTATTATTACTACTTAGAGATTTTCTCGACGGCGTGTGAAGTCTGCCAACCCGCACTAGGCTAGCGTGATGGACTATAGCCTAATCCCTGTCATTCTGTGAGAGCAGACCCGTGCCCAGCAGTGGGACAGTATACACACATCAAAAAAAGTTTGCGATCACTAGCTTAAGCTGATATAATTTTAATTTGATTTAATAGAACTGTTTTATTGTTTTATATTCTAAATCTATATTTTTAATATAAAGTATCCAAAAAGAAGAAGAAAGCTTGATATATAATCTACCGTAACAAAAAAGATTTCGATTTTTCAAAGTGATCACAAACTTGATGGGGGCTAGACGGAAAAAATTCTTACGAAAAGTTGTCACGACACTTTTTTCGAAATTCAAATTTTGTGAATTCAAAATTGAGTGAATGACAATATTTGAATTTCGCGCGTTGTGAATTGTTGAGTGTATACAGGTTTTTTTATTTTTAATTATTAAATTTTAATGAAAGGAACTTCGTTCCATCCGGGTGTCCCTTGACACCTCTCAAGTTTTTTTTTATGTGTGTATGGGCTGATGATGATGATGACGATTACAGCCTCATTCATATAGTGGACCATCCATCCGTCATGGCATCATTCACGGATCCCATTGATCCGTGAAATATGACTGTAAATCCTTACTATCCTTGCTATATTATAAATTCGAAAGTAACTTTGTCCGTCTGTTACGCTTTCACGCTGAACCGTTATTGATAAAATTTGGTACACAGATAAATTTTATTTTGAGACGGACATAAGCTAGGTTTTGTCTCGAGAAAGTCCTTTGTGAGTAAAAACGCGGAGAACCGCTAGTAATATGTTATATATATAGTATATGTATAGTAATCATGTTATTTTAGCGAAGGAAAAATTCGACTGATTCCAACCTGCGTCTTCTGATTCAATATACAGACGCTATAACCAACTAAGCCACCGCGAGTCCTACTCGCCATCGGGTCGGCCAATATAATATGATATAGTACTCACCTCACAAGCATTTTGTGGCTCAAAATGTGTTTTAGCATGACTTTTGAAATTTTGAACATTTCTTAACTCTTTATTACACAAAGTACATCGTATTGGACCCCCACTGTCGAATGGGGTCACCGCTAAAGACAGCAGCTTCTCATCTTGTTCCTTAAAAAGAAGTAACTAAAGTATTAAACCTTTTTTTTAATGAATAACAATGATCCACTGTTGACTTAGTGCCATAGCCTAATAGTATGACCATTGGACTGCCAAGTCGAAGGTCTCGAGTTCGAACCCAAGGCACGCACCTCTGACTTTTCGAATTCATGTGCGTATTAATAATTAATTATCACTCGCTTAAACGGTGAAGGAAAACATCGTGAGGAAACCTGCATACTTTAGAGATTTTTCTCGATGGTTTGTGAAGTCTGCCAACCCGCACTAGGCCAGTGTGGTGGACTATAGCCTAATCCCTCTCAATATGAGAGGAGATCCGTGCCCAGCAGTGGGATAGTATACGGGTTGATGATATGATATATACTGTTGACTTATGTTTGAAATAGAAGCGGTGTGACAAACTCCACAGCAACAATACTTTTTATACTACCAAGGTGGCAAACAAGCATACAGCCCACGTGATGGTAAGCATTGGCAAGAAGCAGTGTTATTTATCTGCGATTTTCTTCAGGGGATACAGTATTTTACACCAAGTGACTGCCATCAGACCTCTGTAACCAAATTTCTGCTGGACACGGCTCGTATGGTTAGGAGGTTCCTCACTCTGGAGCCCTGGCCGCCGGGAGGTTGGACTCTGTTCCCGATTTCTGGGCTATAACAATTTTCAGAGGGTAGACTGGTTGTCAGAATTTATTGGCTTTTGATTACTAGCTAACAATTATCCTAGGTGTTTGAATCCCAAAGGACCAATGGCTTTACATGCACTCCGAGGCATGACAAGGTCTCAATTTGTACAGAATGTAAAAAAAAAGTTTACCTTACACAGAAATTTCTTCCTTTCTCTCTCTAATAATTCTTTCTCTTTCAATTCCCACCTACATTTGTCAAATATCTTAGATTCTTCTTTAATGATAGTCTTAAAATCCTGATCCAAACTGTCACTGGATTCAAAATCTTCAATGCACACTTTATTTTCCTCATCACTATGAATAGATTCAATATCATTTAATAAAAAACTATTCATGAAATCTGAATCATTGCTTGATTCAAAATCTTCAATACGGACACTGTATTCATTTTTTAAATCACTTGAATGAGGTTGCATAACAAACTTTTTTTGTGAAGAAACTTTTTTGTTATTACTATTAATACTTTTTGTTGATTCTTTATTTGAATTCTTTGATTCTTTTTTATTTATTTTTCTGTTAACATTGTGGTTATAAGTATTGGTTTTTTGGGATGTTTGATTTAAATTGCATTTTTCTTCAATTTTGATAGTTGTTACTGTTTTCTTTAGTAGTTCTTCTGCTTTCGAACTTATTTCTCTTAGTTTTAAAGCTCCATTGACTAGATTGGAACATGACTGACATATTAATTGAGTTAAACCATCATTTGGTTGTATCTGAAAAAAAAAAAAACAAACAATGTATGTACTTTAACAATACACCCATATCCACATTGTTAAGGGTATAGGCAGAATCAGAGCTGCGATAAATGAGAATATTAAATTTTTGCTTGAATCTTGGGACGACTGACAAGGGTGGCTGTAATAAAAAGAGAAAACATATCAAATGGGAATCAACATTTTGCTATGAAAGTGTTCAATGTACATTCTATTTTGAATCTCTTTTTTGGATCCAATAAAGGGGTTGCCCCTAATGTTATTGACTACAGAGAAAATATTAAATAAATCATAAATAAAATAAATAGTAAAAAATATGAATCTAGAATTACACCGACGTAAGTTAACAGATAGCGTGAATTTTTTTCCTTCAAAAAAAAGATTAAAATCAGCTTATTTTTAAATCTTTCACTTTATCAATAATATAATATTGTTTACCTTGATTCCACAAACCAGGTATAACTGTTCGCTGCGTACACTAACAAGATTCTTATCAGGAAATATCGGTTTTAGATCATTTTTAGATAAGCAAGTTCTACATAACATTTTTATTTATTTTTGAGGGTACGTATAGTTTCACACCAAAAAATTACATCAACAGAACTAAAAAATTAAATTAAAAACTATAGTTTGAAGAGATCGCTATCGCTTCACTATTTGATTAAAAAGTTTTGTAGTTGATAATAGTTGGTTATCTTTCCGCATTATTTAACTTTGTATAACAAATTATGTCACTAGATTATTTACTCCTTGATAAAAACTTCCTTGCCATGCTTAAAACAGCTGTTTTGTGTAAAGGTGTTTATAAGAAAGGGGCTATAACGATATTTGTAAACAAAAATGCAGTTGTTCTGACGTTTGTGGGGTTGCTAGCAGGTAAACTAGTACTCCACTCTTTCTGATGGAGAAATATAAATCTAATTATTATTATTTCTAAAAATTATTAAAAATGGGATATTTCGTTCTTCCATCATTATACTCAAAAATTGGTGACAGATCGTGCGTGCTCCTACACGAAACTGTAAATGTAACGTTAGATTATATTTTTGCGTTTTGATATCTAATTTAAGGTTGTGGAGATACTGGATCACGTCGGGGTCACCAGTGTGGAGAGGCGAGGTGTGTTGCCCCTCCGACGAAAAGGGAGGATCCTCCAACCAGGCGGGTGTTATGCCTGGCGGGCCACGGCTGTTGGCGGTTGTTGTATATATGCAACTTTTCGTTGCGAATGTTGCTTGCGCGATTCAGGACTTCGTAATTCTATGTAGCGCGGTAGATGTCGCTACAAGGTTAGACCTACTCCCAAATTGTGTCTAGTACCCTGAGCTTAGTTTAGAAACCACCATAAATACATGTAACATTTATTTAATTAATCACAATCGTGTTTAAATAAATAAATGTTATTTAGTTGCTAGATAATAAAGGCACTTAGCTATTGCCTAATGACCCTATTGTAAAATCGTAAGATTTTTGTGCGTCGTTCTTTCGATCCGCAAACGGTTTATTTTCGTACAAAGTCCCTTTCTTTCAAAATGCTGTAAGGCTCTCTCAACTAATGAAACTACTGTAGTATGTATAATATTTCGATATCAATAAAGTGAAAACTTCATTAGCCTTGTAGTGGTAATCGCGACTGCTACGCTTGATGGCCTTGGTTCACTTCCCAGTCCAAGCAAGTGTTATTGGATTTTTCTATGAAATTCTCAGTTGCAGCACAAATTTGGAGTTGAGTTAAGTGGACTTTAGTTTGGATTTGTACCCAGATGGCAATAGGCACGTTTCCTATTACATGGCATCTAAAAGTTATAAATATACCGGAACTATGTTTTTTTTTTATGGAAGAGGGAAGCAAGCGAGCAAGCGTGTCACCTGATGGTAGGTGATCACCACCGCCGCCCATTGACACCCACAACACCAGAGGGGTTGCAAGTAGGTTGCCGGCCTTTGAGAAAAGAGTAGGCTTGTGCATTCCTTACTCTTAAAATACGTGGTTCATAAAGGCGGTTAGCCCACGAAGAGGATGGAACCTGTAGTCTTCTGGCTCCGGTATCCGTTGCCAAGAAGGCTCATCGGTTTCGTCGCAAGTGCGCCATGATCACATAAGATGTGCTGCATTGTTTCCTTGAATTCACCATAAGCTCTACAATAATTATTAATATTATTTAAAATAATCAGTCTTTTATTGCTTCGATTATTGTTTCACGGCTACTCGAGCACCATAGGCCATTTTCAGTTTTTTCTAATAATTTAAAATCTAGGTATCTAATTTAAATGGAATTATTCATATTATTCATTGAATATCCAGTTTGAACAACAAATACAAAATTGCGAACAAAATACGTTGCGCATTGCGCTCTCTGGTTGTTAGTTTATTTCGCCTTATTAAAATTCCATTATTATAGGTGAAATTAATTTATACACTTTCAACACTGAGTAATTCATTTAGTGGTGTGCTTCATAGAAATAGAAAATTTATCGACTCTATCCAACACCTAGACAAAAGGTACCTATGGAGTTTATGGTCTTAGAAAAGAAACTGCTATTGTATGGTTTGTAGCAGACTTTTCTCGTGGAGAATTGGAAATTGAGGATTAGAAATATGTTAGCCACTTAACTAACAAATTATACTTACAACGTATCCTATTATACCACGAGGACACTACTTTAAATATAATTTATTTGGGTTTTTTTTATCATTTTAATTGAGTTGACATGCGTTAGAATTATTTTTTGAAATCTTTTCATTTGGAGTCAGGCTACCCATCAATAGTTGCGGATGTCTAGATAGTTAAAGTAGTTCGGGACAAGTAAGGTGTTTCCTTCAAATAAATATTTGTCTGTGTGTACAATCCGTACCTATAATATTTTTTTATTATTATTATAATGCGGCCGCAGTCGGTCTATTATGATCGCCACTTGTTGCATTAAAGCTCATCGCTAAACCCTGCGGGTACTATAAACTGCAGGATTTCCTTAGGGGTCAGCTCTTTTATTTCATCTGGGCTTACCTATAGTAATAGGTACCTAATGAATTGAAATTTATTTATTTACAGATGATTCTGATGATTCGCTAAATTTATGGAAAGTCCAATATTGAAACTGTTATTTAAGTTTAAGAGACTCATCGATGGTGTAAATGATGTTTGCACTTAAAATCTAACTGCAACTATATCCTTAAATTGTGAAGTTATTTAAAAACCAATTATTTAAATCTTTGATATAACACATTGATGACTGATTTAAATTGCTGCAATAACACTCAAATGCAATTATATTGCTCTAATGATCGCAAACCAAATAATAAATATTTATGGCTCTTTATCTACTAAGTAATACAACCTGATTGGAATTCCATAAAAAATATTATCTTATAATTTGGAATGTCTTCCTCTCGGCTGCGTCCCCTCCCTACACGCAAATGTCATTGACACCACATCAGTCGACGGGCGACTCGATTGCACGGGTCGGGTGTTCGTACAATAAAAAGCTTGTGAGCGCCTCGCAAGCAGTAATTACGGTTCATCTTTCAAAACATTTGGTCGCCACATGTGTTAGCTGTAATATTATCACAAAAACGCGACACGAAGCACTTAAAACGGTCGCTATACGATAAAAATCGGTGATCAAATCAGCATTCACGAAACATAGTATTTTAATTAATTATATCGTGTTTAATTCCTGTGTGTAAGGTTTTAGTCACTTCCGTGATACCTAACGTGTGCATTTTTGTGTGAGTTGCGGAATCGTCGACATGGTTATTGAGAAAATTTGCTGTTTGGGGGCTGGATATGTCGGTGGCCCGACATGCAGTGTGATTGCACTGAAATGCCCTAATATTCAAGTTACTGTTTGCGACAAGAGTGTAGATAGAATAAACCAGTGGAATTCTGACAAATTGCCAATATACGAGCCTGGTTTGGATGACGTCGTCAAGCAGTGTCGAGGTAAAAATTTATTTTTTTCGACTGACATTGCTAAAGGTATTCAGGAGGCGGATTTGATATTCATATCAGTCAATACGCCCACTAAAACCTTTGGTAATGGTAAGGGGAGGGCTGCAGACTTAAAATATATAGAGAGTGCGGCCCGCATGATAGCAGATCTCGCAACAAGCAACAAAATTGTTGTTGAAAAGAGTACTGTACCTGTCAAGGCTGCAGAGATTATTATGAAGATATTGAGAGCCAACACAAAGCCTGGTGTTGAGTATCAGATCCTCTCTAACCCTGAGTTTTTGGCTGAAGGAACTGCTATTGTCGATTTAGTGGAGGCAGAAAGAGTTTTGATTGGAGGAGAAGACACTCCTGATGGTCAGAAAGCTATTCAAGAACTCTGTTGGGTCTATGAGCACTGGATTCCAGCAAAAAATATCTTGACCACCAATACTTGGAGTTCAGAGCTGTCTAAGTTAGCTGCAAATGCATTCCTCGCTCAACGTATCTCCAGTATTAACTCCTTATCAGCTGTCTGTGAGGCTACCGGTGCAGATGTGTCCGAAGTAGCGAGAGCTGTCGGCCGAGACTCTCGTATTGGCCCAAAGTTCCTTGAGGCATCTATCGGTTTCGGAGGCAGTTGCTTCCAAAAAGATATACTCAACTTGATTTACTTGTGTGAATGCTTAAACCTACCCGAAGTAGCAGCTTATTGGCAGCAAGTCTTAAATCTAAATGACTACCAGAAAGCAAGGTTTACTAGGAAAGTAATAGAATCACTTTTCAATACAGTCACAGACAAAAAAATTGCTGTGCTAGGTTTCTCATTTAAGAAAAACACTGGAGACACTCGAGAATCTCCAGCCATCCATGTTGCAAAGACATTACTAGACGAAGGAGCGAAATTACACATTTACGATCCAAAAGTGGAACCGGAACAGATTTTCTACGAACTAACAAGTCCGTGCCTCTCATCAGACCCAGAAATCTTGAAAAAGAATGTAGAAATCCATGATACAGCATACTCGGCAGTAACAGGGGCTCACGCTATAGTTTTGTGTACGGAGTGGGACGAATTTAAGATGCTAGACTATAAAAAGATCTATGAAGTGATGATGAAGCCGGCATATATATTCGATGGACGAAAGATCTTGAATCATGAGGCGCTGCAGAACATCGGCTTTCATGTGCAGACTATTGGAAAGAGGCTAAGCAGAGTCGGCAGTATACGAGCACAAGGCAGCCAGACTATGCCATAATGTAAGTATTATTTTTTTAAAATAAATTTGGACAATTTTTTACAGCAGCATAATTATAGTTCCAAACTAAACAGCCCCCTCTGCAGAGGCTGCCTGGGGGAAGATGAGACAGCGGCCCACACGCTTCTGCACTGTCCTAGGGTCGCTACATATCGAGCAAAGTACTTCGGTAACCCGAGCCCTCTCCGTTAAACTGTCAGCAATATTAAACACCTTGCGGCTTTTCTCAGAGTTAGGGTAGTTTGAATGAACATCATCTAGCCACCCCCACGCAAAATACGCACTTTGTCGTGGATTTGCGGAAACCATGCCGCTATACCATACTATAGTATGGGTACTGACAATGGATATAATACATATATACTTACTTTTTTTTGTAATTATAAACTTATAATACATAAGAAACACCCAGACAAACACAAACACTTATGTTCGTTACATAAATATTTGTGTCCTGTGGGAATCGAACCCACGACCTCGTGATCAGCAGCCCGACACGCGAACCACTAGACCACAGAAGTCGTAAAAAAATATTATTATTATTTTGTTAAATTGTTCCCAAGGGCTCCAAAAGCTTTTGCAAATTTATTTCTTCAAACTTCTGATTTCGGAGCGCACGGGAATAAGCCGTTAAAACATAGATGACGTTAGCTGCCTATATGTATACTTAATTCTTTTGTCGAGTGTAGCCAGATCAAGTTACCACAAACTGTAAAATTTTCTCATTTGATTTTCAACTTAACCGTCAATATTTTAAGGTTTAAAATCATTTGGAAATATTTGACAGTTTTGTTGACTACAGTATGAAAAAAATATTATGATAGTGAGGAAACCTGCATACATAAGAGATTATATCGACAGTGTGTGAATTCTGCCAACCCGCACCATAAGAAAGCAGTCATTAGAACTGATTATTAAAAAAATGATAAGAATTTTCATAGAACTACCTAATTTTGCTATTAATCCTATTATCAGCGACCCAATTATTATGTATTTCATGTAATTCAATTAAAACGCGGTTATCAGGAAATATTAATACCATTGAGATATTATTAATACGGAATACCGTACTAGAGCATTCACGACAAAAAAGAATGGTTTAAAAATTGATTTGGTTGGTCGCATAATATTCATATTTATTTATTGCATTCTGTACACTACAGGTGGTAAATATAATAAAAAGAAACAATTACGGACCCTGTAGGGCGCAGCAAAGAAATTTTTAAATTAATCATTTTGGAGTGAGGAAGACTTATTCTTTAATTTGATAGAATTTATTTATTCTATGGTCTAATGCTTGCCCAACTTAAATGGGACTGGGCAGGACATGTCTGTCGCATGTCCAACGAGCTGTGGGCCCGAAAAGCTCAGAATTGGTGCCCTGAAACAGCGACACGGGGTCGCGGCAGACCACGAAGGAGATGGCGGGACGAACTGGATGTCTTCCTTGAGAACTGGAGAGAAGAAGCGCACTATCGCGACCGTTGGAAGGAATGGAGGGAGGCCTTTGCCCAGCAGTGGGACAGCACGGGCTAGTAATAATAATAATAATAAATGGTCTAATGGTCAGCGATAGCCGCTGATTGAAGAATCCAGCAACAACAGTAGAATCAACAGTCAACTTGACACTTCAGTTGTTAAGTCTCATATGCCCAGAAATGTCACTGGCTACATTGCCCTTCAAACCGGAACACAATAATCATCATCAAACCTTATATTGTCCCACTGCTGGGCACTGGGTCTCCTCTCATATTGAGAGGGATTAGGCTATAGTCCACCACGCTGGCCTAGTGCGGGTTGGCAGACTTCACAAACCATCGAGAAACATCTTTAAGGTATGCAGGTTTCCTCACGATGTTTGCCTTCACCGTTTAAGCGAGTGATAATTAATTATTAATACGCACATGAATTTGATAAGTTAGAGGTGCGTGCCTTGGATTCGAACTCGAGACCTTCGACTTGGCAGTCCAATGGCCACTAGGAACACTAAGTAATAATGTTCCCACATTATTGCTTAGCGGCAGAATGGACAATGCGGTGATGTCACCCCACGAACTGACAAACTGACTGAGGCATGAGCAAGTAATTTAAATATTCGGTCCGTTTTTATCTGTATTGGCGTAAATTATTAGAGACACAATTATATTACCGATTTGTTATACCCATTGTTTTCAATCCCCTGAGAATTCCCGCACGCGCAACCCTGTCCTAACGGAAGTCTATGTTTTTTTTTATTTACGGGAGGAAACCTTCAAAAGGCTACCGGTCTACGGGGGTTACACCGGGGTGGTGGGATTCTTACTCACATTACTCGCTTAAACGGTGAAGGAAAACATCGTGAGGATACCTGCATGCATTAGAGAATTTTCTCGACGGTGTTTGAAGACTGCCATCGTCGTGTTAGTCAACTCGTGAACTCGTGATGTAATGGTGGACAATTCCGAGTCCTTTCGAGAAGTCTCGGCGAGATTTCCCGCCCTCGATCTGTAAGGACTATTAGCGTGAACTTACGTAAGTTTGCGCTAAGCCGATCGAAGCTCGATATAAGTTTAGACTATAACCTTCAAGTGCCTAACAATAGATATATATAAATATAGAGACAATAAAACAAAATATAAAATAGAGACATAGGTTTATGGTAGTATGATCCAATAATAATTACAATTGCCGCCTCTGGCAAACTGGCAGCTTTTCGGGGTGCCCAGTTAGTGAAGTGGCGAACCAGTCTGCCATCCGTAAGGATATTTATTCGAGGTTGTAAGGCAGACGCCGTTTTCTTCCGGCAAAAGAAGTTATTGGTCCACCAAACACCTACATCCATAATCCCAAAAATTTTATTTCCCATATTTTACAATAGTCCTGCACCCACTCGGGATACTCCAAGGCTGTACTTCGATAGTGCAGTTGTCCCGGGTTGGTGCCCCATCCCATATTAGATAAAAGTTCTCCAAGGGGCATCTACACATTGGACCTCTGTCCCCGCGCAAGCCTGCCAAAGGACCGGACGTCTTCTTCCCGGAAGATATGCCGTGATATCCAAAGTGGAGATACAAATAATAATAATAATGATCGATCTATCATCACTGACAGACCTGTTGTTGCCAACAAACCTGATATAGTGTTGATAGATCGAATAGAGCGCCGCACAATGATAATCGATATCACTGTCCCGCATGATGAGAATGAGGTTCTCATCATGCGGGACAGTGCAAGGCTGAAAAAGATAAAGAAATTAAATATCTTGATCTAGCCCGTGAGGTTGTTGACATGTGGGATGTGGATTCGGCAATTATTGTGCGGATAGTTGTTAAAGCCAATGGTTTAATAGCCAAGAGCCTCGTTGCGCATCTAAGGAGGCTCTCGTTAGACGGCAGGAACAAGGGCTTGATACAGAAAGCGACACGTCACGCATTGTGAGGAGGTTCCTCTCTCTGGAGCCTTAACCACCGGTAGCTTGGACCCTGTTCCCCATATCGGTAGTCTGACTATATTTTTAAATTTTTGTTTTTTTTTTTGTAAAAATATTTAAAAATATAATGTAAATAAGATAAAACCATATAACAATGTATGTATAATCCTCTACTTTGTAAAAAAACCACCTATGGGTCAGTAGGTAGGTCGAGGTGAATGCGCTTGCTCATCAATGGCGTCGAACATTACACAATCATTTGTAACGATAAGAGGCCGACAAAAAAAATGTGTAGCGGCTCTATTAAAGTGTTTATTTGATTTTAAATGGCAATAACAATTTTATGTCAACAGCTAAGCGAATTTACGACTTGCCTATTGTTGCAAAACATATGTTTGAAATTTATTGTCGTAATAATAAAATAAGATATGGCCGAATACGTCATACAAGTGAGCAGGTGGGCTAATATGGGTTAATATAATATGGGTTTAAACAACGTGTTACAAAATACCCCGTAAAAATATAATTAATTACCAAAGCCAAAATTTTTGTCAGCTGTCATGTCAGGGAACCAGATTATTTAACAGAAAAGCCTACGTACCTATTTTACCTAATATTGTCTACTTTAATAATTTTTCTATTTTTCATTCGTAAATGTTGTTGATTTCCTTTTTTTGGGGTATGTTATACAGCGTTACTACGGTTCTTAAATATTGTGAATGGACTCGTTATAAGGCCCCATTTAACCTCCTCTCGGCTTTACGGGTAGTTTTGTAACACCCTGATACAATTTAATAACTTATCGTCTAAAATAGAAATCGATTTATTCTGTAGCAGTTCGAGTTCAGTGAGAAGGCAGATGAACCAAAAGTTTTTCACTACCTTGCTCGACCAGTGATAACTCTGACCTCAAGCAAAATCTATTGTTTCACATTTATTTTGTTGGGTTTGGTTGTAATAAGATTTTTTTATTCTACTAAGGTGGCAAACAAGCATACGGCCCACCTGATGGTAAGCGGTTACCGTAGCCTATAGACGCTTGCAACACCAGGAGTATCACTTGCGCGTTGCTGACCCTGTATTGAAAGAGGAATAGTTGGGTTGGCAGTCAAAGTCCACCCATTGCCAACACGTTTCCTCGTGGAGCACTGGCAACCTTTCTCACCGTAAGAAACAAAACACAGCTCAAAGCAGTGTTATTTTACTTCGATGTTCTGCTAGGCGGAGGTACTTCCGCAGTCGGACAGCTCCAACTTGAGTGGAATTACTCCCTCCTACTTCTCTTAAAATTGTATTTTTAATCTTCATTCCTTCTATGCAGTCTAGTCTAAGTAGTTCTTATTAACTGCTGAAACATGACGTGCTTGTAACATAATTTGTGAGAACATGTTATTGGCAACATTTCTGGTTATATAGTTATTCATATGTTGTTATTAGACTGTAGGCTTTCCTATAAGTAAATAAATAAATAAAAATTATATCGTATCGGCAAGAGCACGTGCGAGTTTTAGTCGGTACAAGTCTGACATGCCTGGGGAAGTAACGCCATGCAGAAAATCGAAGTGAAATAACACTGCTTTGAGCTGTGTTGTGTTCCTTACGGTGAGCAAGGTTGCCAGTGCTCCGCGAGGAAACGTTGTGTTGGCAGTGGGGGTACTTTGACCCTTATACTGTCAACCCAACTATTCCTCTTTTGTTTTACAGGCTCGGCAACAAGTGATACTCTTGGTGTTGCCAGCGTCTATAGGCTATGGTAGCTGCTTATCATCAGGTGGGCCGTATGTTTTTTTGCCACCTTAGTGGTATTTGTAGTGTATGGTATCATTGTAGAATTAAATTAATTTCATTCTAATGTTGCTTGTTCTTATCATGTTGTGTAATAAAGATTATTCTATTTTACATTATCTAGTATCGACATACCCTTCTGTCTCGGGGCTAACATGCCGCGACATAATTTTGTAGCCACATTGTCCCATCTCCAGCCATAGTTTTGGCACAAGATGAGCGACGACAAATTATGTCGATGTATGTTTAGGCTTTATAGTCGTGGCTAAGTAATTACTACACTGTTTAACCGATCTGCAAGGTTAAGCTGCGCTAGTCGCGGTCAGTCTGTGGATGGGTGACCATTCTTAACACATCGAGAATTCGAGACCCTTCCGTGCCTCGGAGAGCACGTAAAGCCATTTTTCCCGGTACGAACATTTACTTATGAATTTTTTTTCTGGTAGTCAGAAGCCCAAAAATCCCGACAACCAGTCTATCCTCAGGATATCGGTATTACCCAGAAATTGGTGAGGTCTGATGGCAGTCGCTTCGTGTAAAATATTGATATTCAGCCGCATCTGGTTAGACTGGAAGCCGACCACAATATAGTTATGAAAGCTCGGAGGATCAAATAAAATCAAAATAGTTTTATTTTCATATAAATAAACTATATACAGGCACTTATGAAATGTCGAGTCTAGGTGCACGGCTCCAAATTAGTCGTTTCCTATGGAGAAGAACCGGCAAGAAACTCCATGGTTACTCTTTTAAATTATCGTTTTGTATTACAATGATGTTCGATACAATAATAATTATAAATTGGATACTTACATGAGAGAACAATTTAGGAATGTTGCGAAGATTACAATTATATAAAATACAGCTAGGCATAAAAGAAAGTTCTAAACAGCGGGCTTAGACAAGTTGCAATCTGACAATCGAATCGACGAACGAATAGAAACAAAAAGTATGGAAATGACATAAGCTTTCGACAAATCGGGCGACAAAACATAGATGTCATTCCCATACATTTTGTTTCTATTCGTTTGTCGATTCGATTGTCAGATTGCAACTTGTCTACAGGCGCAGTTCTCCCATTTACAATGAATGATGATGGATATACAATGATTGATGATGATGGTCGATAGATCTTCTTACCTTATCCATCCATTTTGTGACGCAGTTTCGATATTAACGTTCTCGGAAACAATGAAGAATAAAATGTTACATACCTTACTTCTGTGTAATAAAATAGTTTAAATAAACACCTGTGTAAATACTTACCTACATAAGTATTTATTAAAAAAACAGCTGTATTTAATAATACATTCATCGTCATCATCTTCAACCCATATACTGTCCCACTGCTGGGCACGGGTCTCCTCTCAGATTGAGAGGGATTAGGCTATAGTCCACCACGCTGGCATAGTGCGGGTTGGCAGACTTCACACACCGCCGAGAAAAATCTCTAAGGCATGTAGTTTTCCTCAGGATATTTTCCTTCACTGTTTAAGCGAGTGATAATTAATTATTAATACGCACATGAATTCGAAAAGTTAGGTGCGTGCCTTGGATTTGAGCTCGAGTCCTTCCTGCACTTAAAAAACAAATACATTGTACAATTAAAATATTTATGCAACGTCTGTGACGTTGCATAAATATTTTAATTGTCGGGTATAACGGGTAGACTCCCGTCTACATGTCTACCCGTGACCATGGACGCTGTAAAGGGTCCGAAACGTCGGGATTAATAATGTCAATATACGCGATAAAATCCGTAAAAAGTAGTTTTATTTCAATGTATAATATTCGCGTAAATGTCAGAAATCAATATGTAATTATGTTGTTACTTTATTTTAACTGTGTGTTGTACGGACCTTTTCCGAATAAATGTGATTTTCTTTCTTTCTTTCTTTCTAACTCAACGAGTGTCGATCACAATAAACCGGTTACGGTCACAGTGATACTATAGCCGCAAATCAACAATTAAAAAGTACGGTGAGACCGAGTCAAAGCGATCAGCTCCCGGGAAACTATAGCATGGGGTTCTTCAAGAAGGGTGTGAAAAGATTTTTACAGGGTCATCATCATCATCATCAACCCATATACTGTCCCACTGCTGGGCACGGGTCTCCTCTCATATTGAGAGGGATTAGGCTATAGTCCACCACGCTGGCCTAGTGCGGGTTGGCAGACTTCACAAACCGTCGAGAAAAATCTCTAAGGTATGCAGGTTTCCGCACGATGTTTTCCTTCACCGTTTAAGCGAGTGATAATTAATTATTAATACGCACATGAATTCGAAAAGTCAGAGATGCGTGCCTTGGGTTCGAACTCGAGACCTTCGACTTGGCAGTCCAATGGTCATACCACTAGGCTATCACTGCTCTTTTACAGGGTCGGCAACGCGCAAATGATACCTCTGGTGTTGCAAGCGTCTATAGGCTACGGTAACCGCTTACCATCAGGTGGGCCGTATGGTTATTTGCCACCTTAGTGGTATAAAAAAAAACGCGAGGCTTCCCGCGACAGTAGATTATCGGCCACGACCAAGTCGTGCATGTGATGTTCTCTAGTGCATAATAACTCAATGGCCTTTCTCAGAAGGTCGGTATCTTATATTCTCTCCGACGTTTTCATTATGTTTATAATGACGGTGGTCAATGATTAAGGTTTCCGAGAATCGTGCACTAAATATGCATATACGCACGATTTTAACATAACTTATTTTCATTGGGGCCAATGCCGGCCCCCAAGTACCTTAGGGGACTTTGTTTTTTAAAAACAACGAGATTATCACGGGTAAGAGCGGTTTTGCACTAAGTTAGTTTCAAGAATCCGTGAAAATACAGACAGAGAGAGATTCAACGGATGACGTAGAGAAATCGGATGACGGAAATCGGATCTAGTGTGTAAACTACCATACAAATAGTTGTACCACTACACCGGTCTGTATTTTCACGGATTCTGATCGGACTTAGTGAGAAACCGCTTTTTTTTATATTACTAAGGTAGCTAACAAGCGCACGGCCCCGGGCCCACCTGATGATAAGCGGTTACCGTAGCCTACAGACGCTTGTAACACCAGGGGTATCACTTGCACGTTGCCGACCCTGTAAAACGAAAGAGGAATATTTGGGTTGGCAGTATAAGGGTCAAAGTCCCCCCACTGCCACAACGTTCGCGGAGCACTGGCCGTAACTCTCCGTAAGGAACACAACACAGCTCAAAGCAGTGTTATTTCACTACGATTTTCTGCAAGGCGGAGGTAGGTACTTCCCTAGTCGGACAGCTCCAATTTGAGGTGGAATTACTCCCACTATGCCCTACCTCTCTTAATATTATGTATTACGTAATGTGTAGAGCTGCATCCGTCCCTTTCAATCACAATCACACGTAGTGTTACGACCTTAGTTGTCCGAATTAATACATGCACTTGGCTACATAGCCAAATTTATAATCTAATGACTGTTAATTTATTATTATTACATACATTATGGATATAAGGGAAGAGGGACACCAAACAAAAGATGGATGGACCGTGTGGGAGATGATATGGCTACAAAGAAAGTGATAAATGATATTTGTTTCTGTAAATAGATCTTTTAAAGACACTTTTACAAAGTCAATATTTTACATATTTTTTTAAGCTAGATGTAGTACTAGTCTGTACAGTAGAATTATATTGTATACTAGCTGACCCCGCAAACGTTGTTTTGCCATAAAAAAAATATTTAGAAAAAAAATTTATTATCTATTTTGAAAAATAGATGTTGGCCTATTCTCAGACCTCCCCGATAAGCACAAAAAAATTCATCAAAATCGGTCAAGCCGTTTCGGAGGAGTATGATGATATGATATACACTAGAATTTTATATATTAGATATATAAAATTCTCGTGTCACAGTTTCGTATTTTTTTTTTTTTTATGGCAACACAACGTTTGCGGGGTCAGCTAGTTAGATATAAAATTCTCGTGTCACAGTTTTCGTTGCCATACTCCTCCGAAACGGCTTGACCGATTTTGATGAAATTTTTTGTGCTTATCGGGGAGGTCTGAGAATAGGCCAACATCTATTTTTCATACCCCTAAATTTTTTTTTTATGGCAAAACAACGTTTGCGGGGTCAGCTAGTTGTATATAAAGATATGCACGTGTAAGCAAGAAATACATAGGTAATTTATTATTTAATGATAGGCAATGTGACTATTCCTCGTCAGCAGTGTTGGCACCGCGTGTGCGCCGAATTGTAATACAATCTATTTCTACGTTACATACGTTTATCAGCGGTACAGGATATTGCGAAATACTTATAGATAATGTTTACAGTATACAACTACAGTTAATTCGCCGTCTGATATTGAGTTTATTTAAAAAAAAAACAGCTGTTCATCCAAACCATACATTTAACGTGTTGGGTGAACATTGGCTATTTCAGGGTTGGTTGTAATGCTATACTGATATTATAAAAAGTTAAAGTTTTCGAATAAGCAGTGATAGCCTAGTGGTATGACCATTGGACTGCCAAGTCGAATGGTCGGCAGGTATCGAGTTCGAATCCAAGGCACGCACCTCTGAGTTTTCGGAAACATCGTGAGGAAACTTGCATGCCTTAGAGATTATCTCAACGGCGTGTGAAGTCTGCCAACCCGCACTAGGGAAGCGTGGTGGACTATAGCCTAATCCCTCTCATTCTGTGAGAGGAGACCCGTGCCAAGCAGTGGGACAGTATATGGGTTGATGATGATGATGATGAAAGTTTGTTAGGTTGCAGGGGGTAATCTCTGGATATACTGAACCGATTTTGAAAATTTATTTTACCAATAGAAAGCCACATTATGTGTGATTGTCATAGGCTATATTTATGTATGATATTTGGGACATTTCACACAGTCCGATATTGTCTCAAGCTAAGAGGCCAGCACAAAAAAACTGTCAAATTTCTTTGATTGATTTCCAACCTTAATCCAATACTATAAGATTCATATTCAATTGAGAAAATGTGAGAGTTTTGGATAGCTTGACCTGGTGGCGTCTGTACTGTTGGTACTAGACGACAGCTGTAATACTTAAATACTTTTATTTGTGAACACATACTTAAAATACATAAGAAAAACCCAGACAAACACAAAAACAGTAATATTAAAAGATTAGTAATAGATTGGTTGGCAGTATAAGGGTTGAGCTACACAATGACTGATGCATGCGTGCCATCGGTATGGATTGCAATGGTCTACTGAAAGCCGCTATGACTATTTCTTCAAAAGGCCATTTCAGATAATGCCCTGCATTGTGACACACATACCTATTTGATATTATTATGTCTGGACTTTTAAAATAGACCACGATTCTCTGAGTTTGCTTCGGTGTTTCTTCTCAGATGTAGTCGGTTAGGAAACGCAGGCGCCAATTCAAAAAAATGACTTGTAAAAGTGTTTTTAAAAGATCTATTTACAGAATAAAAAAAGACATTTCATTTAATTTCAAAGGGACCGAAACCGGTACGATCAATACCGATATTTTTTCCATTACAACCTATATTTTTTTTACAGGTATCCCAAATTAGAGAAAACCATTATCAATACCGGTAAACGAAATAGAAATTACCTCTATCTTACACGTGCCGTCGGCATTAGTCAAAGGGCTCGCATCGCCTGTGTGTGTCGACGAGTTGTGTTACCTACAGATTTATATTAAAATTTAAAATATTAATTTTTCAACCAAGGACATTTTTAGGTAACCGGTATTAAAAGGGTAACCTAAATAGAGGTAACATGTTTTTTCCCAGATAGCGGTTACCTTTAGGCGTTTAGGTAACCTAAATTCTTCGATGCCTGTACCGTAATTTATAAAGGTTTTCGGTCCCCGTTTCAAACATACAAGTCAACAAAAACGTGGGTGTATATTTCAGAGGCAAATACTATTAAGGTCGTCAGCGAGGTCAATTACATTATGATTGATCAAAAAGTCCTCGACAATCAATTATTTTCCTCTTCCCCAATATTTAATGCGCATATAAATATTATACTATTAGTAGTTGCAAGTGCAACTTCTACACTAGAGGTATTGGGTTCGATTGCCATGTCAAGCAGTGTAGTTGAGTTTTTTATTTTGATTTCTGACATTTACGTAGATATTATACATTGATAATACAATTACTTTTTACGGATTTTATGGCGTTATATTGATATTATTAATGCCGACGATTCGGACCCTTTCACACCCGAGAAAATGGACGCTGTAATTTATAATATCAATATAACACGATAAAATCCGTATCGTTCGTAATCCGTATAAACCAAACTAATGCATTTAAAACAATTGTATATTTATAATATGTGCATCTTTATTCGTAAAGTTCTCGACAAAAACATTCAAACCGGTTTAACATTCACAAAAATAAAACATATTACCCAACGTAGTTCCCGTCGCCCTAGTTTCTTGGTTTTACCAAAGGTTAGAACCAATTATGGTAAAAGAATGCTGACGTTTGAAGGGGCACAATATTACAATAACATACCTGAGGGTATCTTATTGTAATAAAAAATATACACTCATTTAATGTATTCAAAACTCAATTAGCTCAATTTGTAATAGTGAGCAATAAGTCTCCTAAAACATGAATACATTAGATGTGTATTAAAGAAACGACGATTTGTAATTATTGTTTAAGCTAATTTGTTGTTCTCAAGTAAGTGAATTTGTATTTTTATTGAGAATAAATTCTTTGAACCTATAGTTTTATTTCAATGTATAATATTCGCGTAAATGTCAGAAATCAATAGGATTAAAGTTAGCTAAGGAAAAATTCGACATCACCATAAAGACGTAAATTCAGAATGTGAAAGCAAAATTCGTCATGGCGGGTAGGAGTCGCGGTAGCTTAGTGGTCGTAGCGTCTGGTGTACCTAACCAGAAGACGCAGGTCCGAATCCTGCCCGCGGTCGAATTTTTCCTTTGCTGAATATCTATCAGTAGAGATGTTAAAATATAATTCGCTGTGAACGTGCGAACATAGTCGGAGGTAGCGGACGGTACGCTGTATAAATATTTATATTTTAACAACGCAAATTCTAAACACACCTCGCTTACGGTTAAGAACTGAGACCCAATTAAACCACTCAAGGTTAGCAAATTTTTATAACCGACTTCTAAAGAAAAGTATTTATTTTTTATAGCTCTAAGGTGGCAAGCATACGACCCACCTGATGGTAAGCGGTTACCATATCCTTTAGACGCTTGTAACACCAGGAGTATCACTTGTGCGTTGCCGACCTTGTACGAAAGAGGAATAGTTGGGTTGGCAGTATAAGGGTCAAAGTCCCCCTCTGCCAGCACAACTTTACATCGTAAGGAACACAACACAGCTCAAAGCAGTGTTATTTCACTTTGATTTTCTGCAAGGCCTCCGCCTTCTTTCCCAATCAGAGTAGGTTCTCAAGTGAGACGTACTTCCTTTCCTTTTTTACAAAGCAAACTATAAAAACTACTTCTTTCTTTGAAAAGAAATACATGTGGGGATACTGGGATCACGTCGGGATCTCCAGTGTGGAGAGGCGAGGTGTATTGGCTCTCCAGTTAAAGGGAAGATCCTCCAACCAGGCGGGTATTTTTCCCTGGCGGGCCACGGCCCCACGGTTGATGTCGGGCGGTTGTATATATGCAACTTGCATTGCGAATGTTGCTTGCGCGAATAAGGATTTGTTCGTAGTTCCATGTAGCGCGGAAGATGTCACACACATTACTGGGCATATATGAGACTTAACAGTTGAGGTGTCAAAATGACAACGCGAGTGATACCACTGGTGTTGTTGACGTCTATAGGCTGCGGTTGTCGCTTACCATCAGGCGGACCTATATCCATCTAACATTAAAAATTCAAAAGATTGACTTGATAAAGTATTTTTAGTCCAATACACGGGCAATATTTATATACAGGTGTACAAGTGATTGATAACCCGTCAACAACGGATGGTGTACCAAATATTAAATTATGATTTAAGCAAACTATTATCATTGTTTTCGAGTTAGGCGCTGATCAGACAAATGATAAATGATACTCATTTCTGTAAATAGATCTTTTAAAGACACTTTTACAAGTCATTATATTACATGTTTTTTTAAGCTAGATGGCTCCGGAATTTCCTAGCTGACAACTTCTGAGAAGAAACGCCGAAAAAAACTCAGAGAATCATAGTCTCTTTTAAAGTCCAGACATAGATTAGTAACAATGTAGGGCAGTCTGAAATGGCCATTTGAAGAAAGAGTAGCGGCTTTGAGTATACCAGTCCCAATCGACGGCACGCATGCATACAGTCAGACGATGGACAAATTTATCCGCGTCGATTGATAGTATGGAAATCTCAAAATGCATTTCGTCTTATGTATGCGTTATTGTAATTACGTGCTATCGTTGCGGACAATTTGTCCGTCATCTTTTCAGCGCTTGAAAAATTGAATTAAAACTACTTTTTACGGATTTTATAGTAAAACTGGGTGGCCCAACTACTGTGTAAATAGGCATAACATTGTTTTTTTTTTCTCATTTCAGGTTGCGCAATCGACTTACGAATATCGATCAAGAGGATGCGCGGAAGAGTCGAGCCAAGATCTAATGCTACGGAATTAAATAATATAAGTACCTAAAATTAATTTATTTTGTCGTGTCGAGATTTTTTTGTATTAGTTTTGACTTCAAAGTTTTTTCGATACCCATCGCTGAGTAGGGAGGGTTATATCGGACAAAAATCACACGATCCACTCATAGCAGTCGGTCAAAAAAGTGGTCTACCACGCCATAAATATTTTTTTATTTTCTCTTCCAAAAATTGTTCAACATTGACGTATACTGTCTTGACAATCTATTTTAGTGCCATCAGTTCCTAATTTAAATGATTATGGTGATGGGAACGCCTTAAGGAAGTGGTATTCCGCAGCGTGAACCGATCACAAAAGCTCGGTAAATCTATAAAATATATGACATGGGGTTGAATACAGGGCTTGTCAATTCCTACTTTAATATTATAAAAGCGATAGTATCTCTGTTTTGTTGCCTAAATCGCTGAACCGATTTTGATGAAATTTGGTAAAGAGATAGACCTTGGAAAAGGACATGAGCTCATAAGCTACCTTTTGTCTCAAAAAGTCGCTGGCAAAAGCTAGTCTCATATATTTTTAGATTGTTTAACTTTTTATTAAAGTTTTTGCTTTTGAATACTAGATGGCGCCGTCGTTACATAAGTGGAGACCTCTGAAATGTCACAAGAAATAAAATCAGTTTCAAAATTACGTGTTACAGCGTAAGAACATCATGTTAGAAATGTCCTTTTTGAGGAAAGAGTTATTGTATATAGCATAGACGAGTAGTTTTGTAACTCCAATTATAATGTTATAGGACGATACTTTGAAAGGGTAACCATGGAGTTTCTTGCCTTCTATAGGAACCGATTAATTTGGAACCGTGCACCTAGACTCGACATTTCATGAGAGCCTGTATGTTTTATATGAAAATAAAAGTATTTAAATTTGATTCTGACTCCTCACGCTGCGGAATAACACTTATTGCTAGATATTAATTAATTAATTAACAACTTTATCGTTATTTTCTTTTGATGAGACTCGTACCCAGTATTGGGACATGAGTTGAAATTATTCGACTTCTATTTTTGTTCACTGTATCTAAGGCCAACGACCTACCATAGGTTTCGCGTGGTAAGAGTATAAGTATGTGTTTACCTTGTGCTTTTCTGATTAAGGTAATAATTAAGCAAAGTACATTATCCTTACTATTGTAACGGTAGTGTGATATACACAGAATCAATTAAAATTAATTATTTTTGTCGCTAAGTATTCTCGGCATTTTGATCATTATCTGCGATACTTTAAGCCAGTTATAGGTAATAGAGTTTTGATAGGTTGTCTCTGCTATATGGAATTTTGGCTATAAATATTATCTAAATTTAGTTCCTATGAAAGTATTTTTATTAATTTTTGGTACTAAAGCATGCTAAACATTTTAAGAAGAAAGAAAAATTCGAACTAAACTACTGATACCGATGTGATGTTGAATTGTCCGTGTGTTTGAAGAACATAGTAACATATTTTCGATAGATGAAGCTGACGTAAGAATAGGAAGTGAAATTCGACAGTACAGGCTCTGTGTGAGTGAAATTCGACATCACTGGCTCTGTGTAAGTGAAATTTGACATCACAGACTCTGTGTGAGTGAAATTTGATATCACAGACTCTGTGTGAGTGAAATTTGACATCACGGACTCTGTGTGAGTGAAATTTGACATCACAGACTCTGTGTGAGTGAATTTTGAAAAAAACCCTGCCTGCGATCGAATTTTTCTTTCTCTGAAAACTATATTATATTATTAGCCTACCTACAATGTGATTTATACTAAATTCTGAAGTCCTTAATTTATATTTTTTAAATACAACATGGTTCTCCATTGTGTTATAGCATTGCTGATTTTACTAACAATCTCCTATACTTACTGTGTGACTTTGAAAATAATCGTCCTAAATATCATTGACAGCCCTAGCAGTAACACTTTAAACCTTATTACCAAGGCTTTAAAGTCTAAAATTTATTAGGTGCAGTAAAACATATCTGAATTTGTTTTTTAAACGATTTTATTAGTCGGAAGTAATCAATAATATGTTTATAGATACTCAGGCTGAAAGGATGCTATTATATTCAAGTCACGATCAGTATATATCGTATGTCTCGAAGAGCTCCGTGCTTATTTTAGGCTCGACATATTTTTAAGCTGTAATCTTTTAATCTGATGTGATAACCATCTGAATTCAGAAGAAGAATTTGCTAGCTACATGAGAATTATATTCGTTGGAATATATATGAGTAACTTTTATAATTGAAATAAAACTACTTTTTTACGGATTTTATCGCGTATATTGATATTACGGGTAGACAGTCTACCCGTGACCATGGACGCTGTAAAGGGTCCGAAACGTCGGGATTAATAATATCAATATACGCGATAAAATCCGTAAAAAAGTAGTTTTATTTCAATGTATAATATTCGCGTAAATGTCAGAAATCAATAAACTTTTATAATTATAGTTATCGCTCCAATAATGCAATTTTGATTTTATTGTTGGCTTTTTTGACTCCAACTGCTGGACAAAGACAAGGCGTAGCTTATTCAAGGATATTCTATCCTGAGCTTCTTCACATGTTTGGTTTTGAATATTATTGGAGCGAAAACTGTAATAATTATGATCATATTTTCTACAAAAAATATCTCTTAAGGCTTAATCTATACCCTTTGTATACTTGACCGGTTTTTCATAATGACTGTATATGTGTATAGATTTAATTTATTAGATTTTTGAGTTTTTGATCTGCTCGGAAAAATATCTAAAACGGTTTTAAACGTAACACCATCACCCGTGAAGTTAAAGAGATACAGTATATTGTGGTACTGGTACCCACAGTTCGCGAATATTATTTTGGGTCTCATGTAATACGTAGACCTATTGTTTTTAACGGGCACAACTTCAAACATCGAGCTACTGAGATTCTCAAAAAAAAAACAAAATGACACTGGTCGATCGTTATTTATAATGCGGAAAATCGTGTTGGGGATGGAACCCAGGAGATTGCAGTTAAATCTGACAATCAGTCTATCCTCAGAATATCGGTATTACCCAGAAATTGGGTTGCGGCGGTCTGATGGCAGTCGCTTCGTGTAAACTGATGTTCAGCCGCATCTGGTAAGACTGGAAGTCGACCGTAACATAGTTGGGAAAAGGTTCGGAGGAAGAAAGAAGTTAAAATCGAATCCTGTCGGCTTTTTTAAACACATATACCGGTCGTAAACATAACATTAATTTTAACAGCATCATAAAAGAAACACTCAATACTTTGTTTTATGACTGAATAAAATATTATGTAAACAATACAATTTTATGTGTAAAATAAAAATATTATAACTGTTTGTATGTAACTTATATCATTGTTCTAGTCTTGTAGCGCAATTGAAACGTCGGGATTCAATAATATCAAAGGCAATAAATTAGTGTCATCATCATCATATCAGCCACAGGAAGTCCACTGCTGAACAAAGGCCTCCCCCATAGACTTCCACAAGGACCGGTTACAAGCCGTCTGCATCCAACGACTTCCCGCGACCATTACCAGGTCGTCCGTCCATCTCGTTGGAGGCCGTCCCACGCTGCGCGCACCGGTGCATTTCATGTAATGAAGTTATTTTTCCATGTCTAATATTGACGTAACTCAATTCAAGTTCAAAATGTTTTATGTAGGTATTTACAAGTGTTTGCACGCGTAAAAATTTGATTGTATGGAGAAGAATGTGAAATGTACCTAAAGTGTCTTAAAAAAGTGATTTTGGTGCAAAAATATCGAAGTAAATAAGGCTACTAATCACGAATAATAAATAATACCTAAATAGCTCGATTTTATGATTTTTTAATCTTCAAACGGTGGTAGAGGGCTAAAAGATATGTCAAAAACATAAGATTAAAATCGATTAAAATGTATTTACATATAAATTAGCTAAATACAACTTTTTGCAGGTATTTAAAATCGATTTGATAACTTTTGTTGTCGCTCCACAATACTACACACCCAATTGCACACTAATGTCTGAAACTACCATCGAAAAATTCCGTCGAATAATTCGGATTCGAAAAAATCCTTTTGGATTTGATAGCCCAATTCTTAATGAAGGTTATAAAGTATTTAACATCATGTTAATACCCTTAGCAGGCGAGCACAGCTAGTATATAAATATAATTATAGTATAAATAACTACAGTTACTATCAAAAACTGGTCGACTTTTCTACCTAGCTATATTTTTATTTCTAGTAAAAGATTTAATTTGCTCTTTTATTTAAGACGCATTTATTTTTATTGTGTATTATTATATCGAATCAACGTAGTTTTTAATCGAATTCCTTTTTTATGAGTATTACAATTTTAATTTTAAATTATGTAATGTGAGGAACTTGGCGGGGTGCACTGCCGTGGAGTTGAATTATTATTTTCCTATAATGTATTATTCCCAGTTATTTTTAATAAATCAATATTTTATTTAGATTGATTTTTATTTCGACCTGATAAATTGCTGATATAAATAAAGTCACTTGCTACGATTCTTGCATACTTATTTCGCTTCGACCACATTAATACATCTTGTCATACATACACGCCGGTTGCGAGTACTTAGCACCTGACCTTTTTGAAGAACCTCACCAATAAGGTCGGTATAAGTGGCGTTCTTTAGTTTCTGCCTACCCCTATGGGAAAAAGGCGTGAGTGTATGTATGTAAATGAAGTCCTATCATGGAGAAGTAGCTGAACGGAGTCAAGAAAGCGAACGGAACATTGACGACGTCGGTTGTCTAGTAGTTGGCGGGACTTCTGATCACAAGATCGTGGGTTCGATTCGAAGAACAGGTAAAGTTGCTGTTATTGTATTCTTCTTCGTCTTGGGTTCGAACTCGAGACCTTCCACTTGGCAGTCCAATGGTCATACCACAAGGCTATCACTGCTTATTGTAAAATAATGTAGGTATATATTACATACTAATTATACGAATTATATTTGATATCAGCAGATATTACTGAAATTATTACTGTGATTATATATTTTTTTTCTTACTATTTAATAATGTTCAACTATAACTGACTAACTGTAAATGTGAATACTTTGTAGGCTAAATTTACATACTCACTTGAACAGTCTGGTGGCTTTGAGCCTTTTTTTATGTGGCCGACGCAAATGTGCCTCTGATCTGGTATCGTCGTGCGACGGGTTGTTGAGCTCCCTAAATTATGGTTGAGCTACACAATGACTGATGCATGCGTGTCGTCAGTTGGGACTGGTCTACTTAAAGCCGCTATGGCTCTTTCTTCAAAAGGCCATTTCAGACTTTGCCCTACATTGTAAGACACATATTTGTTACTGTTCTATGTCTGGACTTTAAAAGAGACTATGATTCTCTGAGTTTGTTTCGGCGTTTCTTCTCAGAGGTCGTCAGCTAGGAAATGACGGAGCCATCTAGCTTAAAAAAAAAAAAGTGTAAAATATTGACTTGTAAAAGTGTCTTTAAAAGATCTATTTACAGAAATAAATATCATTTCATTTCATTTAATTTCATTACGTTTTTTTGTTAATATATACTAAATAATAATCCTGCTAGCATATGTTTTTGGGGTCTACCAGATGCGGCTGAATATCCGTATTTTACACGAAGGTACTGTCATCAGACTTTCTCAGCCCAATATCTGGACTATAACCAAATCCTCTGACTGGTTGTCAGGCGTTTTGGGCTTCTGACCACCGTAAAGATTGTCATAGACCTGTTCGTATAAAAGTCGGGACCAACTAGGTACCTTACGTGCTCTCTGAGGGGTTTCAGAGTGTAGAATGGTGACCCTTTCAGATAATTATCAGCGTCGTTACTACATAGGTAATGGATACCTACTTAGTAATCTTTTAACCAAGTATCTGGCAACGAAAAAAACACCTACGCGTCACCATGACAACGCGACAAAACAACAAAAGACTGTTTATAAACACGATTGACGTTTGAAACAACAGCTTAGCTGATTGTTTTTAGAAATAATAGAAAGTAACATGTCTGGTTTAAGTGGTTACGATGGCGAAGCGGTCGGTTTTGACTCCGTTACATTGAATAAGAGGGAGGAGACCGACTCGTCGACACAGACGACGGAATTTCTTGAGTCCGGTGTCTCCTCGCAAACGAATGTTAGCAAAGAAACTGGATCCCTCGCCACGCCAGAAGAATTGAACGCTCAAGACGACATTCTAAGGGAGTATCCTCCGCCAGGGCTAAATGAATTCCTGAGAAAAGTTGTGCCAACCATGTTGGAACAGCTAGATCAAACTGACCGAGAATTGTTGTACAATTCTTCGGATTCTGATGAAGAAGAGGTCTTAACTGCTAAGCTCTTCCAGGAGATTAAGTTAACGGACTTGCCCGGGATAGGGGGAGGCGATGAGTCACGCTGCGTCCTCGATATTTGCTGGAGTAACGCCGGCAACTCCTTCGCAGTCTCCATCGGCAAAAATCAGCACGAAAAATGGTGTGTCGATGACGGTTTGATCAGAATTTTCACAATCAAACGCACGGCTGGCGATACTTTTGTTAGAAGCTTGGACGTGACCGAGAAGAGCTGTATATCAAAGGTCAAATACCATCCAAACGTTGCCGCATTGCTGGCGTACGGGACGACTTCAGGCGAAGTGGTTTTATGCAATCTGCGGAATTTGGACGCCATTTTGCTGACGTCCCCTGCCGGTTCACATGGCTCTAAACGCGTCACGGGCTTACAATGGGCCGACGCGTCTTTAGCCAACAGTTTTCTCACAATGCAAATCGTGAATACGGGCAAAAGACGCGGAGCCTCAGACCAAATTTTAATTTCTGCGGGTTGCGACGGTAGCATCAACATTTGGCAAGTAAATGCCAACCTAAAAATCTTCCAAAACGTAATATCTTATTGTATAAACGGCTCGCGGAACCTATCTTCGGTCAACGTAACGTGTTTCGACTTTATAAAAACGTATCCTCTACGTCCGAGCGACCAGAAAGTACCGGAAGATGTGTTTGTGGTTGGCGCGAGCTCTGGAACCTTGTATTTGTGTAAGGCGAAGACTTATCAAGCTGTAGCGAATAGTAAGATGGTGGATCCTGTCTATGAGGTCTTTCAAGGTCACACTGCTTACGTGTTGGATATCGCTTTTACTTCTCAGAAGCCTGGAGTTTTTGTGTCGTCGTCTATCGATTCGGAAGTGAGAGTTTATGATATAAATCAACCGAGTCCTTTGAAGGTAAGTGTTTTATATTTTGAAAAGGACTTCGCACGGGCGTCTGTCCTGTGTAGGAGTATGTAGACGCCGCTGACGCTACGTATACGCAACCATGACGCCACGAAAATAGATCAAATCAAATCAAAATCAAATTATATTTATTTGCTGAACATAGGTATACAGTCAGCAACGAAAGTCGCTGAACATGTTGCAATCTTCAATATGATTTTTAACAAGTATGAAGTTACTGACCTACGAAGGTTATGCGAAATAATTGCATAGATGACCATTAAATATTTAGGTTACCTTAGTAGAAAAGACCTGTTGCCAAGTTCTGGAGCTGTGACAATAAAAAAATTTAGCTGTGTTCAGCGACTTTCGTTGCTGGCTGTACATAAGATGTTAAATTAATTATAGTATAATAATCCTCTACGCTCTACCTGTGATGTTAGGCATTCAAATCTTATATGTTTTAAACGATATGATAGATACGCCTATTTACGCAAGTCTACACTGGATTAATGCCCATGCAAAGACACTATACCTCAATATAGCATAGGTATCGGTGATACTTCCATACCACGTCACACATTTTCGGTAAGGCCTAATTTTCCATATTATCTAATACAATTGGATTATTGGAGCACCAGCGACGATATTATTATAAATTTTTGTTGCCCGTACTAATAATTTCTCTTGAATCGTAGGTGCTTTTACATACACAAACACCCAGATCCGTAACAACTACCTAGGGGAGGGGTTTCGGGGTTTCGGGGAGGCAGCGAGCAAGTCATGCAAATATTTCAAACGGAGATCGAATCCGTGACCACTGGCACCACAACAGTCGATTGCTGCACCGTCAATGGAGTATTGAAATGAAACTAAAAATACATTTTACACAACACCATCTAGTTCCAAGCTAAGCAGAGCTTGTACTATGGGTACTAGACAATGGATAAAATACTTATATACTGTTTTTGTATATACATACAATCATCATCATATCAGTCTATTACCGTCCACTGCTGAACGTAGGCCTCCCTCAAAGAGCGCCAACCATCCCGGTCTTTGGCAGCCCGCATCCAGCCAACCTTCTTCAAATCGTCTGTCCGTCGTGTCGCAGGGCGTCCCACACTACGCTAGCCTTACAATACTTAGGAAAATTATTTTTGGGCTATCAGACAAACACAAACACTTAGACCGTCATCACATAAGCTCTTTTGTCCTGTGGGAATCAAATCCACATCCTCGTGAGTTCTTCCAACTATTAAGCCACAGCCGTCATCGAATTTAATAATTTAAATAATTCCTTAACACCCTCCAATTCTTTTAAAAAAGGTGATATGCCTGGACTTCCCGATATCGTGTACGGCGTGGTTGCCCAACAACCCGTGCGTGGTGGTGGTGGGGCTGGCGCGGCCGGAGGGTCAGCTGCTGCGATTGTACAACGTGTGTAGCGGCCGCCCCCTACCCGTGGAGGGGCTGACAGGGGTGGGTGGTTGTGTTACTGCGATCACCGTCAACCAGAGCGGGTGAGTACTTATTTAACTTCAATTTTATAAATACTGTAACGATGATATCCCAACGTCAGCTGCTCCCTGAACGTAAGGGTCGTGGTAACGCGCCAAGGCGATATTCACCTTCGCGCTAGCCGCGCTGTGTATCCGAACGTTTTGTCGCGCATGCGCTCTGCGCCACCAATCAGACGGCCGCCCGGCCGGTGCCGACCGCATTAGAAAGATTGTGATTGGTTCTAGGAGAGTTTATAAAATATGGCGGAATGGTGATGTAGTGCAATGTGTCCTGTGTACTCTTAGTATTATGACTAATGAACAAGACTCTGTATTTAAAACGACCCACCCTGACTATAATACCAGTTATCGCAGTGATAGCCTAGTGGTATGACCATTGGACTGCCAAGTCGAAGGTCTCGAGTTCGAATCCAGGGCACGCACCTCTAACTTTTCGAAATCATGTGTGTATTAATAATGTGTTATCACTCGCTTGAACGGCGAAGGAAAACATCGTGAGGAAACTTTCATGCCTTAGAGATTTTCTCGACAGCGTGTGAAGTCTGCCAACCCGCACTAGGGCAGCGTGGTGCACTATAGCCTAAACCCTCTCATTCTGTGAGTCGTCCCGTGCCCAGTAGTAAGACAGTATATGGGTTGATGATGATAAATACCAGTATATGGTCAGTACAGTGGTGGGTTCAGGACAACAGTTTGGTAGGGGTTGGCAAAAGATTCCGCCACCGACCAGATAATGGTCCCAATAGGCAGCACGCGGGCCTTCGGGGTGCGAGGCAGGACTTCGCCGATTGAAGAGATTAAGCGACGGCTGAAGGCCTGTTATGGTCATGGAGAATTTCACGGATCTTAAAGCCATGACTCTCAAGGCAAGTGCGGTTTCCAGTCGGTAGGAGTCCGACATGCCACCTCCCCGGATGGCAGATAATCCATGAGGACTTAGCATCAACCTCTAGTTTACGAATAACTACTTAAAAAGAATAGGGGCTGATACTAAGAAAGTAGGATTATATTATGTTCAACTTGAGATTTTTTAGAGTGGACGCAGATGCTTTTGAGCGGTGTTTGAGCCCCTTAGCCCCTCTACATCTGCTACTGAGTCGTTATAACTTTGCCTTTCATAATTTATACGCAATTGGTTGCGCAGTGGTCAATTTTACGAAAATACAGAGCACCGCATACGTGGTCAGGGGAGCAAGATCGCCGCGTGCTATCTCACTTACTTTCTTACGTTCGGTCAGTACATATGTATCGCTCACTCAGTGCAGAAAACAGTCGGGGTAGTAAATGGTCGTGTTCTGATTATTTTCTTAATAATTTCGATATTTTTATGGTGCGACAAAAACTTTAAGAGAGGTAGGGCATAGTGGGAGCAATTCCACTCACATTGGAGTTGCCCGACTGGGGAAGTACCTCCGCCTTGCAGAAAACCGAAGTGAAATAACACTGCTTTGAGCTGTGTTGTGTTCAGGTGAGCAAGGTTGTCAGTGCCCCGCAAGGAAACTTTGTGTTGGCAGTCTTTGTCCTTATACTGCCAACCCAGTTATTCCTCTTTCGTTTTACAGGGTCGGCAACGCGCAAGTGTTACAAGCGTCTATAGGCTACGGTAACCGCTTACCATCAGGTGGGCCGTATGCTTGTTTGCCACCTTAGTGGTTTAAAAAAAAACTTAGGTATCATCTGCCACCGAGAAGCCGGCAGGTGTATGTCGGACTGTTACCTTCCTACTAGCCATAGCAGTATCTGCTGCCTGCAGGCCGCAGCTCAAGGAGCCCGGCGTAAGTTTTGATTGAAAAAATATTTTGGAATGCCAGTGAAACAACTTATAATGGCATTGACTAGTGGTGTGCACCGGTTGTCAAAAAACCGGATAATCACCGGTTAGGGTGAGTACCGGAGCCTAATCGGTGATTTTTTTTTAACTACCGGTTATTGGATTGGTAAACATTTCTGAATGAATTTTCGATCGATACCAAGTAGGTAGGTAATTTCTTTGCAAATTTTGCAATTTTGGTAAATTTAAATTTTATTATTTGTTTGTTTATTTAATAGGACACTAAAAAATTACTTTTTTAATTAAGGCAATTTATAATTCATATAGTATTGTTTATTTTTCTCTTAAACTATACTGATATAACCTATTTTGACTTACCGGAGAATCTCCGGTTATTCAATGAAATCTCCGCATTATCTCCGGAGGCTTAAAATTGCCTCCGGTACACACCTCTAGCATTGACATTTTGACCAAAAGGTAACTTAATTATTTTGTTATTTCCAGTGTCTGTCGTATAGCGGCTGGTGACTCAGACAGCAACGTCCACGTCTGGGAGCTACCGTCACGACGCATCAGGCTGTCTCCTGAAGATCTAGACTTCTAAGTACTTCGACGGTAGCGGCATGATCTATACAAAAACGGTGGTTGCCGTGGTACAGATGAGCGAGTTAGCAGGTTGAAAACGAGGCTGACTGCCCAAGGTGTAGGCCGATCATTTATATGTCAGGACTAACTTCTGCCCGCGTGGAAAAGTTACGTTTAGTTATTTTTGTAATTTGGCTAGTCAACTCGAAATCGTTATAAATTATAGCCTGTATGTTTAATTATTAAAAGGGCTCGCCACTCGTCGAGTTAGATCTCACCGCTAAACCCTGCGGCTATTATAAAGTGCAGGATTTACAGGCTGTAGTATTTTTTCAGGAAAATACTACAGCCGCAAATTACTAATAATAATAACAAAATTATAAATAGATTACATACATTTGTATTTCTCTTGAAATATCGGGGAAATTGTGTTTTTGACGCTTTCATCGAAATAATTATGATGCTTTCATCGAAATAATTATGACGCTTATAAGACGACGAAATTATTTATGACGCTATGTGTTAATTATCGAACGTTGATAAGAAAGAGTATTATAGGTACAGACGCCAGCACATCAAGTTACCCAAATCTGTCAAATTTCTTTGATAGATTTTCAACTTATATACAAATTGATGGTTCATGTTCAATTGGGAAAATTTGACAGTTTTGGATAGCTTGACCTGCTGGCGTCTGTACAAACATAAACGATTAATTTTATTACGTACCTGCGTACCGACTGTTCAGTCAGTTTAGTTCCACCACTCACGGATCTAGCAATTTTTCACCCTTTTCTTTTACAGTTTGAAAAGCTACAACATTTGTTTCATTGCTTCACTTAACAGTACAAAACTCATGTTTAAAACTATTGCTTCATGTAATTTAGACCAGTTAGCAGTAACACTTCTGAATTCGTTGTGTAGGTAGGCGCTGACACATGTTTTTGAACACAATAGTTTAATAATTCTAAATTAGATTAATTCTAACATAATTTTTGTTTGTACTTTGATAAATTCGAAACAAACAAGTTACTTATTTACGAATGCCTTGCGATTTTGTAGCAACAGAAATTCGAAATTCGAAAGACGCCGCCGCGCCGGCTGGCGGCCGCAGCGTCGCTGTCAAAGTACAGTGCGCCAATCTTTATCAGCGTGTGATCCGACCCGCGACTAAGAAGATTTTACTATCCTCCAATCGCGACAAATTCTGCCAGTTTTTTTGTACAGTTCAAAGAGTACAGACGCCAGCGGATCAAGCTATCCAAAACTCGTCTTTTCCCAACTGAATTGACCTTATTGTCTTGTAATAAAGTTGAAAATCAATTAAAGAAATTTGACAGATTGTGGTAGCTTGATGTGCTGGCCTCTGTACATTAATATAGGGCTGGATCTACGATCTATCATGGATTTCGGTCGAATGATCCGATCAGTTTCGGTTCGTTAGGTGTCGCGTGGCACGGCGGGAAATTCATTGCGTTTGTTACAAAAATTGAAAGGGAAAATGCTTTCTTATTCCTTTTCAAGATCACGATCAATACGACCTAGTCACTTATTTAAGTATTTAAACTCAGGCAGGTATTAAGTTCAGGCACGCCATTAGGTATATGGCGGTTAGTTCCGTCCTGAAGGAGTTGTAACGGAGAAGCGCCATGGTGCTCTCGGGACTTGACTGTTTCGGGAAGTACACGTGTACATACATACGCCGGGAACCAACTACTAGTTGTTACCATTTCAACGATTGAAATAAATACTTACTTCGGAATTTTAGACTAGAGTACCAGTTTGAGTTGGGTCTACGAAATTTGTCATTCTGTAAGTTATTTTCGTGTTATTGGACTACCATTCTGATACAATTGAAATAATTCACTAGACCCCTGATCAACAACTTTTCTGCAGTATGAATGTATAAATCGTTGACTAAATTCAATAGTCAAAATATCTATTGACATTAGTGATGCCTTCTCCTTCTAAATTACATACCTACTTAATTATATGCAATAAATAATCAAATTGCTAGTTTTTAACTTATGCCACTACGCGATACAGTCAACGATTTGTTTATTGATAAAGTGTCGGTATACGTCATCTCGCTGTTTTACCTGTTGGCTCGACAGAAAGATTTATATTTCTTTATATGTATTAGTATTAATTATTTCCTATCATGTAATAGAAGATTGGACAAAGTACCTATTTTAGTTATTATAATTTACATTTAGTTGTGATTTTTATATAATAAATTAATTACTTAAATAAATTAAACTTTTAAGTTTACAGTTGTGTATTATTGGAAAACATTGTATAGGTAGGTACTACCGAAAAAAATGAATTTTATTAAAAATAAATTGAAAGAATTGATTTGAATTGGACAATAACCTAATCCATCTCATTCTGTGAGGGAAGTGTCATATTGATATAATTATGTCATAAGATGTAATATATAATGGGCTTATTACTCTCATAAGTTAAAGTTAAATTCTCCGAATTCCGAATCATCTATGAGTAATGTTAAAATCTACCGACCCGACTGATCATTGAAGAATCATTGTGAAACTAATTCCACTGTACCCTACCTCTCAAACAATTGGAATTGCCTTGCAGAAAGTCGAAGTGAAATAACACTGGTTTGAGTTGTGTTGTGTTCTTTATGGTGAGCAAGGTTGCCAGTGCTTCGCGAGGAAACGTTGTGTTGGCAGTGGGGGGATTTTGAACCTTATACTGCCAACCCAACTAAGTATTCCCCTCTCGTTTTACAGGGTCTGCAACGCGTATGCTTGTTTGCCACCTTAGAGGTATAAAAAAATATATTCTGACGGTCAAAACAAGACAAATTACCATAAACTAAGTATGTTACCTTGTGCGATGTCAGAATAGGCAAGTATAATATCAGTGGGACCGATCGTTAGTAGTATAAATATTGATACAGTACAAGTAGATCAAGCTATCCAAAACTGTCAAATTTTCCCAATTTAAAATAAACCTTATCACTTTGTATTAAAGTTAAAAATCTATCAAAGAAATTTGACAGATTGGGGTAGCTTGATACTGGCCTGTGTAGGTACATTAAATAAAGGACATTGGCGTCAACTTCATATTTTATTTCATTTAAAAATTACAATATCTAGGAAAACATTTTGACTAACTCAAAATATACATTTTTTGGACTTCTGTTATTGCTGAATGCTTGGAGTGTTTTGTAGTTTGGTCGACATTTACTGGAACATACAAAAAATAATAATTAAACACCATTACGCGTTCATTCTTCGAAGGGTAGGCAGTGTACTCGTGAGAATCCCACCCTCAAGCTCAGGACATACATACATACACTCACGCCTTTTTCCCATGGGGGTAGGCACTAGACAAAAACTAAAGAACGCCACTGGCTACTTTTCTTGCATACTTCTTTCGCTTCGACCACATTCATAGATCTTGTCATATACACACGGCGGTTGCGAGTACTACGCACCTGACCTTTTTGAAGAACCTCAAACATCAACCTCAGGTCGGCGTGAGTTAATCCTAGGGCGTCCCCCTCGGCGATTTCACTAAGCGTAAGTTTCTTAATTAAATCCCCATCCCTTTTGTTAGTCACCTTTCAACCATTCTTATCCTATGTAATTTTAAGTTAAATGTTTTATAAAGACGCAATAGGTCTGTCACAAACATAATAATATGTTTTTATTATAAAATGTTTCAAAGAGAAATGTAACTATATTTTATTATTAATAAAGAGATTTCAAAATTAACCTAATCCCCGGATGCTGGTGGTCTTTTGAAGGTATCCCATGAAAACTAGGTCACCCTGTCATTGTCTGCCTGGTCTTGTTCTGCCGTGTACAGGGACAAATTCAGGGGAGACCCGTTTACAGCCTCCTCAGGGATGTGCCTTAATAGGCATAGCACAGGGGGGTTCTGGTCAATTAAGAGTACACAGTGTACTCCATCTGGTGATGGTGGGGTGAGTTTAGTGGGTAAGAATCCCACACTCCCCGCTCTAACCCCCCGTAGACCGGAAGCCTTTTAAAGATTTCCCACCGTAATGAAATGATATTGAAATAATATTTATTTTCTGTAAATATAGATCTTTTAAAGACACTTTTACAAGTCAATGTTTTGATTTTGTATGCTAGAAGGCGCCGACATTTCCTAACTGACGACCTCTGAGAAGAAACACCGAAACAAACTCAGAGAATCATGGTCTCTTTTAAAGTCCAGACATAATAATATCAATTATGTGAGTTTCACAATGTAGGGTAATGTCTGAAATGGCCTTTTGAAGAAAGAGCCACAGCGGCTTTGAATAGGCGTAAACAAAACTATGTACCTGTCATTGCTTGGTTCTGCGCGAGGGCTCGGTGGCCGTGGGCGGCGGCGGAGGGCCTTTCTTCTCTAGCTCCTCGAGGTAGCTCGTTAGTATCTGTTGCCGCTCCTCCGCGATGTGGTCCAATGCCGTATATCTAGTCATCAACGCATACATTTTAAAATGGTAAAGACGCAAGCAAAGCTGTAAAATTTACCCAATTGAATATGAACCTTATGATTTTGTTTTAAAGTTGAAAATCAATTAAATAAAATTTGACAGAATGAGGTAACTTAAAATTTTGAAGACATACCATCACGCCTGTATTCCCCGAAGTTTTAAGCAGAGGTGTAATAATGTGAGAAGCAGTGATAGCCTAGTGGTATGACCATTGGACGGCCAAGTCGAAGGTCTCGAGTTCGAATCCAAGGCACGCACTTCTGACTTTTCGAAATCATGTGCGCATTAATAATTAATTATCACTCGCTTAAACGGTGAAGGAAGACATCGTGACGAAACGTGCATGCCTTAGAGGTTTTCTCGACGGCGTGTGAAGTCTGTCAACCCGCACTAGGCCAGCGTGGTGGACTATAGCCTAATCCCTCTCATTCTGAGAAGACCCGTGCCCAGCAGCAGGAGAGTATATAAATATTCATAAATAAAAATATTCTTGGACAAATATTTCACAGCACCATTTACTCCCAAACTAAGCAGAGCTTGTACTATCTGGGTTTTGTTAAAAATTGTATATTAATGTATCACGCAATATGTGTCAAAACGTAGGTATTGTAAGCTGCTACACATCAAACCGTTTGAAGGGTAATTATTTAAAACACAATCTGTGTTAAGATGCAGATTTCGTTCGCTACCTGTATACCAAACTCTTTTCTTTTCAATACATAGTATAAAACAAAGTCGCTTTATCTGTCCAGTATGAAGAACATTTCGAGAAAAGGACCATATGAGAAGGGACATTTGGAGAAAAGGACATTAAATGCGCTGAGACGGCTGAAATCTTTAAAACTACGCAACGGATTTTGATGTGGTTTTTTTTTAACAGATAGAGTGATTGAAGAGGAAGGTTTATATGTATAATACATGTATTTTATTAGTACATTGCTAGTAGACTAAATAATTTAGTAATTATTATTTGGTGACATTGTCACCCAATCAGCACAACTCACTCACTTGTATTCAATAATTAGTAATTTGTATAATGTGGCATACATGGCTGAACACTGCCTCTTAAAATACAGGCCTTGCCTAGTTTAAGAGATGGGGCACTACTTCTCTTTGTACTAAATGTATAAAACAAAGTGTAATAATGTATATAGTGCAATTTTGTGTCCTTGATTGTGGTAATAAATTTTATTATTATGTTTTTTATTATTTATTAAAACAAAAACATTTAAAAATATAAATATAGAGGCCCACCGGTACCGGGAGCAGGGTCCAAGCTACCGGTGGTCAGGGCTCCAGAGAGAGGAACCTCCTAACGATACGGGCCGTGTCCAAGAGTACTGCTTTCTGTATCAAGCCTTTGATCCAGCCATCCAACGAGAGCCTCCTCAGATGTTGGTCGAGGCTCTTGGCTATTAGGCCATTGGCTGACACAACGATTGGTATGTGTATTGTATTGTAGTGATGTTTTTTATTATTTATTAAAACAAAAAAAAATATAAATATAAAAATAGAGGCCCACCGGTATCGGGAACAGGGTTCAAGCTACCGGCGGTCAGGGCTCCAGAGAGAGGAACCTCCTAACAATACGAGCCGTTTCCAGCAGTACTGCTAGCTAATTATTATTATTTTGTTGACTGTACCACCAGATGAACTGTACAGCATTACCTACTAACTAAACGGAATTAATATTATTTACTTTATTACCTAACGTTTTTTCCTTGACCTACCGTGATCCTATATTCTATTTCAATCCCTAAATTCCGTTTCCATAATCTATTTATCCCAAAATAATGGTTTCCCTACCTTTTACACTTTAAATGGCAAATGCACGAACCGTGCGAGCCCAAACAAATTAAAAAAAAAAACTTGAGAGGTGTCAAGGGACACCCGGCTGGAACGAAGTTCCTTTCATTAAAATTTAATAATTAAAAATAAAAAAACCTGTATACACTCAACAATTCACAACGCGCGAAATTCAAATATTGTCATTCACTCAATAATTCGAAATTCAAATATTGTCATTCACTCAATAATTCGAAATTCAAATATTGTCATTCACTCAATAATTCGAAATTCAAATATTGTTGACAAGCAAAAAGTGTCGTGACAACTTTTCGTAAGAATTTTTTCCGTCTAGCCCCCTTTCACAACGCGCGATAAGGAACTTAGCAGTGAAGAAGAAGCAGTGATAGCCTAGTGGTATGACCATTGGACTGCCAAGTCGAAGGTCTCGAGTTCGAACCCAAGGCGCACACCTCTGACTTTTCGAATTCATGTGCGTCTTAATAATTAATTATCACTCGCTTAAACGGTGAAGGCAAACATCGTGAGGAAACCTGCATACCTTAAAGATTTTTCTCGACGGTTTGTGAAGTCTGCCAACACGCAGTAGGCTAGCGTGGTGGACTATAGCCTAATCCCTCTCAATATGAGAGGAGACCCGTGCCCAGCAGTGGGACAGTATATGGGTTGATGATGATGGATAAGGAACTTCGTTCCAAAAAGAAAAAAACTAAACGGAATACACATTCTGACCTTGCGTCGTGTTTGAGTGCGTCTAGTACGTGCTGCAGTGCGTTGGGGTTGTCGTTGACGGCTGCGAGGCTCTTGTGTGTGATGGAGCGCGTCTCCAGCAGCAGTTGTCGCATGGCTGTCTTGGCCGCAGACTGCTTGTCGCGCTGATAATCACGGAATTCCCGCTCCATCTGTAATAGAGAATATGCATTAAGCTTAAAGTCTGGAATATTTTTCTCCCGGATCTTTAATCTTTAAAAAGAGATACACAATAAGTACAATATTGTAGCCCACAACGCTGTTCACAGATAAAGCTGTGGAATATGGTATTTAATTAGTGAAACGCTAGGATAATAGTTGAAGAATGATAACAATAAAAACTAGACTAACTTGACTATCGCGTCCATCTATCTACACTTGTACACAATAGAATAAAGTAATCAAGAGAGCTCCTTTAATATAAGACCCTTGAACCTACTGGGAGAACATGCAAAAATATCAATGTGTTCAAAAGTCTTATTATAGTTATCTAAGATTCTGCGTCACATTATACTTTTTTTTTTTTTTAATTATTTTATCCATCTGCAATCAGCCCCTTGGCTTTAATCAGATTTGATTTTAATCTCAATTATACTAAAAACTAATGAACTAACTGTAAAGTAAGTTGTGTCGGTTGAAAAGCAAAAACTTGCATTTCAATAGGTGTTACTGACGTCACCATAAAGACGTAAATTCAATATGTGAAGGAAAAATTCGACATGACGGGTAGGTATCGCGGTGGCTTAGTGGTCATAGCGTCTGGTGTACCGAACCAGAAGACGCAGGTTCGAATCCTGCCCGCGGTCGTATTTTTCTTTTTCTTAGCATGAAAAATGCCAAAAATATACAAAAAGATACTTGAAAACTATTTTTATTTATTTCCTATTTTAACCCAGAAAATCACTACATAAAACAAAGTCGCTTCCCGTTCCTATGTATGCTTAGATCTTTGAAACTACATAACGGATTTTGATGCGGTTTTTTTTAATAGATAGAGTGATTCAAGAGGAAGGTTTATACATGTATGTTATTAGTACATTGCTCCCGTGCGAGGCGGGGGCGGGTCGCTAGTACCGATTTTATATTTTTTTTTCTTACTATTTAATAATTTTCAACTATAACTGACTAACTGTAAATGTGAGTACTTTGTAGGCTAAATTTACATACTCAGCTTTGAACAGTCTGGTGGCTTTGAGCCTTTTTTTATGTGGCCTACGCAAATGTGCCTCTGATCTGGTATCGTCGTGCGACGGGTTGTTGAGCTCCCTAAATTATGGTTGAGCTACACAATGACTGATGCATGCGTGCCGTCAGTTGGGACTGGTCTACTCAAAGCCGCTATGGCTCTTTCTTCAAAAGGCCATTTCAGACTTTGCCCTACATTGTAAGACACATATTTGTTACTATTCTATGTCTGGACTTTAAAAGAGACTATGATTCTCTGAGTTTGTTTCGGCGTTTCTTCTCAGAGGTCGTCAGCTAGGAAATGCCGGAGCCATCTAGCTTAAAAAAAAAAGTGTAAAATATTGACTTGTAAAAGTGTCTTTAAAAGATCTATTTACAGAAATAAATATCATTTCATTTCATTTCATCATCATTTCATTTCATTTCATTTCATATTATACTGAAATCGTTACTGTGATTATATATATATTTTTTCTTATTATTTAATACTTTAACTCAATAAAATGTAAATGTGAGTACTTTGTAGGCTAAATATACATACTTAACTTTGAACAGTCTGGTGGCTTTGAGCTTATTTTTATGTGACCTACGCAAATGTTCTTCTGAGTATCGTTGTGCGACGGGTTGTTGAGCTCCCTAAATTATGGTTGAGATGATGCATGCGTGCCGTCGGTTGGGACTGGTCTACTCAAAGCCGCTATGACTCTTTCTTCAAAAGGCCATTTCAGACTTTGCCCTACATTGTAACACACATATTTTGTTACTATGCATTGTCTGGACTTTAAAAGAGACTATGATTCTCTGAGTTTGTTTCGGCGTTTCTTCTCAGAGGTCGTCAGCTAGGAAATGCCGGAGCCATCTAGCTTAAAAAAAATATGTAAAATATTGACTTGCAAAAGTGTCTTTAAAAGATCTATTTACAGAAATAAATATCATTTATCATATTATATAAAAAATTAGGCGAGGGAAATTGAAACTTAACGTCACACGACACAACATTGGATTTACCGGTGTCGGTATTCATAGAGTAAACAACGGTAAACAAATACGGGGCGTGTCATCTGACGTCATCCAAAGCCCGCAAAAAATGGCGGCGTTTTAACAGTACAAATTTATTCAGTGTTTTAAGACTAAATTAAATCGAGTGATATTAATAATGGTAATATGTTTAAAATAAAATGTTCTTGATGATGACGATGATAAAAAGTCGTTGCGGCTAATCGCAGCGACTAATCGCAACGACAAATCTTACCTGCGACGCGCTGTTGTAGACGGGCGCGGTGGGCTCTTCGCTGAGCATGGTGCGCACTTCCCGCCAGTGCGCCGTACACGACACTCCTCGCTCGTTCAGTAGACTCCGTAGTTTGTCGCGGCGTTTTGTCGCCAATGCGCTTGTGTGTTGCATGAATAACCGTTCCTGAGGAACAATCACGAATTGAAACTGCCATAATATACTTCCTTTCATCATATCGACGACGTCTATGGGCTAGTGGTTCGCGAGTCGGACTGCTCGAGGTCGTGGGTTCGATTCCCACAGGGCAAGTCAGGAAATCCTTAATAAATAAATAATTATGCTAAAATTGACCCTATACATACATACATAAATACACTCACGCCTTTGTCCCATGGGGGGAGGGAGAAACAGAAACTAAAGAACGCCACTTGCTACGATTCTTGCAACCTTCTTTCGCTTCGACCACATTCATACATCTTGTCACACACGCCGGTTGCGAGTACTACGCACCTGACCTTTTTGAAGAACCTCACCAATAAGGTCGGTATAAGTTTTTCTAGGGCGTCCCGTCTCGGCGGTTCCACTGACATTCGCTATATAAATCCCTTTTGTTAGTCGCCTTTCATCCATTCTCTCATGGACCTAATCTTTAAGAAAATAAAATATACTTATCTCACCTTATCGTCTTTGGTGAGAAGTTCAGCGAGGCTGTACCTGTGGTCCTTCTTCAGTTGCTTCTTGGCGTCTCTCCACGATAGGTCTGGGTTTCGAACTAAATCCGCTAGTAACGCGTTGAAATGCTGGAAAACAATTTTTTACTTGTTTTAATATAATCATATACACATCGAGACCTGCGTGCCTTGGAGAGTACGTAAAGCCGTTGGTCCCGATTGTCATACGAACACCTATGACAGTCGTTAGTGGTAATAAAAAAAAATAGTGATGTTGATAATCAAAATAAATTATCAACATTACTATCAGAGCATTGAGATGACAGGAAGCAAAGGTAAATATCACTTGCGGTTGGGTTGGCAGTATAAGGGTCAAAGTCCCCCCACTGCCAACACAACGTTTCCTCGTGGAGCACTGGCAACCTTGCTCACCGTAAGAAACACAACACAGCTCAAAGCAGTGTTATTTTACTTCGATTTTCTGCAAGGCGGAGGTACTTCGCCAGTCGGGCAGCTCCAATTTGAGTGGATTTACTCCCACTATGCCCTACCTCTCTTTTCTATGCCCTATCTCTTTTTTCTATACCCTACCTCTCTCTTCTATGCCCTATATCTCTTTTCTACGCCCTATCTCTCTTTTCTAGGCCCTATCTCTCTTTTCTAGGCTCTATCTCTCTTTTCTAGGCCCTATCTCTCTTTTCTAGGCCCTATCTCTCTTTTCTATGCCCTATCTCTCTTTTCTATGCCCTATATCTCTTTTCTACGCCCTATCTCTCTTTTCTATGCCCTATATCTCTTTTCTACGCCCTATCTCTCTTTTCTATGCCCTATCTCTCTTTTCTATGCCCTATCTCTCTTTACACGCCCTACCTCTCTTCTCTACGCCCTATCTCTCTTTTCTATGCCCTATCTCTTTTTTCTATGCCCTCCACCTCTCTTTTCTATGCCCTACATCTCTTTTCTATGCCCTACATCTCTTTTCTATGCCCTACCTCGTTTTTTTCAGTGTGAGCTGTGCCCAGCCATGTCCCGCAACCGCTCGGAGCTTGTTTGTATCTCAATTGTATCCTCAGAATATCGGTATCGCCCAGATAAATGTCAGATGGCAATCGCTTCATGTGAAATACTGATATTCAGCCGCATTTGATTAGACTGGAAGCCTACACCTGTATAGTTGGGGAAACACTCCGTCAATGATGTGGGAATGAAAGAGATGGACGGTCACCTGGAGTCATGTGTGGAAACCTAAGCCTAAGTATTGTGTTCCTTTATTTATGGTATGAGTATGAACGGGACAGAGTGTGAGTAAGAGAGCGTGTGTGCGAGCGAGAGGGAGGACGGAGAAGGAATATGGCGGGGTCTGAGCTAAGACGTTAACTGTAAAGACGTACGAGTAAGATTTTTTTTTTAGAAATAAATAAGTTTTGTGCACGACGGCGTTTAATTTCTCACAATGATGATGATAGAGAGAAACCACAGGGATGTCAGTAAAAACCATTTTTTTTCCTTTTCAGTGAACCTACTCCATATCCCTCATTTCTGGTGCCACTAAAGCCCACTATGCCCTACCTCTCTTAAAATGAAGTGGAATCAAGTGTGATAGCCTAGTGGTATGACCATTGGACTGCCAATTCTCGAGTTCGAACCCAAGGCACGCACCTCTGACGTTTCGAATTCATGTGCGTATTATTAATTAATGATCACTCGCTTAAACGGTGAAGTAAGACATCGTGAGGAAACTTGCATACCTTAGAGATTTTTCTCGACGATTTGTGAAGTCTGCCAACCCGCACTAGGCCAGCGTGGTGGACTATAGCCTAATCCCTCTCGTTCTGAGAGGAGACCCGTGCTCAGCAGTGGGACAGTATATGGGTTGATAATGATGATGGAATCAAGCTCCTTACCTGAACAGCCTCATCTCTCTTATGGTACTCTCTCTCCTTGTCCCGGTCCCTCAGACTCGTCGCTAGCGCCCTCTGCACCTCACGCTCCCGCTCCTTGATGGAGGCCTGCGCACGCGCCTCCTTTTCGCGCGCCGCCGACTCCCCGTCGCTGGTGGTCTCCGGTTCCTCCGCATCTGCTTCCGGCTCTTCCGGAACTGGCTCCTGGGTCGGTAGAACCGTCGTTTGATTTTTTTATGCAGGACAGGTACACATCTACCTTAGTTTTATTGCGAATCGATATTGGTAATGTACAGACGCCAGCACATCAAGCTACCACAATCTGTCAAATTTCTTTGATTGATTTTCAACAAAAATAATAAGATTTATATTCAACTAGCTGACCCCGCAAACGTTGTTTTGCCATAAAAAAAAAATTTAGGGGTATGAAAAATAGATGTTGGCCTATTCTCAGACCTCCCCTTAAGCACAAAAAATTTCATCAAAATCGGTCAAGCCGTTTCGGAGGAGTATGGCAACGAAAACTGTGACACGAGAATTTTATATATTAGATTAGGGAAATTTGACAGTTTTGGATAGCTTGATCTGCCGGCTGTCTGTACTTAAATTCCTTTTTATTTATTATGTTTTTTTTGCAATAAGATGACAAACAAAATCTGAAGCGCGCCTGGCGTGGTCAAAGTCAAATATTTAATTTCAATTATAACAAATAGAACTTTTTAAAAGTCAACTAGTTGCTCGGTTCCAAAAAGTGGATCTTATGGAGAAGAACCGACAAGAAACTCCATAGACACTCTTTTTGAAAAACATGATTACAATATTGTTCTTGGTTTACAATTTATATGAACAGTTCATGAAAACAATGCTGTTTGATCCAATACAATAATTAAACAGAAAAAGATTGCCATTGACAGTAACAGTTGACCAGCCCCGACAGACGGCACCCGTTCACGAGTATGACGTGTGTATCGGCGTCGTTCGACTCAACCATGTTGTAGGGAATAAAAGGACCCGACAACGCGACCATCAGCAGGACATTTAATGAGGTTGGTTGAATTGTTATGGTCAAGTAATGAGAAATCCCGAACTAAGAAGAAAGAAAATACTTTTATTCGCGTCGACGTGACGCATGGAGCAAGCAAGCAAGTACTCCATATGAATTCGGGTCCAAAGAATCGACGCAGAACCCTTTTCACTTGTATGTCTGTAGTCAACGACCTGACAATTTATGATATTATTTGTTCGTCTGTGTCCTCTACCCATACATACGGCCCAGTATCTAACAAAGCGGACAGGAGACGAGACGAGAGGAGATGTCTTTTAAATAACCAACCAGATTTCATTATTTCCACGTGTCCTCTCTGCTTAGTTTCGGTGGAAATGTATTAAGCAGAGAGGAGAGGAGATTTCCATTCTCAATTTCTATAGAACTTTGTGCCGCGAACGAGCATGCTGCGCGACAGAGCGGGGATACACATAACGGAGCACATCTCCTCTCGTCTGCTCTCCTCTCCTCTTTGGTGGATACCGGGCATACCACAATCAACGTGCGCCGCGATTTAAAAAAAAATGGCGGCTAGTCGATATGCCAGATCGGTTCGGCAGCGCTTATGTCATAATGAAAAAGGTCTGCGGGTTTTTTTGTTGGATACTTGGGGCACACCCGTACACTCCATAGGTATAACCTTTATTACCTTACCTTTTATTTATTTAAAAAGAATAGATATGAAGATATGTAGACCATAGCGGGAGTAATTTCACTCAAATATTGGAGCTACCCAACTGGGGAAGTATCTCCGCCTTGCAGAACATCGAAGTTGAATAGCACTGCTTTGAGCTGTGTTACGGTGAGCAAGATTGCCAGTGCTCCAAGAGGAGAAGTGGGAGGAAGAAGGCAGTGGGAGGACTTTCACCCTTATACTGCCAACCCAACTATTCCTCTTTCTTTTTACAGGGTCGGCAACGCGCAAGTGATACCCCTGGTGTTACAAGCGAGCAAGTGAAACTATACATTTTGCTCAGGTAATTTATTTACATAGTGACAATATCAAACGGCGACTGTTAATGACGTCCTTGCGAACCCACATGACCAAGTATGGAAATTCCTCGTGGATTATCCACCACTAAGTGGCAGTGGGCGGGGCACATAGCAAGTAGAACTGATAGCCGCTGGGGCAAAAAGGTTCTCGAGTGGAGACCACGCACCGGAAAGCGCAACGTGGGACGGCCTCCAACGAGATGGACGACCTGGTAAAGGTAGCAGGAAGTCGTTGGATGCAGACGGCTTATAACCGGTCCTTGTGGAAGTCTATGGGGGATGCCTTTGTTCAACAGTAGACTGTCTGCTGCTGATATGATGATGATTTATCCACCACTTGGAGAGGCAGCAGAGCTTGTCGGACTCGACCGACTAAAAACCACACCTTCCTTCATTTGCCCTATAGTCCTGGCCATGGGATCCGTGAAATACACCACGACTATAGCAAGCTATGGACCTCTTCAATCAAGGCCTCACTCCAAACACTTGACCGTCACGGGAAGAAAATACCTGTTATTATACCATGGACTTGTGTAGAAAGAAGGAGAAAAAAGAAAGGAAATCACATTTATTCGGACAAGGTCCGTACAACACAGTTACAATATTGAAAGAACATAATTATAGAAAAGACCACAAGGATCACTGTATTATGTGCTGTCGGCATACTTGTCCCGAATGGGTTAACCAGCGCTGGTTTTCAGTTGGCACCCGAGCAGGTAGGTATCTGTCACTAAAATAACTTGGACTGTGGACCTTGGACAAGTTAGACATAGTCGTCTAAAGTTGAATAATAATATACATAACAGCTCAAGCTAGTGGGAACATAAAAAAAATCGACAATAATCATCAATTTATTCACATTTATTATTTCTAATTTTCAATCATAATTAGGTATATAAAATGTATGTACAGGTTACAAAAAAAAATTATAATGATACTAATGTACTTATAATTATAAAAAAATGCTATCTGATGCGAAAAGTCGGAATAGTCGAAGTCGTAACTGAGACAGTCGAGTCGAAGTCGTGCATTATTACGTAATGCGTGCGGCAAAATTAGCAACATTATTGAGATTAGCATTTTAGACCAATGAAACCGATGCGGGTGAATAGTATTTCAAAACGTTTCTGTTATATGTATAAAATATAGAAAATAGTATGTTCTCATTCTTTAAATATAACTAGCTACCTGTCCTGGCTTCGCACGGGTACAGTCTATTACAACGCGCATGTATTTTACCTATAAACTTTCCGGAAATAAATATCTTTAGTGAAAACCGTGTCAAATTCAGTTGCGTAGTTTAAAAGATCTAGCGTACAGCGGGAACTGAATTCGTTTTATACTATGCATAGATAGATGAGAGCTAATGGTCTCTCCACACGTTTTCGCCATCGCGATCAAACAAAATGAGTTGAGGCCAACGCTCGTGGAGTTAGCTATTAATATAATAATATTGAAGTCGGTTTTTTACTTCTAAGTTACGTACAACACAGATTTGCGGAGTTTTTTTTTAACTGGGGTGCAGCTATTGATTTAACTATATACATATATTTGCAGCAAAATCGTATCACGCGGAGCTCTGTAGTTTCTGCCTAACCCTATGGGAAAAACGAGTGTGTGGTTCACGAACGACATGCAATTCAAACCATAATGGAGAACGCAAAGCTAAAAACAGATGGCAGCACCTCCGACTTTTCCTACGACAACCAATCAAATATATTGTTATTAAAAATGTGTTATATATACAACATGTTACAAAATACCCGTAAAAATATAAATAATTATCAAAGCCAAAAACGTTGTCAGCTGTTAAGTCGGGGAACCAGATTATTTAACAGAAAGGCCTACGTACCTATTTTACCTAACAATTGTCTACTTTAATAGTTTTTCTATTTTTAATTCATAAAATGTTGCTGTTTTCCTTTTTTTTGGGGTATGGTAAACAGCGTTACTACGGTTCTCAAATATTGTGAATGGACTCGTTATAAAGCCCTATTTAATCTCCTCTCGGCTTTACGGGTAGTTTTGTAACACTCTGTATATTAGCAGTTATGTCAAAGAGCGTTCAGCCAATAGGATTGTAGTGGATGGTGGCGCCAACCTTTCCCTATTCTTAAATTTCCTACCTCATTGGAGGTTAGTAGACACTATATTAACAACAAATTTAACATATATAGGATCAACAGCTATTGAATTATAGGCGGACGCGAGATTGTATTCAGTTTAAGTTGTTATTTAAATCCTCAGAAATAACAGAAAGCGCAACAATTTATGCATCGATCGCAGACTTGATAACTGTATACTTGCCGTTGGAAAATAATAATGATTTTACAATTATCGCAGTTTTCAGTTAAAAGTCGAAGTCAAAGTAGCTAAAATTATTACGGTCACGAGTCGAAGTCAAAATAGCATTTAAATTGGTACAAGGGGTGATTTATTGGATACTTATTACTATTAAATATTTCATGGTTTCTACACACACATGTGACGCTTAAATGTATACATACATCTGTTTTTTTAATTACCAGAAAATAATTAAGGGCTGATTAATTTGATATTTTTCTAAGTAATACGGTTTCAAGATTCATTGGAAGGAATAACTGAAATCCCCATTAAATGGAAATTGATATTAAATTTAATTTCTTTCTTTGTGGAGGTTATATTGAAACATTTTACATTAAACAAGCTAACAGTCTACATCGCTTTCGCTGCTGTGTAATGTAAATAGAAACACGTCCGTGTAAATGTAAAAATGACATTCTAAAAACTACCTAGCAGTATATTTATATACTTATACAAAAATCAATTGCTGTTGGATAGCAATTAAAAAACAAAACACTCCATCTCTTAATCTCGCTAAAATTCTAAAACGGCTGGACCGATGGTTTAGATTCAAAATTGGACCCGCTAGGTGGCATTGCAATCGGGTTGCATGACGTTTGCCGGGTTAACAAGTCTTGAATAAATAATTTTGATTTTGACTACAAAGAAAGTGCCCTTAATTTTATTCTGATAATAAATTAATATTCGTAGTAAGTGGCTTCAGGGGTACACACTGAATGTTTCACAATAATATGTATTAGACAACTATATTTAAATATAATAACGAGATATATTATGTCGTAAAAATAAAAACACACACACAACACTCACACAGTCGTGAATGCCATGTCATATACAAGAAACACACAAATACAAATATTCGAAGCCCGTTCACGAGCCCATACAACTATACTACAAAATTGTGTATAACAACGTATGTATTGAATAATACAAATATTGTTTTAAGTTTCTGTATGTATAACACTTAATACATTGAAATAGGTACAGTCGGCATCAAAAATATGTATACAGTCACAATTTTAAATGTCCGAAATAAATATTTACATAAATATCATGATAACGTTCACATTTTACACATTTTGTGTACAACCATACTTCTTGGTTTTAACCTCGCACAATTAATATACACTACAACAACACTGACCGACATTGTCATCGAACTTAGAATTCCACGCTCATTAAGAGCTTGCAATTACTAAACAAACGAGTCCCGATTGTTTTGTAACTGTCAATTTATCTCTATATACTGTACACATATAATTGACGCCTGTACAGAGGCCAGAACATCAAGCTACTACAATCTGTCAAATTTCTTTGATAGATTTTCAACTTTAATACAACGTTATAAGGTTCATTTTCAATTAGGAAAATTCCTGGCGATAAAACTTGCTGGCATCTGTACTTAAAATGAATTTCACACTTAGTGGCATTTCACCATTACAAAACATTACAAAATAACTTATAAGATTAAAATTATGTACAATATGCATTAGTGATACAATACAATATTTGTATCTGTACAAATGCTGTCGCACCGATACAAGTTCGCGACGCTGTTTGTATTTTAATACGTACAATACAAATAATATACTATTGTGTTTTGCGTCGATACAAAAATTGTATCGGATACAGACAGCGGAAACTGAAATTCATCCTGTTGCTATATTAGCTTAATAAAATTATCAATACAAGTGAGTGAGTTGATTCTGGTATACTCACCATCTCTTTCTAACAAAAAACACGAGAAAAGGATAGAAAATATATAAGTATAGTATAAGTATTTGGGCCTCTATTAGTGATGCCATAGGTCACTGTCAATATACTGATCGACATCATAAAATCAACGCTATATATTGAATTCCCAACCGCGCTATTTGTTTGTTCGACCTAATCTCAGAAACTACTGAACAGAATTTCATACGATTTTCACCAATAGAAAGAAGGATTATCCAGAAATGTTATATGCCATGAATATAGCCGCTATATTAGCTATCCGCGTTCGTTTTTGAGTTCAGTTTTATTTACACAACGGATTTTTATACGGATTTCACTATAATTTAGAGAATTGTAATTATTACGCACATGACTTCGAAAAGTCAGAGGTGCATGATTTGAAGTCAAAATACGAAATCTATTGGCAGTTCAATGGTCATACCACTAGGCCAGGGGTCGCAAACAGCGGCTTTCGTTGTAAATTTCCGGCTCTCAACTGCCACACGCAACAATTTTAGTGTCTTTTCATTAAATCTAATAATCATAATATCATACTAAGTCTAAGAATTCTATGTACACAATAAAATACTACTGATAATATGACAACGAACATTTCAAGTGGCTCTATAAAAACTGGGATATCTTGTAAATTATACACTTTTGGCTAATCCGTCTCAAAAGGTTGCCGACCCCGGAACTAGGCTGTCATTACTTGAAATAATTATAATCTACAATAGCAGGCCTAGCTTACAATATTTTTTGTCCTTAACCCGTGATGTTTGTAAGAGATAGGTAAAGGAACGATTATTATATCAACAGAATCAGTAGCTACTTGTACGACAACAATTTATATCACTTTTATGTAACCAGGGTTTAAAGTTTATTACTCTAGGTTACAATAAGATCATCTAAGCCCCGCCCATATCGCAAGAATCGATCGCGGCGCCCTCTGTGCATTAAAAATGCTAACAGAAATCATTAAGTCACATAAAGACCGTTTTAATGGACATTGGTGCGTTCTGATGCTTATACTAATCAAATCTCTCTCTTGTAATGTTCACAACTCCTCTGTGGAGCTCAAACTATTCATTTTGAACCTTATCGACATTATAATATCATAGTTTGAACTGTACAGATAATTAAGTTGTAACTCTACACAAAATTGGTCAAACTATATTTACATCATTGAAAAGGGATTGGAAATATTAATACAAGGCAATTGGACCAGCTAATTCTCTTCATTTTCACATATTGTAAGAAAGAGACGTTGAGAGATAAACAACAGAATCAGGGAGCCTACCCTATATCAAACGTCAAAGATGATAACTATACATTACCAGTATAAGCTGAACTCTCATAGTTCTGAGACGCTAGACGATGCGAGGTCAGCTTTGACTGGATATTTATTGCTAACAATAATCTTACAATAAAATTTAAATATTGTCCAACAACGTCAAATAATCGAATCGATCCGAGACATCGTTGTGTGAAAACGAGAGCCACGAGGCGAGACGTTCGGAGTAGACCCCCGGCACCATTTTGTCACCGTTTAAGACTATATTGGGCATACAACATTACTAAAATGCAACAACTTATCAAAAGCTCGCAGTTTTAGTGTCATTTTCATTGACACGTAGCATACTCACATGTCATTTTTGACAATCCGTGGGAAAAGTCAGGTTATTTTTTTTTTTGTTATCAATGCAAAAGTTTTATATCAAAACCCACGTCCCTATTCCACGAAGGGATAAGCAGAGTTTTGCTGGTGTAACAGTTCGCCCCATGTAATTAGGGGTGAACCTGTTGCCATCAACTGAGCGCAAACTGAAAATTGCAAAGAAAAACTGACACTGCTCGACTTAGGAATCGACCCAGGACTAACGAGTGACGTTTTTTTATTTCTGCTTTCCCCCATGAGAAAAAGGCGTGAATGCCTGAATATTGATACAAAACTTTTGTATTAATACAAAAATAATAATTATATCGCTACAAATTAGCCAAAATCTCGTTACTTACTATTGTACTGTATACAGGTCGATTTAAATGGCATGTATGCTTTCTGCCATTTGAATCACCTTACTATAATACATTAAAAACTATTCTTACTATATAAACTTATGACAACGGGTATTAACTTTAATTTTTTCCATATTTACAATATCCAGATTACAGTTAAAATAATATAATGGATAGGTGGACTGCCTGACTAGTTCTCCAAGGCTCATTGTCGTCTGTATCATCAATATGTATGGGATTAGTTAAGGGGTTCTCAAAATGCGTGGTGTAAGCCTGGAATCCTATCATGTTTTATTTTAATTAGACCATTATTACAGGAACTTTTGCTTCTAGCTGCCAATGGACTGAACGGGAAAGTGGAGTTGGACATGACTATTGTTGCATCCACACCGCAGTTACTTTTTTTTTATGGAAGAGGGAGGAAAACGAGCAAGCGGGTCACCTGATGGTAAGTGATCACCGCCGCCCATTGACACCCACAACAACAGAGGGGTAGCAAGTGCGTTGCCGGCCTTTGAGATAAGAATAGGCTCGCTTCTTGAAGGTTGCCATGTCGTACCGGATCGGAAATACCTCCGCTGGTAATTGATTCCACGGAGCATTAGTTCGCGGTAAAAAGTTTCTTGAGAAACGAACTTTTTGTGGAGTAACGCTTTCAAGTGTTAGTGGGCAACATCCGATAGCAAAAATTTATTTGTTGTTATTATATGTTCCTGTGAAAGTTGAAGAATATTACCTAATGTTATCGTGTTGCATTCTGTTGCTCCACAAAAAGTAACTGCAGTGTCGATGCACCATATGGGGAAAGTGGAGGCAAGTTTGGTTTTAAATGGAGTCCGAGATACTGGTCCACACCTTCTCAAACATGTCTCAACACTATAAACGTCTGCACTTAAAAAAGAGGGTCCCAAATACGCCTGATATTCTTAGAGGGTAGGGGCGGAAATTCCTATAGGTCGAGTAGGCTCGCTCCTACGTCGGCAAATCTCGTTTTATTAGCAGTCCCGGCCTTTGTAAACCCATGCACCCACGTTTAAAATCTCAAAATTTCATCGCAATTTAAAAAAAAATACTTAAAGTTATTTTTATTAATTTTATCATTTACAGACTTGCTTACTGTTGCTGTCTTTATATTTTAATTTAGAACTTAAAGGAGATTCAATTTTCCGTGCTTTACAAATTACTTTTAGATAGAGAACAGTGGCGATTGCTCCACCGCCAAGAGCTGAGCTCTTTTAATAAGAAAAGCTGACTTTCGGGAGCGACAATCTTTTATGGCAACATTTTACGGCTCTAGAATTTTATGAAGCTTAAATATCTAATCATAAATTTATGATAATGTTTCTACTTTTATTAATACGTCCTACCTTTGCAGTACGAGTCCCAGACTCATGGACGTATAAATTTGGAACCAACGTGACTACTTTGGAGTCAATAACCATAATAATAGTTTTTTATTCACGTAAAACAGTTTATCTCCTGTTTAGTAGAGTTTTTGGAAATTGAGCAGTGAATGTCTTAATTTGCGACAAGAAACAAGCCCACCCATTTATGACTGTATTTCTTTAATACCTATTTTACACCTAACCAGAAGACACAGGTTCGAATCCTTCCCGCGAAAGAATTTTTCCTTCGCTAAATTAACTTCTAATAATCTTAGCATGGAAAATGCCATAAAATACAAAAATATACCTATATTACTTTATATCTATATACCTATACTTTATATCTATATACCTATATTACAGCTTTAGTCAGTATTTTGACGTTGCCAGTGCTCCGCGTGGAAATGTTGTGTTGGCAGTGGGGGCTTTGACCCTTATACTGACCCTTAGACTAGACCTATTTGACGCAGCCGCGAGGCACACACCATTATGTTTTAAATAGGATTAAGTATATTTTTATTACAGATTTTTTTCTTATATATTTTGTTTGTTGTCTGTTCTGTAAAATTGTGTGTACGCGAACTGTAGCGAAATTAAATTTCTTTCTTCTTTCTTATTCTTACTGCCAACCCAACTATTCCTCTTTCGTTTTACAGGGTCGGTAACGCGCAAGTGATACTCCTGGTGTTGCAAGCGTCTATAGGCTACGGTAACCGCTTATTACCATCAGGTGGGCCGTATGCTTGTTTGCGACCTTAGATGTATAAAAAATAAATTCGCCGTTATATTCAAAATCTACTAGAGGTGCAAGCGGAGCTATGTATAATGTCAATCCCATACATTTTCATCATACCACAACGTGTAACAATATCTCATGTTTTGAGCCAAGATAATAAAAATAAATACATAATTATATTTTGTTTTTCAAATACAATTACTTCATTTGACTACACGTTTGGCGTAGCGGTTAAGGTTGCGCCGAATTGTGGGTTCGATTCCCACCTGAGATAAATCTTTGTGTGATATTTGTTTCGAATCTTGGTGCACTTAGTGTTCGTAAGTAAAAAAATAACTAAGAACAAAATCCTCTTTTTATGTAGCCTCTTTTGTCCCACTGCTGGGCAAAGGCTTCAAAGGGGCCGTCTCCATCGCAGCGAGAGTATCGGTGTGCTACGTATTTCTATACACTCTTAGAACGTGTCTACACACGGCGATTTTATCGCGACGATGCGACAATTATATTAATTAATAATATAATAATATATATAATAGATAATTATATTTATTTTTGTAAATAAATATTTTAAAGACACTTTTACAAGTCAATATTTAATTCATAATACTAGATAGCGCCGGCATTTCCTAGCTGAGAAGAAACGCCGAAACAAACACAGAATCACGGTATCTTTTTAAAGTCCAGAGAGTATTAGTATTCAGTGATTATCATATGTGTTTTACAATGTAGGCAAATCTGAACTGGTCTTTTGAAGAAAGAGCCATAGCAGCTTTGAGTTGACCAGTCCATACTGACGGCACATCGTGTAGCTCAACCATTATTCAGGGAGCTCAACGACCCGTCGCACGATAATATCACTGGCATTCTCTCGCTTGTGGAGACGGCCCCTAACTCTTACCAATCGGAGAGCTAGGCGATCCTAACTAACGAGAGGATACTACACAACGGTTGTGAACTAGTTCGGCCAAGGAGGCGTTGCAGAGATGATTTTGTAGTCCAGTATTAAAATACTTACATTAAATAACTAATCAATATTTGAGACAATTTTACACAGCACCATCTAGTCCCAAACTAAGCTGAGCTTGTACAAGCCAGCAGGTCAAGCTATCTAAAACTGTCAAATTATCCCAATTGAATATAAACCTTACCTTATCGAGTTAAAGTTGAAAATCAATCAAAGAAATTTGACAGATTGGAGTAGCATGTGCTGGCCTTTGTACTATGGGTGTCTTTGTATGTGGATATAATACTTACTTTTTTTGTATATACACTTATAATACATAAGAAACACCCAGATAAACAAACACTTAAGTTCATCACATAAATATTTGTGTCCTGTGGGAAACGAATCATCGTGGTCAGACCGCCTTCACTCGAACCACAAGACGTCGTTAAGAAAAAATGAACTAAACATAATTTATATTTAGTTCGTTGAACTAAAGATCATTTATATTTAGTTCGTTGAACTAAAGATCATTTATATTTAGTTCGTTGAACTAAAGATCATTTATATTTAGTTCGTTGAACTAAAGATCATTTATATTTAGTTCATTGAACTAAAGATTAATTTAAAATTCAGTCAGCCCACTATCCTTACACAAACACTTAAATTATAACTTCTTATTGTGATCACACTGAAAGAGTCTATTGTATGGTATGTGGGTAGTTCATTTAAAATCATAAGGTACGTCTGTCTGGTGCTGTTCTTATGATTAAACTATACAAATTTATTCTGAATCGGTACAGCAATCAGAAGGAGATCGGAATAGCTATACTCCAATCAATTTAATGTCAAGATAAATAAAAAAAATTAAGGGGTTATAAGGAGCAATTGTCCTATTATTTCATTACTTAAAAAATACAAGTAAATTGAACACAGCTTTAGAAAACGGTGTCCATTTTACAAGATCAACGTTTCTCAACCTTTTTAGTGTCGCGTCCCACTTAATATACTAACAGTTAAATAAGTGTCGACCCCCTCATAATGTAATTTGACCTTTAAAAAGTTCTGCATCTACATCGGTTGATGAAGACGGGGAACGGTTCATCCTTGAATTATTTTTTGGTTTTCACTCAAAAATAATTAAATAAAAGGTTATTTGGTGCACAGGTTTTATTTATTGATCACATTGTGACCCCACGCTACCAATAGGTTGAGAAACGACAACAATTCTAAATACTTCGATTGATTTACCCGTGATTGATAATAAACTTTAATTTTGGAACAACATAATTGTCCGTTGATGTTCTATAACCAGAGGTCGGAATTAGGTAGAGTTATTTATGTACAGAGGCTAGCACATCAAACTACCACAATCTGTCAAATTTATTTGATAGATTTACAACTTTAATACAAAACCACAAGGTTCATATTCAATTGGTAAAATTTGTCAGTTTTTGATAGTTTGAGCTGCTGGCGTCTGTACTTGCACTGCCTTCATACAGCGAAAGAATGAAGTGGATATGCCTCAAATACCGAGATTATTTTAAAGAGCAGAAAAATCCCGTGATATATTAAATAAAAAAAATATATTTACTTTTACACAATTTACATCAACGACATCGGATTGTCGACATCGATGAATTAATGTAAATAGGTACTAATATAAATTGTATTTTAATTATCTTTGTTTTATTGATGTGAAACATCTATAGGCTCACTTGTAAACCGAATTGTTGGCGTGGCGACGCTATACTAAGATATACATATATATATTTTATGTGTAGTAGAGTGTACGGTGTGGCCGCGGGTCGCCACGCTATACTGAGGTATATATATATATATATATATATATATTATATGTAGTAGTGTACGGTGTGGCTTCTCACTCAGTTCGACGTTGATTTAATTTTGATGTGAAACATTTTTATTTTTATTTTTGACAATAAAATATGTGTGATAGTGATAACTCAGAAGATCAAAGTGACAACCTTGTGCAAAGAAAGTGAAACTACACTATGGCATACTACCAAGTCATCAGTAAGTAGATCGTATTTTTATGATCATTATTTAATTCCTGTAATAATATTATCTTTTATGCATATTAATTGTACACACACGATGTTTCACATCTGCCAGGCGTCCCATGTTTGTCTTATCTATCTCTGATGTTTTTATTATTATTTATTTGTAATATTATTGGCCACACGGGATTTTCTATTAGAAATCTCAGAAGGGTCCTTATTAATATCAACGATTCCGACCTCTGTCTATGACTGAATATGCCTCCTTAATTTTTTTTCCAGTATCTAATAAATTAGTGTATATATTGTTTAACAACAGACAGACGTTCAAAAAGACTATGTATAAAAAAAACGCACTCATACAAAGCTACCCACACATCACTGTAGGCATGAACCAAAGTCTATAGCGCACTACTTGCGCAGTAAGGATCATCGCCCGAAAAAAACATACATCAAACACTATTCCTTCTCCGACTTCTTCCGCTTCTTCTTCTCTGTCTTCTCAGCCTTATCCGCCTTCTTCTTCTCGACCTTCTTCGGCACGACTACAGGTTCAACCTCAATATTGAACTCCTCTGGTTTCCGCTTTTTCGGTGGAGGTTTGATTACGATCTTTTCGACTTTTTCGGGCGTGGGGACCTCCTTTTTCGAAGATCTCAGCTGTTTTGGGGAAGGCTGGTCTTCTTCAGAGGTGGATGCGGTGGACATGGCGGCTACCGCCTTTTCTTTGAGTGCTGCTTGTTGGTTTTTGCGTTTCTTGGCCGGTTTCTTGGGGTCTTTCTCGCCTGGTATGCCGAGTATTTCGGCCCACTGGTCCGGTGGGGGTGTCGGCTGTTTCTGCTCCTCCTCGGTCTCTCCCTGTTTCTGAGGATCAAACGGAGCGAGTGAGGATGGTGTTCAATGTCTTGATGTTTATATCCACAATGCTTTAAACCCTATTTCATTATTTTTTGCAAGTATATTTTTACGTGTTTTGTTTCCTTCATTCAAATATCATTTAGAAACGAAACAGATGAGAGCTAAGCTTAATAATTTAGTAAAGAAGTAAATATTTATGCGTTTGTGGATATATCTCATCAAAAATCAGACATTGTATAAGCGATTCTGCATCGGACATTGGAGTTAGACTGACACGGCCTTAGAATAATAATAAATCAATCATAAGCGCAAAGACAAACTTATTTTAAATATACAAATAACAAGCATTATAATAATTATTGATTTCGTACACCGTTCTCTCAGCTCTGCATTAGTCCAATAACAAAACAAAACATATCGCAAAATCCAACCACAGACATTTATCCTAAGTGCAGAGTTTTTAAATCTCTGCAGTCAACGTTTACGGTATATTTACACTTGACATTCGTTGCCGAGTGCAAAGTCGACATTTGTGGCCACATTGCAGAGCTGCAGAACACGCTTCCCTAAGGCCGTGTGTCATAAACTGCGGGCGTTTCACTACCGATTACCATAGAGCGTGTGAGGTCACATATAGAAAATGAATTAATGAAAATGCAGAGTTTCAAATCTCTGCAGATCAAATAAGTCTTTAATGTATTTGTGGATGATTGTATTGAAAATAATGTATAAAGACAGATTTACACTATTTTACTGCTAGCATAAACGAAACAATTAAATTCTACAATGGAAAAGAAATTGCTGCCATATCATTATTGCCTAAATTTGTTATGTTCAAGAGTTAATTAAATTAATATCCTGTCAAGGAATTATTTACAATTGTTATGAATATATCTGGATGGTCGCTAAAATGTAATATATCATCAACCCATTTACTGTCCTACTTTCGGGCACGGGTCTTCTCTCAAATTGAGAGGGATTAGGCTAAAGTTCACAATTTATTGAAGGTGAGAGGAGTACCCGGGGAAGGCGACGGGGCGTGAAGGACACCCATACGGGGTGACCTACCGACTAAAACCACACGGGTGTTTCGCCTCACCACTTTTTTCTGGGGTTACGGGAGCGAGGTCTCATGCCTCCATAACTGGTGGCGTATTCCTACCGAAACCCGGGTGATGGACTATAGGATAAATAACTTCTCTATCGAGGGGGGACCTAAAATTGCCACTTTTGATGAAGCACACACCCTGAGCTCATTTGTGGGACGGTCGTGGGCGGATATACCGTAATGGACAAAGGACTCGCTAGATATGTGGTGGATACAGCTCAATCTTTGAGGTGTTTAAGTTGTTAATGTTAGTAATGTAGAGGTCGCTACAAGGAGCCGGCATATGACGGGCTGGTTTAAGCAGAAATAATCATTTTAATTTAATGTAGAATGTCTAATGAACCTTTTAACCGATAGTTTCTTTTATACGCCTCCTAGGGTCCCACAGTAATATAGTACTGTTATGCCTGTATAATAATCCTATAATTTGATCCATTCTAACCTTTCTGGTTAGAATTCCTCTTGTCTATTAAGCCACCATTCCTTGAATTACAAACGCGAAGGGGTATTTCAATATCCCCGACTCCTCGGAGAGTACCTACTGCCTTTCCCTAGTTTTAGTATTAAAACAATTTGATATCATAAAATACAACCATCCACAACATACAAGAATATTAGTAAAAAGTAAAGGCCCGGCCACACGGAATGCATTGCGTCGACAGAGACATGTAGGTCTAAGCCGCTGCAGAGTCTGATCGTGTGCGTCGACATTAATAAATGAAATGTGACCCATAAAATATAAATCAGTGGAATACGCCCCTGTAGCTACGAATGCACTGCATTAATAAGAGCGTTGAGAAAATTTGCATGAAACGCACATTTTACGATTTAAAGTAGCTCGATTAAAACTCGCACGACAAAAATATCGCCAGACTTTTAATCGCAACTTAAAATACTATTACAGTGCACTTTTAGCTGGTCCGATGTAGAAATCGCCGCAATCACCGCTCGTCGCTCCGTATGTCCGCGCCAATCTCATTAACTAAGCAATTCTGCAACCAACACTTATCTGCATTAACCACTGCACTTAGAAAGTTTTTTTTTTTAATGGGGGATAGCTAATCGCCACCCGCAGGTTATGACAATCGGCATTATCTAAAAAAAATATTCGAATATCAGCCTCGGCCCGTGGGCTGTTTCGGTTAATCGCATTTGCGACTGATACGCAAATCGCTGAGACAATCACGCAGAATTCATGAAGACTCAAATCGATCTTCAATAATTTTCGTAAATATAAAAAAATACACATAAACGCATTTGGCCGCAATTAAAAACTTTCTAAAATATCATCGTAAATCATGCATTTCTTACTTAATTCTAATAAAACAAGTCTCGTTGAATAACGAAACTGAAGATTATGTATTTTTTTAAAATACGTCAACACCTGGAAACTAAAATTATGTTTGACAGTATTAAAAAATAAGATAGCGTTGTAGGACATACGGGGGATTAAACAAACTATATAAATGGAAAATTAAACCAAATAAAGTTGAGCAGAAAAGTGACCTAACTCAGAAAATATGAATAATCTGACGTCAAAAAGGAGGTGGCAATTTTATTCCATATACGATATTATTCTAATACGATTGTATTTTCATTGCAATGTTTTATTTTTAAAATGAAAGTACTTATTATTTTTTTTCATTCATAATATTGTCACACATCCGTCATAAGTCAGAAAGATACAGCCAATAAAATATGTACTTTAGAAAAAATAGTAGCGGAGATTCTAATAGCAATAAATACGAGTCTACAATACAGTATTTTTACTCTTTTTCAATAATTATTACAATACAATATTTTTTTCAAAACACGTTTTGATTGAAAACGCCTCGTAGGATGATGAAACCAAATCCCTTGTTATAAGATTACTGTCATAAAACCAAACGAAGTCACTATTCCGCTCAAACCTTATTACAAAACACAAGTAATCAGACAATTTTCGAGTTGGAACTCTTATCTTGAAAACAAGAGGGAGGCGTTTCTTTAATAACAACTGTAGTATTTCAATTAAAATCTATGTACGTACCCAAATATTTGAAGACGATGCAATACAAAACATTCCTTATATAAACAGGATAGGGTAAATAAAACAACTGCTTTCTTTATTTTATTATAATTGCTTGATTTGTTCAAATTTATAATGTAATCCGTTGACTATGAAAATAGTGACGTTTTAGCTTTCAAGAGCGTTTGCGCACCGAGTCACTATGCAAATTCTAATTAATAATTTGAGGTGTGTCGATACCTAATTACAATTCATAATAAATACAGGCCGTTGTACTATTAATAGATGATTAATCAAAAAGATTCATATGATCAAACGCCGACCCCAACTTAGTTGAGAAAGTCTAGGAGTATGAATCAAAATGATCACATTACAAAGCATTTAATAAAAACGTATTTTTTTAAATATATCGAGCTGGTATGTAGAAAAATGGTGCTTACATTTTCTTATAAATCCAAGTAAAGAAATATCTGGATCTATAACTTACATTAAGCCACAAACGTAAAGAAAAATCATCAAGCGAATTTTAAAATATTCAATTCACAATGTCCGACGCAGTATCACTTTGAAAACGTCATAAAATTCGCGAAGCAGGCTGTTAGAATGACAGTTATCGCAATTATAATAAAAAATGGATACCCACGACGTCTTTATATAAAAAAAAAATCAATGCAATAGTGACTATAATAAGACACCCCACGTTATCGAAAAAATAATAGTGTGATGCATTTTATTAAGAAAATTGATCAAATTTCATTTTAATGATACTAGTTAACAGACCATTAAAATGTGTGACTCAGAAAGTTCAATTTTAATAATAAAAATCTGGCCAATAATACACACAGGGCTGCGGGAGAGCAATTAAAATGAATTTTTCTTTACAAACATACTCGTAAATAACATTATATCCGAGAGGCAATGGTTTACTAAGGCATATATAAAAATACTGTTAGAAAGCGCATTATTTGAGAAAGGCTGAACCAATATGTTTTTAGGTAATAGTTCGAACAAGGTTTTCAAGAAAAGAAAACTTGGACAAGTTGCCCGGAAAAATAGAATATTCAGAAATATATAAAAGTACCATTTCCTACCTTTGTGTGTTTTATTGAAATTTGGGCACGACAATGTCTTGGTTCAGCTAGTAATGTTATATAAATGAAGAACGTCGTGAGCATGTTTAAAATATAAAATAACTATGTTTTAGTATTAACAGTGCACAATATTATATTAAGATGTTTTAGTTATATTCTGATATTTCTGCGAAGATCAGAGATTTTCGATTTTTTACATATTTTCTATACATCTGATAAACAAGCGTACGGCATGCCTGATGGTAAGCGGTTACCGCAGCCTATAGACGTTAGCAACACCAGTGGTATCACTCGCGATGTCATCTTGACACCACAGTTGTTAAGTATCATGCCCTAGCAATTACATTGCCCATACATTATTAAATAACACTCGCTTAAACGGTAAAGGAAAATATCGAGAGGAAACCTGTCGACGGTGTGTGAAGTTTGCCATACCGCACTAGGCTAGCGTGGTGGACTAAAGACTAATCCCTATCATTCTGTGAGAGGAGACCCGTGCTCAGCAGTGGGACAGTTGATGATAATTATTGCTTGGCGGCAGAATAATATTATATAATACACAAACGAATTCCTTTGAGTAATGTACAGTTTGCGTACTGTCGACAATTAAGTATACAGGCAGCTAATTAAACATCTGTGCTTTGTTACAGATTGTGTAATAATGTATAACGCAATATGTGTCAAAACGCAGGTATTGTAAGCTGCTACACATCGAACCCTTTGACGGGCAATTATTTAAATCACAATCTGTGTAAAGATGCAGATTTCGTTCGCTACCTGTATACCAATCCCTTTTGTTGACTGTACCACTGAGGTGTCAAGATGACAACGCGCGAGTATCTATATATACCACTGGTGTTGCTGTCGTCTATATGCTGTAGTTGCCGCTTACCATCAAGCGGTCCGTATGCTTGTTTTCTCAGTACTATAATCGCAGACCTAAGGCATCGTGCACCGTTAAACCTGAAACATCACAGTGTACTCACCTCTCCCTTCTCTTTCTTTTTGTCCTTCTTGCCGTCCTTTTCTTTATCCTTGTCTCGTTCCTTTTCTCGCTTCTCTTTCTTGCCGCCAGTGCGTTCTCGCTCTGAAAGCATTCAAGTAGGATATGGTTGAAGCAGATATTAATGTAATAGCTTCGTCCGCGTGGAAAAGTTACTTTAAATTATCGTTGTAATTTGGCTAATTAACTCAAAACCGTTATAAATTATAGCCTATATGTTATTCTTATGTATAAATAATAATACTGTAAAGTTTCATCAAAATCCGTTCAGTAGTTTTAGCGTGAAAGAGTAACAAACATCCATCTAACCTCACAAACTTTCACATTTTATAATATTAATAGGATAAGCCTTTCAATCTTTTACACCATAACTCTTTTTTATGGTATACTGTACTTGTCGTTTAGAAAGAATAAATATATCACGATAGAAAATCAAAGCACTCACTCTTCTCCTTCCCATCTTTTTCCTTCTTCCTCTCCTCTTTGACCATTTTACAATACTCCTTGTAGTAATCCTCTCTGAGATTACTGCTCTCCACCGCCTTATACCGGGCGTCCGCGTCGATCTTCTTCTTCGCGTCTAACCACCGTGAGTGTCGGTCCACCACCTTCTCTTTAAGTAGCGCTATGAAGTCTGTTTTCACCTATAAAGCGAGAAGAGACAGTTATTCCAGGTAATGGTTTCTTGTTAGTTAAAAAGGACGTAAGTGCGATTGGTTTTTGGGAGTTTTGTGGTTTGTTTTTAAATTTGTGTTTGTTGGGCTGTGTTGTGGGTTTTTAGTAACATATATCTATAGGAATGACTTTTTTTTTCGATTTCGATTCGAAGTACAATACACCGTTCACTTATGAGCTTAAATAGATAATTCTTATGCAATATGACGTTAAGCGATCGAGCAATTTTAGAAAATATATTATTATAAATATGTTGTTTTAATCTTGTTTTAAATACGTCAAGTGATTTACTATCCTTAATATTATTTGTAGTGATGTTGAAAACGTTTTTTTTTAACTCATGATAACCCTACGCTTGACCGCTAGTTCGCCTGATGTTAAGCGACACGGCGATCTATTATGGAGCACGACTGTCTAGAAGAAACCGATTCACTCGAGATTTAATGACACCGATTATAGCTATTGGGGAAGACCCACTCGGGTAGCTCATTCCATATAGCTAGTTAGAACAGTTTTTTTTTTCTTTTATTCATTCATTATAAATGTGCCGCGTAGTGTCATCCACTTTTTTTCCTTTTTGCTCGGCTCCTATTGGTCGTAGCGTGATGTTATATAGACTATAACCTTCCTCTATAAATGGACTATCCAACACAAAAATAATTTTTCAATTCGAACCTGTAGTTCCTGACATAAGCGCGCTCAAACAAACTCCTTAGATTTATAATCGTATAAGATATAGTTTAGCGTTACGTTGTTATTTTTTTTTGTACCACTAAGGTGGCAAACTAGCATACAGCCCACCTGACAGTAAGCGGTTACCGTAGTCTATAGACGCTTGTAACACCAGGGGTATCATTTGCGCGTTGCCAACCCTATAAAACGAAAGAGGAATAGTTGGGTTGGCAGTATAAGGGGGTCCAAGTCCCCCCGCTTCCAACACAACGTTTCCTCGTGGAGCACTGGGAACCTTGCTCACTGTAACGAACACAACACAGCTCAAAGCAGTGTTATTTCACTTCGATTTTCTGCAAGGTGGAGGTACTTCCCCAGTCGAGCAGCTCCAATTTGAGTGGAATTACTCCCACTATGCCCTAACTCTCATAAAAGCTGGTAACAAGATTATAAAACTTACAAGGAGTCGTCAAGATGACAGACGATGACGACGGCGTTCATATGATCACAACACAGCTCAAAGCAGTGTTATTTCAATTCGATTTAATACAATATAAACAAATTAAAACTGAAATTTTCTGCTATCTAAAACACCAAACACTCAAATTGAAATTCTACCAATGCTTTTTTGTTTATGCTAAATATATTTCAAAATTGAAAATAGCGTTGAGCTGTGTTACAAGCATTCGCAACACAGTATCAGCATAATGCTGAGCGTTTCCCTTGCGGGAGGATGAGACGCACAATTTATGTCAAATTATGTGATTTTGTTTTTTTTTTTTTTTTTTGTATTAGTCTTATTTTTCTTTTGCTTTTCATTGCAGGGATATATTTTTTTTCTATTTTTTTTATATCTTTTTTTTTTCTATTTTTCCGACAGAGCCTAATACGCTTAAGTGCTAATTTATTAAAAACCCAACAACGTTTAACAGCCATATTAAAATATAATTCGCTGAGCAAAAATTCCCGAAGACCAGCCGCTTTACAGTCCAAGACGCACGGAGCAATCTCGACGGAATAAAAGCTGAAAGGTAAATAAAAAAATTAATAGCTGAAAAGTTAAAAAGTAAGATTAAAACCTGTGGAGTGAAAAATGTATTAAGTTCTGAAATAAAAATTTTATTAGTTCATCGTGTTTTGGTAAACGGAAGTAAATGTATTCTTGTTGATTTTCGAGTTATGACACTTTGGAACGATGACAGATTTCGTATTGTGACTGTTTTGAAAATTGTATCAAAATCTGTTGTTTTGGAAGATAATATATAATGTGATCACAGTTTATCTTTGGGCCATTAGTATTGCATAGAAATTACTGGGGTCTGATGGCGGTCGCTTCATGTAAAATACTGTTATTCAGCCGCATGTGTTTAAACTGGAAGTCGACCCCAACACAGTTGGGAGAGGGTTAGGAGGGTTGTGGCTGTCCCACTGCTGGGCTCAGTATCCTCTCAAACATTTATAGATTAGTTTATAGTCCACCACACTCCTAGTTCAACTTGGCAGACCACATCTAAATCTGTATGTAGTTTTATCGCGATGTTTTCCTTTACTGTTTTAACAATTACTGATCACCAATCCGGGCCAAGGGTGAGATTTAGCTGCCCCAACCTTGGTCATTACAAATATATCTAGTTAATACATTAAATAAAATACATAATATAAATCTGACATGCACACTGACTCAAATTTAACATTAGTGGTCAAATTGTTGAGCGGGAGTCGAACCCGCAATCTCAATCTATCAGTTATTACATGGAACATATACTAAACACACAATTTAAAAAGATAAATGATACTTTATGAGTTCTATCAGAATTTGATACAATTTTTTTAAGTGGCAATAAAATACAGCACAATTAAATATATTGTCATAAAAATATATTTTAAAACTATTATAAAAAAATGAATATATTAGTCCCACTGCTGATCTTCTCAGAAAGAATTTACTTTATTCCAAACCTCACAAACAAACAATAAATGTACTGCATCTATACGGGAATCGAACCCATGACCTATCTGACTTGATTGATTTGTGTCACTATTGCTGCTAAGTTTATGAACAAAAACGTGAACGATCTGAGAACAGAACCAAGCGACTTAAGACGATTTAGACATCACAATTACAAAATAACAAAGTTCTAAGAACTTCCAATTTATTATTATAAATAATTTCATCACTCTATAAGTATGCATAGTTGGATTGAGATGTACTAATTTACACGCAGTTCGCTGGTATATTTGGGTCGTTAGGTCCCTTGTAATAAGGTGGAGCGTATTGCCATCAACCGGACATAAATCTAAAATTCGAGCTGCTACTGAGAATTACTATGAAGAGAAACCTTTGTAAGCAAATTGCGCGCATGGAGGAGTTGGGATTTGGAGATATTTAAAGTTCATAAGGAGAAAGAGAAAATTTATACATTATATGTTACTAATACATTAAATTATATAAAACATACATTGATTACGTTCATGATGTTAATTTCATACGTATACATGTGAATATGTCTATTGGTTTTTTATATAAACCGACAAAACAGCCATTTAAACTGAATAGAAATGTCGAATTTTGAACACCATGGGACCATTAGTTATTATTTAGCTGTAGTCGTCCCATTGTATGTCAAAGGCCTCCTAACCCTACCTCCATTTCTTACGATTCAGTACCATTTTTGGCCAATCCTTCCAAAAGAAGTGAATAGTATATACAATTAAGTAAATTGGAAACATTATCACATTTTCATACAAACACAAAGAAAGTTACCAACATAGTGGAAAGATTTAGCAAGCTTAAGTGGCAATGGGCGGGGCACATAGCTCGTAGAACTGCTGGGGCAAAAATGTTCTCGAGTGGAGACCACGCACCGGACAGCGCAGCGTGGTACGGTCTCCAATGAGATGGATGGACGACCTGGTAAAGGTCGCTGGAAGTCGTTGGATGCAGGCGGCTATGGGGGAGGTCTATGTTTAGTAGTAGACTTGCTGTGGCTGATATAATGATGATACAAACACTGATCCTGAATTGATTTGTTTCTTTGTCAGGTCCATGTTTGACACTAGAGCAATTTGTTACCTACGGCTAACAAGTAGGAGGTAAACGATTTTGTTCATGATGTTCCGTCCATCGCGCGATATATTATCCTTGACACTAATTCCCAGCCTACTAATGGCAGAACTACACCAGTCTTTGAAGTTTGGACCTCAGGAAGTCAAAGTATTTTAATGCTCCATGTGTAAATATACATAGGTGTTTACATTTATAAAGTAAGCCAAGAAAAAAGAGAGCAAATTCACTATTTAAAAAAAAAAATACAATATGGAAGTCCCAACCTAACTTCCGGGACCTGGGAATCTAAATTCCGTCAATCAGTCCCGTGAATAAGAGCGTGTTGCTCATAACAAGCTACAGATCCCAAATCTGGCGACAAGTATTAGCTAATTACTACCAGAAACTTTACATTTTACTTTTTTAACTAGAAACCGAATCTCAGCCGACTTAAATACTACAATCCTTTAAGAGGACACAAAGCTCCCCTTCATTTGCTTATGGTGGGCACCGGTTGGGTTTCGTGGATAACAACTCCACATTCCCTGGTCCCCTAATACCTGTAGTCTGGTCGCCTCTTGAAGGCTCCCTTCAAAAAAAAAGTTACAAGCCCTGTGTCGTGGACTTCACAAACACATTTAACGGACACAAAATTACACCTAGACTTGAAAAAAAAGTGTTTCATAAATATTTGTTTCGGGTGGGAATCGAACCCACGACACTGCGTAGCGGTAGTGACGAGGTGAACACTTTAACCGGTACATATAAGCATGTATATTTTTATAATACTTCCGTTTACCAAAACCTATATATTTTCTATTTTTGATTTCTCTGTATATCTTGTCATTTTAAAATAGAACCAATCTTACGGGTAACGTTTTTTTATTTAATACTAACTGGCACGCCAGACTTTGTACTTCAACCCGATTGCAGGGTCCAATTTCGAATTTATAACATCAAGGGACCCCAAATACACAAATAAAAATCGGTCCAGCCGTTTTTGAGTTCTAACGAGATTAACGAACTTATTAGAAAAAGAAAACCGATTTCTAGTATTTTGCGTCTCATCTTCAGAGGCGATGGTCAAATCACAAGCAAATTTATATGGTGCCAACTAGGAGGCCAAAATACGGGGCCAACTAGGATTCTATCTAGAAAAAACGCAATCGGTCGACGAAGACATAACATAACACAAGAAATCCTTTTTTGGCTAATAGTTATTTGGGTGATAATTTAATGGGAAAATTGCAGTAGTAGAAGTAAATAACAGTGATAATCTAGTGATAATCTAGTGATATGACCACTGGACCAATTTCCAAGTGCCAAGCCAAAGGTCTCGATTTTGAATCCAACACACGCACCTCTGACTTTTCGAAACCATGTGCAGTGTGTGATGAAGGAAAACATCGTGAGGAAACCTGCATGCCTTAGAGATTTTCTCAACGGTATGTGAAGTCTGCCAACCCGCACCAGCATGGTGGACTATAGCCTAATCCCTCTCATTCTGTGAACAGACCCGTGCCCAGCAGTGGGACAGTATATGGGTTGATAATGAAGTGCAGTAATGCGTTAGGATCGAGGAGGAAAAGTGGAAGCACTACGGGGTGTTGCTGTGATAAAAAGGTGACTGAGAACACCAGTTCAAATTGCTCTTCATACTCCCCATAACACAGTCGATATAACGCGCACAGAGAGCCAACGTCTCTCTGAAGATTGAGGACGTCTAGGATGGAAACAAGAGCAAGTATAAATGACAGATAAGGTCAAAAATGGTGATAAGTAGAGATCGAGAGAGAGTGACTGGAGCACTAATCCATTTGCCCAATGTGGTGATGACATTAATATCATAGTCTAAAGACAAAACACTTCGACCACCATAATAATAGCCTAGCGCAGTGAACACAAAGCTAGCGAAAGAGCTCTTGATCATTAATCCCCATAACCCAGGTTGGTGATACTCAGTGATCATCACTTGTCTAAGGTTAATTATGAGCACAAAGTTGGTGGTGGCGTTTAGATTTTTGTATAAATAGGTATCGCATATAACCAGTCGACACAGACTATTCGTTACCCGTAAAATTGATTAAATTTCCTCAAAAAAAAAATGAATTTACCATATCTTTATCGTTACATTTCTGATTAACTATTTAAAATAAACTATTGACGTTATCTAGTCCTAATAACAATTTAAAAAAAAAATGAAACTTGATAGATAAAAAATATCAATTTACATTTTCAAGAAAACATATAAAGGACAGATTCAAGAACTGTTCAGTGGATTATCTTCTGAATGGACCATCAGAAATATAGACAGTTAAAAAAAATGCTGAAAAAAAATTATTAGTTCTGCAATGCCTATTTTTTTTTACTATTTTTCTATTATTTACACTGAGCGTCGATTTTTTTTCGTCCCTTCACCATTAAGGGTGGCAATATGGTATTGCCAGCGCGCTAAATTTCGGCCACAGCGTGGCAACTGCCTGTTCAGCATAGCATGCAATTTAAAGCATGTAGTGGGGGAATTGATTGTTTCTCTATATAATAATAAAAGAAGATATTGAATACAATGGTGAGTAAAGAGGCAATATTATTAAAAATATATAAAAATAATGCGAAGTCTACAAAATTAATTTTGAAATATTAAAATTCAATAGAGTAGAAAGTATTTTTAGGTACATCGCCCCTCTACCCCCACTGAAGGCAGTGTTTCTCAACATATTTTGATATCTAAATTAATTTGTATGTTAATTGTATTGAATCATGATTCTGATCTGCTTAAAATTATATCTAACCTTCATGATCTTTCAGACGACGCGGCGTGGCCGATTGAAGATTTAATTTTTTTAATCCCAATTAATATGCTCCTCATTTCAGAGAAAATGAAAGAAACTTTTTTGTTTCACTTTAAATTAGTTTTCAGTGAAAATCAGAATACATTTCGCCTGCAATTTAGATAAAAAAGTAAGAAACTTGAAATTGTTTAAATATTATTATTTCTTCGAAAATTCTAAGCACAAACTATAATACAACTAAATCTAAAAATCTTAAGCTTTATTATTTGAAATTATGTTGGAATGTCTTTGAAATTGTATTTTTATACCAAAGCCTTTTAAATTCTTAAACAATTTAACATACCACTCAAAATCTTACATCCCGATACGAAGGATCTCAAACTATCCGAACAGTCTCAATCTCAAATGCAGACTATAGCATAAATCGTCAATAGGCCACGTCCGCGGCCGCCGGCGGGGCTCCGCTCCGCTCGCTCGCTCCGCTCCGCTGCCGCCGCGCCGCTACCCACAAACAACGGTGCTACTATTTGCCTTTTTAAGCTATAGGGGGCGCTGCGATCGTGTCATCGTGAGGAGACCGACTTTAATAATATTTGTAACATAAACTATAGCCATATTTATTAACATCAATATTAGTTTTTAAAGTTATTTAGTTTTAAATTTTATGAAAACAAAAAATAGTTTATAATTATAAAACATTATCGAATTTAGAAGAGTTTCGTCAAGAAACACGATCGTAGTATTAAAAAAAATATTTTTAAAGAGAAGAATCATCAATCACATTAGAAATATTAAATCGTCCATATAGCAATCTTCTTTATATTTCATGAAGTACACGAACGTCTTTGATTTTGTTTTATAAATGCACTGAATTTCAAAAAGAGAATCTTTATTTTATTATTAATCTATGACCAGAAAAAAAGTAATAACATTTAAATTAAATACCGACATTTTGCTATTTTAATACGAATACCTGAAATGCACAAAACGGGTTGACAAATGTATTAAAAATAAATAATTACGTTTCTTCTGCTCACACTAACAAAGAAATATTTTAAAAACAATATCATAGACGTCAATAAAAAAAAAGTATCATAAAAATTCGCACAGCAACGTAATACTATATGGCAAGGGAATCGAACCCACTATAGCGAATATATTTGTTTGTAATATCAGGGTTCGAACCTGATTAAAAAATCTTCATAAAAAATATATATTTAAAATCAATCATCAATATTTTCGCCATTATAAGCGATATTTAAGTTTAAATTACTTTAAAATTAAACAATCGGGAATCGAACCCAAAAAGTGCCACTGCTGTTATTATGCTGAAAAGTTATACCTTAAAAAATATTAAATTAATTTGCATTTCATCAAATTTAAAAATAGACATGAACAATCTATAGAAAATAAGAAAATAATTTATCTTGTATCATACTTTCACTAATAAATAAAAATAAATTTTGGGTCGTAAAGCGTAGCTAGACCTAAGAAGCATATTATTTATCCCACAGCTGGACAAACGCCTCTTTTTAGTTAAAATTGTGCCAATGTTTACGATGCCTTCTTGTATTAGTAAATTGCATTACCAAAAAATAAAAACAACACATTTTCTCGGAACGAAGACAATACTAATAATTTAGTAGGTTTGTAAATGGATTTGATGCCATGGCTTGATTCATAATATATAAAAACGCATGGTAAATGGATTAATTTACGTTAAATTCGGGAGTCGAATCCTTTCCAGCTAAAATTGTTGTATACATTTGTGTCAGCTATTGCTATGGCAATATTTATATTAAAATATGCATTTTCAGACCTTTACATTTGATTAAAGAAGATAATTAACAACTCTTGTTTTAATTTTTTTGGATATCAATACTTGCTAATACAGTTTATGAATTATTTATTATATGATTAATAAACGGCCTCCAACGAGACGGACGGACGAACTGGTAAAGGTCGCTGGGAGTCGTTGGATGCAAGCAGTTTATATCCGGTCCTTGTGGAAGTCTATGGGAGGGGAACTTTGTTCGGCAGTAAACCTCTAGTGGCTGATATGAGGAAACGGAAGAGGGGGGAGATAGTGGCGGAGAGAAAGAGGGCAACTAAGGGAGGGGATTAAACCATTTTAGACATAAGTCTATAGTAGAGAATACTTTTCACCATGACATTGATTTGGTTAAGTTTCTAAAAATTTACAAACATGCCTACGGTTTTACGTTGTCTCTGAGGCACAGTGAATAGAATAGTCACCCATCCACAGACTGACCGCGACAAGCACATAAAAACTCTGATATAAACTGTATCCGTTACTATTTGCATATTCACGCAATGGACCTCTTCACGTTCACCGATAATAGTGGAAGGTGATTGAAATTATAATTTTTGTTGTTTTTCCAAAAGAGGTAGAACCAAAGTTGTTAATTATCACAGGAACTATAACCTCCTTTGAGGCAGAAATCTAGGGCCGACTTGGATTCCGCTTACACTAACCAAAAAAACGGAATTACGTATATACATAACACGCCCATATACCCCGAAAGGTTACTACAAGGTGTACCAATGAATGGAATGGAATTAGTAAGGTTAATAATTCCATTCCATTCATTAGTACACCTTGTAGTAGCTATTTCAAAATTATGCTTTATAACTGGACACCCTGTATAGGTATACAGGGTATCCAGTAATAATGCATAATTTTGAAATAGCTTATAGTAGAACTTATGGCCGTTCAGAAGATATTATATATATATAATTCTACTGTACGTGTGTATGCCACTGAACTCCTCCCTAAACGGCTGGACCGATTTCGAATTTTTTTGTATGGGTTTGGGCGGCGCCCTGGATGGTTTAGATTCACAAATGAGCCCGGCAGATGGCGCTGCAGTCGGTATCTAGGTTATTTATCTATACTGCTACTAAACGGCTGGATCATGCAGGACAACGTCTGTCGGGTCCGCTTGTCTTGCCTATATATCAAAATCAATTGCTGTTCGTTAGTCTCGCCAAATCTCAAAAACGGTCGAACCGATTTATATGAAATAGTTTTCCGCCCGCGGCTTCGCCCGCGTCGAGTTCGGTTATATCGCGTTTCCAAGCGAACTCTTCAAAAATCCGAGATAAACACTATCCTATGTTCTTTCTCCAGGTCAACTCTATCTCTGATTTCATTAAAATCAGTTCAGTGATTTAGACGTGAAAGCGTAACAGACAGACAGACAGAGTTACTTTCGCATTTATAGTATTAGTAGGGATAGTAGTTTCTCCGTGTGTTTGAGAGGGTCCCGTAATGGTTTAGATTCACTATTGTACCCGGTAGGTGGAGCTTTAATCGGGTTGCAGAACTTAAGTCAGCCAGTACAAAATAAAATATCCTATACCTAAGATTTAATTTTTTTTGTAATTATGTTTACAAATTGTTCACTGGAAAATGAATTAAAAATAATGTTATGACTATCTATCGGCATAGTTAGTGTATATCAATAGAACAACAAAGAACAGATGGAAATAATTCTTTAGTTTTTTTTTATTGCCTTCAGAGGCAGACGAGCAAGCGGCCTACCTGATGGTAAGTGGTTACCGCCACCCATGGACATCAGCAACGTCGGGGACAGAGCTGTGCCGCCGCCTACTGTGTGGTAGAGGGCACTTTTTAAACCTCGTTTGAAGAAGGCCGTAGTGTACAAGAATGTAAAATAAGGTAACATTTTTAAGTATCTAAAAAAAATAATGCGTTTTTCTGAACGACCGTAGGTCCTGCTATAAACCATTTCAAGGTTATCCATTAAATTAAGTAAATTGATATTTATTGATTGTTTTCTCTACCCATATGTTTGAAATAAGCTCTATAGAAAAAATAATCAAAGTTCATCTCTGTATGGACAATAATCAAATTAATTGTGAGCTACAGCTTTACAAGAAGATGTCTGTCTTCGCTAATATTGAGGGAAAGCTGAAATCAAGTCGACTCAAGATTCCATAGCCTGTCTGCAATCTCATCGTGTCAAAATTGTCATTCAATGGCTTCGGAATTGGCTAGTTAAAAAATTACAGACTTATTCATATTCTTTATTGCATACCATATTGTACATTAAGGTGTTGTAATTAGACAAGAGAATCATTATGGACCCTGTAGGGCACAGAAATTTTAGAAGAGAGGAGGATTTATTTTTACTAGCTACCTACGGTTACCAATTACAATTATTAAGTATTATAAAATAAAGGTATGTTATTATATTAATTATAGGCTTTGTCTTACATTATTTATTTGAATGATTAAGTATATATAGCATGTATTTATATATTTATGTGATGATGACTAGAATATTATGATACAGATATGTTAGTTTATTTTTTTAGAACTATTCATCTCATTACATTATTTTATTTGTAGAGATTTTTGTTTCATTTAATTAGGCTTACCCACTTTATTTCATATTATTGTAAGTATGTACTTATAAGTAATTATATAATTTTTTTTTTTTAATTTTAAATTTATTTAAAAGTAACACGTGATATTAATATTATTCGAATAGTTCTATTATATATTAGTTATTATTTTTTTATTATATTATAAGTACATAGGTATATAAATTATTTATCATATTTTTTGTTTGAATGAACCTATTAATAAAAGTCAGTACTATCAACGTCATTATTCCATTATTTATGTTATTTTTACATAATATTAAATATTTATGTGTACGTCTTATTTAATTTGGGTATCACTTAGTGAAAAATATAGTTAATTATAAACAGTATACTGAAAAAAATATTCCAATCGAATACTAAAATGCTTAGATATAAGCCTTTAAAGTTTTTAGTGGAGTTTAAGAGTGGATGCTACGTCCCTTTCCCGCACAACGATTGTTAGTATAGAATTTGTATGGAGCACGGAACAGTGACGTCACATTTTTGAATACAGGGTTAATTTTCAATCACCGGCCAGATTTACCGAGACTGTTCGGAAACGATAATATTTTCGATAATTTTTTTTTTTTTATTCCTGTCCGCCTCTAAAAAACAGAACGCATGGCTAGGTACGTAGAGACGTACTCAAGCGCGCCACGTACACGTCATAAGTTGTTAGGTACCTACACGGAGAGCGAGGTCGTTTTCCTTATTGCGTGTTTATGAAATTACACTTTTATCGGACATTTTTATCTAAATTTTTTACAATAATTATAGTTAATTGATTTGACATTAATGTTTAAAACATACTTTGGTTTTCACCTGAACTTCTTAATTTTAAATTTTATCTGGTCTTTGAAATGTGACTTTCGATTTTCTGATGGAAACTCAGAAGGCCGAAATAATAATTATATTGACTATTATATTAATAATAGTAATTTACCAAAAATCCCTAACCTTGGATATCTGTCTCTCCTAACAAACGTGACGTCTGCGGCGACGGGACAACTCAAGCGCAACAAGTTCTCTCTAGCCAAAACATATGCGTCAACATTGACACTACAATAAACACAACACAGCTCAAAGCAGTTTCAACTTTTTGATTTTCTCTAAGGCGGAGATACTTCTCCAGTCGGGCAGCTCCAATTTGAATGGAATTACTCCCACTATGCCCTACCTCTCTTTTTGATTATATGGAATGCCCCTAGTTTTATTTGATCCGGAAAATCGGGATTCTACTGTATATTGTTATGTACGATTCCAAAAGAGTATTATTTGTAAGCTATTAATCCTTGAATCATAGAACGACCATTCTGACACAATTGAAACCTCAGACTTGGGGACAAGGCTATATAATATAATTATAAACTATAGTCGCATGTTTACACCTAGTTCGCGTCAGTGACCCACTCACCTGTTCTCTGGCCTTGTCTTTCTCTTCCTTCTCTTTCTTCCGCAGCTCCGCTAGGTACTCGTTGAAGAACGTCTCCCTCTCGCGGACTTTGTCTATACCTTTGTAGCGATCGTCGCGGCCGTGCTTGGAGGTAAACTCGCTGAACGATGACCTGGCGAATTAATTAAGAGAAATTATATTATATTTTTGTTAATAAATATAAATACGGTTCAAATACAGCAATTTTGAAAAGAACTCAGCCCAAATTTGTACCTGAGGTACATGACAGCTGTCAAGTTGACAGTTTTAACTATGAAATCACTATAAAACTGTTAATATTGTGCCAAAATGGCGTGCGTTTGACATTCCAAAACTGACACTGACAGCAGATAGCTATCAAGTTGATAGTTTTTACTATGAAACTAATACGAGTGTGTTAAAATGGCGTGCGTTTTTTCAAATTTAAGTTGTATTTTCTCATTAATGAGCATTAAAAAAAGTACTTATGATTAGACTTTTAACCAGCGTGATACAGGGTATTCTTTCCAATAAGTGTGGGTACACTTATTGGAAAAAATACCCTGTATTACGCTACAGTACATCATTAGGGCAGATTTTGGAGACATCCATTATTAACAAAGTCGGCAATCTGACAACGTCTGTGGGTTCGATTACCACAGAACACAAATATTTATGTGATGAACATAAGTGTTTGTGTTTGTCTGAGCGTTTGTTATGTATTATAAGAATGTATTTACAAAATAAAAGTATACAAGTATTATATCCAATGTCTAGTACCCATAGTACAAGCTCTGATTAGTTTGGGACTAGATGGTGCTGTGTAAAATTGTCCAAGAATATATTATACTTACAGGATTATTTATTTCATGTTTTTGTCTATATTAATCTGTTTATATCTACCCAAAGATAATAGAAAAATATTTTGTTATAATCTATTAATTATATTTTTACGAGGTATTTTGTAACAAATTGTATAAGGAGTAAATAGGTAAGTACATAAGTAGTACACAAGGAGTACATAAGAAGTACACAAGGAGTACATAAGGAATACATAAGGAGTACATAAGGAGTACATAAGGAGTATAAAAGAAGTACATAGGTAAGTACATAAGGAGTGTATGAGGAGTACATAAGGAGTATACAAGGAGTACATAGGTAAGTAGATAAGAAGTATATTAGGAATACATAAGAAGTACATAAGGAGTACATAGGTAAGTACATAAGAAGTACATAAGTAGTATATAAGACGTATGTAAGAAGTAAATAGGTAAGTACATAAGGAGTATAAAGGGAGTACATAGGTAAGTACATAAGGAGTACAAAGTAGTATATAAGGAGTACATAAGGAGTATAAAAGGAGTACATAAGGAGTAAATAGGTAAGTACATAAGGAATACATAGGTAAGTACATAAGGAGTATATAAGGACTGCCTCATTAGTCTTGTGGTCCTGAGCGCGACTGCTACGCTAGAGGTCCTGGGTTCGATCTCCAGGTCGAGCAGTGTTATTGGGTTTTTCTATGAAATTCTCAGTAGCAGCTCGGAGTCTGGATTTGTGCCCGGTTAATGGCAATAGGCTCGCCCGCTATTACATGGGACGTAAAACATACCGGCGAAATGTGGGTGTACATTAATACACCTCTGCCTAACGCATCGGGGAATACAGGCGTGATGGTATAAGTATATAAGTTTTTCTTATATGATCTGTGTCCATCCAATGGTTGTCGGTAAGAAATTGCTCTTAGCGATAAGACCGCCAATTGTACTATTTTAGGTTTATTTTATTGTTTAATTTTATTATGCTTCTTGGTGTACAATAAAGAATATTCTATCTATCTATCTATATAAGGAGTACATAGGTAAGTACATAAGCAGTACAATTGTTAATACATAAGCAGTACATGGGTAAGTACATGAGCAGTACACAGGTACCTAAGTAGTATATAAGGAGTATACAGGGTGTTACAGTCTTCTTTCAGATTGAGAGGGATTAGGTTATAAGTCCACACAGAGCAAATGTATGACCTACATTTAGTTGAATCGGATCCGAGTGTTTGTGTATGTGAAACTTTGTGTTTGTAAACGCACCCACGATACTGGAGAAAATTCTATTGTGGGGCAACGTTTTTTAACAAAATAACAAATAAAAGTCTTACTTGGAGTGCAGTTTAGCCTCGTCCATGAGCGCTCTGAAGGCGACCTTCTTCTGCTGCAGTCGGTTCTTCTTCTCTTTGCGTTCCTCCTCGGCGCGGTCACGCACGTACTGGTCGAACACCTGGAATACAGAGTATGAGTAACTGGTTATTTAAGAAATAAAGGAGTTTACCCCTAAGCAAGCCTAGTGGTATGACCATTGGACTGCCAAGTCGAAGGTCTCGAGTTCGAATCCAAGGCACGCACCTCTGACATTTCAAAATCATGTGCGTATTAATAATTAATTATCACTCGCTTAAACGGTGAATGAAAACATCGTGAGGAAACCTGCAGGCCTTAGAGACTTTCTCAACGGTGTGTGAAGTCTACTAACCCGCACTAGGCCAGCGTAGTGGACTATAGTGTAATCGTAGCATTCGTCCGCAGACCCGGCAGTGGCGGGCCCCCTACGTAAGAGGAGAGACACGTTAATGTTCTCCCCCTCTTATGGACTCCTTCCCTTGCCCTATTGCTCACGGTCATGGGATTTTTAACTTTCGCCACGACCGTAACAGAGTTTGAACATACCTGCCGCCTCTCCTTGGAGTTGAGCATGAGGTAGCGCGGGTCGAAGACGATCTTGTGCAGCTCCTTCTCCCAGGTGGAGAACGCGGAGACGTCCTTCTCGTGCAGCATGTGCAGGAAGGCCTTGAGCCGCTGGTGATGCGGCAGGGCTCCTCGCTCGCGCGCTGCTCGGACCTCGGCCTCCACGGCGGCCGCTGCGCCCACGTCGATGGTGCCGCCTCCCGTCAGCGATGATGTGGTCTTCTTCTCTGTGATTTAGAAAAAAAAAGATGTTACAGCTAAAAGTATAAAATATGCCAAAAAAATAAATATAAAAAAGCACACTGAGTTTAATGGGCACAACTTTTATAGGAATAGATGCAACCTAATATAATCATATAGATTTAATTACATAACAGGTTTTAGGCTATACTTATATACAGGGAGTAACAATGGGTGTGGATCATCGTAAGTCAAACGATGGGGGACTTCAATACCTTCGATATGACCCATGTATGTTTCGCGATATTCAATGGTTCCAAAGTTATTGGGATTTTTGTGAAATTTGACTAGAAACCAGAATCCAATATAAAAGTCGTCACTGTAGCTTAACTACTAGACTTGCTTACATGTTTTTTTTTTTCAAGAAGTAGTTCGATAGTGGGTCTTAATGATCACGATACCGATTTGAGTCATAACCCTATCATATTCAAATAAAAAAAAAATCCTTCATAAAAGTTTTGCAAATAAGATTTATTTCTAGCAACTTTCAAGGCCTCTAGTGAAAAAAAATACCTGAATGTTGTTTCTAGAACTTATTTCTCATATCTTTTTGTATATTTTTGGCATTTTCCATGCTAAGATTTTGAAGTTATTTAGAAAAGGGAAAATTCAACCGCGGGCAGGATTCGAACCTGCGTCTTCTGGTTAGGTACACCAGACGCTATGACCACTAAGCCACCGCGATACTTACCCGTCATGTCGAATTTTTCCTTCACATACTGAATTTACGTCTTTATGGTGACGTCAGTAACACCTATTGAAATGCAAGTTTTTGCTTTTCAACCGACACAACTTACTTTACAGTTAGTTCAATGTCGAACGATGCCACCTTACCTTCTAACTATCTTTTTGTATATTTTTGGCATTTTCCATGCTAAGATTTTAAAGTTATTTAGAAAAGGAAAAATTCAACCGCGGGCAGGATTCGAACCTCTGTGGTCATAGCGTCTGGTGTACCTAACCAGAAGACGCAGGTACGAATCCTGCCCGCGGTTGAATTTTTCCTTTTCTAAATAACTTTATTTCTCATATTCATGGACATAGTATATCCTGAAAATTTCATTCCGCTACTGCCAGAGTATCAAAACGAAAAATTAACGCAAATGGCACAGGTGCTATAAATCAATATTTTTATTATTGTTTGGTAATTTTTTCACAGCACCATCACTAAGCAGAGCTTGTACTATGGGTCCTAGACAAAGGATATAATACTTTTTTTTTGTAAATTATACTTAAAATACTAGTAAACCTGTTATTTTCAATTTTTTTTATGGGATAGTGGGGCAAACGAGCAGACGGTTCGCCTGATGGTAAGCGATTTCCGCCGTCCATGGACACCCGCAACACCAGAGGACGGTCTTTTCTTGAAGGTTTGAAGGTCATATTGATCCGGAAATACTGCAGGCGACAGTTCATTCCACAATATATCAAATACGAGTCAACTACCCAATTGTACCATGGATTATCCGTATCCTACCTTCTTCAGTCTTGGCCTTCTTGGCAGCTTCGGCGGCCGCCTCCTCAGCGCTATTATCTGCGGCTCGCTTCAGTTCACCGTTGGCCGCCTTGTTTCCGGAAGCGGCTGCAGCGTCTTTACGCTGTAACAATCACACCAATATTAAGCAATGCCGTGGTGATGTCATACAGCACGCTAGTCTATGCGGCCACGAAATAATTTTGTCGTAGTTTTTCGTCAAGATAGAAGACAAGATTTTTTCGTGGCACGCATGTAACACACGCTTTTTATGTCAATGTCAAGGATATGGAAAATTTACGACTTCTGTTATAGAGATGGGCTGAATATTCGGCCTCTACTCGGCAATCTATGTTCACTTTTTTATAGTACAGCCAGCAGGTCAAGCTATCCGAAACTGTCAAACTTTCCCAATTGAACATAAATCTTAATACGAAAATATTAAGATTAAAGATAAAGATAATTTATTTGTCCCAACATGTGTACAATGAGGTGTTAAAACATATTATACATTCCAACATGTTCTGCCCATTTCAGGACATGCAAATATTAAACATGAAATAAAATCCTAATTAATCTAAATTATACATAGCAATTATAATTATTAAGAATAAATTACAATGTTAATACCATTAAATTTCAGAACTTGACTCAAATTGTAGAATTTATAGGCAGGCATGTCAAAGTTAAAAATTAATGTCAATGTTTGCAGTTAATGTTATAGTTTCGGGAAATGTCAATAGATACTTATTAGCGATGTCAATTCATGCAATTCATGTTCAATTGAGAAAATAAAGTTGAAAATCTATCAAAGAAATTTGACAGATTGGGGTAGCTTGATGTGCTAGACTCTGTATATTTTATTTACTAGAATTAAAACATAATGCAACTAAAATATTTGATGCAACATATCGAGTAGTATTTCATGACAGTGCGCTTAGCGTTAATAAATATGTACCTACCTAAACAGACTTATGCTCGATAACTCGTATCAAATTTAATCGAATATTTATATTCGGCCCATTATCTTAAACATAAGTGTTAAAAATGTGGCACTAGATGGTTCTGACATCAACATAAAACATTATGACAGTCGCGATAACCATGCGAGCATAGCCGTTAGCAGAAGCAAGCGAACACAGTTCAAATGATTGTTTCGGAATTACCCAGGTTTCGGCTTCGTGGGGGAGGATATCCATCTGTTGGAGGGTCTTACTTATTTAACCTTTTAACCGCCATGTCAATAACGAAAAGCTGTGTTCTCTACGCCAAACGACAAATTCTAATAATAGGTAAAACTTACACTATAAATATATTTTTGTATATTTATTTTGAACTTGAAAAAAGTGGTATTTTTGTCGTGTCATGCCGTTGTTGGCGTCGTGAGCAAGTTTTAATTTGACGTCTATACACGTCCGTGGCGGTCAAAGGGTTTAGAAAATATATGCAAATACCCCTCGCCCCACTCCACCCCCTCTGGGTACGTCCTGGTAGCGATATTGCTATCTCATCGTCTGATTCAACAATATATGGTGCATCCACACTGCAGTTACTTTTTGTGATGCAACAGAATGCAACACGATAACATTAGGTAACATTCTTCAACTTTCACGGCAACATATACTAACAACAAATAACTTTTTGTTATCGGATGTTGCCCGCTAACATTTGGAAACGTTACTCCACAAAAAGTAACTACGGTGAGGATGCACCAATAGAAATTACGCAGGTTTTTTTTTTACTTCATGTATGCCATTAGAAGCAATTAATATGATTAAATGATGTGATGAATGAATATTAGTATGTATGAAAGAATAGCAATATTGCGATAACTATACCATCATTTTGTTCGATAGTCGTTAACGCTAACGTCTGACAAACCGTATAAAAAATACCGTAATGCAGCGCCTCTAACGGTCACATGAGAAACTAAAACTATACTACATATTCCTAGTTTTATACACCATTCATTATAACATTACGAAAGTATGTCTCCAAAATCTACCCAAATGATGACACTTATTGGGAAAAATACCCTGTTAATTACGCTGGTTAAAACTCTATTCAGAAAAAATAACTTTATATTTGAAAAAACGCTCGCCATTTTAACACGCTAGTATCAGTCTCCTAATGTTTTTATAGTAAAAACTGTCAACTTGATAGCTATCTGCTGTCAGTGTCAGTTTTGGAATGTCAAACGCACGCCATTTTGGCACAATATTAACAGTTTCATAGTGATTTCATAGTAAAACTGTCAACTTGACAGCTGTCATGTACCTCACGTACAAATTTGGGCTGAGTTGTATGGACTTTTGAAGACATCCTTTGACAGTTTTGGATAGCATGACCTGCCAGTTGTACTGTACATATAATAATACATATTTCACGACGTTTCGGTTCGACTCTGTGTCAGTGGGATTTGAGCCTGAGTCAGAAATCAACTCTCGGAAATAATGCCTAATGTGCGATCTGCGTACAGCATAGTTTCTCATGAAATCGTTTTGTTTTTTCTAGCTAGTCTATTTAGAAGTTAAAATATATTTTTTTACAGCGATCGAATTCCATTGATTACAACGATACACGCTAACGACTATCGAACGTTTCTCATGGTATAGCTACAGGTATATTCACTTGAGCGGCATACTTAACATACGCTTAGCATTGTAGAAACGCGCGCATAGCATTTACATATAAGGCATTAAAATAAACAAAAAAATATTGTAAGCAGTATAAGTTCAGGTTTGTTCAGTATTTCAGAAGTGGATTTATGGAGATGTATATAATATTATATATAAAGGATGTATCTATACTCCATTCAATATGTAAGTTAGACAAATAACGTAATAACAGCATAATTATTCATTATATTAAGCCTAATAAGCTACTAATCTATTTACAATTTACAAAAAAAAAAACTCTATAATGCAGTAATTTCCACAATCATCATCAACTCATACTGTCCCACTGCTGGGCAAGGGTCTCACCTCACAGATTGAGAGGGATTAGGCTATAGTCCACCACGTTAGCCTAGTGCGGGTTAGCAGACTTCACACACCGTCGAGAAAAATCTCTAAGGCATGCAGGTTTCCTCACGATGTTTTCCTTCACCGTTTAAGCGAGTGATAATTAATTAATAACGCACATGTACAGAGGCCAGTACATCAAACTACCACAATCTGTCAAATTTATTTTATTGATTTTCAACTTTAAGGCAAAATGATAAGGTTCATATTCAATTGGGAAAATTTGACAGTTTTGGATAGCTTGACCTGCTGACGTTTGTGCATTTATACATGTGCACATGCACAGCTGCTGGACAATATTGCCATCTATTTATTTGTTGCCAGCAACTTCGCGTCAGCTATTTCGATTTTTCGGTGAAATTGTCAAAAGTTGACAGTGAAATGTCTGAAAGTTTTAATTGCATTTATATCGTGTTTTTTTATATCTGGTTTTCACATCCTACACCCGCTGCGATCGTTCTCTTCATCTTTTTTTATACCACTAAGGTAGCAAACAATCATACGGTCCACCTGATGGTAAGCGGTTACCGTAGCCTATAGACGCTTGCAACACCAGGCAAAACTTGCGCGTTACCGACCCTGTTTCCGACCTTTTGTTGATCGCTGTGTGTCAATAAAAAAAATCGTTTGATTAAATGATATTTATTTCTATAAATAGATCTTTTAAAGACACTTTTACAAGTCAATATTTAACATATGGCTCCGGGCTCTTTGTCTAAAGTAACAGTTTTCTTCATTTATGAGAGTCCCGGGTCCTAACTATCCATCTAGCTGCGTCCCTTGGTACTCGAGCCTTGACTTGGCAATCCAATGGTTACTAGGCTATCACTGTTTTGTAGCATTATATTTCTTTTGTTTATTGCCTACAGCGGCAGACGAGCAAGCGGTCCACCTGATGTTAAGTGGTTACCGCAGCTCATGGACATCAGCAACGTCGGGGACAGAGCTGTGCCGCCGCCTTCAGTGTGTAGTAGAGAACTCTTTATAAACTTCGTTATTTTACCGTTATTTGTCTAATGCTATACTAAATGGAGCATATAAATTTATACTTAAAAGCGAAAGTTCACTTTATGGAGTTAGAGAACTAGTTAGGTTAAAAGGTAGGGTGTAGTGAGTTATAGGTAGGTTTCTAATAGGATATAGTCATCCGCTAAGAAATTATTTAAAGATAGTAATACAGGGTAACGCAAGGAACAGGATACGGTTATTTATAAACTAGAGACTTGCCCCGGCTTCGCTCAGATTTAATCTAGTAATAACATCATATACACCGTGATTTTTTTTTCTTACAGCCGAAAGGATATACTTCTACTCATCATAATCAGCCATTTCTTGTATGGGATCAACCATGAAGTGCAAAGCAAAAACAGCTACATCCTGCATTTTGTCGAGAAACCTGAACCATTTCTAAGAAACAGCTCTCTTTTTTTTTCAATATATCAGACTTAGTCCCATATCTAGTAGAAATAATATTGAAATAATGGTTTCCTTTAGCTGTACGACGCATTGAACGCTGTACAAACACGATGATAATATAAAACTTCCGAAAGGATTTATCTAAATTAAACTGAAAACCGTAACAGAATCCGTTGCGCGTTTTAAACATCTCAGCATACAGTAGCCCGATTCACGTAATTAAAACCGTAGCGATGTCGCAGACTAAATGGTTGAAACAGTTTACCTATTCACGCCCGTCAATCGGAGCGATTTAGAAGTCGTCCTATTGAAGAATCGTTGAACTGTGTGATAAAACGATTGTGTTGTTCTGTGTGTTCAACGATTTTAAAACGATTCAATCGCGGATGTGAATAGGAACACGCTACGATTTTAATTACGGGAATCGGGCTACTGAACAGGCAGCGGGAAGTGACTTTGTTTTATACTATTTATTTCAGAAAGGTTGGCTTAGTTAGTGAAGAAAGACTGGCTGGCTGTATATTACATCTATAGTATCAAAAATTTTAGTAAGCATCCTAAATCGATGCAAATGTGATAGTGTGAATCGAAAATAAAAAAATCTCTAAATAAAAAAACATTGTCGCTTGTCCGCGTCAGTCTTTCTGTTACTCCGCTAACTCCTTCAAAACTACGCAACAGATTTTGATACGGTTTTTATTTAAATCGTTAGATACCACCGTACTTATTACCGCTCGAAAACGTGTCCATATAGAGATGAGTGAATGCACACATTCCGTAATAGAGACAGAGAACTACAGTGTGCAATATTCAGTATGAGTGAACGAGACAATAACAGATTCGATACTTCCGATGTCAACCAGTTTACTTACGGAAATGTGACCATTACTTGACGCGGTAGGGCGCATCTAACGATTTAATTGTTCGATCTTTTAGATAATTTCTTCCGGAAGGTTTTTAGGCATATTACCACTACCATTCCACCTGTGCGAAACCGGGACGGGTCGCTAGCAAATAATTGCGCAAAAATGAAAATTACAGGCAAGAACTAATAATGTTAAGTGATAAATTAAAAAACCATGAAATAATATGTTGTTATATCGATATACCCCCTTATTTTGAGTAACGAAAATTTTTTTTAAAGGGTTATTTAGGACCAATCCTGAAATCAGCTGTTCCATACGTTAAAGGTATGACTTTAGACGCAATTTCGCATTAGTTAAATAAGTTTTTCTATTACTCATATTCCAAAGATTTTAAGATCGCTTTGATTACTCGCTCCTAAGAACTGCGGAAGGGGCAGAGAGGGAGATTGTTTGATGTGCCAGTCATACGCACGAACATATTAGTTTTCACCTCTGGTTAGAGCAATTACTATCCTAAACCACATATCGCAACAATTAAATATTTTTAATTGTACGTTGGCGGAATTTGAGAGGGTTACATTCAATAATATATCATTAATTTATATGTTTCTAATAACTACATACTGTAGTGTATGCCTCTTAAAACATTGTATTCAAAAAATAAAAAATCTTAGCGATGTACGAGTTCGGAATATGATTTACGATTACTGAAAGAATGGAATGGCATATGTTTTTCGCGATTTCAGGGTCGGTCCCATGTTAAAATTAATTAATTATAATGAGTACAATGACCGTTTGCAATTTATTCGATATTTAAAAAATAAGAGGGTATATAAATAAGAAATATGCATTTCTGGATAACCCTGCAATCTGCAGATTATATTAACCCTGTTTTTGCCTGCAATTGTAGTTTATGCAAAATAAAAATATAACGACATCAAACGTACGAATCTATCGTTCATCAATTTTACTTTCGTTTCTCTACGCTGTAGACATATTCTTTTGTTGAGTAACATTATCTAATTTTGAGTACGCATACAATTTTGATCGATATTTGTTCTAATTTTAAATACGCCAATTTTCTTGTTTCCAACATGTTTATAAGTGTTTTGAGCTGTGTGAAGTCTTGAAACATTGCTGTCAACATGTTTCTAAGTATTCCTACCGTGGCCAATTGTTTTCTGAATGTTCCTCAACAAAAATTCACATTAAACATTCATGCATGTTGCTATGCATAAATGTTACCTCCGCTTGAGGGTCGGGTCACGGTGGCGGTGACCCCTGGGTGGTGTCTGAAGTCTCGGTGGCCACGATGCGACGTGTGACACACACGACAGTCTCAGTGATTACCCGTCGTTGGATAATTCTCAAAGTCTGAGGTTTTTACAAATTTTTAATATAATCTCTTTGTTTAAATAGGCCACATAGAGTGCATTAATGCCTCAACTCTGTTTAAATTCGTCCGGCGTAACCTGGGCTCTCTGTTCCAACCTACTCATTGATTATCTTGAGAACATCTAGTGCCAATAGTTTAACTAGTTTATAAACTAGCGCCACGGGTCCTTACTAATAACATGTATGTGTTATACATACAACTGTATCAAAGTTGTGTGGTTTAGAAGTAAGCAGAGATACAGAAAGGCAGACGCGGACAATGAATTTATTATATACCTCAGAGGTATACAACATTATAATTATGATAAAACAAACATTTTACAGGAGAGCAAAAAATGCGCGGAGTGAAACTTTGAATGCAATTTTGACATAGTTGCTTTAAAGATATCGGAACAAACTCAACAGTATTTTTTATTATTATTAGATGGAATTATGATGTATTACGTATAATTACAACAAAGTTACTCCTTATCTGATTTTGTGGACCTCAGACTATTTACCTTGTAAGATAAATTAAGGTTTTTTAAGATAAGTGTTTTCTTTTCATAGGCATGTGATGAGGAGAGATGAACGCATGGTACTAAAAGAGTGATGAATATGAATGTGGAGGGATGGAGGGGTAGAGGGAGGCCAAAGAAAAGGTGGATGGATTGTGTTAAAGCGGACATGATAGAAAGAGAGTGACTGACGATGTGACGGCTGACAGAGATGAATGGAAGAAAAGGACATACTGCGCCGACCACAAATACATTGGGACAAGGGCAGGAAGATGACATTGTCTTTTCAAAGATATCATAGGACATAATGTCGTATACCATTGTGTAGAACTGGTTCTTGCGATTTTAACGGTGCAAGAAACATATTTTCAATAAAAGTGGAGTTATTATAGTATACCTCTGAGGTACAGATTATTACTAAGGCACGGCGCACGTTGGCGACACGGCAGGGGATCGGCATCCCTACATGTAAGCGCACACTGGCGGTAACTATGCCGTGGCATCCTTAAGTATGCCGCAACGTCCTAATATTTCTCACAACAGTCGTATCTCTTCCTAAGAACGGTCTTAACGCAAGCTTGTTGTAAACGAACAAGATTAGTTAGTTTTTCTTAAGTCATACATACACACACTCATGCCTTTTTCCCATAGGGGTAGGCAGAAACTAAAGAACGCCACTTGCTACGATTCTTACATACTTGTTTCGCTTCGACCACATTCATACATCTTGTCATACATACACGCCGGTTGCGAGTGCGGTGTCTTAAGTCATCGCGATAATTATTACACAACAAATAAATTAGGTACGGTCAGCAATGAAAGTCGCTGAACACAGCTAAATTTTGAAAACATGACAGCTCTAAAACTTGTCATGAGATTTTTTTATTATGAAGGTAAGGTAAATATTTAATGTCCATCTATGCAATATTTTCGCACAACTTTCACAGGTAATTAACTTCATATTAAAAATCGTATTGAAAATTGCAACATGTTCAACTACTTTCGTTGCTGACTGTACATTCGCAAGGTCACGTTTCGGCATAAACGACGCTAAGTTAATGACTATTGGCATGCCTAAGCATACCGCGGTATTTTTTTTTTTTTGTTCTTACAACCGTTAACATTGAAATTTCAACTTTATTTGCAAACTATTAAGTTATATTTTTATTCGACCTTGCTATGCAGTGCTGCCAATGGGTGCCGGTCCTTAGAAAAGAGAAGGTGAACAAGAGTCAGTGATGACTCGCTCTATCTGTATTTTATCTCTATAGTCTGTATCAAATGAATTGCAAAACGCATAACGTAGTGGGAAGCTAACAGTAATAACTTAAGGAACAAAAAAACATTATTTTTTCTGCATTCTGCGTTTATGTAATCACTTTACATAATGATGTACAGATATCAGCACATTAAGCTACCCCAATCTGTCAAATTTGTTGGTACTTTAATACAAAATTATAAGGTTCATGTTCAATTGTATAAAGGATGTCACCAAAATCTGCCCAAATGATGTACTGAGGGTACACTTATTGGAAAAAATACCCTGTATTACGCTGGTTAACACTCGTCATACTTTTTTTTAGCTCACTAGGGGATGAGAAAAAATAACTTTAAATTTGAAAAAACACACTAGTATCAGTTTCATAGTGTATTTATAGTAACAACTGTCAACTTGATAGCTATCTGCTGTCAGTGTCAGTTTTGTAATGACAAACGCACGCCATTTTGGCACAAAATTATCAATTTCATAATGATTTCATAGTAAAAACTGTCAACTTGACAGCTGTCATGTACCTCAGGTACAAATTTGGGCTGAGTTGTATGGAGTTTGATGACCTCCTTTGACAGTTTTGGTTAGTTTGACCTGCTGTCTGTACACCAGACCACTAAGCCACCACGAGTCCCACCCGTCAAGTCGAAATTTGCCTTTACATTCTGAATTAAGTCATTATGGTGAAGTCAATTCATAAATGACAGTGATTGCATATATGCCTTTTCTGTGCCCAAACAGGGTTCATGATACTTGACAGGGTACATGATAAAGGATGAAAATGGAAATTGCAGGCAAGAACTACTAAAATTTAATGAATAACATAAATCTACAAATGGGTATATTGATATAACGTATACTGTAATTAACGCAAACCCTCGAACACGATAATTAGAATTTCTAAGAAAAACTTTATAATCATATTGCATACATGTCATTTTATTTTGCGTGTTTTAATTAATGACGAAACTAAAATGATATTATTATTGTCTTATTTTAGGTAACACTTCCTATTTCTCAAGGTCCTATGCAAATTGTTTAACCATTAACACGATAAGAAGTACGTCCTCGGTACGGTGGTAAAAGCTTTACTGCCTTGGCTTACGTTTCATTTTCGTCTGTTTCGACTGTAAAGGGGTTACTGGAAACTATGTACTTTCAAAAATTTTTAGAAAATAAAAATGACCGAAATCGAATCCGTGCAAAATTATTTCTGGGTATGCATTAATTATGTTACAAGTTGTATAAGATATTTAGGTAAATTACTATTGAATAATCCTGTAATCTGGAGATTATATATGAAACCTGTTTTTGCCTGCAATTGTAGTTTATGCAAAATAAAAATGTTACGACAAATCTATCGTTTACCAGTTTTATTTTTCCTTCTCTACCCTGTGGACATTTTCTTTTGTTGAGTAACATTATCTAATTTTTAAGTACGCATAAAATTTTGATTGATATTTGTTCCAATTTTAAATACGCCAATTACGCCGAAACGTTGTTTCCAACATGTTTCTAAGTGTTTTCAGCTGTGTGTAGTCTAGAGACATTGCTGTCAACATGTTTCATCGTGTTCCTACTGTGGCCAATTGCTTTCCAAATGTTCCTCAACAAAAAGTAACACATAACATTCATTGAGAATAGTAGACATGGGTAAGTCACTTCAGAATAAATAGGATGAATCAATTCACTAGACTGAATTGTCAACATTTAATTCACTTGGGAACGTAACTATCCCAAAGACTAATAAGTCAGTGAGTCAGTGTAGCACTATGGTATGGTACTACACTATTCCAAAACATTCCTAATACAAATGACATGATCATTTTGTTAGTAAGTGACTCTATTAAGCAATGCTAAATTAGTGATTCAGTGACTAAATGTATTGTTTGACTTCCCAAAGTCGTTCCTGAATCAAAGAAGGTTGAATAGAGAATTGTTAAGGGCGTCACACACGGCGAAGATACTATAATAGTTTATGTTAAGATGCCTGCATACAGGACAGGTTACAAAACTACACGTAAAGCCGAAAGGAGGCCTTATAACGAGTCCATTCACAATATTTAAGAACCGTAGTAACGCTGTATAATATACCCCAACAAAATGAAAACAACATGAATGAAAAATAGAAAAACTATTAAAGTAGACAATTATTAGGTAAAATAGGTACGTAGGCCTTCCTGTTAAATAATCTGATTCCCTGACATGCCAGCTGACAAAATATTTGGCTTTGATAATTAATTATATTTTTTACGGGGTATTTTCCATCATTCAAAGACTTGGTGTACAACCTGTATAATGATTTTGCGATATACAGGGTTACTGGTAGTATGTCGGCAATACGTTTAGGGGGTGTAGGAGAGATAATTTCCAACCAAATGACCCCTATGACCCCTGTGCAAATGTCAACCATTTTCGACTAATTTGAAATTTTATGTTTTTGAAAATTAATTTAATTGTGTTTTGTATGTTAAGATAGAATATTAAAACATATTTCGTATCTTTACATAACATTTCCATATAGCTCGATAGCATAAGATCGTGTAATATGAAAATATTATCTTAGCCGTTTGTGATAGTTCATACAAACTATATAGAGATCGATATTTCATCTATTATAGTATCATCGCCGTGTGTGACGCCCGGTGAATTGATTCTTTCGGCTGAATTAGACTAAGTGAATCAATTCAGTTTAGTGAATTCACATTACCCATGTCTAGAGAACATGCAGGTATGCGAGAATTTCTCAATACCTCGCATTGGGAGTCGGGTGACACTGGTGGGGATAACCGGCTGGAGGCGGTAGTTCCAGCGGTACTCTCGAGGCGCACCGTATCCCATACGGCGGTGTCCGAAACTATACGCCGTTCAAGAACTCGCTGCGACTGAGAGGACATACTTTTTTTTACTTCACCTACTCGAAAGGTGACACATTACTACTCTAATACCGGGAAAGAAAGTAGCTATTGACAGCCCTAAGGTAGATTTGTATGAAAATCTATTTTTTATCCAGATTGTTCTTTTAATACAGATAAAATATAGAATTATGATAAAAGCAAAGGAATTTTTATTATAAAGTGAATATTATATTGAAAGACATCTCCACAAATCATAAAAAGAAGCAAATTCTTTACTGAAAATCTAAACAAGTATGTATATGTATAGGTATTCTGACATTGCTCAAGATAACATACTAAGCACTTAAGACTTAAATCTATTGTTTTGATCTGTTTGGTATTTTGTCTTGTGTGAGAATAAATTTTCTTTCTTTCTTTCAAAATCATCAGTAGTTTAATTTTATTAAAAACCATATACAGGCTTACTTATGAAATGTCGAGTCAAGGGGCGAGGTTCCAAATTGGTCCTATGGAAAAGAACCAGCATGGTTAAGTACTGTTTTAAATTATCGTTCAGACTCTTTCTTTCACTAAGAAAAACATCTTAAATTATTTTCGGAATTGTTTCTACTTCTTTTTATTTCGTTTATCTCGTTGGTGATTTAAAAAGTACTTAACTTCACTCCTGAAAAAGTTCAGATTACTAAACTCGAGCGGTCTGAGGCATTGGAAGCTCGGGCCTCAAATGAACATTCGTTAGAAATCTGTCACTCGTCCCTTGGTGAACAACCTACTATTAATATGACATCTGTTTATACAGAGGGGCCAGAGGGAGGAGTGCTTTCAAACCGGACAAGAGTAAAAAGAGTGGAGGTACCACTCCGTTTAAATATTCGTCTGGCGTACGCCGGACTCTCTTTATATCGAATTGACATTTGCATATATCCACGACGCACCCATTTCGGATACGCAACGCTTAATAGATCGCAATCTAGCGTATATATTTATGGAGAAAATATTATTTTTGATTTTCTTAACACTTATAATTGGTAAGCTTTGAGGTGATTTTTCTCAACAGCCATAAGAAATTATCACCAAGGACTTCTACTGCAGGATTTAGACTTATCCTAGCGGTGCGTGTGGTTGATTCACGCGCGCCTTAAGTAATAAACGAGGAGAGGCCTCGCCCTTTGAAGAGGTCCAGCGAGGGCTGGACCACAGAAAGTAACTGCGGTATGGATGCACCGTAACAAAACGCAAAGAACTTATCTTACCCACGAAATAGATCCAGCTAGACATTTTAAATCCGCCCTGAGCACAGTTCGACAACTCCGGTTCTGTTTTTCTATACAGAACGTTCCTAGATTTAAAGAAAAGAAAACCAAACAGTCGCAGTGCAGTGAACTAATAGTTAGCTGTTAGTGGTTCAATGCTAATGTTTACTATAAACATTACACCTGGTCAATAAACATTTATTTTTAATTTATTAAATTACTATAAAAGAAAGAAGTCGCTAGGCATCTTATTGGCTAAAATTATATTAATAATTATAATAATACGTCTCAATGAAAAAGTTTACATATAATTTTTTGGTTTCCAAAAATATGGCAACTCCAATTCGAGTGGAATTACTCCCACTATAGGGCAATAATGCGGGCGTGACAGGAAGGGTTCTTGGTTGTTCACGGAGTCCCCCAATATTGTGCTGAGGATGGCCACCGTGGGGGTTTTAGTACGGTAAAAATCCCACACCCTCCGGCCTGACCCCCCCAGCAGGCTGGGAGTCTTTTGAAGGTTTCCTACTCGCAACGAAAAAAAAAGGCCCACATCTAGAAGGGCACCTAGCGCCGAGGATGAAGGGGGTTGCTGGCCAGTCAGTTTCGCTGCCTGTACTACACTTAACCCGATTTCTATACGGACAGTACATTTTTATTCTGTACCCTCTTTTAAGAATGTAATGTCAGGGGCTCATTGATGATGGATAGATATATTTCAAAAATCCTTCCACGTCTTTTTAGTGATCTTACGTTAATGTTATAAGTACAGGCCTACTAAATTACTGGTACAGTCGGCAAAAGAGTTAGGTATGCAAGCTAACGTCATGTGTTTTGATTTTGTTGGTAAACTATATGACCCGACTGAAGTTGTCCTGCCTAAATTTCAATTAATTATACAAAAGAAGACTATTTTTCCGAAAATAATTTTAAAAAATTAACCGTTCGGACTATTACAAACATTTTAAAACAAAAAATAACGGAATCGGTCTTACCCTTATAAAGTGATGGGCTTACCAACAAATAGAATTTCATTATTTATGTAGATTTATAACCAATGAATGAATCCGTAGTAAGTTTGTTAAGTCTGCCAACCCGCACTAGGCCAGCGTGGTGGACTATAGCCTAATCCCTCTCAATATGAGAGGAGACCCGTGCCCAGCAGTGGGACAGTATATGGGTTGATGATGATGATGATGATGATGAAGTTATGTTTTATCAAAACTTTATAAACAACTAAATGTTGCTCGCTGTTTTACCCACATCTAAAAGAGCTTTTCGAAACGTCGTCCTCCTTCAGGTTCTAATCCATCTCGGTACCATATTTCATCAAAATCGTTGAGTTCAGTGGTTTATTTATTAAAATAAGATAAGATAACTTTATTTGCAATAAATATGGGTACAGACAGTTCTAATTGCTAAGTCGCTAAGTCCAAATAGTTGCCACATATTATACCATACAATGGTGTGCAAAGGAAAAATACACATTAAGAATAAGTACATATAAACTAAGTAGGTAACAATCGATTACAATATAATAGAGTATAGTACTATAAACATCTTCATATTATTTTATTTTACGTTCCTTTAGGTAGTCCTTAACAGAATAGTAACATTTATTTACCAGCCATGCATACAATTTACACTTGAATATTTTTAGGGGGAGACTTCTCATATTTTCCGGTAGTTTATTATATATTTTTATAAATAATCATAGGATAATATATTGAGGCGTGAAAGCGTGACAGACAGTAACTTTCGCATTTATAATATTCGTAGGTAGTACATCCGTATCTATAAAATCCATTTCGACAAATATTATAATATCTGTCGAAACCAAATAAATTACCGATTGTCGTTAGCTGCTTATGTATTTTTTTGCCGACTGTACTTGCAAGCAATGTATCATATAAAAATGACAATGAGGTGATGCTATACTACTAAACGCTAAAAAAAATTCTCGAACTATTTGTAAGACCACTAGAAAGCTATTACCAAAACTCGGATATCCGAAATAAAAATCTATCCGAAACCATGACCGATATACGAGTAAGTTTCGAATAATTCTGGATAGGGGCGGACTAAATAAGAGCCAAAGAACCAAAGTTGCAGACATAGCTCAAAGGATAAGCAAGCTAAAGTGGCAATGGGCCGGTCACATCTCACGGAGAACTGATAAACGCTGGAGCAAACGAGTTCTCGAGTGGGAACCGCGTCTAGGTAAGCGTAGTGTAGGACGCCCGCCAGGTGGAGTGACGACTTGCGGAAGGCAGCTGGCAGTGACTGGATGAGGAAAGCCGAAGATCGGGATTTGTGGCGTTCACTAGGAGAGGCCTACGTCCATCAGTGGACGAATATGGGCTGATGATAACGATGTTTGATGATGAACAGATTTTTATGCTAAACACGGTCGGAAATCGAGCCAGCGAGAGAGCTAGCCTCATTGCTTACATATCTACACTACTATTATAAAGAGGAAAGATTTGTATTTTTGTGTGTATGTTTGTAATGAATAAGCTCAAAAACTACTGTGCCGATTTCAAAAATTATTTCACCATTGGAACATTCACCCTGAGTAACATAGGCTATATTTATTGCTAGAAAAGATTAGGGAATCTTATGTCCACCCGTGCGAAACCGGGACGGGCGGCTAGTGAACTATAAAAAAATCTAACATCCATAACTGAAAATATCCAAAACTATTAGATAATCAAAAATAATTGTATATCCGTCACCATAACTGTAACCGACATAAAAATAAGAATATTTATTTGCGAGAAACATGGTTTAACAGTTGTTATAAAAGTAATATTAGTGCTGCACGTTCCGCCGTAATATCGGCATGCAAATTTAGGTTGTAGGTATTTTTATTTACTAAAACTAGGATTCCACATACAAAATTAATTATTAAACCACTCATAATACTATCCATATATCCGTACGCGAAATTTCATATCCATTATTTTAAAAGAAGATTTATAAGGACAAAGAAACTAGATGTTCCAGTAAACTTATTAGCTATATTTGTGCCAGACCACTGATGTGGTGGCACTATAGGAGACGTGACGTTTTCTATGGGTCTACGCCACATAGGGTTGCCAACCGTACTATAATATATAGTATTGTACTGTATTTCGGGTCTGCATACTATATACTGTTGAAGAAACACATAGTACACAAAAATACTATATTTTCAACACCGAAAATTAACAAACATATTTTTATTAAATTTTTACTGAGCAATATGAAGCGTATCCGAACGTATCATCTTACTGCGTTCCGAACGTGTCAAGTGTCAATGTCAAATTGACAGAGTCAAAAGCATGTTTGGTTATTGGTCTGCTTTATTTTTGATAAAACATTAATAGTATGACACTTTTATTTTAGAAAAAATATTGTTAAAAAATGCAAGAATTGCAAATAAATAGTTTTTATAAAAATAAATAAGTAACAAATATTTTTGCGTTTTCCGTAAAATACTATTTTATTTTGAAGTGTATTTTTTTTATATTTTATATAGCTTCATCTGAAAAATACTATATTTCGCTGAAGAAATGTTGGCAACCCTAGTCCCAGACTGCTGATTTGGTAACACTACAGGAGACGTGACGTTATCTATGGGTCTATGTCACCCGAAATAAACTTTTTTTTAATTGTTATTACTAAAAAATAGCAAAAAAAAATAGCTTTTCGACTAGTGTGACAAGATCGTTAAATATACGGTTAGTATCATTCATTATTAGTTATTTCAAAACGTGCAGTAGCGAAAAGTTAGCTGATGTAGGGATTATATCTAAAACTATCTCATTATACTGATATCAAATTGAAGTATTGAGAGCGACGAGAATTTTTACACAGCACCATCTAGTCTCAAACTAATAGAGCTTGCAATATGGCTATAAGACAACGTACAATAGAATGTACCTACATTTCTTGTTTCTCCGAGCCTTTTCCCAACTATATTGTGGTCGGCTTCCAGTCTAACCAGATAATAAATAAATATTTTTGGGACATTTTTACACAGCACCATCTAGTCCCAAACTAAGCAGAGCTTGTACTATGGGTACTAGACAATGGATATAATACTTAGATACTTTTTTTTTTGTAAATATATACTTATAATACATAAGAAACACCCAGACAAACACAAATACTCATGTTTTACCCACACAAATATTTGTGTCCTGTGGGAATCGAACCCACGACCCCATGATCAGTAGTCCGGTACTCGAACCACTAGACCACAGACGTCGTCAAGATGCGGCTGAATATCAGTATTTTACACGAAGCGACTGCCATTAGCACTTCGCAACACAATTTTTGGGTAATACCGATACCCTGGAATACACTGGTTGTCAGGATTTTTGGGCTTCTGACTAACACTAACGATTGGCATAGGTATTCGTATGACAACCGGGACCAACGGCTTTACGTTATCTCCGAGGCACGGAAGGGTCACGATGTTAAGAATGGTCACCCATCCACAGACTGACCGCGACTAACGCTGCTTAACCTTGCAGATCGGTTGATCAGCTTAGTTGTTACTTAGCCACGAGCCCCTCAAAATGTACCAACATTTACGGTATTATAATGTCTATTAGAAGTCAGAAATAACATAATTAAGTTCTTTAATTAATTGCCTATCTTTTAGGCAATTTACAGCTTCTCGTTCTCAACGAGCTATGGAGAGAGCTATGCTTGGTATTTTTCTACGCGATCAAATCAGAAATGAGGAGATCTGTGGAACAACGAAAGTTGCCGACATAGCTGATGGATTTAGCAGGCTTAATTTACAATGGGCGGGCACATAGCTCGTGGAGACCAAGCACTCGAAAGCGCAGCGTAGGACGGCCTTCAACGAGATGGACGGAAGACCTGGTAAAGGTCGCTGGAAGTCGTTGGCTGCAGACGGCTTATAATCGGTCCTTGTGGAAGTCTATGGGGGAGGCCTTCGTTAAGCAGTAGACCTCTGGTGGCTAATATGATGAGGCAACTTACATATTTCTTTTATTACGCATTTTAAAGTTAACTTTTACGTAATCTTGAATACTTTATGTTCTAAAGCAACTGTCAAAAAGTGAATAACGAATGAGTATAAAGTTGTTGATGTAGAACAACAAGTGTACCGATACGAGCTCAATAAACGACTCCCACGACATCTAGTTGATAGATTTACATGAGTTTTAGTCATAAGAGACTAGATGGCGCTGTGCTTAATTTGATGCAGTAACATTTAAACGTGCTTTATTGCTCCCAATGCTTCAATTTATAAAGACAGCATACTCTAATATTATTTTATTAACGTTAATTTTTTTTGTTATAATTTACGTAAATTTTTATGTAATCCAATTTTATGGAGGTATTATTTGTTTTTATCTGGTATAAACATTTGAAATGGGGACAAAACTGAGTCTATCACGCCGCCTGATGGTAAGCGGCAGCGCGTTGTCATCTTGAGACCCGTTAAGTAGTAATAATTTACAATTATTTTTTTTGGGACATATGTCCATATACCCAGTAATATCTGGCTACATTGCCCTCAAATCGGAAAACAATTGCTTAGGCAGAATATTTAGCAATGGGATGGTAACCAAGACGTTATCAACAGCAGAGTTCTGAATCTTTATACATAATTCGTGTTTAATGATTACCTGTAACTCCAACAATGCGGCGGGCGGCTGGCTGACAGCCTTGTCTACGTCAGCGCGACCCATCAAGATGGCGGGCCGCTCCCACACCGACGAGTGAGCCGCAGAGTTGTAGAAGAACACTGAACCATCGCCCGTCCATACCACGCACCTACGAACATACACTATGTTAAGGCTCGGTTTTGACTGGGAAAATAAAAGGAGGACAAGAGGGAGAAAGGAGAGCGGAGAGCTAGTGAGGAGGGAGAGGGAGAGAGTGGGGATACGGAGATTGGATGGAGTTGAAGCGTGAGAAATCGAGTGTGGAGAACGGAGAGCTAGAGCGAGAGGTCCGGACGAGATCGAGAGGGAGAGAAAGGGGGAGATAGCGTCAGAGAGTAAGATAGCATGAAATTCCTTCCAAAATAGGTCCCCTATCCCTACTGTGTCTGTGATTGGTTTGTATCGGTTGAGAAAAGAACCCACGACACCCGACAAAGGTAGTGGCGAGATCAAACTTTGATTTAACACAGTCAACAGTAATTATTTTTGTTTTTTAAATCATCAAATCATCAAATCAAACAAATAGTTTTATTTTCATATAAACCAATACAACAACTTATGAAATGTCGAGTCTAGATGCATGGTTGTGCATGTATTACCTTTTGACCGCCACGTCAATAAAGAAAATCCGTGTTCTCTACGCCAAGCGACAAATTCAAATTACTCCACTGAGGAATATTTAAAATATAAAATATTAGTATTGAGCTGTGAAATTGTGTATTGTGTTTATTGCCCTGTCTTCATGTATTTAAAATTTGTATGTCATAAAAATTATATTTTTTTTATTTTACTAAGGCCGCAAACAAGCATACGGCCCACCTGATGGTAAGCAGTTACCGTAGCCTATAGACGCTTGTAACACCAGGGGTATCACTTGCGTGTTGCCGACCCTCTAAGAGGAAAGAGGAATAGTTGTGTTGGCAGTGTAAAGGTCAAAGTCCCCCCACTGCCAACACAACGTTTCCTCTCGTGGAGTACTTGGAACCTTGCTCACCGTAAGAAACACACACAATCATGACAAATGAATGTGCTGAGCAAAACCCTATAACTGTAAGATCCACATTTATACGAATAAAAATAATTTGAGTCGACCAATAGCGTGATAGAGACAAAGCTTAAAAAAAATTAATTTTGAACTGACCAGGGCGTCCCTAATATGGGCGTGCTGGAGATAGGTCTGCTGCGATCCTGTTTGGTCTTTTCCTTCTCCTTTTCCTTGTCCGGCTTCTCGCTGTCGGTGCGCTCCGGTTGCTGCTGCTGTTGGGGCTGCTGTTGCTGCGTCTGTTGCTGCGCCTGTGGCTGCGTCTGTTGCTGCTGCGGCTGCTGTTGCTGCGTCTGTTGCTGCTGCGGCTGCTGCTGCTGCTGCTGCTGCTTCTGTGGCTGCTGCTGCTGCGGCGGCTGGCGCTCGGCGTCGAGGCGCTCGCGCTCGGCGGCGGCGCGGCGCTCGGCCTGCAGCAGGCGCTCGGCCTCGGCCGCCGCTTTAGCCTCAGCGTGCGCTTCCACGTCGATCACTGACAATTAATAATAATAAAGCTTATTGTTATTAAAAGTAACATATTTGATATATATTGGACATAGTATGTTGCATGGTGCAGTCTCTTTCCACAGGTATAAAATGCATTGCAGCGTTCATGTCATTATTATCACAGAGGAGCTAGACCTATTTATTTGTGTTTAGAGGGAATTTACAATAAGATAAGCCCTTTTCATAATTTGCTATCGTGGAATATAATATTTTTTGTAAGTTTTACTATCTACGAGCATGTAATTTTAGATTTAGTTAGCTACAATATCGCATTGGGTTTGCCTGTCATGATTTTGTAAGTTCTGGTTAAATAAATAAATAAATTAAATGTTAATTTTCAAGGTTTATGAAGACGTGGTATGTGAATGTGTGCTATATAATATCTGTTGGTGAGTATGTGTATATGTATATGTGCTTGTAAGCGTGGGTGTGTATGGCTGCGTATGAGCATGTTGACGACTATGTGTATGTGTGCGTGCGAGTGTGTGAGTGTGTAACCGTCACATATACACGAAAATAATAAATAAGCTTACCTTCAATTTTACCATCGTCCTTCTTATCTTTGTCTAACCCCATCTTGGCTCGTATTTCTGTTAGCAAGGAAAAAAACATAATATTATTACTGTTACTGTCTGGACTTTAAAAAATACCATGATTCTCTGAGTTTCTTTTGGCGTTTCATCTCAGAGGTCGTCAGCTAGGAAATGCCGGCGCCATCTAGTATTACTTAAAAATTGACTTGTAAGTGTCTTTAAAAGATTTATTTACAAAAAAAAATATCATTTATTAGTATGGGATGTATTCCCGGAAGGGTTAGGCAGAGGTGTACCAATTGCCGACCCTATAAAACGAAAGAGGAATAGTTGGGTTTGAAGTATAAGGTTCAAAGTCCCCCCACTGCCAACACAACGTTTCCTCGCGGAGCACTGGCAACCTTGCTCACCGTAAGGAACACAACACAGCTCAAAGCAGTGTTATTTTACTTCAATTTTCTGTTATCTTCGATTATTGTACTTCTCCAGTCGGGCAGCTCCAATTTAAGTGGAATTACTTCCACTATGCCCTACCTCTCTTAACCTTTTGACCGCTACGTTAATCCGTGTTCTCTACGCCAAGCGACAAATTCTAGTATCTAATAAAAGTTTAAAAAAAAACAACAAATGTTTGTATAGGTATTTGTTTTGAACTAAAAAAAAGTGTTATTTTTGACGTGCCATGCCGTCGTTGGCGTCGTGAGCAAGTTTTCATTTGACGTGTATACACGTCCGTGGCGGTCAAAAGGTTAAAAAATTAAACACAATAATTCACTTCTGTGAAGGTCAGCGGTGCGTACGTGGTAGAATTCTGTTTCTACCTTCGAGCTGCTTCATGGGCTTGGGCTTGTCCCAGACGCTCTCCTGCTTGGAGGCGTTGTAGTAGTAGGGCCTGCCGTCCGGCGCCCGGTGCATCGTCCACTCGGCGGCCGCCGCCGTCAGCTCCGCCATGTTCACCTGCACAACACCACCAACAATCATTCAATCAAAACCTCCCTAAATAATGGTTGAGACTGAGCTACACGATGACTGATGTATGCGTGCCGTCAGTATGGACTGATCAACTCAAAACTGTTATAGCTCTTTCTTCAAAACGTCCAGTTCACATTTCATCATCATCCCATATACTGTCCCACTGCTGGGCACGAGTCCCCGGGGTCTCACAGAATGAGAGGGATTAGGCTATAGTCCACCACGCTGGCCTAGTGCGGGTTGGCAGACTTCACACGCCGTCGAGAAAATCTCTAAGGCATGCAGGTTTCCTCACGATGTTTTCCTTCACCGTTTAAGCGAGTGATAATTAATTATTAATACGCACATGATTTCGAAAATACAGAGGTGCGTGCCTTGGGTTCGAACTCGAGACCTTCGACTTGGCAGTCTAATGGTCGTACCACTAGGGTATCACTGCTTTTCAGTTCAGATTTGCCTAAATTGTAAAACACATATTATATTAAGCATTGATATTGTTACTATCTGCACTTTAAAAGACTATGATTCTCTAAGTTTGTTTTGGCGTTTCTTCTCAGAGGTCGTTAGATAGGAAAAGGCGGCACCATCTAGTATTAATTAAATATTGACTTAAAAGTGTCTTTAAAAGATCTATTTACATAAATAAATTATATACCATTAAGGTGGCAAACAAGCACAGTCCTGCATGTTTTGCAAGGATAATACATAACATGCAAAAATTTCAGGGCTTGATGGAGAGGGCATTGATCAACATTTTCATTAATAATTAATTATCACACGCTTAAACGGTGAAGAAAAACATCATGAGGAAACCTGCATGCCTTAGAGATATTCTCGACGGTGTGTGAAGTCTGCCAATCCGCACTAGGCCAGCGTGGTGGACTATAGCCTAATCCTGGACTCGTGCCCAGCAGTGGGACAGTATATGGGTTGATGATGAAAGTCGACGCAGCCGAAGTTGCAAGCAGAACCTAGTATTTTTTTTATTAAAAAACAAAACGTTGCCCCCACACTAGGATTTTCTCCTGGGTGCGTTTACAAACACAAATTATTACATACACCAAACACCTACCAACAACTACCTTTTTTTATACTAATAAGGTGGCAAACAGCCATACGGCCCACCTGATGGTAAGCGGTTACCGTAGCCTATAGACACTTGTAACACCAGGGGTATCATTTGTGCGTTGTCGACCCTGTAAACGAAAGAGGAATAGTTGTGTTGGCAGTGGGGGGACCTACTGCCAACACAACGTTTCCTCGTGGAGCACTGGCAACCTTGCTCACCGTAAGAAACACAACACAGCTCAAAGCAGTGTTATTTTACTTCGATTTTCTGCAATAGTCAAGTAATATAAGTGTACTTACAGGCGGCTCCTCCTTCTTGGGTGGCGGCTGTGTGGGCGTGGGCGTGGGCGTGGGCGAGTCCGAGATCAGTGTGGGCGACCCCAGCGGACTCAGCCGGCCGCCGCCCGCGCCCGCCGCCCCCGCCGCCGCCGCCGCCGGCTGCACGCCTGACAATCACATCACACACAACTATACCACCTGAGGGTCTACTCCCTATCTCCGTCAACGAAGATACGAGCCGTTCGAAAGGTCTTCGAAACTTCGGAGTCTGATAAAACAAGTCTCAAATTCAATTTTTCGAACGGGTAAAAACACATCGAGAGTTGGGACAACTGTCAAATTGTGTTGTCATTCATTCTTAGTTCGGGCCCTGAACGAATCATCTGTCCGTAGGTGATACGGAGTAGGAAACGCCCGTAACTAAGTTCGAAACTACGGACTTCGTGCTTAGGGAGTAGACCCCCCCTGTCTCCGGCTAACCCCCCGAACATTAGATAGCGTAAACATATGATGTGGGCGGCGCCTAACAAAGCGAGTGAGTGGCCGCCCGCGCTCACATTACTCAGTGAGCGCGGGCACTACTTGCACCACCCAAATAAAATACATAGGCGGTGCCAACAGACTCGAGACTTTATAGCCGATCATTCTCTCCATATGACGTGAAGCCTGAACACCAGCGACGATTCGAAGACGTCCAAGACTTCGGTAGAAATTAGGTCCTTACGAAAATGGAAATATAGGTTTAACGATTGTATAGTGCATAGTGTTAAGTCAAGTTAAATATAAGGCAGATGCCTAGTTTAAATTTTCGAAGCTTTTCATTTCACTAACGCACATCCCCTGCACCTTCCTACGCTTCTTATACAAGCTCTGCTTAGTTTGGGACTAGATGGTGTTCATCTAGTCTCAAACTAAGCAGCGGTTATACTTTTTATATTTTTTTATATACAGGGTGTCCCGAAACGCGACGTCAAGCGGGTACGGGGCGATAGGCTAGGTTATACCAGTTCAGGAAAAAAAACATAAAAAAAAAAACCATATTACTTGGTTAAGTGATAATTGGTGTTCGAGTGCAGCGCCTGCTTGTATAAAGTGAGCAAATCAACGTTGCATATATGCGTAGTCCTAATTAGTTTAATGTTTTTATGTAAAATTGCATGTCATTACTTCTCCCACCTTTGTTCGTCATCGAGGTAATACGTGTTCTTCTATTCAACACTAAACCATTGAAGTTTCTTTGAAGAGTCCACTATAATTAGCTTAAACAGTGAAGGAAAACATGAGGAAATCTGCAAGCCTTAGAGATTTTTCTCAACAGTGTGTTAAATCTGTCAACCTGCTCTAGGCCAGTGTGGTGGAATAATAGTCTAATCTCTCTCATTATGAGAGGAGATCATGAGGGTTGATGACGTAACAGTGAAGCAAAACATCGTGGGGAAACCGGCATGCCTCAGTTTTCAGAGTATAAAGTCTGACAGTCGACACTGACCAGCGTGGTGGACGGGTCTTCACTCAAATGAGTGGTCAGATCCCTCTCAGAATGAGCAGTGCCAATCCATTTACTGTTTATTGTTAATCTATTATGAGAGGAGATCCGTGCCCAGCAGTGAGACAGTATAATGGGCTGTATATGAAAATATTTAGATTGTTATATATATTTTTGGTTCGAAATAAAACTACTTTTTACGGATTTTATCGCGTTATATTGATATTATTAATCCCGACGTTTCGGACTCTTTACATTGGCCATGGTTACGGGTAGACTCAATATATCGCGATAAAATCCGTAAAAAGTTGTTTTATTTCAATATTATTCGCGTAAATGTCATAATATTTTTGGTTTCTCAACAAAAATGTGTGTGTTTACCAGTGTCGGGCATGGCGGCGTTGGCCATGTTGGGCGGCGGCTGAGCCACGAGCGGCGGAGGCCACGACGACCAGGCCGGCCAGCCCGCCGGCGGGTAGCCCGCGCCGCTGTACCCGAACGACGAACCGAAGCCCGGACCGTTACCTGCACATTACATTAAAACACGCTTTTAAATGAAAGGTCATCAAAACTCCAACAACTCAGCCCAAATTTGTACCCGAGCTACATGACAGCTGTCGAGTTGACAGTTTTTACTATGAAATCAATAGAAAACTGTAATATGCCAAAATTGCGTGCGTTTGACTTTCCAAAACTGACACTGACAGCAGATAGCAATCAAGTTAACACTTTTTACTATACAAACACTATGAAACTGATACTAGTGTGATCAAATGGTGTGCGTTTTTTTAAATTTAAAGTTATTTTTTCTCATCCCCTAGTGAGCATAAGAAAAAGTATGACTAGAGTTTAAACCAACGTAATACAGGGATTTTTTTCCAATAAGTGTACCCTCGACACTCACCAAAATCTGCCCAAATGATGTACATTTGGGCAGATTTTGGTGACATCCTTTTTAAGAGAGGAAACAAGCATACGGCCCACCTGATGGTAAGCGGTTACCGTAGCCTATAGACGCTTGTAACACCAGGGTTATCACTTGTGCGTTGCCAACCCTGTATTGAAAGAGGAATAGTTGTATTGGCAGTATAAGGGTCAAAGTACCCCCACTGCCAACACAACGTTTCCTCGTGGAGCACTGGCAACCTTGCTCACCGTAAGAAACACAACACAGCTCAAAGCAGTGTTATTTCACTTCGATTTTCTGCAAGGCGGAGGTACTTTCCTAGTCGGACAGCACCATATTGAGTGGAATTACTGCGACAGTATCGCTACAAAAGGTCAATAACTTATGTAAAATAACTTACCATTGGCCGGTTGTGTGATGGGCGCGGTCTCACCGGGGGGAATGTCATCATTTTCTATTGGAGTCTCTTCTTCTAGATTGTTTTCTTTCATACCTGATAAAAAAAAACATTGTTTTAATTAAAAATAACACACCATCTAAGTCAATGTCAAAATTATTGATTCAAGTTACTAAAGCACTTTTTGAACGTAATTTTTACATATCTTTTTGTATTTTTTTGTCATTTTCCATGCTAAGATTTTAAAGTTATTAAGCAAAGGAAAAATTCGACCGCGGGCCTGGATTTTCGAACTGGAGGATTCGAACCTGCGTCTTCTGGTTAGGTACACCAGACGCTATGACCACTAAGCCACCGCGATACCTACCCGCCAGGTCGAATTTTACCTTCAAATTCTGAATTTACGTCTTTACGGTGACGTCAGTAATCCTGCCCGCGGTCGAATTTTTCCTTAGCAACGTAATTTTTACATTTAAGACAGCCCCCAAAACGGCCTCCCTTCACCGCCTCCTAGTGTTTAGCTGAGAAGAAGCGGCGCAACAAACTCCCCAGCAACACATTTCTGTCTATTAATTTATACGCTAGGCTAGGCTAACGAGACAGGGAAGCAGAATAGAAAATCATCCTACTATCCTATAAATGTGAAAGTTTGTGAGGATGGATGGATCAAAAGTACACATCCATACACCACACACATCACACATCAAACACACTCCTACACTCTCACACTTACACGCTTTCGCACCATGTTGACAATCTTTACGTTGTACATTACATGATGTAATGGGGGGTCTGGAGTTCTAAAATACAGGCCTTGGCTTAGTTTACACTCCAGATCTCTCACAAATTACAAAGTTTTGTCAAGCTACCTATGTCAACTATATTTGTAACTAGCGACCCGCCCCCGCTACGCACGGGTATTATTCTTAAATCACTTTATCTATTAAAAAAACCGCATCAAAATCCGTTGCGTAGTTTTAAAGATATAAGCATACATAGGGACAGAGAAAGCGACTTTGTTTTATACTATGTAGTGATAGTGATTAATTTGTGGAGATAAATAAACTCATTCACGCTCAAACTACTGAACGGATTTTGATGAAACTTTACAGTATCATTGTTTATACATTAGAATAACATATAGGCATATAATTTATAACGATTTTGATTTGATTAGCCAAATTACAACGATCATAATTAAAAGTAACTTCTCCACGCGAACAAAGTCGCGGGCAGCAGATAGTATTCAATAAATTAGCTGTAAAATTAATTGTAATAATGTAATTAATTATTATTTAATAATCGATAACACTTACCTTGTTCCTTAACCCATGGAGGCGGTTGAGACATGAACGGGGGCACGTTACCCGTAGGGGGCGCGGAGTGGACCCCGGGGGGCATCACATTGGACATGACCCCATTGGGCATCATGCCCATAGGCCCCGGTCCCGGCATGGGCCCGCCCATAGGCCCGTTCATAGGCCCGTTCATGGGCACGTTTTGTGGGCCAGACATTGACATGGGACCCCCTGCAAAAATTAATTATTGTTAGATTAGAATACAAGCAGTGATAGCCTAGTGGTATGACCATTGGACTGCCAAGTGCTTATTAATAATTAATTATCACTCGCTTAAACGGTGAAGAAAAACATCGTGAGGAAACCTGCATGCCTTAGAGATTTTTCTCGACGGTTTGTGAAATCTGCCAACCCGCACTAGGCCAGCGTGGTGGACTATAGCCTAATCCCTCTCAATATGAGAGGAGACCCGTGCCCAGCAGTGGGACACTATATATGGGTTGGTGATGATGAGGGGCTCGTGGCTCAGTAATAACTACACCAATCAATCGATCTGTAGAGGCCTATGTCCAGCAGTGGACTTCGATAGGCTTATTTGATGAAGTAAATCTTCATTGCTATGCTATATGTGAAGCATCATTTGTCTTTTAAAGATCTGGGGGTCTACTACCTGAGCACGAAGTCCGTAGTTTCAACCTTCGTTACGGGCGTTTCCTACTCCGTATCACCTACGGACGGATGATTCATTCGGGGCCCGAACTAAGAATGAATGACAACAAAATTTGACAGTTGTCCCTACTCCCGATGTGTTTTTACCCGTTCGGAAAATTTAATTTGATACTTGTTTTACCGGACTCCGAAGTTTCGGAGAGCTTTCGAACGGCTCGTAACTTCGTTGACGGAGACAGGGAGTAGACCCTCTGTTTACAGAAATAAATACTTATTAATCAATAATTGTGTACGAGCAAACCCGTACAATTTTATAGTTTAGATTTTATGCTGACATCAACGCGCAGCGAACTGTAACCTAATACTATATTCACGCTTTACTTCAATCGGCAGTAGTTGTTCAAACCATCAAAAAGACAAGTTCGCCTCGCCTTTCTTAGCATTTTTACTATCATATTTGTATCATTTTATCAATATAGCAGTTTTTAGAAATCATCTAGTTTATCATTTAAATGTACTATACCCGTACAAATTGTACTTTTAAATTAAAATATAATTAAATATGCCTACTATATAATATTATTATAAATGCGAAAGTAACTCTGTCTGTTTGTTACGCTTTCACACCTAAACTGCTGAACCGATTTTGATGAAATTTGGTACAGAGATACATTAGACCTTGGTGAAGGACATAGGGTACTTTTGTAAAAAGCATTTGTGCTGCGAGAGGAACAGCAAATGGTAGCAATAATAAATTTGAATATTAAGTAATATGATACAGCATAAATTGCTCTCACAGGTTTTTTTTTGCTTTAAAAATAAAAACGTTGCCCCACACTAGGATTTTCTCCTGGGTGCGTTTACAAACACAAACACCTACCAACAACTACTTGTAGATCATACAAATATTTGTTCCGTGCTGGGATCAAACCCACAACCCGTGGCGCAGAAGCCGATTGCTCAGCCGCTGCGGCAAACGTGTCATCAAAGCTAGTTGTTCAATTATAATTACACCATTTAGAATAATTTTTAATAATTAATTATTACATACATACCATCACGCCTGTATTCCCCGAAGGGTTAGGCAGAGGTGTACTAATGTACGCCCACATTTCGCCGGTATGTTTTAGGTCCCATGTAATAGGGGGCGACCATTTCATTGCAATTAACCGGGCACAAATCCAAACTCCGAGCTGCTACTGAGAATTTCATAGAAAAACCCAATAACACTTTGCTCGACCTGGGGATCGAACTCGGGACCTCTAGCATAGAAGTCGCGCTTAAGACCACTAGACTAATGAGCCAGTCAGTAATAATTAATTATCACTCGCTTAAACGGTGAAGGAAAACATCGTGAGGAAACCTGCATGCCTGAGAGATTTTCTCTAAGGAGTGTGAAGTCTGCCAACCCGCACTAGGCCGGCGTGGTGGACTATAGCCTAATCCCTCTCATCCTGAGAGGAGACCCGTGCCCAGCAGTGGGACAGTATGGGATGATGATGTAATAGTGAAGGAAAACATCGTGGGGAAACCTGCATGCCTGAGTTTTGACACTGACCAGCGTGGTGGACAGGTCTTCACTCATTGAGGGGTCAGATCTCTCTCCAATGGTGGCAATCAATTTATGTATTAATGTGGTCGAAGCAAAAGAAGTATGCAAGAATCGTAGCAAGTAGCGTTCTTTAGTTTCTGCCCACCCCTATAGAAAAAGGCGTGAGTGTATGTAAATATATTTATATTTTTTTAAGTTTTAGGTTACTACAACTACCTGAGGCAGCGAGCACTTCCATTTCTCCCTGGGATATGACTTTGCAGGTGGGGCCCTCCTGTGGCCTGGTCCAGGTAGTCTCCCTGGTGCGGGAGTGGTAGTAATAGAGCTTGCCCTCTTCGGATTTTGTTTCCACCCACAGTTCCGGCGCCGGCTGTTGAGATATAACATTTATATTTAGTCTTTTATCTTTTGAAGGTAACATCAGTCTGTTTACTTTTACTTGTTGCTGTTCCATTTAAAATAATTAATTTTGTATGGAAAACTGACACCACAAGGATTTTCTGTGCACAAAAGATGCCATTTGTATATTTATTATTATTCGTTATTTTTTTTTATATTTGGCATTAATAAAACTACATACCATCACGCCTGTATTCCCCGAAGGGATAGGCAGAGGTGTACTAATGTACACCCACATTTCGCCGTTATGTTTAGGTCCCATGTAATAGGAAGCGAGCCTATTGCCATTAACCGGGCACAACTCCAGACTCCGAGCTGCTACTGAGAATTTCATAGAAAAACCCAATAACACTTTGCTCGACCTGGGGATCGAACCCAGGACCTCTAGTTAGCAGTCGCGCCTAGGACCACTAGACTAATGAGGCAGGCATAAAACTACTTAAGTACTAATTACTAAACATTTGTAAAGATATATATTTTAACGAAAGATAAATTCGATTTCAAGCAGGATTCGTACCTGGGTACTTTCGGTTAAATACACCGTACGCGTTAGCTACTAAGCCACCAATATAACCACCTGTGATGTAGAATTTCTCTTCAATATTCTAGTGTAATAGGTGCTGTCAACGACATCCATCGAAGAAATAATGATTACTATGTTCTTAACAACGAAAAGCATTTATTTTTAATATAACATTCACTCACCATATTAGGGGGCGGCATGCCGGGGGGCCCGCCAAACGGCGGTGGTTGTCCCATCATATTTGGGGGCGGACCCATCGGCCCACCTGGGGGCATCATGCCAGGCGGGGGCCCAAATGGTGGGGGTCCACCCATCATTCCAGGAGGGGGTCCGCCCATCATCCCTGGCGGGGGAGGACCCATAGGACCCCAGTTGTTGTCGTAGTTGGGTCCGTTGTTGGGCCCGAAGCCTCGTGGGCCACCTCGACCACGGAAGAAGCCTCGACCCCGCATTGGGGGACCTCCGGGACCGTAGCCGCGACCTCTGAATCTCATAGGCGGCCCATTCATCCAACCAGGTGGGGGTCCGCGGCCTCTACTTCTGTTCAAAATTAACTCGTGTCAGATTTATAGGTAGAAAGAAAGAAAAATTAACTTACTCAAACAAGGACAGAAACAGATATAAAATAAACACAAAAAGTATACAAAAATATCATTTTACACTGGCAACAATGTCACACACTGTTGAGACACTGACTGACAACTGACTTGATAAATAATTATTAAACACAAGTACACATGGCAAAATTATCAAACTATATATTTCTAGTATAAGCTGACCTAGAATGCGATGTAAAGGCTGTCTGTATAATAAGAGGTCAGGTTACATACGGCCCAACTGATGGTAAGCGGTTACCGTAGCCTATAGACGCTTGCAACACCAGGAGTATCACTCGCGCGTCGCCGACCCTGTATTGAAAGAGGAATAGTTGGGTTGGCAGTATAAGGTTCAAAGATCCCCCCACTGCCAACACAACGTTTCCTTGCGGAGCACTGGCAACCTTGCTCACCGTAAGAAACACAACACAGCTCAAAGCAGTGTTATTGCAATGCGGATATTTCCCCGGTTGGGCAGCTCCAATATGAGTGGAATTGTGTGAGTGAATTTATTCATAATGTCCTTCTTGCACCCCATGTTTTACCAGTAAGTACAGTCAACAACAGAAGTCACTGAACATGTCTTCTATCTTCAATACGATTTTTTATATGAAAACCTGTGAAGGTTGTACGAAACCATTGCATAGATGACCATTAAATATTTACCTTATCTTCATAATAAAAAGTGTCATGACAAGTTTTAAAACTGTCATGTTTTCAAAATTTAGTTATGTTCAGCGACTTTCTTGGCTGACTGTACATGAGACCTAAACACCAACAACTGTGTACACCTCTGCCTAACCCTTTAGGGAACATAGGCGGAATGGTATGTTGTTTGAAATGTATTACTGGATCTCTATTGAAGGCTGTTATCTAAGTGTGCGGGTGATAAAATTACTATTTGAGAAATGGCAACAAGCTTATCATTATTAATTATTTATTTATTTTACTCTTTATTGTATTGAAATACAAAGACAAAGAAAAACATATTACCAAATGTACAATGGGTGGCCTTATCATTTCTTCCAGGCAACCAAAGCGAAATAAATACACTGGACACGATAATGGGTATAAGTGGACAAAAACAGGTCACTTTTAAATCAAAAATAAAATAAAACTAATAATAAACTATATAGTATATGTATATAAATAAATACATACATATATGGATATAAATAAATATAATTGTTGCTGACAAGCTCTGGGACAGTAACTGCATTCAGGGTTATTGTGAAGCAAAACAAAACAAATTATAAGCTAAAGTATGCTATTGCAGTTGCAGTGCATATTAAAATAAATACAAAAATTTGCACAGGGGTCTGAGTAATTTGTGTCAGAATGGTTATTCAGTGGGGTGGGGTTAAAGTGCAACTCGCCTCTGGGCTGCAGCCCATTTAGCATACTCTGGGATCAGCAGTGGTAAAATAGGCTCAATAACAGGGCAAGAATTTCATTCAACAATAGTGAACTATAGATAAATAATTATTTTGGGACATTTTATGCAGCACCATCTAGTCCCAAACTAAGCAGAGCTTGTACTATGGATACAATACTTATAATACTTTTTGTCATTACATACTTATCAATACATATGAAATGAGACACAGACAAACACTTATGTCCATCACGTAAATATTCGTGTCCTGTGGGAATCGGACCCACGACCTCGTGCTCAGCAGTTCTAAACTCGAACCACTAGACCCGGGGTCAGCAACCTGCGGCTCGCGAGCCACGTGCAGCTCTTTGAAGCTCTTTAGTTCCATACGCAAATATAATTTTATTTATGCAAGTACTATTTATTGTTGGCAAGGAAAAATGTCTGTGGCCCTTTAAGAACCTTGAAATTTTGAAAATTGTAATTTTTGGCTCTGCTGACTCAAAAAAGGTTGCCTACCTCTGCACTAGACCGTAGGCGTCGTTGAATAGTAAAATCGAACCAACACGCTTATTAATCTTTCAACAGTGACCACTAGACAGAACTAGTTAAGTGTAGTAGAAAGACACTTACTCAAAGGATATACATATAATAAGGAGTTAAGAGAGTGGACTAATGCAAGAATCGAAATCTTAATATTTAAATGAAACGCGAATTGGGTATATTTTACTACCTAATTATTGAAATTCTGGTTCGTTCAATAATACTGACTTATAAAACAACAACAACAGTTTATACTTGTAAAAGTGTCTTTATAAGATCTATTTACAGAAAAAATATCATTTCAGTCATTGGGACCATCACTACTGATCATAGAGCGAAAGAGCATATTAAATGAGTTGCATCTTATAAGCTAGGAAATGCCGGAGCCATCTAGCTTTAAAAAAAAAATGTTTATTATTGACTTGTAAAAGTGTCTTTAAAAGATCTATTTACAGAAATAAATATCATTTATCATTTAAGTGAGTTGCCCCCTTACCAATCAAAGTTACAAAACTCAATAATTCTGAAGTCATTGATTGACAATTTTGAAACAATAAAAGAGCAGACATTGAACCCGACCTTCCAAAAGTCAAGTAATATATATATAGTACTCAAACATGCAAGATATACATTTTATTTACACACAATCTATGTTAAACACATTACATTATACAGTAATATAATAAAAATGAAGTTTTTTTGTTTGTTTGCACTAATATCTGAAACTACCAGTCGGATTTAAAAATTATTTTTGCATTTGTTAGGTTAGGTTAGGTTATTCTTCAGAGTATATAGGGTTTTTAACATCACACTACTACCTTCATGAGATGAGCAAAAATTCACAGCAGGTGAAATTTGGGAAAATGTCTATTAGATTGGCTAGTGTGTACAATTATTGTATATTATAGTTTTATATGGCAGACATGCACAATTGTACACCAACAGTTTGCCGCTATGTTTATATCTATCAACATTCATTCATCAAAGACTGTGAGTGTTAAATTACTATGTATTGAAGAATGTGTGCTAGACCGTATAATAGTACTGATTTCTTAAAAAAATACTGCTCTAAGACTATGGTACAGGCGATAAATAAAACAAACATACAATTAACAGATGCATCATACACTGAGACCTGTATAACACAAACATTTATCTTGGATGGAAGTTGAACACACTACACTTAGTGCAACAATAGTAGTGAGCTGACCACTTAACCGCCTTACAAAATGTGCTGTTTCAACACTATTTGAATGCAAGAAACAGTATACAAACATCACTGTCAGAGAGTCACCATACGCTGGTGTTGACACACTGGTATATGTTATTCTGTACATCTTTTTATGATAATGCTGCTGCTATTATGGATACTTTCTCACCATGCACCAGTTCTGCACACACATTGTGTGGCCATCTACTTTACCATAATAAAATGCAGTTTTTAGTACAAAAGGCGAATATTAAAACCGCGAAATAGTCCTAGAGAATCGTTAGTGCACAATTGACGCCAGCATCATAATTTTTATTGAAAATAACACGATTTAATGCCGCCAAGGTCTTCTTGTAATATGGTCAATTTTCACATTTCAACTGATTTTATACTTTGCAAACGCTTGCAATTGCCTAAAATGGTTATTTTAACCATAATTTACAATAAAACACTTGGCAGATGTAAGAAAATAGCCAAAAAACGGATATTTTAGCAGAAAAAACAGAAAATTAATAAAAATGGATGCTTATACCTGAAATTTCCACGTCCACCTCCACGACCTCCTCTGAAGTTGTTACAACCTTCGTCTTCGTCATAGCCTTCGTCGTAGCCGACTACATCACCAAAATCCTTTGCGTTGTCCACCAAATTCTCACTCACTTCATTAACACGACTAGCCGCTTCATTCACGGCCGAGTCCTGGGAATCAATGTATTCCTCTTCCATTTTATGTATGATCACTTAATCAAGAAAAACTTAAGTCCTCATGCTAGATCAGTTTATTTTGTTGAAATAATACACAATATCACTTGGCATGGAAATCAACTAAGATGGCGGCCGGTCGCTTGCTTTTTAGTGCTTGACACAGCTCAGCTTTGTGTATAATCGATATCGACTTTGTATTATGTATAGCAACTATTCTTAGATTATATTTCCATGTTATTAGTAAAAAAAGGTTCAGCAATGAATTTTAGAATGGACGTGATTATTAGTTATTACTAAGTTTATTGAATAATTCTTTTGAGATTTTTTTTAGCCATGATCTTCAACTAGCCAAGACCCTAATTTAACAAAGGAGTCTTGCACTAATATTTACATGTATTTTCGGCTCTTTTGTTTAAGCCATCCTACGTTAATGGATATGAATAAGGACAGAAAGATGGAGCTGATGTTGGGCCGCTTTGGCCCAAAGGGTAGAAATGAGAACAGTTCCATATTCCAAGTGCCACCGATATCTAGATAATTTTAAAAACTCCAGACGATACTAAACTATTCATCATTCATTTCCTTCTAATCCGTTAATCTGTCAGTTTTCCTAATCATGGCGTCGTAACTGACTGGATTTGTGCTTGTTCTGTTTTCCACCAGGTCGTAACTCAATTGATGACTTCGACCAATGCCTTTGATTGTAGAAATCGGTTATCGTTTTTAAAAAATCCTTTAAAGGAAAGTACCTATCTTAAAATTTTTACAATGCAATTCAAATAGGTATCAGACATGATTGTTTTAAAACTTTCGCAGTTGCAATAAAGGTTGTTGTTGCGTATCGTGTAAAATATTTGAATGCGGGCATTTTACAGCGAGCATAGACACGGTGTTGAGCATGCTTTATTTCTCAAGCTAATTATCAAAGCACTTGATTAAGAACAAAAGTATCCATTTATGTGTAGAAAAAAAAAGAAAATTATTATATTTTAAAATAGTAAATACTTGTTTCATTCTCAGCAGCTTCATGATTATCGTCATTAGCTTGACTTTTTCGGCGCCTTCCTCTCGTAAACGCCACAGGTCCAGAGCTTCATCTAGTTGCAACGATTCCAGCATTATGCTCTCAGCTAAATACCTACAAGTTAATAACTTCCTTTGCTTAATAACTTTAAAACTTAGCATGGAAAATGCCAAAAAATACAAAAAGATACCTACAAGTGGGTTATCAGTCATTCAAGACGATAATCAAAATATTTACGCAGAATAAAATTTCCTTACTAGTACTTTCGTAACTCAATTATTTTCACACTTAGAATAATCGTCTCAGCCTTTTCCCAACTTTAAGTTGGGAGTTGGCTTCCAGTCTAACCAGATGCAGCTAGATATAATGGTATTTAACACGAAGAGACTACCATCAGACTTCGGCAACTCAATTTTATACTGGTAAACTAAGGATATCCTGGTCTAGTTGTCGGATTCGACTACGAATAACGATTGTCATACGTGTTCGCATGACAACCGGGACAGTTGACCGGGAATGCAGCCCGCTTTATTTCAAAAGGCGGGGTTTCCCACTTTCCTACTGAGAAAGAACCAAAATAATCAAGCTCTTATCCAGAATGCTTTAGTAAAAAGAAAGAAAGAATAGAAAATAATTTTCTTTTCATACCTATCGTATGCGAAAATGGAACGCAATATTTGATTTTAATAGAAGGACAACGTATGTAGTAAGGTAGCACACAGTAAATATTAAACAATAATACTAAAAATATTTACCTTTATTTTGAGATGACTTGGAGATAGGAATCGCGAAGGTAATTCACAAAATTGTACAAGTTTAGCAATTATTTAAATAGGTAAATCACAGACGTATTTGTTGCAACAACGAACACAAAGTGCAAGGCCGCGACGCGCAGGCGCGAGTCTTCCATTTCGCTTACACAATATATACAGGTAAACTAAAAATAGTATGCTTTCCCGGAAGGACCTGCTTTGATCGATACTGAGGTGGCTCCCCGTGCCCCCTGCACGGGGAGGCACTACTCGCAGCGCCAGAATGTTAGTTTTTTTTTAATCATCATCATTTTGGATTTTTTCTAACCAGATACGGCTGAACATGAGTATTTTACACGCCTCCACACTGCTATAAGGCCTTCACGACCAAGTTCTAGCCAATTCCTACCAACATCGTAAGGATAGGTACCTACACTGGTCGTCAAGCTTTTCTAGTTTCGGATTCCGAAAAAATAATGTGTGCGCTACAAAATACGATTGAAAATAGGATAGACTGCTGGTAGTGAGATGTGGTGTTGTTGTTTTGTGGTTAAATGAAAATTCCTTTCCATAATGTCCCATTCCCATGACGTCCCGTTGAAAATGCTTTGATTTTGTATACTCCTTACACTTCTAAATACTTAAGTTAGAAAGGCGCCCGCTGGATAGACAAACTTTTCGAATTTAATTTCTGCTTTACTATCGAAAGATTAGGACAAAAAGATCGCATCGAAAGATTTTTAATCTAACGCAATAATGCTAATGCATAATTTGAAAGGTACATTGGAAGGAGTAGGCTTTTTTTTTTCAATTCTCTAAGCAATCGAATATCAAAGGGGCCCGCTGGCTGGAAACCGAAATTAAATGGCATTTTGTCTTTCCGGGGAGGTATAAATAATATCGTTGTTTTGGAGAGGTATATTCAACAAGCTCTCGGTCTCGTAGCTGTAGCGTATGGGGGAGCAACTAGATAGAAACACATCCGTTCGTATAATGTTTCATTTACATAATACAGTAAAAAAAAAATTATGAATAGGGATGGTCTAGGGAGGGACGAATAGGGATGCAGGGGTGAATCGGGACATACCTAGAATTTCAGCTTTAGTTATTATAGTTTGTTGGAAAAGAGACTAATATTGTTGCTAAATTATAATAAACCATTAAAAGACCTTGTTGGCATCAAATTGTGATTATTAAAGGAGTTTTCAGGTTTAACTAAACATGTGCGGTGTAACTTGGAATGACAGATTGAGAAATAGTGTGTTAGGGAAACGTTGCTGCGTAAAAGACGATGTAATGATGAGAATTGAGAAGAATAAGCTGAGCAAGATGGTTTGGGTATGTCGAGAGAATGGATGAAAGGCAACTAACAAAAGGGATTTGTATGTTGAATGTCAGTGGAACCGCCGTGAGGGGTTAGAAAAAACTTACGCCGACCTTATTGGTGAGGTTCTTTAAAAAAGGTCAGGTGCGTAGTACTCGCAACCGGCGAGTGTGTATGACAAGAAGTCGAAGCAAAATAAGTATGCAAGAATCGTAGCAAGTGGCGTTCTTTAGTTTTTGCCTACCGCCATGGGAAAAAGGCACGGAGCAGTATGCTGCGTCTTTTCTTGTTTGCACTGCAAAAGAGTGGAATGCTGAACGATTCCTGTTAGTACTCTCTAGCACTGTCCCCCGGGGTGACAACTGGGAATTTTCTTCTAAGTAAGTTTCCCAACTGTTCACTTTCGATTCGTGCCGGAGGTAACTTTTTTTCTAGATTGTCACCCGTGACACCAGAAAGGATGACAATTTATTGCTAAGATTCTTTCCCAATTATCCACTAACTAGTTAAAGTATTATTCTCTCTTTTCTAATACATAAAAATTATGTTTCTTTGTTCGAACATTACAGTTTTAAGTATTAGAAAAGAGAATTTTCTTCTCTGTTGTCACCCGGGAGACAAATTTTCCCAACCAGGGGGAGTGCTAGAGGAGACTACTGGGAATCGAACAGGCGCTTTTTCTGGGTCCTTCTCCCTTCGACCTCGTCGTCGCTTACCATCAGGTGAGACTGAACTCAAACAAAAACCCATCAACAATAATATAAAAAAATATCTCCATATTGATTTCTGACATTTACGCGAATATTATACATTGAAATAAAACTACTTTTTACGGATTTTATCGCGTATATTGATATTCTAGATCATCTCAACTCCTTACATTCAAAAATTCAATTTACTATGGAGTCAGAGGCTAATAACTCTTTACCTTTCTTAGATGTTTTAGTAATTCGTAATCATAACAACACCTTGAGTCATACTGTGTATCGAAAGAAAACCCATACAGACAAATACCTAAATGGTGAATCGCACCACCACCCAACACAGTTATCTACCGTCGGTAAATCTTTGTTTCAGAGAGCACATGGGATCTGTGATGAGCAACACCTGGCTGCTGAGCTTCAACATGTCAAGCAAGTCCTGCATGACAACAAGCTCCGAATACCGCGCCCTTGCCACAGAAACCGTGTGAAACGTGCCACAGTTGAGCGCTTACCTGCCGTACTACCATATGTTAGAGGAGTCACCGACAAAATTGGCTACATCTTGAAGCGTGCTTCAATTAAAACATACTTCAAGCCGCTGAAGAAGATCAGTCAGTTCTTACCATCTGTCAAGTGCCATATACCTCTACAAGATGCGGGCGTATACAAGCTTGATTGTGATTGCGGTCTCTCATATATAGGCCAAACTAAAAGAAGCATAGGGACCCGCGTAAAAGAACACATCGCCGATGTCAAACACCGCCGTTCCAAGAAGTCAGCAGTTTGTGAACATACTCTTGACAAGGCCCAGCATTATATCAGATTTGATAAACCACAAATACTTGCGAAGGAAAGTCGATACCTACCCAGGATGATTCGTGAGGCTATTGAAATTAAAAAACATCCAAATTTCAATAGAGAAGATGGCTGGGTCTTACCAATGGCTTGGAATCCCGTTATAGATTCTATTAAACCAAAATCCAGGCCTACAACTGCAAGACCAAAGGATACTGTGAGCTCGTTCTGCGTGAATCGGATTGCCAATAATTAACAACTAAAACATGATCATTGAATATTGTTACTTTAAAAGAGACCATGATTCTCTGAGTTTGTTTCGGCGTTTCTTCTCAGAGGTCGTCAGCTAGGAAATGCCGGCTCCATCTAGTTTTAATTAATAATTAGTAATAAATGTCATTGATCATGTAACAATTAAAAATGTGGGGTAGCTGTCAGTAATTATATCATCGAGACGCCCACCACCTCAGTCTACCCGTGACCATGGACGCTGTAAAGGGTCCGAAACGTCGGGATTAATAATATCAATATACGCGATAAAATCCGTAAAAAGTAGTTTTATTTCAATATCTCCATAGTACAATCTGCTCAATTTGAGACTAGATCGTGCTTGTCTAAAATGTCCCAAATATTTTTATTATAAAATGCTATTACCTATTTATTTACAATGTCACTTTCGCAGAATGTCCCATTCGCAAATCTTCCGTGATGTGTGGTGTGGTGCTGCAGAACGGTGGGTGAGTGTGTTGTGAGCTGCGACTACTCTGCACCCCTACTCACCACAAAGGACCCTAGGACCCCAACCTACACATCCGCAACAACCTACACATTTTGAAACGGAGCAGTCGAAACGGACACACCTAACACAGTTAAAACCAAAAAATTAAGTTAAGTATGTAACACTGGCACGATCATTTTGAGCTCCAAATTTGTATAAAAATTTACATAAGTACCTATCCGATTTGTAAGTTTGAAAGCCAAAATAAAATTGAATAAAAAGTATCGAATGGATGTTGCAATTTTTTTATTATTAAATATTTCTTTTACAAAGTTCTGATACAAGTCTGAAGAGGAGTCACAAATCTATCATAAAGAACTCTTCATACAAGTTTTATTTAGGATACAACTGACTCGTTGGATTCCATGGCCTCTTCAGGCCAATTTCGATACTCTGCTTCAAACCAGGCGATTTGGGATCACGCGGCGTTTCTTGGTAAATGAAGCAATCAGGAAGGGTTGGCACGTCTCTTTCCTCCTTCGTAGGTATGTATTTTGGATTTAGAAGGGTGTAAGAAGCGGCACAGTGAGGCGGCTTGCAGTTACACCATTTGAACTCGGGCTTGGTCACGTTGGCACTGAAATTTTTCACTTTCGACAGTATTTTTAAGTCTTTTACATTAGGTTTTAGGTGATCGCAATCGTCAAACGATTTACTTTTGTCAAATGAATTACTGTCATCGAACGTATTGCTGCCAAGCAGGTCTGCTATGCTATTGATAGTTGAGAAGTAACAAGTAAGTAGTGAGTTTACTAAAGGCATCGCTCTGCCGTGCAAAGGCTTTGTCTTATTGAACGGGTGTTTACGTATCAAGTTTGGGTTTATCCCCGTCCGGGGCTGAGGAATCCCCATATTTTTTTTAGGCAGCGGCGGCGAACTTGCAATCCCCTCTTCCGGCTTTTTTGTACAAGTATTGGCGCGAGCGGCTCTGCAGGTACCGCAGAAGCAAGGGTCCTGGGTAGTGTTTAATTCTTGTGGGCCGGGCATAGTGACACAGCACGCTGAACAGGGTCCGCAGCCGACTGGGCCACAGGGGCCTCCTGGGGAGACAGCCCCGCAGACTGGGAAAGGTGCACATGCGCAGTTAAAGCATGGTCCGCACCAGGGACCGCAGCCGCAGGGAGGACCACAGCCACCACAGCCGCAGGGACCACAAGAACCGCAACCGCAGGGTCCGCAACCGCATGGACCACAGGAAGGGCCACATGGGCCACATAAGGGGCCACATGGGCCACAACCCCCGCATGGGCCACAACCTCCACATGGGCCACAACATGGACCACAAGGGCCACACGGGCCACACGGGCCACAAGACCCACAAGGGCCACAAGGGCCACACGGGCCACACGGACCACACGGACCACACGGACCACACGGGCCACATGGGCCACATGGACCAGCGCAACCTGGAGCAACGCAACAGCAACCACCGCCGCAGGAGCAAGACCCGCCGGGGCCGCAGCCACTGAAGCCGCAGTTAGCACAACCCACACCAGGAAAACACGGCCCACACGGGCCAAACGGCCCACTTGGGCCACACGGACCACAAGGCCCGTAACCACCGCAACATGCAGTGCGTCTAGGGCAGCCACCGAACCCACATGGACTACACGGTCCGAAAGGACTACATGGGCCAATCGGGCGGCACGGACGGCAAGGAGATACAGGACGGCAGGGCCCAGATGGGCGGCGCGACTTACGAGGCGTGCAGTACCCACACGTTAATGACAAACAGCACATGTTAGTTGGTAAATAAATTTTGCTAAAATCCACTGAAGGCACCTCAGTTGGAGCAGGATTATTGGTAGCCCCATTTGTTTCGCAAGGTGGAACGACCGCGCAGGTGTTCAACACTCCGCAGACACAGCCGGGGCCTGCAGGACCGCACGGTCCGCCGGGGTTAGGAGGACAAGGGCGACACGGGCCCCCCGGGGACACCGGGCCACCAGGACAGCAAGTACCGGTCACATGGTATGGCCCACAGAACCAGAAGCCATAGGGATAGTAATAGTAACCTGTCATGTATTGGATACACTTAGGGGGAGTGTTGCAGGGGGCGGGGAGGCAGCAGTTACACGGGCTGGAGCAACATGACGAGGGGCAAGATGGCGCGGGGCACCCACACACGTTGCACAGTTGTTGTGCCATCTGCGTTCCGCCTGACATGGCATTCTGAGGAAATGGCCCCGGAACACTGCCTCCAGCTGTCAGGGGCACGAAGTATGACCGGAAGTTGTGAGGTATCCTGACATTAGGTGTTAGTAGTGGGTGGTGATGTTTGTGATGCTCTTCGTGGAAGACGGCAGACTTAGTCCTCGGGATGTATTGGCACGGAATCTGAAGCGGTTGTTGGGCACCGTGGGTCGCGAAGCACGGACAGGAGACGCTCCTGAAGAGCGATGTGGCTTGCCTCGGCTGCTGCTTAGCTGGCTGCTTCGTCAGCTCTTTTATTCGCGCCGACTGTATATCTCGAATCGGATTTAGTTGTTCCATAGCACCTTTCTTCGACCCGAGATTTGCTGAAAGGATGATTGCTTTACTGTAATCACAATCCTATCTAATAAAAATTATAGAGGGCGAAATGATGGTGCATATCTGTACGCCTCTGCTGTCCCTTCGGAGACACAGGCGTTATGTATCGATTTGTTTTAAGTGTAAATATAAATAAAATAAATGAAACAGCACTGGCAGGAGGTGTGTTTATTGTACAAACTTTGTACAAAGTATATTTTATTCCATTTAAAATCTAGAGATCATCAGCTTTTGTTCTGAGTATAATAATCTAGCTTAAGTGTTACAATATAAGTCTGTTTTAATGTAACTACTCTGCATGGTGTTCACTGTATTCTGGATTCTAGTTGAATTGTTTTATAGACATCTTGCAGACTGAAGAGCGAAACTTGGTACAGTAAAGAGCATTAAAAAGGTTTGAGCGTAGATTTTTAAGTGGTCAATCATAAGTTAATTTTGCTCTACACGCTGCAATTTTGGAAAGTTTTAAATGAACAGAGCAGAGTGGAGACTTGCAGGATAGTTACACTAAATAAGCCTTAAAAGCCTATTGTTTAGTTGTCGTATGCCCTGAAATTGGCATCATTGCTGGGTTGAGGGTAGGGACACCTATAATTCGGGATGTTGGCATACTGGAATGCCCCGGGGTAAACATACGGCCTGTCACGTTGCTCCCGAGTCATTAAGCCTCTAGGGTTCTCCAGCATCGGGCATACTTCGCACAATAACTTTTTGGAGCGTTTATGTTGTATGGGACTCCTGCTTTCATTTCGTTTCTCGGAATAGTAGTCAGAAAAGGATTTAGCAAGAGAATTAGGAATAAACTTCTTTGACTTTGGAGAGCTATTTATCAATGGCATACGGGCCCTAGTGCTGAAGTTGCTCTTAGATTGCTTGATACTGGGCGTGCAGTATACTGGTTTACTTTCAGGGAATGCTGTGCTTGTAGGCACGGTACTGTAAGGGCACATCAAGACAGAAGTATGAGGCATTCGCCTGATCGGATCTACAGAAGGAACAGAGTTAAAAGGGAAGAACTTCGATATCCCAGACGAATTTCTGGAAGCCGAGTTACATTGCACGGTGTCTTGGGTCGGTAACGGGTACTTTATGTTATCGTTTTGAGGGGGTTGGACCGGCCTGGCCGGCGGCGTTCGCTGCGTGCTAGTCTGGTGGCGTTGCTGTGGTCCACCAACTACTGCCGCGGCGACAGGACTCAAACAGGCACAGCATTTGGCACAAGGACACGGTGGGCACGCTTGGGGCGTTGGGCCACAAGGACCTACTGGAGTGCATGTGCCAGTGACATGGTACGGCCCGCAGAACCAAAACCCGTAAGGGTAATAATAGTATCCAGTCATGTATTGGATGCACTTTGGCGGCTGGTTACAAGGTGGGGGTAGGCAGTTGCAACCGTTGGCGCAGCCACAAGGCCCGCAAGGGAATGGGCACGGACAACCGCACGAGCATGAGGGGGGGCACGCCTTCGCAAACCCGTACATGTTGGTTGTATGGAACTCGTTCGCGGACACGAAACAAGGCAAGGAGCCTGTCCGGTGCGCAGATAATATTAAAGTATTTCTTAAGAGCGGCGAGTCGTGACAAATGGGCCTAGTTCTAGGAGGGCTGATGCATCCGGACGGTGCGGCGAATCTCGTCTTAGGCACGTCGGGGCACGACATGCAGAATCGCAAAGGCGGGGTCCAGCTCTGGCCGCAACCGCTGCGTACCGATGGCAGCTGCTTCGTTTTCTCGATCTTCACAGTACTCACTCGCAGCATTCTGGCTTTATCCCTCAAGCTTCGACTTTGGACCGCCGTGGCTGTAAAGGTATTTTATGCTATTCACCTTCATTAAAGATCCGGACACAACGGCGGTGGTTCAGATGTCGGGTGCTAGTAGCTGGCAAAGATTACTTTGAATTTGCTAGCAAACTGATGGATTACTCATGGTTCACCCAGGGTAAACACGAGAAAAGTCTGTCCCGTTGTTCCCCCGCCATATTTGACCATGCATTGAATATAAAAATACCACGAAATTACTACTTTGGTACTTGTTTAGAGTACAATATTTAAATTAGATTACTCATTGGAGCTCCACTTCAAGGTGCTCCTATTTATGTCTATAAAAAAAATTAAGGTCCGAGTCAAACTGCCTTACGTCAGGGAACTAATCCTTATTTCATAACGACAAATATTTTAAAAAAGATTTTATATTAGATGATTTTCGATCTGATTAAAGTTATATCCTCAATAATAGTAATATTGATCTGATCCAATCTACGGCTGAGGAACCAACAGGAATAGGACCTTCCTCGTGGTTACTCTGGAGTAACAACTGTGTGAACCCACGAAGCTTATAGGTATCAAGCTTCTTGAGTGAACCACAAGGAAATAGCCCAAACTGAATGTCAAGTGGGCTGGGTTTCAAGTTGTGAATTATATCCGTGCGAGTAGTAAATGAAATGAAAACAAGGAATATGCATTTACACAGAATATGAATTTATTGTAAACATGTAATCAAGAAAAGATACAAAGTAAAAAGATCAAATATTAAATTTATGTGCTTATCATAGGACTATGGGTCAAATAATATTTTATTGGGCTTAACATGGCGACTGCTTGCTGCGGATCACTCCGGGGCCCATTCCAGGACACTTCTTTTGATCCTCTTTCTTGCACTCGTCTGGTTTCATTGGTGCCTTCCCCGAGCATTGCGGACATACAGGGCCTGCTTCGCATTTCTTTGGACATGGTTTAGGGCAAGGACATCCGCAGGGCCCACAGGGGCCGCAGGGGCCGCAGGGGCAAGGGCACGGTCCGCAGGGGCCGCAAGGACCGCATGGACCACAAGGACCGCATGGTCCACAAGGGCCGCATGGGCCGCATGGACCACATGGACCGCAAGGCCCGCACGGGCAGGGGCAGCGACAGGGTCCGCAAGGGCCGCATGGACCACACGGGCCGCAGGGACCACACGGGCCACAAGGTCCGCATGGACCGCAGGGACCACAGGGGCCGCAAGGTCCGCAGGGGCAGCGTGGGCCACAGGGGCCGCATGGGCCGCATGGACAGCAGGGGCAGCCGCAACACGGACACCCATCTTTCTTCTGTTCATCCTTTTTGTCAGCAAAGTGCCGCAACGTGCCACGTCGATCACCACAACACAAAAGCGTTGTGCGGCCATTCATCCATGGACCGAACACCATGTTCTCGCTGCGGTTCACTGCAAAGGACATCCATGCATATAATACTTGGCGAGAAAGCCGCTGGTTGGTGGCTCATGCTATTCGGAAGAACGAAGGGCGCACGCGCGCTCGCCGAGTATTATAAGCCTGGAGGTCCTGTGACGGCGACCACCGTTCTCCAAAATAACAGAACCCCACCAGCGGCGGGTGAGTCGCAAACGACAACCTAACATGGCCGGGTGACAAACGTCAAATTGACAGACGCGCGATAGTCATTTTTTTGTAAAAAATACCTTTTGTAAACGTATTTGCAACTAACTACATTAGGTATATACTTACTATGCTACTACTTACCTTTAATCAATGAAAATGATCTAGAATGTATGTTTCTAGTTCCTACCAGAAATTTTGAATTCTCACCCTTAAAAACCCACACTAGTGATGATCCACAACATGATCGATACTAAAAACGTTTCGTTACACTGTTTACTCATCACACAACCGACTACTTTCCTAAAAAAAACTATTGATTTAGTAAATAATACTTACATAATGCTGCGGGGTTCTTTTTATTGGCCGCAGTGGCTAAAGGTCGCCCTTTGAAGCATTTTAGCAACGATACGTTCTTCGGTAAAACCGCCTTCCTCAAAACTAGGGCCATGTTTCACGATTTATTCTTTTTTATTATTACAAAGAATTTTTTGCTATCCTGTATGTATGATTACTTGATAATTTTTCTTTTTTTATGGTATAATTATTTTACTTGAAAATTTGGGCCATGGTAGGAGCGTGACCTAGCTTGTCGTGTCAGAACAAAAGCTGTGACTGATTTTTTCGGCGTTCAAATTTTTACTATATTCTTTTTCGAATTCTTTTTATGGCCGCTACATTCTTTTTTGGTCTTTGAATTTTCTAATCTGATATCAATACTCTTTGATGGTACTTTATGATGATTTTAAATTACCGTCTCAATATTAGCATCAACCCATATACTGTCCGACTGCTGGGCACCGGTCTCCTCTTAGAATGAGAGGGATTTATGTATACTACTACTAAGTTGTCAAACAAGCATACGGCCTACCTGATGGTAAGCGGTTCCCGTAGCCTATAGACGCTTGCAATACCAGGGGTATCACTTCCTCGTTGCCGACCCTGTAAAATGAAAGAGGAATAGTTGAATTAGTTTGGATTAAGGTATAGTTCACCACGTTGACCTAATGCGGGTTGGCAAACTTCACACCTCGTCCTAAAGTTTTCCTTCACCGTTTAAGCGAGTGATGATTAATTATTAATACGCACATGCTTTCGAAAACTCTGAGGTGCTTGCCTATTGGATTCCTACTCGAGACCTTTGACTTGGCAGTCCAATGGTCATACTGCTTTCTGTTAATATCGCTGACCTCTATTTAATAATACAAGTAGAATATAGAGATTAGTGGCCAATATGTTATTTTATATTCGAATTAATAATATTCACACTCAAATAGTACTCGGTATTTAAACAAAAATAATAAAAACACATGATGTTCGTGCGTGTTGCGTATGCGTTTACTCAAGCGTGATGTCATGCGCTCTGATTGGTGTTCAAGATATCATAGCGGATTGCCTTATTTTGTAGTTTTATTTTATAAAAATAAATATTAATCACACTTATAATAAAAAAAACAATGCGTATTTTATATTCCAAGCTTCAAGTTTTATTCAATAAATATAGTATTTTAGTAGTTTTTAATTACTGTCATCATGCCTATTGACTTGGCAGTTAGTCTCGTCCCTGAGGAGTGGCTGCAGGGGTGCCGTAGCATCTTCAGACGCTGACTAGAGCAGGTATACAGGGGAAAGTTTTTTCAGGAAGTACCTACGTTGCACACACCTGCACCAAAGATACGATATGTACTTTGGGAAGTTTGGGGAAATAACAATTTGGGCAGGACAGCGCCGTGTCTCAGAATAACTAAAGTATGCCGCTACTGGGTGGCAGTCGATAGAACCCTATTTTTATATAGTACAGAAAATGCCCGACCTGGGAATCGACCCAGGATCTCAAGGGTAGCAGTCCCGCTTGTAACCACTAGGTTAATAAGGCAGATAAATAAAAATGCTTAAATGAAGGACATAGGTACCTAATACTAATATTTTTTTTTTTATGTATGTAACCTCTTTTGTATCCCACTGCAGGGCAAAGGCCTTTCCTATCTTAGTCCAGAGGCCAACAACAACAAGATATCGCTCTATAAATTAAATAGCGGTATCCCTTTCTCACAACCTAAAAATGATCGCGTTATCACATCGTGGTAAGGCTTCAAGGCCGTTAAGAAGATGGATGAAGAAGACTATATGCAACGGAAATGAGAATGTTGAGGTGGATGTGTCGAGTAACTAGAATGGACAAAAGTAGTAAGGTCTGCACTCAGGACTCTCTACCTGGGCTTCTTCATACCACGTTGGCAAAAAGCGATCAAGATCCTCTCACCAACGCCAATATTCTTATTAAAACGATCTAAGTATGCGTATTTATTCGGGACCTTTTTGATAGTCTTCCCCTTAACAATGTTTACGGATCATTCAGGTCATGAACTAGTTAAACTACCAGCTGTGCACTATCCTTTTCTAACTTACTATCGAAAATCAATTCATCACTGTATCTATAATAGTAATACATGTCATCTGTGGTGGTGTGGTGGGGAGGGAGGGTTATGACCTCCACGAATACGAACCTCACTCGGACCGCGCTTGACCTTGCACGGTGACCATATAGCGCCATCTATGACATAAAGTTGACACTGAAATTCAAATTGGCACTGCGTAGTACCACTGTAGACTCATAGATGTCGCTACAAGTCATGTAAAATTTATACATTTTTTTTTTAATAATTGATAGGTTATTAATTGGCAAAATTTGTTATTCTCTCCAACTAAAAAAAATATCTTCGTAGGTATGCAAAAATATTGACTCGTATTTCCATTAGGTAACGATAATTATTTTAACCGCTAGTGTTTCTATAATTCCTAGGTATTTCTTGAACGATTGAAGGGGTGCAACGACTGCTGGAACACAGCCTGTCACGGTCGTAGCGAATTCCCAAAAGCGGGTTCCCATGGCCTGGGTAGTGAAGGCAAGAAAATCGAAGTAAAATAACACTGCTTTGAGCTGTGTTGTGTTCCTTACGGTGAGCAAGGTTGCCAGTGTTCTACGAGGAAACGTTGTGTTGGCAGTTGGGGTCTTTGACCTTTATACTGCGAACTAATCCTCTTAAAACATAGCATGTGATGGTGGTGCAAGCGTCTAATTTCGTTGCTGTGCCCTAGCAGGGTCCATAATTGTTATTTATCTTTAAGCCTTTTATAACACCTACTACTCACATTATGGTACGCAAATAAATGAATATGAATATAGGCTCAAACCACTTACCATCAGGTGGGCCGTATGCTTGTTTGCCACCTTAGTGGTATAAAAAAAGGTGTTCCTTGGATTCTAATATATGACTTGTTAGCCCATGGGTCATGTCACTAGACTATGACAGCTGAATGTTTTTTTTAAATGAATCTTTTCTTCAATCTGGGCTGGGCTCCAGTCTCTCCAATACAACGGTATTTTACACGAAGCAACTGCCATGAGATCTGATCTGCAACTCAATTTCTGGACAATACCGATATCCTAAGGATAAACTGGTTGTCGGGAATTTTGGGCTTCTGACTATCACAAACGATTGTCATAGGTGTTCGTATGACAACGGGGACCGACGGCTTTACGTGCTCTCCGAAGTAGGAAGGTCACCCATCCACACTGACCGCGGCTAGAGCAGCTTTACCTGGTTTAATCACCATTATCAGCCTATATAAGTCCACTGCTGGATTTAGGCCTCCCCTATTGTGCGCCATTTCACGCTGTCCTCGGCTTTTGGCATCGAGCTTCTACCAGCAGCCTTTCGCAAATCATCACTCCATCTTGCCGGAGGGTCTTCAACCTATTTTAACCTTTTCACCGCCACGGACGTGTATAGATATCATATTAAAACTTGCTCACGACGCCAACGACGGCATGGTACGTCAAAAATACAACTTTTTTTTTGTTCAAAATAAACATGTTTATAGTGTTTTTTTTTAACCTATTATTTAGATTTAGAATTTGTTGCTTGGCGTAGAGAACACAGCTTTTCGTTATTGACATGGCGTTCAAAAGGTTAACCTTTATTTAATATAAATGCTGAAATAAAAACACGGGAAATATTGTAAACATTTTTATTTATAATAATTACGTGAAACAAAACATAATAATAGGTATGTACATACAATAGTGATATTTCAAATAAATAATAACATTTTTTAACCTAAATTCGTTTCAATTTTGACTAAAATTAATGATAAACAATGATTCTGCTTCTGCTATCGCTATGCTGTTAAGAATGGTCACCCATCCACAGACTGACCGCGACAAGCGCAACTTAACCTTGCAGAACGGTTAATCAGTTATTACTTCGTTAGAAGGCGCTCGTAAAAAAAAGTAAACTGTATTCAATTACTAAATTCAAAATTGTTTCAAAGCAAGTGAAAAAATGCATTTTGCTCTGTAATTTACATAGTGGCAACATTCTAACGTCAGGCTGTCGATGACGTCATCGTAAGACAATCACGTAATCTAGCTGTTACGGGAAGAGTTAATATTGCCAAAGATTTAAATCGTTACAAGCGCCCTACCGCGTCAAATAATGGTCACGTTTCCGTAAGTAAACTAGTTAACATCGGAAGTGTCGAATCTGTTATTGTCTCTACCTTTTTGTATTTTCTGGCATTTTCCATGCTAAGATTTTAAAGTTATTAAGCAAAGGAAAAATTATCCTGCCCGCGGTCCAATTTTTCCTTAGCTTAATAATGTTATTGTCTCGTTCACTCATACTGAATATTGCACACTGTCGTTCTGTCTCCAATACGGAATGCATGCATTCACTCATCTCTATATGGACACGTTTTCGAGCGGTATTAGTACGGTGAGGGCATATCTAATATTTAAATCTTTGATTATTGCCTACTATTATCCAATGTGTAACATGTAACTTACAATTGAAATAAAATATGCTATACTAGAGCCATTACAAACGTGCGAACTGTGCTGAATTATATCGTTGCTTACCATCTGCCGGAAGTATGGCTAAAGACGACATAAACCGACGATAAAAATTTCTCGTGGCACGCACGTTTGCCTGGCCACGGGTAGACATGATAGCAGGGATCGAAAACCTTTATAAATTACGGTACAGGTATCGAAGAATTTAGGTTACCTAAACGCCTAAAGGTAACCGCTATCTGGGAAAAACGTATTACCTCTATTTAGGTTACCCTTTTAATAACGGTTACCTAAAAATGTCCTTGGTTGAAAAAGTAATATTTTAAATTAAAATATATAAATCTGTAGGTAACACAACTCGTCGACACACACAGCTATGCGAGCCCTTTGACTAATGCCGACGGGACGTGTAAGATAGAGGTAATTTCTATTTCGTTTACCGGTATTGATAATGGTTTTGCATTAAATTTAGGAATTAAGGCAACCTTTAAAAATACTGGTAAACAAAAAAATTGGTTGTAACCGAAAAAATATCGGTATTGATCGTACCGGTTTCGGTCCCTGCATGACAGGATGCTGTAAAGGATTTTAATATTTATATGAATACCTACAACGCTATAAAATCTGTAAAAAGTTGTTCTATTTAAATGTATAATGTGGTGTTTTTGATAATAATTAAGCTACTAATTTTTGTATATAGTTCGATTTACGTGTTGGTGCAAACTTTTGTAATAGCTATACAATCACAATACTACTTTTTGTAATTAATATTTAGTAGTAACATCACATGTCATCCCCCCCAAGGGGTTCTCGCCTGGTCGCGGGGGGGGCTTAGTAACCGTGGATTGAAGACCCACGGTGAAGCGAAGTAGTACCTCAGGGAGGGGCTGCTCCTGCGGGCTTGGCACGGAAAGCCCGCACTGGAGCGGCCAATGTAGGTTGCGGTGTCGTATGGGAGGCACCGCTACTGAGGCGGGCCGCGGTGTTGTATGGGCGACACTGCGGCTGAAGATATACGGGGCCGCGGCGGAAGAGGAGTGCCGGTATCACGGTGCGCCACTCTCCCTGCCTTCCGCGGCCTCGGCGGAGTCGCAGCCGCAGGACTGTGGACACGGTGGGGCCGCAGGAGGAGAAGAGTGTTGGCTCTGCCTACCCTCTGCGGCCGAAGTGTGGACGGCAGGGCCGCAGACATCGAGGGCTTTGGGCGACGGAATCGGGGCCTTCAGTTGCCCATTGCACTTGGCCCTCGAGGAGGGTCAGACACTGGACGTCCACGGTGGGATCGAAGATCATGCGAGAGCGATTCCCGCTGTCCCACTACTATGCGGAAGGTGGTAGTGGTGGTGGTTTTAGTCGGTATGCTGGCCACCTGGCGGAGAGCCAGACATAACCATCCCGCGTCCCCGAGCGGGGCATGCATAAGGTGTATTTCCCCACCCGAAAAAAAAAAGGATCACATGTCATACAGATAAAACCCAACAATGACTGTGAATTGAACTGAAATCCCTTCAGCAGCCCACGCTTCCCACCAGTACACAAATCTGGCAGCATTTGCCCGTAAAATCGGATCTTAAGACCTACCTATAAGAAAATCACGCGTCACATTAAAAAATCTGGGATGACCTATGAAGAACCCGGGAAAACATATGAAATCCCGTCATTTTGTATTAAAATCCCGGAACAATACAATAAAACTCCCAAGAATCCCGGGACCGAGATCAACAAATGCCAAAATCCCGAGATCAACCAATGCCGAAAATCCCTACATCAATTCAACCAAAATCCCGGGACAACACAATAAAATTCCCGAGAAATCCCGGGACCGATTGGGCTAAATGCCAAAAACCCGAGATTTCTGATACGTTAACAATGGTATCAACTTACCTAGTTTTTCACGCTAATATTCACACGAGTAAACAGTAAATACAGGAGCTTAACATTTTAAATATACAAGTGTTCGATTTGCATATACAGGGGTTACCTCGCACTGTCAGTCATGTTTTTTTTAAAAGAGTGTCTATGGAGTTTCTTGCCGGTTTTTCTCCTTAGGACCCACTTTTTGGAACCGTGCAACTAGTTTTGACTTTTCAAAAGTGCTATTTTAATGGTCGAATCGAAATAAATCATTTGACTGACTTTGCACTATAATTGGCCAGTTGATTTATTATTATTTTGATCCCATGTGTTATCCCATCCCTTGTTCCTAAAGCCTGCTATACATGTTGGCCGAGCGTAGACCAACACGAGCCTAAGCAAATCGACACAAGCCAAACGCTACTGTCTACATGTTTGGCAAGTTAAAGACCAACGCGAGCCTAGACCAATGGACGCAAGCTAATTTGAAAGATGCCCATACGTTGGCGCTATTGGCCGAGCGCAGGCGAGCGCCTTTGATTTGTGCACAAAAACCGACACCGATCCGAAGTGAGGCGAGTGGTCACAAGCGACGGCGAGCGTAGACAAGTGGCGCCAAATGAACCCTACACACGTTGGCGCTTGGCTTCACTCGGCCACGGCCAGCTAGGCGAGCGACACCGAGCGATGACAAGGCAAGGCAAATAGGCTGTCTACATGTTGGCGTTGGCCGTCGCTCGGCACCGCTCGGCCAACATGTATAGCAGGCTTAACGGTGAGTAGGGTTGCCAGTGTTCCACGAAACGTTGTGTTGTCAGTGGCGGGGATTTTGACCCTTATACTGCCAACCCAACTATTCCTCTTTCGTTTTACAGGGTCGGCAACGCGCAAGCGATACTCCTGGTGTTGCAATCGTCAAGACTACGGTTACCGCTTACCATCAGGCAACTTATGCTTGTTTGCCAAAAAGAATACATATTATAAATGCGAAAGTACGCTGAACCGCTGAACTGATTGTGATGAAATTTGGTACAGAGATAGATTAGACTTTGAAGAAGGACATAAGCACTACTTTGTGTCTTAAAAAAATCATTTGGGATGCGACAGAAACAGTTAATTAAATATACAACATGTCCCACAATTCAACGATGAGCCGGCACCACAGGGTCACGGTAATATTATCTGTACAGTATTCCATCTTCATACAAACGGACGAAGCGCGAGCTATACCTACGCGCCTCGATCTCGGCATGCGCTCAGAATGCAGAAAGTCGCGACTGTGCCAAACTGTGCTACAGTGACGAACGGACGGTGTGTTGTTTTTTTAACAACAACCGCGCGATTTTTTCACTAACTATAAGTTCAAGTACATATTATTTAATATTACGAGTAGTCATTTATATAAGAAAGCGGATTTTTTATACTTTAAAATTTAATAATAAAACATTTTGTACGTCTCAGTCGAAGCGCAAATATTTTTCGGTCGCAAATTTATAAGACCGATTTGTTATTCAAACAAACATGGTTTTTAATTAAATCAGCCAATGCGTGTTGTTTTTTACAACACGCATTTTTATTGAACACTTCTTATTCAATTCACAAAGTAGGCAAATGTATTTAAAATGTTGGAGGCGGGCAGCCCTAACGCATGTTTACGTACCGCGCGGCTGTAGGCGTTTATTTCTAAAATACGGCCGAGTTACAATACTGTATAAGATAATATTACCGTGACAGGGTGTACTTGCTCATCACTAGAGGAAAAAAAAGGAAAAAACGTATCATATTTTGGGTATGTAAATTATCGGTGATACTTCTGCAGCTTCTCGCAGCTGGGCGTGCGCAGCTTCTGTGCGTCGTTGTACTGTCGCGAGTCGCCGAAGTTCCGCGCCTTCCACACCATGCTGTCGCGGTAGTTGCGCTCGCGCTGGCAGGCGTGCCGGAGGCCCACTGGGAGGTAGAAACATTTATTGAAGGAGGTCATCAAAAGTCCATACAACTCAGCCCAAATTAATTTGTACCTGAGGTACATGACAGCTGTCAAGGTGACAGTTTTACTATGAAATCACTATGAAACTGATGTGCCAAAATGGCGTGCGTTTGACATTCCAAAACTGACACTGACAGCAGATAGCTATCAAGTTGACAGTCTTTACTCTAAACTATGAAACTGATACTAGTGTGATAAAATAGCATAAAAATTTGAATTTTTTTTTCAAATTTAAAGTTATTTTTTCTCATCCCTTATTGAACATAAAAAAAAGTATGACTAGAGTTTTAACCAACGTAATACAGGGTATTTTTCCCAATAAGTGTACCCTCAGTACATCATTTGGGTAGATTTTGGTAACATCCTTTAGAAACAGTTTATTCTATTCGATTTCCACAGTTTACATATGTATATTTGTGTGGGTAAAACATAAGTATTTGTGTTTGTCTGGGTATTTCTTATGTATTATAAGTATACGGAGTGCTACAAAACTACCCGTAAAGCCGAAAGGAGGTTAAATGGGGCCTTATAACGAGTCCATTCACAATATTTAAGAACCGTTAACGCTGTATAACATACTCAAAAAAATAAGGAAAACAACAACATTTATGAATGAAAAATAGAAAAACTATTAAAGTAGACAATTATTAGGTAAAATAGGTACGTAGGCTTTTCTGTTAAATAATCTGGGTCCCTGACATGACACGTTGTATATTTACAAAAAAAAAGTATATAAGTATTATATCCATTGTCTAGTACCCATAGTAAAACCTCCGCTTAGTTTGGGATTAGATGGTGCTGTGTAAAAATGTCCCAATATATTATTATTATTTTCTACATACCATCACGATTGTAGTCCCTAGAGTACTTATAAATACCCACTGTAGTACAGTCAGCAATTCCACGCTGACCCAAATATTTACTTTTAATATTGAGATTATAAAGTTAGTTTAAACAGTCGCATTTCATCACCATTAACCAAACCAATATACCATTTTGCAGTCTATACTTTGTTTTAAATTTATTTGTTGTTTTTCTTCTTCAATTTAAGAGTTCAGCTCTTGTCGGTGGAGCAATCGCCACTGTTCTCTATCTCCAGCTTTCCGTTTCGCCTCTAACAAATTAGTAGTTTGAGCACTGCTAGTGCTTAAACTACTAAGTCATAGGTCTCCTCTCAGATTGAAAGGGATTAGGCTATAGTCCACCACGCTGGCCTAGTGCGGGTTGGCAGACTTCACACACCGTCCAGAAAAATCTCTAAGGCATGCAGCTTTCCTCACGATGTTTTCCTTCACCGTTTAAGCGAGTGATAATTAATTATTAATACGCACATGAATTCGAAGTCAGAGCTGCGTGCCTTAGATTCGTACTCGAGACCTTTGACTTGGCAGTCCAATGGTCATCGCTGCGAGTCCATAGAAAATGTATAATGTGTGTTCAAAATTTGTAGCGGCGGTGAATGTGTTTATTTATGTTAACATACCTATATATTCCTCTTCTATAGCCATTTCAAGACGTCGCAGCGAACCCTGGTAGTCTGTGTGGAAGTTCTCTTTCACGTAGTAAGGTACCTGAAATTATTAGAATACTTTTGAGAACACTTTTGACATCATCAGAGCCATATTGAGGATTGTATGAACACGGGTCTTCATCAACCCATATATTGTCCCACTGCTGGGAACGGGTCTCCTCTCAGAATGAGAGATATTAGGGTATAGTCCACCACGCTGGCCAAGTGCGGGTTGGTAAGAGTAAAAAAAACAATAAAATTGATAATTTAACATAATATAACACTAAAGTTATTTAGCGAAGGAAAAATTCGACCGCGGGCGGGATTCGAACCTGCATCTTCTGGTTAGGTACAAAACACACATTGGAACACCTGTTGAAAAGCAAAAACTTGCTTTTCAATAGGTGTTATTGACGTCACCATAAAGATGTAAATTCTGAATGTGAAGGCAAAATTCGTTATGGCGGGTTGGAGTGGTGGCGTGGCTTAGTGGTCATAGCGTCTGGTGTACCTAGCCAGAAGACGCAGGTTCGAATCCTGCCCACGGTCGATTTTTTCCTCGCTAAATAACTATTAATTCTTAGCATGGAAAATACCAAAAAATAGGAAAAAATAGAGGAATGCTCACAAACCGTAAAGTAATATTACGTAGCTAACCTATTAATAAACAAAATCAAATTTGTGTTGTTGAAATCCTAGCTACGCCCTTGAAGCTAGTTAAGCATAATTCCAAAGAAAAATAACCGTGTTGAAACCAACATACCTTCAAATTAACAGTTTCCCTGGGCACGGGGTACTTGGAGCTGGGCGCTAAGCTGTAGACCGGCTCGCTGATGAAGTATCCGGACATCATGGACAGCAGCACCAGCACGAGGACTGGCAGCAGCTGCACCAGCCCCGCGTGGGCTTCACGCTGCTCGGGCTCCCGGGCGCGACGCCTCGCGTACACCGTGGGGCCTGCTCCTGGAAACGCTGCTGGCAACACGTATAGTGGATTAGTGGTGTTCAAAGTTGCTATAAATCAATAACATGGTTAATGCTATATGCTTAATTTTTTAAGCATGCGATTTTATGTGCTATATTATAGCATGCTTAATTTATATGCCTACTTGTTATGTTACGGCAAAACGGGCGGGCCGCGCCCGACGGACAGTTGCTTGATAGAGAGTGTTATGCGATATAAAACAAAATAGGTTTATAGCATTATAGCATAAAGTGCGAACCGCGATATCATTTGCTTTATGCTATATTTATAAAGCACTAGCGACCCGCCCCCGCTTCGCACGGGTGCAATGTACTAATAACATACATGTATTATACATATAAACCTTCCTCTTGAATCACTCTATCTATTAAAAAAACCGCATCAAAATCAGTTGCGTAGTTTTAAAGATTTAAGTATATATAGGGATATAGGGACCGAGAAAGCAAATTTGTTTTATACTATGTAGTGATGATGCTACTTTATAATACTATAAGTATGCTATATTAACTATCACTAGTGGATATAGTGGAACGAAAGTCAACTCAAATAAAAATATTTTATTTGAGTCTACCCGTGACCATGGACGGATGCTGTAAAGCGTCCGAAACGTCGGTATTAATAATATCAATATAACGCGATAAAATCCGTAAAAAGTAGTTTTTTTTTAAATAAAATAATTTATTTTTAATTAGATCATTAAAATAGCACTTTTGAAAAGTCAAAACTAGTTGCACAGTTACAAAAAGTGGGTCTTATGGAGAAGAACCGCCAAGAAACTCCATAGATACTCTTTAAAAATAAAAAACATTATTACAGTGTTAATCTTGGTTTACAATTTTGTTCTGAATAGTTAATGATAAATGACATTTATTTCTGTAAATAGATCTTTTAAAGACACTTTTAGTCAGTATTTTACACAGAGTAACAAACATCCATCCATCCTCACAAACTTTCACATTTTTATAATATTAGTAGGAAGCTATATTTCTCTCACCTGTGGCTCCGAAGAACATGTTGAAGAGTTCCTCAGCGGTGAGATCGGACTCAAATCCTCTCGAGTAGTACTGGTGGTGCGTTGTGGGCGCATGTGTCACTTCCTCACCACGGAGGTCGTATTGTTTGCGCTTCTCGGCATCTGTCAAAATGGCCGCTGCGTTGCCGATCGCCTGAAAAAAATATTATTACACATTTCACACTGCAGACGTTATCCTACCACCCGATTGCAGCGCCCCCATCCGGATCAAATTGTGAATCTGAACCTTTAAGTTTTATCTACATATACTGATATTATAAAGAGGTAAAGTTGGTGAGGTTGTAGGGGGTAATCTCTGGTTCTACTGAACCGATTTAGAGAATTGTTTTACCAATAGAAAGCCGTATTTTTTTTGGCATATTCCATGCTAAGATTGTAAAGTTCTTTAGCGAAGGAAAAATTCAACCGTGGGCAGGATTCGAACCTGTGTCTTCTGGTTAGGTTAACTAGACGCTATGACGACTAAGCCAGCTCGCGGGGGCCTATTGGTAGTAACTTTAAAATGTCATAGGCTATATTGATATGTAATATATGCATGTCGTATGAAAATAAAACTATAATTATTGATTTTTGACAACTTCTCGTGCTCGGCAAGGGGGCGCGTGGCTAAGTAATGTCTACGCTGATGAACCAATCTGCAAGTTTAAGCGGCGCTAGTCGCGGTCAGTCTATGGATGGGTGACTATTATTAACACATCGAGACCCCTCCGTGCCTCGAAGAGCACGTAAAACCGTCGGTCCCGGTTATCATACGAACACCTATGACAGTCGTTAATGGTAGTCAGAAGCCCAAAAAGCCTGACAACCAGTGTATCTTCAGGGTATCGGTATTACCCAAAAATTGTGTTGCGGAGGTCTGATGGTAGTCGCTTCGTGTAAAATACTGATATTCAGCCGCATCTGTTTAGACTGGAAGCCGACCCCAAATTAGTCAGGAAAAGGCTCGGAAAAAGAAAGATTGTGAAGATGCCATTATTTTTTTTCCACTGGACATACCTTGAATGCCTCTGCTGCTCCAGGTGCATGGTTTTTGTCAGGATGTAGCTGCAAGGCTAGCTTCTTGTAAGCTTTCTTGACGTCAGAGTCTGTCGCCTCTTTGGACACTCCTGAAAAAATAAGAAGTTATTAATGTAACATAATATATAATCACGCCTGTATTCACAGAAGGGTTAGGCAGAGGTGCACCAATGCACACCTACAGTTCTTGGACAATTTTACACAGCACCATCTAGTCCCAAACTAAGCAGAGCTTGTACTATCCGACGATGCATGTGATGCTGTTCGCATGCATCGTCGGATATTTTGTTCTCATCGTTTGAATATTTGACATAGGTATCTATGTAGTTCGATGTAAACCGAAGTATGAAAAGAGATGAAACGATGCTCACCGGCTCGCTCACTCGCTAGTTTGCGCGGCCTGCGTCTGTTGATTGATCAATATACATACTAATTAAAATTTTAAATCACATTTTATGTTAAATAGATACTGTTTTGACCTCCAGACATTACACATTGTGTAATACACAATGCAGCCATTAGGCAGGGGTAGGGCGGGGAGAGTATGGATTCTTTAACTTGATATTATTTCATTAATCAAAACTCAGACCACTAACTAGTGTATCCATGTATGTACCTATTACTTAATTTACATCAATCTTGTGATCCTCAGTTAAATGAATGTATAACAATAGTAAAAATCTAATTAAAAGCACGGTAAAAGAGTATACACATAGGTCAATATTGATGCAAAGAAACTGTTGGCCATAGAGTAAGGTCAACAAATAAAAGATTTAGTTTAAAGAACAGAAAGGATATACACACTTAAGTGGCCACGGAGCGCGTTTGGTGTAGCCCGAGTCTTTACCTGATGCGGTCAGATCGCGAACTAACTTATGGAGCGGCGGGTTAACCGCGTGTTATAAAGGAAATGCTGATGTAGCTAATACTGTACAGCTGCACCATACAGAAACCAAGAACTCCTAATCAAGTTTATTCTACTGAATGCTGTTCCTTTCTCCAGTACTTAATGATTGTTTCATTATTAATTCCATTGTTATTAAGTGTCTGACATGTAAAGATTACAATATAATATTTTGGACATTTTAAACTGTAATAACAACCTGTGACTACAATATTCTTACAAATAAAATATATTATTATTATTAATGAAAATATCCATTCACTCATTCATTCACATTCATTACAAATATGCAATAGGCACATCACTAAAACTATAACCATACTACACTTGCTACATGCCAGAGAACCACAGTAATCAACATAGCTTAAAGAATTAGCATGCTGAAGTGGCAACATCTCTTGGAGAACATAAAATCTAGATAATATTCTCTTGTACAAGTAAATAAAATGGCACAAATCCTATTAAGACATATTCAAACAAACTATTATATTTTTATATGCATTTAGTTGATAATTTATGTGTTTTGTCTTGTGTCTATCCTCAACATATCGGTATTACCTAGAAATTCAAAAGTGTGATGCGGCCGCTTTGTGTAAAATACTACTGATATTCAGCCAGTTCTGGTTAGACTGGAAGCCAACCTCAACATAGCGTTTTTGGGAACTATGGATGTGAAGACAATGTTGAATATTTAGAAAAGGAAAAATTGGACCGCGGGCAGGATTCGAACCTGCGTCTTCTGGTTAGGTACACCAGACGCTATGACCACTAAGCCACCGCGATACCTACCCGTCATGTCGAATTTTTCCTTCACATACTAAATTTACGTCTTTACAGTGACGTCAGCAACACAGCTATTGAAATGCAAGTTTTTGCTTTTCAACCGACACGACTTACTTTACAGTTAGTTCAATGTCGAACGATGCCACCTTACCTTCTAACTATCTTTTTGTATATTTTTGGCATTTTTCACTAAATAACTTTAAAATCTTAGCATGGAAAATGCCAAAAATATACAAAAAGATAATGTTGAATAGTTAATAAACTTGAAATGTACATGATGTCCAGATAATATATTAATGGAATATGGGGGATCCAAAAACTGTATTGTTGGAAGTGTTGCTGTATGTATGGCGAAGATCGTTGACAGTTGACCATTTTTTTTTTCTTTCTTTAAAGTTACTTTCACATGCACAAACACCTGGAACAACTACATATAGATCATACAAATATTTGTTGCATGTGGGGATCAAAACAACAACCTGTGGAACGGAAGCCAATCACTCAGCCGCTACGTCAAACATGTTGTCAAACTTTCAGAGGCTACATGGGCTAGTCTCTAGCCATAGTGTGTATCTGTAATAATTACCCTAGCGCCTTACAAGAGGGTCAGTGAGTGGTCAAATAACAGCACATAACCACAAACTGACAAATTTTACCAATGGATAATAAAGTTTATTGTTTGGTGACTAAATTGAAAATCGATAGAAGAAAATTGATAGTTTTGTTTGCTGTGATGTACTGTTGCCTGTATTTAGAATTCTATGGCTGGTTGATTGGTGCTCGGCACCCCCTAAGACCACTGTGTCTGTGTGCAATCACACCTGCACCATAGGTAAGCCGCCTCTGACTACTTTTAAGCTTCATGTTCTTAGTAATGAGGGTGGAAACTGGTCAACCATAACAATTTGTGATTGTAGAGACGTCAATAACTAAACATGAACCTTATAGTTTTGCATTAAAATTGAAAATCTATCAAAGAAATTTGACAGATTAGTCTACCTTGATGTGCTAGCCTCTGTACCTTGTCAATAGGAGAAAGGGCCATACAGATATGAACCATAAACAACATTAGATTTTATTTCACCTTGAGTAATATATACTTCAGTTAAAAGGAAAACAGCATTTAAAAATCATTTCAATGACCACTGAAGGAGCTGTCTTAACTGCCAACCTTGACCAGTGTCTTATTTTGTCTCAGAATATTAGGGTAGTAAAGGCACATTAACCATGTAGGTGAAATATGACTAATTATTTTTTATCTTACCCAATATTTCATAGAAATCCTTGCACTTATTTACGCGGCGGACGGCCTCCTGTTGTTCAGGGGTGTATTCTCTTTGTGGGGGCTGGTGCGCTGGAGTCTTTCTCCTTCTCACTTCTTCAGCACTAGGGCTTGATGGGGGACTTCGTTTAGGCGCTGCTGTAGAAGGGCCTGCAGCTCTAACCCGCGTCAAAAGCTCCTTGGCGAGCGTAGTAGGGTATAGGCGTTCAGCTTTCAACAAAAACTTCTCAGCTTTCTCCATATTCCCCGCTGTAAACGCACTCTGAGCAATTGCTATGCATTTTTCAGCATCGTCCTTGTTCCCTTCAAGAGTCATTTTTATCTGTTTCGGAGACAGGCGTTGGTGGAAATTGTTTTCACAACGTTATCAACACGTCGCAGAATGACTTAAAAACTGCGATGCGCAGATTTAATTAGCGCAAATAGAAATAATAGCTTTTTTAATTCACTACATTTATGTGTAACAATGGTCGTACAAATTGCGTCAATCAAAATACTGCACTGCTGCCAACTTAATTAATATTAATTAATGTGAAATGTTTCCGCATACGCACAGACTAAAAACGTATGTAGTTTGGATTATGAAAATGAAGGTAGCAAAAAAAGGAACTAATTTTTGACAGTTTGCGGTTTCGCTGTGAAGTCCCCTCATAGTCATACTCATATCCGCCGTATTTGCTGTATGATCCATGATTTCACACACTACGTAATAGTACTACTATTTACTATTATAGTCGTAGACAGAGGGTTTCTTTGTCTACGATCATAGTAGTAGTAGCTCTGTTGTTCAAACGCAGACTACGTTATGGACACGAACAAAAACCCATGCAATAGTTACATAAACACATAAATTAGCAATGCATTTTCATCAAAAAAATCAAACAATCAAAATAGTTTTATTTTCATAAAAACCATATACAGGCACTTATGAAATGTCGAGTCTAGGTGCACGGTTCCAAATTGGTCGTTTCCTATGGAGAAGAACCGGCAAGAAACTCCACGGTTACTCTTTTAAATTATAGTGGTTTACAATGATGTTCGGTACAATAATAATTATAAATTGGATACTTACATGAGAGAACAATTTAGGGATGTTGCGAAGATTACAATTAAATAAAATGCAGCTAGGCATAAAATTAAGTTCTAAAAAGTTCTCCCATTTACAAACAGTAGTGACTAATAAACTATATAAAGCAACTGACAAAACTTGTCACCAAGATTTACGGAATTAGATGTAAGTATCACGTCAAAAACGTGGTGGTTAATAGACTTATACATACGTCGTTACAGAGGTTCCAGGGAAGCCACATGTGCAGAAGTATCAGTCCAACTATCCCCAAACGTCCCTATCATCGACAAAGTCTTGTACTTTATAGTATGCTTTCTTAATTAGGATGCGTTTAACATGTGTCTTAAACTTTCCATCGGTAAGTTCTATTACAGATTTCGGTAGCTTGTTATAAAATCGTACACCATTTCCTAAAAACTACTTACTTGTTTTAGACAACCTATATTTTGGTGTTACGTGTGTTCAAGCTATGGATATCACTCCTAATATTATAATTCTGCTGATGTTTGCGAACATAATTATAAAATATTTTCTAAAATATAAAGTGACGGCATTGTAAGTATATTGATATCCTTAAATATGGTTCTAAGAGACTCCCGAGGCCCCATATTATAGATAGTGCGGATAGCTCTCTTTTGTAGAATAAAAATGGAATCTCTGTCAGCTGCTGTGCCCCATAGAAGGATGCCGTAGGACATGATGCTATGAAAATATGCAAAGTATACTAGCCTAGCTGTAGCAACATCGGTAAGCTCCCTAACTTTTCTAACCGCATATGCAGCAGAGCTCAACCTACTCGACAAGGCCTTAATGTGAGCACCCCATTGCAATTGACTGTCGATAGTAATACCTAAAAATACTGTTTCCTTAGCTATGTCTAGTTTATTCTAAATTTAAATCTACTTGGGGGACATTTGGTAATGAAAATTTAAGGCATTTGGTTTTATTAGCATTGAGTACAAGATTATTCTCTGCAAACCACTTCGAGAGAAGGAGTAGGCTTTCGTTGGCCTGTGTAACGTTTCTATCTTTCCTATTTACTTTAAAAATAAGGGAGGTGTCATCGGCAAACAGAATAATATCTGATAGGGATGCCATCATATATGGGAGATCATTTATATAAGTCAAAAATAGAAAAGGCCCAAGGATTGAGCCCTGTGGCACACCCATCCTGACTACAGAGCCTGAAGAAACTGCGCCATTAACCCATACTTTTTGCTGTCGATTAGACAAATAACTATGTACAAGATCAGCAGCTCGTACACGTATTCGGTAATGATATAATTTACAGAGTAGTGTGTTGTGGTCAACGCAGTCAAAAGCTTTGGAGAGATCACAGAAGATGCCAATAGCTTCCTTTGAGCTCTCCCAGGCCTCCAATATATGAGTTACTAGTTTAACTGCTGCATCAATAGTCGACCTACGTTTCGTGAAACCAAACTGGTGATCATGCAGTATTTCGTTAATTTTAAAATGAGATAACATTTGATCAAGCATAATCTTTTCAAATATTTTACTAAGTGCCGGAAGTACAGAAATCGGCCTGCAATTTGAGGGATCACTCTTGCAACCCGATTTGAAGATCGGTATGACCTTGCTATGCTTCATTAAGTCAGGAAATGTCCCTCTATCCAGACATTGGTTAAATATGTCTGTTAGAACAGGGGCAACAGCATCAAGGATGACACTTAGTACGTTAACAGAAACGCCCCTTAAGTCTTCAGTGTTTTTTATATTAAGACTTCTAAAGGATTTTTTTAGTGTGGTAATCGAAATATGTTAAAGCTCGAATATAGGTACAGACGCCAGCAGGTCAACCTATCCAAAACTGTCAAATTTTCCCAATTGAATATGAACCTTATCTTTTTGTATTAAAGTTGAAAATCTATCAAAGAAATTTGACAGATTGGGGTAGCCTGATGTGCTGGCCTCTGTACTTGTTTAGAAAAATTCTGTTTTAGGAGATATTCTGCTAATGTAGAGGAAGCTGAAAGGGATTTGGTAACTTCTATTGGTATATTTGTGAAGAAGCTTTCAAAATATTTAGCAACTTCACGCTTGTCGGAAATAGCTATATTATTAATTTTTAAGCAGAGTTCGATATCTCGTTGTTTTTGGTTTCCCGTCTCTTTATTTATTACTTGCCACACTGTTTTTATCTCATTACTGGAAAGGCTTATTTTATTACTAATGAGCTTAGATTTTGCTTGATTACAAATGTTCTTAAATATCTTGGAATATTTCCGCACATAGTCATGAAAAGCTAAATTAGGGGTCAATGACTTTCATAATTTATAGAATATTTTCCGCCCGCGGCTTCGCCCGCGTCGAGTTCAGTTATATCGCGTTTCCGAGAGAACTCTTCAAAAGTCCGAGATAAAAACTATCCTATGTTCTTTCTCAAGGTCAACTCTATCTCTGTACCAAATTTCATTAAAATCAGTTCAGTGATTTAGACGTGAAAGCGTAACAGACAGACAGAGTTACTTTCGCATTTATAATATTAGTAGGGATAAAAAATCCCTGCTTTTTCTAATGCCTGGGGTAGCCCATTCATTAAATTTTGATTTATTTTTAATATTAACTTTCTTAACTGGACATGTTTTATTGAAATTCTGGCATACTGTAGAAAATAAAGGGCAGTAATTTGTTTGGGTCAGTATCACTAAAGGAATAGGTACAAAGCTCATTTGAGACTTTGTCTTAGTTCAACAGTTTTATCTAAGGGAACTTTGGTTTTAAAGTTGAAAGATATTAGTTGACCTGAGTGATCAGACCTGACACCACTAATCATGAAAGAATTTATAATCTTAGAGTTAGTAAAGACATTATCTATGCATGAAGCTGACAAAGTTGTTATTCGAGTGGCTTCAATAGATATATGTTTTAGATTAAACGATTTAAATAATGTAGGTAGTTTTAGTTTTTCTGGTGAGTCGAGTAAGAGATCAATATTAAAATCACCACATACAAAAATTAAATTATAATTTCTAATAAGCTTTGTAAGTATTTCTTCCATTATAATAAGGAATGTTGACAGATTTGATGCAGGTGGTCTATATACACACAAATAATATGACCTTCTATCTCCGCACATGCTACCTCACTTAAGCGATCAACAGAACAAGCAGTGATGTCTTCTTTCCTTGTGCCTAAAAGAATTGACACAGGATTAAGGAACCACCCCCTGTAGATGCTCTGTTGAACGCACTGGCAACCGAGAAGTTATTAACATTAAACATCATTCTGTCAGGTTTTAACCAAGTCTCTCAAAAACAAAGAATAACCATTTATGGTATTTATCTATTAACATTTCCACATCTAAAATTTTGCATCTTGAAAAATATTGAGCAGTATAGTAATATTATTTATTTATTTTGTGATTGAACATTATAATTATGGAAATTCTATCGAAAGACGCAACTTAGGCATTCATTTTGTGCATGATTGCCGTCGGCTGGGACTCTGGGAAAGATCTACTCAAAGCCGCTGTGGATCTTTCTTCTAAAGGCCATTTCTGACATTACGCTGCATACAATGCAGGGTAATGTCAGACAATCACTTAATGATATTATTTTGTCTGGACTTTGAAGGAGACCATGATTCTCTGAGTTGGTTTCGGTGTTTCTTAGCAGAGGTCGTCAGTTAGACAATGCCGGCGCCATCTAGCATTAAAAATTCAAAACACTGACTTATAAAAAGTGTTTAAAATCTATTTACATATTTATGTATTTATGATGATATTTAATTATGATTATTGATCATCATCATCATCAGCCTATGGAGTGATAGAGCTGCTGGTAGAAGCTGGATGCAAAAAGCCGAGCACAGGGTGAAATGGCGCACATTAAGGGAGGCTTACGTCCAGCAGTGGACTACTCGCCGGAGGGCATCCTACACTACATTTGCCGAATCGCCGTCTCCATTCAAGAACACGTCTACCCCACCGGTTGTCGGTTCTTTTGCAGATATGGCAAGTCCTCTGCCACTTCAGATTAATTATTAAATAATATTATTGATGATTTATTAATGTTATTTCATTATAATTTCGTTTTTTATATTTACTTTAGGGACAAATAGCCTGGTAGCTATGGTTGACTGTGGACAGTTGAACACGTTTGACGTATAAAAATAAACACTTATCTGCCGTTTCGTTTCTGACATAAAAGTATCAATAGCTTTTTGTGTATTCCTTTCTCCGTTACGCTAGTTGAAATGCCAATCTCTGTCTCGCTCACTCATTTAAGGATTAATCATTCATGTAACATCATCGTCATATGACGTATGACGCATTTAAAAGAATTGATTCAATTGAATTGTATAGTTATTAATGCGCTAGGCGTATCCGGCGCTTAGTAATAAAAGTGTTATTCAACAAAAAAGTCGCTAGTCTTTGTACATTCAGTTTTTGGAGTAACCGCCGCGAAAAACATCAACGGAAAAATGGCTGCTCCTCCGATCTACAACCCCGTAAGACTTTTTTACTTTCCTATGTAGTTACGAAAGATGCCATTACTAGATGTGTTTTACTCATTTTCAAGGGCATTTAGAACAATTTGGTGCGATTAGTTACAAGACACACTGTGTAAATACAATGTTTTGTGGCGACATAGTTATCACGACCCTTTTACGGAATTATAGAATCCGTTTGGGACGGTTTTCCGACTTCTACAAGGCCTTTTTCTCAATACAGTTAAAATAAGTTACGTTATGCACGTAAATTAATGATTTCTCTTCAATATATCCTCAATTTTGTCGACCGGGAAAATGTACTTTTTGTGTATTATCATGATGAAATAATCAAGTACTCCAATATTTGGCGGTTTACCAATTTTCACCCTTATTATTAGGGGTCATGCTAAATTTATTTAGAGAATGTAAAGAATAACATTCCACAAACAAAGTTTTCTATCTTATTCAATTAACGTAGGACTAATATTGAAAACTTAGATAGCTACATATTTCAGTTCTAGACTAGATGACAGGCAGTTCCTTATGTAAAGATCCCTGTGAGAGACACCTTAAAAATCTTGAAGATTATGACATGTTAAAGTTAACATTAGTAATGTTCATAATTGATTATCCATAATCGATTAATCGATTATCAACATCACTATCACAACATTGAGATGACAGGAAGGGAGCAAAGGTAAATAATTCTTTAGCTTCATTCATTCATGATTATTGATTATTTGAGTGAGATATGTATACCTTTGAGACATTAAGATAATTTTACCTGTTTCGATCCATTATCAATGATCAATTCATCAACATCACTAGTTAACATTATGTAAAAAAGCTGGTAGGTTTTCAAGGTGCACTGCTCATGCTGCAGTTTTACTGGTCTGGTACCTGCATTACTAAATATTCTTAGTGCTAAACATATTAATTGATAGCCTAGTGGTATGAACATTAGACTGCCAAGTCGAAGGTTTCGAGTTTGAATACAAGGCCACGCACCTCTGACTTTACGAAATCATGTGCATACTAACAATTAAATATCACTTTATATTGCATAAAGTGAAGGAAAACATTGTGATAAACCTTAGCATTAGAGATTTTATTGATGGCATGTGAAGTCTGCCAACCCCCACTAGGCCAGCATGGTGGACTATAGCCACACCTTCGGGCACCCTGTATGCTTATTTGTCACCTCCACTACATAGTATAAAACAAAGTCGCTTTCTCTGTCCCTATATCCCTATGTATGCTTAAATCTTTAAAACTATGCAACGGATTTTGATGCGGTTTTTTTTAATAGATAGAGTGATTGAAGAGGAATGTTTATATGTATAATACATGTATTTTATTAGTACATTGCACCCGTGCGAAGCAGGGTCAGGTCGCTAGTATCATTATAAATAAAAAACAAAGTGGGTTGTTTCTGGACATTAAGGGAATGTAAATTCCTAGAGAATGAATAGGTACTAAAGTTAAAACTGAATGATTTCTAAAAAATATATAACTATGAGTCATTCCATTCTGTGAGTTTATTATTAGAATTGACTTCAAGCAATATTCAATTTGATGAATTTATAGTTAAGATTTTATGTGACAAGTGAGAACATGAATATGGCTGCTTAGAATTTCTTTGTGAAATTTCTTGCTGACGATAACCAGTTTCTGTAGCCTGTAGACGCTTGTAACACCAGGGGTATCGATTGCGTGTTGCCAACCCTGTAAAACGAAAGAGGAATAGTTGGGTTGGCAATATAAGGGTCAAAGTCCCCGCACTGCCGATACAATGGTTCAATGTGGAGCACTGGCAACCTTGCTCACCGTTAGGAACACAACACAGCTCAAAGCTGCGTTATTTCACTTCGATTTTCGGCAAGGCGGAGGTACTTTCCCAATTGGGCAACTCCAATTTGAGTGGAATTACTCCCACTATGCCTTGTTCGTATAAAACAGTAGTCATTAAGAAAATAGTATTTTTTATTAATGCTCGAGCCTAAATAATTAAATACAATTTAATTAATCTCATTAAAAACATTAAACACGAAACCAGTTGCGTTAAAAAAAAGACGAAATTGATACGAATTCGAGGCTCTAAAATAAATATCAATATATCGCTATTAAAAATATCGATGATATAAATATATATCGATAATTGTATGGAAAAATATCAATATTTTTTGCCTATATTGCATTCCACAATAGCACCGGCCCTGGGGTCTACTCCCAAAGCACGAAGTCCGTAGTTTCGACCTTCGCTACGGGCGTTTCCTACTCCGTATCACCTACGGACGGATGTTTCGTTCGGGGCCCGAACTAAGAAGAATGAATGACAACACAATGTGACAGTTGTCCCTACGCTCGATGTGTTTTTACCCGGTCGAAAAATTTAATTTGACACTTGTTTTATTGGACTCCGAAGTTTCGGAGAACTTTCGATCGGCTCGTAACTTCGTTGACGGAGATAGGAAGTAGATGCTTTGGCTTCTGTAAAAAATGCCGCAGATTATCGAAATTTTGCTAAAAATGAATAAAATATTTTTTATTGATTTCTGACATTTACGCGAATATTATACATTGAAATAAAACTACTTTTTACGGAACAATTAAGTTACAAAAAATCCTAATAACACGCTTCCACAAGTTTTAAAATGGAGTCTTTCTGGACTTTCCATGGTTTTCTTTTGTCTGAAATCGTAAACATGAAATGAGTAATTATTGTGAATAATGGTCGTTATTTCTATGTTAAAAGGCTTGTCAGTGGGACGGCTACACTTACAGGATACTGTTGTGTAAAGTAAACGTCATAGGTTATTTTGTCCAACCATTTTGTTGTTATTTTATGTACCTAACTTTCCTCCTAATTGATACAATACTAAACATGTGCGTGTGAACTGAGGGACATAAAAAAAAAATGACCTTCGTACACGTGGACTAACACAACCATATTTCTCATAATTCCGCACCAAACGTTGAAAGAAAATCTTATTTGGCTGTTAGTTTCATGAACACGAACAGGATTCACCCGAGACCAATAGTGGTTAATGCGGCGATTGTACATGCCGTTATTACTGACTTTCATGGTTTCTTTTCATTTAATTTATCAAGTTTGATAAAGAGATTTCATCCTTATGACTCTAACGATCGATGCAATAAAAGTACAGGATGTAATTTTTACAGATTTTAGTCGGTTCGATTTCCGGGTGTGGCAAGCGAATTTTCTAAAATCTTTTAATGCAATTTTGTTTCTTTTCAAAAATAAGTGAATGTTTCCTTTGAGTCAAATTGTCTATATACAGTATTAAGAGTACTTTCCCTTCAGATGGCATTACAAAATTCCACCCTGTATAGTATCTTAGCCGTTTGTGAGAGTTCATACAAACTATACAAGCAAATAAAAAAAAAAGATAGCCTAGCGGTTGACTACGATTTCCACCACACGCCAATGGGTTTTTTGTCCTTCCATCTTCAGTTACATATAGTGAGTAATATTATATCTTAATAAAAAATATTATAGTATTTTCGCCGTGTGTGACGCCCTATAAGATATAAGCCGACTGCAGACGGCAGGAACAGACGACATGTCGTTGCGACATTTCGCAGCGACACGTCGCAACTTCATGTCGCAGTCATGATTCAGAATACAACTGCAGATGGCTGCAGTAGACGGCAGCGCCTTAACTCCGTTTTTTTTGTTTAGCGTGTGGGACTCTACCCAGAGTGGGTGACCTACCGACTAAAAACCACACGGTGTTCCTTCTCGCACCTTTTTTTTTTTTTTTTTTTTTTTTTTATAGTACGGAAAATCCTCATGGATCCTCCGCCACCCGGGGAGGTGGCAGGGTATGTCGGACTCATACCGACTAAAAACCGCACTTGCCTTCACCTGCCCTATTGTCATGGCCATGGGATCCGCGAAATTCGCCACGACCATGACAGGGTTCCGTCGACACCTTAACGCCTGCCCTATATTTTTCTAGCTACGAGTAAGATAAGACAGTAATTAACCTGACATATCAGGTCAATACCGCTTATCTAGCCAACGTATTCTGTTCGACTAATCGACATTTTATTTTTAGTTGAAGTAAACATGTTTTTTAAATTTATTTTTTTATCCAAACACGTTGCTACAATGAATCATCGACCAATCAATCATCGACGAATCAGTTGATAACTTCATCATGATCATTATCAACTCATATACTGTCCCACTGGGCACGGGTCTCCTGTCAGATAGACAGGGATTAGGCTGTAGTCCACCACACCGTCAGGCCCTATGCTTGTTTGCCACGTTAGTGGTATAGAAAAAAAGGAATATGCATGTTGCTATAATTACTGACAATCTACACTTCCTGGAGTGTAATGCCCGTACACCTGCACCTTTGAGGATCTAAAGAATGCCACTGATGCCATAATTAACGTGGCCACCTACTGGGCTCAAGTAATGTAAATAACGTATTTACCATCGACACGAAAACATGAAGAAGAATAACTTTCATTAATTTAAAAAATCTCTAAATGTTTTATTGGGTTTTCAATTGCTGACAAATGTGTTTATTTTTTTTAGGTAATACCATGCGTGCACCCTATCCCCGCGGGTATGTACCCCGGCCGCATGATCAGGGTTCAAGGAAGTACGCCACCAGGCGCACAAAGGTAAGCACGGAATATCCGTAATTCCTTTCTTAGGTTGGCACAGTATGCTACTCATCAAATTTTCTTTATCCAATACTACTAATACACTTTCCGCCATCGTTCCACGCGACAGCAGTTCCGTCCCCATCATCTAGATGGTTGGCAGTCCACTACTGACAGTTTCTCTAGAAACTGTCTGCCTTGCACAACTAAACTGTGGAATGAACTGTTGTCTGCAGTATTTCCTGACCAATATGAGCTTCAAACCTTCAAAAAAAGAGCTTACTCTCTTTTAAAGGCCGGCAACGCGCCTGTGACTCCTCTGGTGTTGTGGGTGACCATGGGCGTTTGTAATCGCTTACCATTAGGAGATCCATCTGCTCGTTTGCCCCCTAACCCATAAAAAGAAATACTAGCGGCCAGTACCGGCTTCGCAAGAGCGGACATTAGGTTACATTATTGCAGTTTTAGTAGGGTTGCTCAGCGATAATGTAGCATTCTAATGGTGAAATTTTTTTTTTAAATTGGTCCAGTATATTTTGAGTTTATTTGTTACAAACATACAAAAATACTTTCTTCTTTGTATTAATGTAGTAGTGTAGATAACTATGCGCTCCAAAACTCAATGTCACGCGCGAAGCCAGTTTAAGTGGGATTTTGGGACACGGCTTTCGTATACCATTTTTATCGTGGGAGAGCCATGCTTCGGCACGAATGGGCCGGCTCGACCGGACTTGATACCACGGCCTCACAGAAAACCGGCGTGAAATAACGTTTTCGTTGTGTTTCGTCGAGTGAGTGAGGATACCGGACGCCCAAACCCCTTAAAAGGGCGGCAACGCACCTGAAACTCCTCTGGTGTTGCGGGTGTCCATGGGCGGCGGTAATCGCTTACCATCAGGTGATCCGTCTGCTCGTTTGCCCACCCGATCACATAAAAAAAAAAAAAAAATACCAGACGAATGATTAATGACGAATGCCCATAGGGCAAAAGCTACCAGAACTTGGATTCCAACCGAGGTGGCGGGACGAGCTCGATTCTTACAAAAGGCCTTGGCCTGGAAAGAGGGAAAGTTGACCTTGACCCAACAGTGGTACAAAATGAGCTAGAGAAAAAAATATAAATTATCAAGAGGGATTTATATGGCGAATGTCAGTGGAACCGCCCGGCAGTAGACGCCCTAGATAGACTTATTAGGTTCTTCAAAAAGGTCAGTTGTACTCGCAACCGGCGGCGTGTGTGACAAGATGTATGAATGTGGTCGAAGCAAAAGAAGTATGCAAGAATCGTAGCATGTTGTTTGTTTTGTTATCACAATCAATCAAAATCAAAAATCAAAATAGTTTTATTTTCATATAAACCATATACAGGCACTTATGAAATGTCGAGTCTACGTGCACGGTTCCAAATTAGTCGTTTCCTATGGAGAAGAACCGGCAAGAAACTCCATGGTCACTCTTTCAAATATCGTTTTGTATTGTACAATGTTGGATTATAAATTGGGTTGGATACTTACATGAGAGAACAATTTAGGAATGTTGCGAAGATTAAAATTATATAAAATACAGCTAGGCATAATAGAAAGTTCTAAACAGTTCTCCCATTTACAAATGGTAGAAACTAATAAACTATATAAAGCAACTGACAAAACTTGTCACCAAGATTTATGGAATTAGATGTAAGTATCAAGTCAAAAACAATGATATTTAATATAAAATACAAATGACTAAGTTGGGATCACAATAAAATACGTTTCTTTCCAGATTTGCCATCAACTTCCAGTGTGGACCCAACACAGACCCTCGTGACGATATCGCCTTGCACCTCAACTTCCGCTTCGTGGAGATGTGCGTGGTCCGCAACCACCTCACCGCCATGAGCTGGGGGGTGGAGGACACCAGCGGTGGGATGCCCCTCAACAGGGGGGAGAGTTTTGAAGCGCTGATCCTCTGCGAACCTCACGCGTTGAAAGTAAGGACAATAAAAAATTTGAGATGTGTATGATCATGATCAGGAGCTGCTAGAGATGTGGCCTCGCTATGCATCTTCTACCGCATATCCTGTATATGTTACAAAAATACCAGTAAAGCCGAAAAGAGGTTAAATAGGGCCTTATAACGAGTCCATTCACAATATTTAAGATCCGTAGTAACGCTGCATAACATACCCCAAAAAAGGACAACATTTATGAATGAAAAATAGAAAAACTATTACAGTAGACAATTATTAGGTGAAATAGGTACGTAGGCCTCTCTGTTAAATAATCTGGTCCCTGACATGACAGCCTACTAGCGTTGACAACATTTTTGGCTTTGATAATTTTTACGGGGTATTTTGTGATGATTTGCGAAAGGCTGCTGGTAGAAGCTGGATGCGAATAGCCGAGGACAGGGTGAAATGGTGCACATTAGGGGAGGCCTACGTCCAGCAGTGGACTATATAGGCTAATGATTATGATTTTGTTGTACTGTGGGGAATGCTCCAAGAAACTGTTCGGATTGATCCCTTCTGCCTCTTTCCGCCATCGTTCTACGCGACAGCAGTTCCATCCCCATCATCTAGATGGTTGGCAGTCCACTACTGTGCGTTTCTCTAGAAACTTTCTGCCTCGCACTACTAAACTGTGGAATGAACTGTAGCCTGCAGTATTTCCGGCCAATATGACCTTTAAACCTTCGAGAAAGGAGCGTACTCCCTTTTAAAGGCCGGCAACGCGCTTGTGACTCCTCTGGTGTTGCGGGAGTTCATGGGCGGCGGTATTCGATTACCATCAGGCGATCCGTCGGCTCGTTTGCCCCATATCCCATTAGAAAAAATATCTAGCATCACACCAGATCCAAGCCGACCCCCATAGGTGGAGACAGGACATCCAACATAGGTAGGAAAGGGTTTCCCATTTATTTTGGGGGTCGGCTTCCAGTCTAACCATTATCAACCCATATACTGTCCCACTGCTGGGCACGGGTCTCCTCTCATAAAGAGGGATTAGGCTATAGTCCACCACGCTGGCCTAGTGCGCGTTGGCAGACTTCACACAGCGTCGAGAAAAATCTCTAAGGCAGGTTACACGATGTTTTCCTTCACCGTTTAAGCGAGTGATAATTAATTATTAATCTGCACATGAATTCGAAAACACATCGGACACATGCCACTGAACAATTTTGGCTTCTTAATGAAGAAAACTAGCAATCCTAATTGTGAACTGTGTGGAACTGTGGAAGATGTCCACCAATTGTTGGTGGAATGTGAATGATATAGAAGAGCTAGGAGTTTTTCAAACAGTATTCAGTATTAGTATCTATGCCGTTCAGTAAAGAAGCTATAAAGATTTATAAATTTGTATGCGCATTAAAGAGGACTTAATGTTTCTGTTCCTCTTATTTCAGCGTACGATGAGGCTGGCATAATCTTTGAAGATTAAAAGCCTTTAAACATATATCTCAAATATAGATTATATAAAAAAAAACGAAAAGTCGAGAGGTGCGTGCCTCGAGATTAGTCTTGGCAGTCCAATGGTCATAATGTTTCTCATCAACATTTGTTTCTCGTCACCAGGTGGCGCTGAATGGCATCCACTTCTGCGAGTTCCCGCACCGCATCCCCTTCCAGCGGATCTCGCACCTGACAGTGGACGGTGACGTCATGATCCAGCTCATCGGCTTCGAGGGAGCCCAGCCACCGCCACAGCAGATGTACATGGTAAGTACTGACACAGAGAGCTATTTAGGTAAATGCCTTATTCCGGAAATCAAAATCAAAATAGTTTTATCACTACATAGTATTAAACAAAGTCCATTACAGATTTAAGCATACATAGGGATGTATGCTTAAATCTTTAAAACTACGCAACGGATTTTGATGCGGTCTTTTTTAATAGATAGAGTGATTGAAGAGGAAGGTTTATATGTATAATACATGTATTTTATTAGTACATTGCACCCGTGCGAAGCGGGGGCGGGTCGCTAGTAAACTATATAAAGCAACTGACAAAACTTGTCACCAAATGACACTGAAGTCTTGAACAGATTTACAAGAAGAAGAAATGACCTATTCTTTCATCAACATAATATTAGTCAAAGGGGGTCCACTAAGTGCTGAACTAAGGCCTCCCCCATAGACTTCCATGAAGACCGGTTATAAGCCGTCTGCATCCAACGACTTCCAGCTACCTTTACCAGGTCGTCCGTCCGTCTCGTTGGAGACCGTCCCACGCTGCGCGCACCGGTGCGTGGTCTCCACTCGAGCACCTTTTTGCCGCAACTGACATCAGTTCTTCAAGCCAAGTGCCCTACCCATTTGCCACTTCAGCTTGCTAATCTTTTCAGCTATATCGGAAACTTTGGTTCTTCTACGGATCTCCTCATTTCTAATTCGTGCGCGTGGAGAAATATAAAGCATAGCTTGTAATTTAATGAAATTTCCTCGTTTGGCTGAGCGCGACAGCTATGCGAGAGGTTTTTGGGTCCCACTTCGAGCATAATTTTGTTGGTTTTTTTTTCCATGAAAATCTTAGGACTGCCTAGCCTTTTTTTTCGGGTGGGGAAATGCGCCCCATGCATGCTGCCCCGCTCGGGGATGCGGGCCGGGCTCGGGCATATCGGGCTCTCCAGCCAGGTGGCCAGTATACCGACTAAAACCACCGTCACTACCACCTTCTGCATAGTGGTGGGATCACGGGAATCGCTCTCGCATGATCCGCGATCTCACCGCGGACGTCCAGTGTCGGACCCTTCTCGAGGGCCAAGTGCAATGGGCAACCGACGGAGGACGGCCTAGCCTAGGGCTAGAGCACTCACGACGTTCAAAAAGTACTACCTAGTGCCTGTCTTGAATAAATGATTTTGACTTTGATTCTATTACAGGCGGAGCCACCAGCATATGGACAGTACGGAGCTCCCCCACCGGCCTACGGAGCCCCGGGCTACGGCGCACCACAAGGTAAAAACATATGTTACTGTAGTAAATAGAAAAAAAGAGAAAGAGCAGTGATAGCCTAGTGGTATGATATTGGACTGCCAAATCACACCTCTGACTTTTCGAAATCATGTTCGTATTAATAATTAATTATCACTCGCTTAAACGGTGAAGGAAAATGTCGTGAGGAAACCTGCAGGCCTTAGAGATTTTTTCGAGGGTGTGAAGTCTGCCAACCTACACTAGGCCAGCGTGGTGGACTATAGCCTAATCCCTCTCTTTCTGAGAGGAGACCTGTGCCCAGCAGTGGAACAGTGCAAGGTTCATGATAAAGTAACTGTAGTTGGTTATATTGGATGGGCTTCATAGATGTAATGCTGATTATTTCGCGACTAACATACTAACGTTTAACATTGAAATAGAAAACTACTTTTTACGGATTTTATCGCGTTATGTACGGTAACTGTTGAATTCATTGCCTTTCAGGGCTGCCTTTAAGTACTTGTGATTATTAACAAGTTTCTTTAATATTGATGTCCTGTGGGAATCGAACCTGTTTGCCTCATGTTCAGCAGTCCGTCACTCTAACCACTAGACCACAGACGTCCAGTCATATTTTCGGTACCGACACCATAGCGATTTGACCACAACTAAATTGACACCAATGCCATCTAGTTGCGTTTAATGTACTAAAATAAATAAATTTACTAAGTCGAACATATCTGTTGATACGGGAGAAATGATCCATTCAATTTCCTCGATATGTACGAATATGCAGGTCAATCACGTCTCGTTTGATTTTAATTATTTTTGATGAGAGCGACACTGGCATATAATGCACCATTTTTCCTTTCGTTCTGTGTTTGTTGTCTCCTTACACCCCCGCGCGACCGCTCCCTCGCGAGTGAACCGAATGTTGCCATCTTTGACCGCTAGATGGCGTTAACTGCAAATTAAATATATATTTTTTTTGACAATTTTACACAGCACCATCTAGTCCCAAACTAATCAGAGCTTTTACATACTATGGGTACTAGACAATGGATTTAATACATATGAAACAATGTCGGTAATTAAATTTCAGATTTAGATTTGAAAAATTAAAATTGAGCTCCCTAAATTATGGTAGAGCTACACAATGACTGATGCATGCGTGCCGTCAGTTGGGACTGGTTTACTCAAAGCCGCTATGGCTCTTTCTTCAAAAGGCCATTTCAGACTTTACCCTACATTGTAAGACACATATTTGTTACTACTCTGACTGGACTTAAAAATAGACTATGATTCTCTGAGTATGTTTCGGCGTTTCTTCTCAGAAATCGTCAGTTAGGAAATGCCGCAACCATCTAACTTAAAAAATATGTAAAATATTGACTTGTAAAAGTGTCTTTAAAAGATCTATTTACAGAAATAAATATCATTTGTCATTTATTTATCATTTAAATAACATCAATAGAACGCGATAATGTCCGTAAACAGTAGTTTTATTTCAATATTGACATTTTAATTTAGGTTTGTATTTTAGTAAACTTAAAGCTGTAGCGAAGGGAAATGTGAAAACACAACATTTGGGTATCTACTTTAAGAAGGGCTTAAGAATTCGGTATGTTAAGTTTTTAGGTATATTCACTAATATAAATATATACTTACTAAAAGTCTAAAGCGATATTTTCGCGAAATATCAACTTTGAAATAAGATTAATATCTCCAAGGGGAATAAGATCACCACGACCTTATACCCCCTTGCCATTGTGCATGCACTCATCTCTATATGGACACGTTTTGGAGCGGTATAAGTACGATGAGGGGGGTATATCTAACGATTTTAATCTTTGTGCGTACAGCTGAAATGTGGAATGAGCTTCCTGAGTGGGTCTTCCCCAATAGATATATTCTGTGTGTCTTTAAATCCTGAGTGAATCGGTTACTTGTAGGCAAGCGCGCTCCAACGTAGATCGCAGTGTCGCTTAACATCAGGCGAGCTAAGTAATTTTATACCAATGTCTAATATTCTCGTCTTTTTTTTATATTACTAAGGTGGCAAACAAGCATACTGTCCACTTGATGGTAAGCGGTTACCGTAGCCTATAGACGCTTGTAACACCAGGGGCGTCACTTAAGCGTTGTCGACCCTGTAAAACAAAAGAGGAATAGTTGGGTTGACAGTATAAGGGTCAAAGTCCCCCCACTGCCAACACAACGTTTCCTCGCGGAGCACTGGCAACCTTGCTCACCGTAAGAAACACAACACAGCTCAAAGCAGTGTTATTTCACTTCGAATATCTGCAAGTCGGGAATACTTCCCCAGTCGGGCAGCTCCAATTTGAGTGGAATTACTCCCACTATAAATTATAGATATATTAAAAAAAAATGGTAGCTTTGGAATCGACAACGTTATTTTTTTACTTTACATACCGAATTCAGTCGTATCATCGCTTCGCTTCAGCTCGAAGTCGCAAATGGGTCGAAGCCGTATTGTTTAAGCATGTTGTTATCTTGCATGTTTCTTTTCAGAATACAGCTGTATATAAGCTTAAAGCTTTTTATATTATAACCTCCTTACTAGACATATATTTTATTTAATAAATCGTAATTATTAAAAATAATACGTCTGTCAGATTGGTCTCGGTGATTAAGAAATAAACTGAAAGTAATAAAAATGATTTATTTAGCACTCCCACAAGAAATTAACAAAGATAACAAACAGTATTACATTATAGAAATCTAGCTTCTGCCCGCGGTTTCGTTTGCGTGGACCCAGATAAAAACTATCTAGCTGTGAGTTTTCCAATTCTCTACGCATTTTTTTAATTTTCTTTCCTTGGCTTGAGAACGACTGCCGATTTCGTACTTTTTTTTAAGTGGTCTAATACTTTGTAGAAGGATCTCACAAGAAAAAAAATGTATCTAGGTAAAGTCCACGTAAACGAAATCGCGAGTAGAAGCTAGTTGTGTTATATAAATAGGAACACAGCCGTGATAATATACAATACAATACCTTTATTGCACTCATAATAAGGTCATATTAAGGTGTTACACAATATACAACATTATTATTAGTATATGCGAAACCTGAAACACGTGTCTAGTATTTTTATGTAAATAATCTGTGTACAAAATTTCAAAACTAGTATCATGAAAAATCACAAAGTTATAAGCTTGTTAAGTTACCTGGTTGTCCGTACAAAAACATGCTCATCACGCGCAGGCGCCGCCCCGCGCCCGCGTTGTCGCGGCGCTCATTGATAATAATGTGGCAGTAGGTACCTAACCGTACGGCGATTTCCGATTGCATTGTATTTAACTGATGATACATCACACTTTCCACATTTTCCATCACACTTCCAGTCTTTGAACTGTCGTAATGGTCAAGTGTAGGTAGACATTAATAAGTACTTTATTTGTAAATGCAGCCGTAAGTGATTAAATGTAGTCAATGCGATATGTTGCACCTTATACCAAACATTGTAAGTTCAAAATGGATGAAAAGTGTTAAACATCGCACTACTTAACCACAACAGGCTGTAGGTACAAATAAAAACGTGTGTTCATGTGTGTGACGATACTTTAATGTCAGATAGCTCCTCGTGCCGCACTGCCAGGAATACGTTATCACTTATCACCACAAACCGCTAGTATCCGTACCATTTCTTACACGAACACTATGCTTTTTACATACGATAGGTACACGTCAACCGAAACACAACTGCCGCGCGCTCGCGTTATCACCACAAACCGCTACTGTACGTACCATTTCTTAAACGAACACTACCTATGCTTTTTACATACGATAGGTACAGATCAACCGAAATGCTTGCGCTCGCGGTCGCGCTCTCGTTTTGTACCTACTTATCTGAACGGGAGCGACATACGTGCACACTTCCCTATAGCTGCCGGGCGACTGAAGTGGTTGCCTGGTTGGTTCACCCCCGGGCCCCGCCCGCCCCACTGCGCCCGCGCTGACCGCTCAGTGTCAGTGACCTGTGTTGCGCGCATATGATTGCGGATAGGTACTTAGTGTCGCTCGGTGTCCTACTCGTAACATTTTTTAAATGTTTTTGGGACAAAATATAACATGATGTAAAAATTATTGGAATCGATTCAGTTACTGATTCTGAACAAACTATATTCAGGTTTCGCATATACTAATAATAATGTTGTATAAGTAAGTAGGTACAATATGGACCCTGCAGGGCACGGCAACGTAGGGGAGAGAAGGATGCTATTTTTTATTTTAGTATTTTTGTTATAAATATTTTATAATATTATCATCATGAATTTGAAAAAATAAGAAAAAACTCTTGATTGTTGTGTAATTATATTAGGTATACATTTTAATTAAATTATTTATTATATTATGTTAATGTATGTCTAATTTTATCTATTATGAAATTAACTATAATAATATATTTAATATATTTTTTATGGGACATTTTTACACAGCACCATCTATCCCCAAACTAAGCAGAGTTTGTACTATGGGTACTAGACAATGGATGTAATACTTATATACTTTTTTTTGTAAATACATACATAGAATATATAAGAAACACAAACACAAATACCACTTATGTTCATCTCATAAATATTTGTGGAATCTCTGTGGGAATCGAACCCACGACCTCATGATCAGCAGTCCTACACTCGAACCACTAGACCACAGACGTCGTCATAACTAATATAATTAACCTTTCAAATGTTTATATTTATTATAAAAAATACTAAGCAATTATTAACTAGTTTTTTATGCAGTTGTTATCGAAAATAACTGGTCAATATCAACTTTGACCGGTCAAAGTAAATTTTGGATTATTAACATTGCCCGAATACTAAACGCGAGTGTTTTTTTTTTTGTAAAATAATGAAAAAGGTAAGTTTACCTTTTTGTATATAATATTAATTATTGTTTTTATAATATTTTCTTATATTTATTAAATTAATGTCTTTTTGTATGCCGTATGTATGAGTATGTCTTTTGTGTTTTGAATGAGGGATATGGTATGCTATTTTGCAGCGTTTGTATGGATACAAAAAAATACTGGTTGAGATTTTATTATGTTGGCATAGCTACGCATTCTTGATGGTCGACTATTCAATGTTCACATAAAAAAAAAACAATATATAAGTACAGCTTTCTTAAAAATATAGCGATTTATTTTTATGATGTTATCCGTACAATTTATAAATCTATAAATGTAACTATTTTCCAGGCGACTAACAACTTAAAGGAGGCGACTATTTGCTACTAAAACTGACTTGGAACCGATTAAATATTTTAGCAATAAATATATTAAATGAGTTTCAAAATGCAAGGAATTATAAAAACTACATAATTCCTACTTTAATATAGCGAACATATTAATATAACAGTGCCAATTGAAATCATAGGAGAGGTACAGACAGCAGGACAAGCTATCCAAAACTATAATATTTTCCAAATTGAAAATGAACCTTATCACTTTGTGTTAAAGTTGAAAATCTATAAAGAAATTTGACAGATTGTGGTAGCTTGATGTGCTGGGCTCTGTACTATAAATTATGACATGGCGACTAATATTAACAGTTCAGAGTTTGTGTAGGTAGGTTCTTAGGTATTTTTAACCTTTTGACCGCCACGGACGTGTATAGACGTCAAATGAAAACTTGCTCACGACGCCAATGACGGCATGGCACGTCCAAAATACCAATTTTTTTTAGTTCACAATACATACCTATACAAAAATTTGTTGTTTTTTTTTAACTATTATTAGATACTAGAATTTGTCGCTTGGCGTAGAGAACACGGATTTTCGTTACTGACGTGGCGGTCAAAATGTTAATATAATTAAATATCGATGCCCATCAAGGCTGTAGTTATGCAAACAAATATAAAAAAATCAACCTACATTTTTATTTATTTAGACAAACGCTCCAAAGTTTTTTGTATTGCTTCTGAGTGCTATATTTAAACACAATTTTTAATCTGCTTCAAAATGGAGGTTACTGCGAAGTGTTACAACCTATTTGAATTATTATTTTTTTATTTAGAAGGGGATTGTGGGGTTGCGACACGGTGGTGGTGGTTTACTTATTATTTATATCACTAAGGTGACAAGCATTCAGCCCACCGATGGTAAGCGGGTACCGTAGCCTATAGACGCTTGTAACACCAGGCGTATCACTTGTGCGTTGCCGACCCTGTAAAACGAAAGGAATAGTTGGATTGGCAGTATAAAGGTCAAAGGAGTTTCTTTTAAGAACACTTTTCTATAAGAGGACTCTTAATACTTTTTGTTTTGTTTTGTGTGTATATATACTGTAATTCGCTACTTGCACATAACGCAGGGATGATTCTCCAGCATCAGTTGTAGAAACAAATATTGTTTAATATCAACAAATTTAGTAATTAATAGCTTCTGCCCGCTTCGTCTGCGAGGATTTTACCTGAAAGCATCGTGGTTAAGTTTTTTAAATTATCTAATTTCCTGCACAATGTTATTTTTTTTTCTTTCATAAGAACCTTCTCCTAACAATAATTAACACAACAAAAAATAATTATCGAAATTGTTCCATCCGTTCACGCGTGATACGATGACCAAGGGAAATAGAGATTCATTTAGATTAGTGTACCCCGCGGTGTTACCCGCCTTTTTTTGTTTTTGCTCGGCTCCTATTGGTCGTAGCGTGATGTTATATAGCTTATAACCTTCCATTTGTCGACAAATGGACTATCCAACACTGTAAACAGAAATTTTCAATTCGAACCAGTAGTTCCTAAGTTTTGCGGTTTCAACCTAAAAAAAACCATCTCTTTAGCTTATTAGCATAAATTCGGAGGTCAACGTGTTACTTCCATCTAGGTGACTTATTGAAATTACTTTAACATTTTTATACAGGGTGTCCCAAAACGTGACGATAAGCCGGCAACAGGGGAAAGGCCTAGGTACTAATGGCGGGCCCAGTAAAAAAAAACATCTAGTTATCTAGCTACGGTTCCGAAGTACCAGCCAATTTAAAAAAATCACAAAAATACCAACCTGAGTTATAATTTTCGGCACAATGACTAGTTTTCAATTATTTGAATTTTTTTACTGTCGTAGAATCTCAAGTAGCTACGCTAATTATTTTCAAATCAATGCAGATCCAAAAATAAAAAAATTCAGAGAAAAAATACTAAATACATCGGTTAAAGTATTTCTAATTTACTATCACCCAACATTGACTGCTCATACTGAAAATAAAAATTAAGTAAGCTGACAAGGCAAGTTTGACCGAAAGATGGCCCATTTCACCAAGATTCTAAAATGTTAGATATGTATATCTTTTGTGTTTACACAAAAAAAATATATAACCTATTATTCCGGTAGGTGTCTTAATTTAAAAGTATATCATCCAAATAAAAATCCTTGTTTATTTATGAAACAGATTCTGTTGTTACGCAGGGTGGTATTTTTATGTTTTTTTTAATGGCTGGTACTTGGGAACCGTAGCAATAAAATCGATGATTTTTTTTTACTGGGCCCGCCATTAATAGGCTTTTCCCCTGTTACCGGCTTATCGTCTCGTTCTGGGACACCCTGTATAAGTTGTCTTTCACGTTATATTATAATTAACACTACTAACACCAAGCGCTCAATCTATCTATCTATCAGACATGGACGTTCACTGCTGAACATAGGCCTCCCCTAACTCGCCACGGAATTAGGTCTTGCGCAGACCGCATCCATCGACACCTCGCGACCCTCACGAGGTCATCCACCTAGTCGGCGGCCGTCCTACGCTGCGCTTTCGTATGCGTGGTCGTCACTCCAGGACTTTATTTCCCCAGCGACCATCTTCTCCTAGCCACATGGCCCGCCCATTGCCACTTCAACCGTACAATCCTGCGAGCTATGTCGGTTACTTTGGTTCTTCTGCGGATATCCTGTTTTCTGACTCTATCATGTCTCAATATTGTTTATCAGTTAATCGAAATAAAGTCTCAAATATAAAATCCATTTATTTTTTTAACTAGCCTGTGGTTTCACCCGCATTCCAAAAGGTTTTTTTGAGACAAAAGATGAGTATATCCTTCTCCAAGGTCTAATCTATCTATGTCCCAAATTTCCTCATAATCCAGATAGACAGATGAGAGTTACTTTTCCATTGATAGTATTACTAGGGATAATACTATCCCTCCTTATCGTGCCGTAAAATAAGCGGTTTACTGTACAATAACTTAGCTATGAGACCAACACTGAAAAAAAAAAACAAAAAAACCGTTGTAATGGATTTATGTTCACTCAACTCTACAAATTGTCTGGAACAGCTGATAGCAATCCAGTAAAAGATACGTAAGAGTGAGTGAGATAGCAAGAAACGACAGAGCTCGCCAGAAAGCTCATGCGCCCCACTGTTTTTACTGTAAAATTGACATCTGCGCACGCGCTACTTCTGGCGTACACCCTCAGAGAGGCATAGTAACATTCCCAGTAGATACTGTACATGTGCTAGCCTTTCCGTTCGCTTTTAGCACATATTGTGTTCGGTATAAGGTTCAAAATTGTGTATTTTGTGTTGCGTTTGCTAAATTTTATTTATTTACGTTACCATTTTTCATTTGCCGCAGGCTTCTACTGAAATGCTTTCGTATGCAGAGAGAAAAAAATACAGGTACTTATGAAATTATAGTTTATTTGTACATAAAAAAACTGCCAATTGGTAAGGGGAGATTGGAGTGCGGTTTTTTTTTATTGTAATAATATGATAAACAAGCATACAGGCCGCCTGATGGTAAGCGGTTACCGTAGCCTACAGACGCTTGTAACACCAGGGGTATCACTTTCGCGTTGCTGGTCCTGTGAAACGAAAGAGAAATAGCTGGGTTGGCAGTATAAGGGTCAAAGTCCCCCCACTGCCAACACAACGTTTCCTCGTGGAGCACTGGCAACCTTGCTCACCGTAAGAAACACAACACAACTCAAAGCAGTGTTGTTTTACTTCGATTTTCTGCAGGGCGGAGGTACTTCCCCAGACGGGCAGCTCCAATTTGAGTGGAATTACTCCCACTATGCCCTACCTCTCTTTAAAATAATATGAAATAGAAAATGAACCACTTTGTATTAAAGTTGAAAATCTATCAAAGAAATTTGACAGATTGGGGTAGCTTGATGTAGTGCTCTATTCGACAAATATTCTAAATTATTTATATTAATATTACTTTATAATAACTATATTAACAATGACAATTTTTATTTCAGGTGCCTTATGAAGTAAGAAGAAACAAATGGGAATATATTGATTTACAAATTAATACTAAAATCTTAACACGTTCACGATGGCACTGTAATAATTTCCTACTTTTGATTGTAAATGAACTTAAAAAAATTATGAAAAAAAACACTATGAATCTCTTAACACTAACAGCCTTACTGGCTTCGTTTAAAAACAATTTCATTTTTTTTTATTATGCAAGTAATTATACAAGGTGGGCAAAAAGGAGGTACGGTGTTCCACCTTTTAAAATTTAACTTCAATTTGTTTTATTTTAATCATCACTGATTTAAAAAAATCACTTATGAGAGAAGCGAAGGGTGTTGTTTTTTTAGTTTAGAATTGCATTTTTTTATGTAGTTAAATAGGTCTGTCTGTTACGCACAAATTTTGTATTTACTATAATTAGAGAAATCTTTTGTCTTACGTAAGCGTTTTAAGCTATGCAATGCGATATAAAGTCGAGAGGTATTCAACATTATAATTCGTATTATGGTTTTATTGATGCAGAATTGGGCTAGGTCAGATACTGAGAAAATCCCAGTGTGGGGCAAAGTTTTGAAAATATATATACACCGTGTTTTCTTTGTCGTCTTACAGCCGAAAGGAAACCATTATTTCAATATTATTTCTACTAGATATGGGACTAAGTCTGAAATCTTGACAAAAAAAGAGAGCTGTTTCTTAGGAAAAAGTTCACGTCTCTCGACAATATGTAGGATGTAGCTGCTTTTTTTGCACTTCATGATTGATCCCATACAAGAAATTGTTGATCATGATGAGTAGCAGTATATCCTTTCGGTTGTAAGACGACAAAAAAAACACGGTGTATATACAACGTGCTACAAAATACCCCGTAAAAATATAATTAATTATCAAAGCCAAAAATTTTGTCAGCTGTCATGTCAGGGAACCAGATTATTTAACAGAAAGGCCTACGTACATATTTTACCTAATAATTGTCTACTTTAATAGTTTTTCTATTTTTCATCCATAAATGTTGTTGTTTTCCTTTTTTTTGGTGTTATACTCGTTATAAAGCCCCATTTAACCTCCTCTCGGCTTTACGGGTAGTTTTGTAACACCCTGTATCATGATCATCTTAGATAATACTGTATAGCATCCGTAGCATATTACGTAGGACTAGAGAAACTCCTTATTTTTAACCTCCTTACAGTTAAATTAATGTGACTGTGACTCTATGAAGTTAAGCTAGCCTGTTAGATCAAAGAGAGTTTACCATCGAAGCGGATTTGATACCTTGTGCTACGCTAGGCATCTCGCCAGTGGCGAATGTTTCTCAACCAGGAGTTTTTTCTTGGAAGGACATTCATATAAGTACATTTAGGTAGGGGTAAGGGAGCGGGTTGGACATAGGAACCTCCCTAGCCCTTTGACCGCCACAGACGTCTATAGACGTCAAATTAAAACTTGCTCACGACGCCAAACGACGGCATGGCACGACAAAAATATCACTTTTTTATAGTGCTTGGCGTAGAGAACACAGATATTCATTATTGACGTGGCGGTCAAAAGGTTAAGTGGGGAAATTCGTCAGAAATACTTAGTTCTTTTATGATTTTTTTCGTGAAATATTTATTTTTGGGTTATTTAAAAGCGACAATTTTATACATACACTTATGGGGAGAGGAGTACCATGGGTATGGACCAAAAATATGAAAGTAGTCTGTGGTGTTGTGAAATATAATTCTATAATTAATATCTCCGAAACTATTCGTTTCCGACGGTTGAAATTTGGCAAATTGTTTTCTTATATTAGTAGGTACCTACAATAAAAATTACAACATCCTAGTTTAATGTACCGATATTAGCGACTAGCCTTTTTCTTCGGTCCGTATTCACACGGGGAAACAAGGTTTTTTTTATACCACTAAGGTGGCAAATACCATACGGCGCACCTGATGGTGCCATTTGCGCCAACCCTGTAAAACGAAAGAGGAATAGTTTGGTTGGCAGTATAAGGGTCAAAGTCCCACTGCCAACATAACAACAAATTTAGGTAAATAATCACTATTTTGCAACAACTGCAATGAGCTAGCAGGGTATTAATAGAACATGATTGAGTGAATAGCATATTACACACAAAGTTGACCACTGCATCAGTTGAGCACTACTTCAACTTAGGTGGACCGCCTGCTCGTCTGCCACTGTAGGCAATAAAAAAAAATAAAAAAAAAAACTTCAGAGAGGTACAGTTATATTATTTGTACTGGGGCCCATACCAAAACGTCTTAATACGAATATTTTTAGTTTGTGAGAAAGGGACGGCGCTATTCAATTTATAGAGCGACATCCCTCTCTCTCAATCGGAAAACGATCGCAGTAATAGTTGGTGGTACGGCCTCTGTATTGAATTTTATTATTTTTAACCGGCTTTCAAAAAAGGAGGAGGTTCTATGTTCGAATGTATGTATTTTATTTTTCATAAAGTATTTAACAGTGTTGAATTATGTTAACCAGACAGGCAGTATTTCGTTAACCTTTAGTTTTAAGTGAAATGTCCATTGAAGCCAAAAAAAAATTTTATTGTAGAAGTGTTTCATTGTTTTCTTTTTTAAATTGCATTTTTGTTATTGAATTCAAAACTGCCTCATTTACCACCAGGTGAATAAGGTAAATTTTGAATTAAATATATAAAAAACCACTGGGTCATAAGCGCGACTAAGGTTTTGGGTTCGAATCTCAGGTTGAGCGTTATTCAATTTTCCTATCAAATTTTCAGTGGCATTAGGCTAGCCCCCTATTACATGGGATCTAAATATACCGGCGAACTATAGGTGTACATTGGTACACCGCTGCCTAACCCTTTGGGAATACAGGCATGATGGTATTTTATGTATTTAGTTTAATTTTATTGTATCGTATCGCATCTTATCTCATTTGCCGTTCTTGTTGGAGAAAGTCTTATCTTAAAAAAAACATGATACACTTCTTTTCCTTTTTGGATTTTAGAAATATATGTTTTAAATGTAATCTGTGTTTAATAATTGTTATTATTTCGTACATAAATTATGTAAACGGATTAAAAAATAACATTTGCGAAATACCTAAGTATTTTGTAAGACAAAAATGGATTCCTATTAAATGCATTTACGCTTGGCATTAAAAAAATATTTGTAAGGCTTTTCTAATTTAAAATAAATGCTTGTTTGGACTGAGAAATGTAAAAATGTTGCCACATTAAAAATCGTTTTAAAAAAATTGCTACTAAAAAAAATAACATTTTAATTTATGTACGATATGTTTTAGTAGATTCACAGCGTTTGTATTTGCATTTAAAATGTAATAAAACTGTTGTATTAATTTTTGTATCTATTTTGCATTATTTAATATTTTAAAGTTAATAAAAAATATTAAATGTATTTTACTTTTTTATTTTTATCATTCGAGACATTGAAATCCCTATTTACTTATTTACTTACTTTTACTTATTTACACATACAACTATAATCACAGATGTATTACGTAATACAATAGTACAGAGGCCAGCACATCAAGCTATCACAATCTACCGTCAAAGGAGGTCATCAAAAGTCCATTGGATACAACTCACCCCAAATTTGTACCTGAGGTACATGACGGCTGTCAAGTTGACAGTTTTTACGATGAAATCATTATGAAACTGGGCCAAAATGGCGTGCGATTGACATTCTAAAACTGACACTGACAGCAGATAGCTATCAAGTTGACAGTTTTTGCTACTAGTGTGTTAAAATGGCGTGCGGGTTTTCAAATTTAAAGTTATTTTTTCTCATCCCTGCTCTCATTTCTCTGACCTGCTGGTAACTGTACATTATCAGACTAAAGGTGAATATAGACAAGAGCGTTTGGGAGAGCATTTCATTGTAATGTAACGTTTACGAATGGTACAATACAGGCAAATGCTGAGTTTTCTAAAACCATGTCCATGTAATATGCGTAATGCTTTAAGACCAAACGAAGTAAAAGCTAGAGCATTCTTTCTTGATGTTTTATTGTAAACGAAAGCTCGTTTTCAGCGTTTACATGAAAATAGCGTTTGCACCAACGAGCAAGAATGAGAACCAAGAACTAGAATTCGTTAGAACACAAGAACACTTTGAAGAGACAAGATTTAAATCGTACCGCGTCAAATAATGGTCACGTTTCCGTAACTAAACTGGTTGACATCGGAAGTATCGAATCTGTTATTGTCTCGTTCACTCATACTGAATATTGCACACTGCCGTTCTCCGTCTCTACATGGAATGTGTGCATGCACTCATCTCTATATGGAAACGTTTGTGAGGGCATATCTGATCTAACGATTTATCTTTAAAAGTAGATAATATAATTTATTGTCTATTATCCATAGTAGGTCCAAACTCTGATTAGTTTGGGACTAGACGGTGCTGTGTAAAATTGAAATTACCTAATACTGGCGGTAATTCAACTTTTTTTATGCGAAAAATCCTCATGGGGGGAAATGGCAGGTTATGAAGGACGCGTAAAACTAGAAACCTCGCCCTCTACCATGCGCCGCGTCAGTGTCGTGGGTTCGATTCTCACCCGAAGCAACTATTTGTGTGTTCCACTTGTTGTAGAGCTCTCTAAATTATGATCAAGCTACACAATGACATACATGCGTTGGTTGGGACTGGTCAACTCAAAGCGATCTAAGTACGAGTAGGTCCAATATTTCAAAAGTACGAATTTGCGGGTTTCATTGTTAGTGTTTTACAAATTCCTTCGTAATGTTGACGTAGTCGTTTTTTTTCTCCGACACTGTGGCCGAGCAATCGAAACGGACAATTTGACGGAATATTTGGCAGTGCGTTGGGTGGTATCACCCCAAACGTAGGTCAAGCTATCCACAACTGTCAAATATTTCCAATTGAATATGAACCTTATTCTTCTGCATTAAACTTGAAAATCAATAAAAAAATGACAGATTGTGGTAGCTTGATGTGCTTGCCTCTGTACCTACTTAGCAATATTAGCGAGTTCAGTGACTGCTGGACTGTCATGGTCGTGACGAATTTAACGTAGGTATCCTATGGTAAGTGGAGGCAAAAGGACGAAAACTTGGCCCATAAAGTTAGGGGGCCACCTAAGCGTTTAGAGGGCCCTGAAATGTTCATGAAAAAGGACTTCGAACTTGGCTTAGGTGTTCGTAAAATATAGGTTGGTGAAAATGCTTTAGTCAAGATACTGTGCCATTTTATTAATAGCAGATTAGGTAAGTACAGTCAGCAACGAAAGTCGCTGAACATAACAAAATTTTGAAAACATCACAGCTCCAAAACTTGTCCAGAGGTTTTTTCTATTAAGGTAACCTGAATATTGAATGGTCATCTATGCAATTATTTCGCATAACATTGACAGGTCAGTAACTTCACACTTATTAAAAATCATATTGAAAATTGCAACATGTTCAGCGACTTTCGTTGCTGACTGTACGTAGTGATAGTTGTAGTACTGTCACTGCTCGGGTGCCAACTGAAAACCAGCGCTGGGTAATAAATACGCCCAGCATAATGCTGAGCTGGCAACCCGTTCGGGACAAGCATGCCGACAGCACATGTACAGTGATCCTTGTGGTCTTTTATATAATTACTAGCTGCCCCCGCAAACGTTGTTATGCCATAAAAAAAAAATTTAGGGGTATGAAAAATAGATGTTGGCCTATTCTCAGACCTCCCCGATAAGCACAAAAAATTTCATCAAAATCGGTCAAGCCGTTTCGGAGGAGTATGGCAACGAAAACTGTGACACGAGAATTTTAATATTAGAAGATGTTGTTACTTTATTTTAACTGTGTGTTGTACGGACCTTTTCCGAATAAATGTGATTTTCTTTCTTTTCTTTTTCTTTCTTTCTTTTCTAGTACTAGTGCTACTTGGTAGTGTATTAGGCAGGTAGGTAAGTGGCACGAACGAATTTCTACATTTAATATGTAGTTTCTTACGGTGAGCAAGGTTGCCAGTGCTCCACGAGGAAACGTTGTGTTGGCAGTGGGGGCGACTTTGACCCTTATACTGCCAACCCAACTATACGAAAGAAGAGTTGGCTGCGTGTCCAATATAAAAATGTATTCAGGATGCTGATAAGTCTACCACGCTTTTGTAGCGCTTCCGGGATGTTCACCGAGGCCAGGGTTTTTTTTATAAGAGATAGGTTAGCGTTTGACCACAGTCTCACCTGATGGTAAGTGACGATGTGGTCTAATGTATGTAGCACGCTTACCTAAAACATGCCTATTCACTCGTGACTTGAAGACCCCCAAATTGTACACGTCAGGAAATACACACTCAGGCAGCTGATTCCATTCCCTCGCTGTACGGATAAGGAATGTCGAAGCAAAACGCTTAGTGGGTTGATGGTTTTTATGCCATTACACGGAAACGGTGTGCTTTTATTCTCGGTAGAATATGTGCTAGCTCACACAGCATCCTGAGTGTAGGTATTGTGTGTTAGGTGGGACAGCCCCATGCTGGCTCACTGGATACGGCTGCACACGTAGCTGTGTCAGTCAGCATGTTACAAAACTACCCGTAAAGCCGATAACGAGTCCATTCACAATATAATTTAAGAACCGTAGTAACGCTGTATAACATACCCCAAAAAAAGGAAAACAACGACATTAATTTATGAATGAAAAATAGAAAAACTATTAAAGTAGACAATTATTAGGTAAAATAGGGTACCTACATTGCCTTTCTGTTAAATAATCTGGTTCCCTGACATGACAGCTGTCAAAATTTTTGGCTTTGATAATTATTTTTTTACGGGGTATTTTGTAACACGTTGTAGTGTGGTAACATTAGGTTAAGTCCATTACTAACAACATATATGGATCTTGTAAATCGATCTGATAGAAATAAATAAATATACTCATGCGGCTGACCCAGACAAACTGGGTGGTACGACCGGTTACACACTGTCTTTTCATTGTTACAGGTCCTGGTTACGGGCCACCGGGAGCAGTGGTAAGTCATGTTTGCATAATAAAATAAACATACAGGTTGTCTGGTAGAAAATGCCTAAGGCATTAAGACCGCCTTTGTACACTTTTCTGTACAATAAGTATAAATAAATACATATAATCAAAGATTTAAATCGTTAGATATGCCCTCGCCGTACTTATACCGGTCGAAAACGTGTCCATATAGAGATGAGTGAATGCACACATTCCGTATTAGAGACAGAGAACGACAGTGTGCAATATTCAGTATGAGTGAACGAGACAACAGATTCGATACTTCCGATGTCAACCAGTTTACTTACGGAAACGTGACCATTATTTGACACGGTAGGGCAAAGGCGCATTTAACCATTTAAATATTTTCATATAACACATAACACCAGACCTGGTCTTTACAAAACATCAGAAGTCCGCACTTGGGGTTTGCCAGAGAGCCATGGAGCGCAGTATGATGGGAGTCAAATTAGCAGACCGCATCAAAAATAGCACACTGCGCTCCAAAAGCCAGATCGCTGACGTAGGCCAAAAAGCTTGAATTGGAAATAGGCTGGACATGTCTGTCGCATATCAAATGAGCTGTGGGCTAAACGAAGTACCGAATGGGTCCCACAAAACGTTGAGATGAAATATGTTTTGAATTTTTCCTCAGCCATACGGGCCGCAGTCTCCAGGGTACATGGTACAGCAGGGGCAGCCCCAGCGGCGCGGCATGGGCACGGGCGCCGCCGTCGGCATGGGAGTGGGCGCGCTGGCGGCCGGAGGACTCGCAGGGTACGCGCTGGGAGGAGGCTTCAGTGATGACAGTCCCCCGCCCGCAGCAGATGTAAGTAAACAATATCATCTTCTATGTGACCTACGCAAATGTTCCGGTATAGTCGTGCGACGGGTGGTTGAGCTCCCTAAATTATGGTTGAGCTACACAATGACTGATGCATGCGTGCCGTCAGTTGGGACTGGTCTAGTCAAAGCCGCTATGGCTCTTTCTTCAAAAGGCCATTTCAGACTTTGCCCTACATTGTAACACACATATTTGTTACTATACTATGTCTGGACTTTAAAAGAGACTATGATTCTCTGTTTGGCGAGGAGGCGCCGCGATTTCGAAAAAAATCAACATGGCGGGGGGTCGATATGCCAGATCGGTTCTATCCCTTCTGCGACAGCTACTCTACACTTTGGTCACCTCCTTGCCGTACCTAACTAAACTAGTCTACCCGTGACCATGGACGCTGTAAAGGGTCCGAAACGTCGGGATTAATAATATCAATATAACGCGATAATCCGTAAAAAGTAGTCAACATTTCAATAACTAAACTAGTGTTGAACACATCGATATCGTGTGTTTACAGTTGCCACAGTGTTGCCATACTCGCTGCGCTTGGCAATCGTGTTGGCGAGCGCAGTTGCGGAACTTTTCCACTTTTGACGCTGCTGTCTGCATTTATTTGTTACGCTTTTTCTGGATGTTATTAAGCAAAAAACAGCTGCTTTCTTAGTTGGCGCTTTGTTCAATAGTTTGTTCCAAAAGGGGTGAATATAGTCCGGGGTTAGCAAAGAACACCCGCTCCGCTTATGCTTGTGTTAAAATTGTCCTACCTCATGATAAGCAAATTTTTCTTTAGTTTGTTCCAAAGAGAGTGAGCAAAAAACACCCGGCCCATCCTAGTTACGCTCTCCAGTAGGCGACCCTATTTTAGACCCCCAGAATATAAGTAAGGACTGCCAAAAAACACCGGTTCTCCAAGTGCTCAATCAGGCGGGCTTCGTTTTCAGTAGTTAGATAAGGAAGTATTATCAAATCAGTATGAATTAAAACAGCAGGCTCAAGTGGTGCCTCCGTCTTTGCCGCCACAACCCCCGGCCGTCGAAGCACCCGAACCAACCATGGACGACGTAGACTTCGATTGGGGTGATGATTAAGCAAGGGAGCTATTGAACATATCGACTGTTAGTATAGAACAAGGAATTTTGTAGTAAGGAGTATATAGTTGTAGGTTGCAGATAGTAAATGAGACTTAGTAAGGCCCGGCTTAGATGTGAAGCTGGCAGGTTATTTCCAGCAAAGCGGAGAGATGTGAGCTGTGCGTAGCGGAGATATGAGCTGTCACGCTTTCGGGTGTGTGAGGCGCGGGGAGAGAGACAATTATCTGCTCTGCCGCGCCGCTTGCTTTCCCGCCGCACTAAATTCTATAGAAAAATGAGACATCTCCTCTCCTCCGCTTGATCCATTTCCACCAAAGCTAAGCGGAGAAGAGATGTGGAAATAACGAAATCAGATTGGTTTATTCAAACACATCTCTCTTCTCCTCTCCTCTCCGCTTTGGTGGATTCCGGGCCCTAGTACCTACTACCGAATACTTAGGAAAGGTTGACTTGGAGATAGTGCCATATGGTATTAGTCAGCGTTATGGGATAATGTTGTATATACGTATCAATCAATAAATAAATCATCTATCAATCCATCTTTGAGCTGTGTTGTGTTCCTAACGGTGAGTAAGGTTGCCAGTGCTCCGCGAGGAAACATTGTATTGGCAGTGGGGGGACTTTGACCCTTAAACTGCCGACCCAACTATTCCTCTTTCGTTTTACAGGGTCGGCAACGCGCAAGTGACACCCCTAGTGTTACAAGCGTCTATAGGCTACGGTAACCGCTTACCATTAGGTGGGCCGTATGCATGTTTGCCGTATTAGTGGTATAAAAAGGCGGCCTGTATGCTTGCAATTTATAACAATAAAAACATCTGTTTCCAGGTTAATGTGACCTCTTTTTCGGAGTCCGTGGACTTCGGCGGAGACGACTGGATGGACTGAAGGCACCGCGCACTCGTCGTGGCGCTCGCCGGTGCCACGATAGTGTTAGTAGGTAAACTAGCACTTTTTGTGATCGCAGCTGTTCGTCTGGGTGTCTGAGTGATACAAAAAAATATATAAAAGAAAACTGACTTCACCTTGGTAAGTTCTGCGTCGTTGATAATGAAAAAAATATATATACAGGAAGAATTTTTTATAACGTTCCAAATTTTAACAGTAAGATCTTTATTGAAAAAAACAAAATACGTGTTCTTTCTTTTAGTAAAATATTGAAATAATAACATCACAAGTTGTCCAAAAGAGTCAATGTTTGTGAACATAATGCGCTCGTCGTGTTGACGTCAATGACCGCGCGACTCAGTCGCCTGGCCCCCAAACATAAGTTAAACATTTTCCCTTCATTCTTTCACGGGCTTAGGACCATAGATCAATATACCCTAGGACCGTTGCGGATAGAATAATATTTTATTTTGAAAATTTTACCTACCTATTTTTTTTTTCAATAATGTAGTCTGAAAGATACCTATTTACTAAAAAATATTTGAAGTGGATAAAAACTTCTTCCTGAAATAATAATGAACAAATATTTATATTCTATGACAGTAAGTATTATATGTCTAAATTAAGAGTTTATTATAAAATAATGAATATTGTAAATATAGTACATATGTATAAATGTATATTTGTTAAAGTATATAAAGAAATATATTACACTCAGACGCCCAGACACGTCTCAAATGAAGGACAAGGTCGCGTGGTGGGAATTTTGAAAAAAAAAAAAAACAAAACGACGGCAATGTCGGCAAAAGTCTACATAGCCCGGTATATAGAATACCAACGATATAATTGTGCTTCTCTGAAGTCGTACACAAATGGTTACGTAGTGGTAAATTTACCAAAAAAAACCTACACAGGATTTTTGGATTTTTTAAGACAGTCGTTGTCGTAAATGCTTCGCGTCTATAGTCGGCCCACCTGATGGTAAGCGGTTACCGTAAACCGCAGGTGGGCCGTATGCTTGTTTGCCACTTTAATGGTATATAAAAAAGTTGCTGTTCGTTACTCACGCTAAAACTCAAAAACGGTTCAACTTATTTAGATGATATTTTTTGTGGGTCCCTCGTCTTACACTCTACTTAAAAATTAATTAAAACACAGTATCATAAAATATAATAAAAACGTCGATAATTTAATTCGAACTGGGCCTAAAATATTCAATTTTTAAATTTCCCACCACAAAGCGTGTTACTTCAAAAAAAAAATATTTATAAAATTTATTTATAACACGTTGTTAATCTTAATACATATATTTTAAAAAGCACTTATTGAAGATCTTTATTGAGTGAATTCGGGATAAAAGAATAATTAAAACTGTCTTTTATACACATTTAGAGGAAAACGAGATATAATTTAAAAAAATAATTCAAGGTCGATTGGTAAAAATGTCTGAAAGCTGGTCTATGGTTTAATAAGGATTAATAGGGATCACATATGTCATTAAAAACCTATTCCAATGTACAGACGCCAGTAGGTCAACCTATCCAAAACTGTCAAATTTTCCCAATTGAATATGAACCTTATCGTTTTGTATTAAAGTTGAAAATCATTTAAAGAAATTTGACAGATTGTGGTAGCTTGATGTGCTAGCCTCTGTACTACAATAGTTAATATGGCGGCTTGTGTCAAATCTTTCTGTGAAAAAGTTTTTGGAACGAAGTTCCTTATTGCGCGTTGTGAAAGGGGGCTAGACGGAAAAAAATCTTACGAAAAGTTGTCACGACACTTTTTGCTTGTCAACAATATTTGAATTTCGAATTATTGAGTGAATGACAATATTTGAATTTCGCGCGTTGTGAATTGTTGAGTGTATACAGGTTTTTTTATTTTTAATTATTAAATTTTAATGAAAGGAACTTCGTTCCATCCGGGTGTCCCTTGACACCTCTCAAGTTTTTATATTTATTCGTGATAGGCCTACGCTTGACCACTAGTTCGCCTGCTGTTAAGCGACACTGCGATCTACGGTGGAGCGCGCTTGCCTACAAGAAACCGATTCACTCGAGATTTAAAGACATCCAGATTATAGTTATTGAGGAAGACCCACTCAGGAAGCTCATTCCACATTTCAGCGGTACGCATGATAAAAGTTGACTTAAAGCGTTTTGTTCGGGTTTTTGGGATGTCCACCATGAATCGATGTCGCTTTTTCATGTCGTCCGCTAGTAGAAAGGGCAAGGGGGTATAAGATCGTGGAGATCTGATGCACACTCTCCGAAATGCTTTTGCGGCGATGTTCCAGACTCTGGAGTTTAGCTCGGACAAGCGAGTCGTTTCCAATGAGCACTTCTCAACGGATTCCAACGCCTCAAGTTGGTATTTAGCCGAATCATCCCAAGTTATGGCGATGCAGTTTCTAACTATTTTTCAAACTATTATAAGTAGTAGGTAGGGCCGGACTTAGGCCAGGGCAACAGGGGCTTTAGGCCCGGAGTCTCCACTTCTTGGTTGTCCCAAAGTCTTAAACCCGGCCTTGGGAGTAGGTACAGTCAATAAAAGAGTTAAGTATACAGATGGCATAACGAAATATGCATTTTTATACAGATGTCGACATAAGTAATTACGCGCCAAAGGGTTAGGTGTGTAGCTGTTTACAATACCTACATTTTGACACATATTGCGTGATACATTATTACACAATCTTTAACAAAACACAAATGATTAATTAGCTGCCTGAATACCTAACTCTTTTGGTGACCGTACATTGAAATAGTTTTCTAATGACATGTTTGCTCCGTAATGGCCATGTAGACCATTTCGTCCAATTCTCCTTCAGCTTTAATTAAACAATAGTGATCCCCCAGAGGGTCTTCACAATTGTTTTCTATTGTGTTTTGATATTTCTTGATAAGTGTGTGTTTATAATATTAACTTCAATTTATGCTCGAAAAATTAATCATTCTTTTAACTCGATTTTATAATAACCGTTGCCTTAAGTAGTTAGTTATAGGATAAATTAATCACGCTGTACAAATAAGATCATTTAGAAAATTGGTGCTGATTCTGTAGTTACAAACGAAAACCTCAGCCTTGCAGAATATGTGGTAGACAGTGCTCCGCGAAGCTATTCCTCTTTCGTTTTACAGGGTAATAACTCTGGAGTTGCAAGCGTCTAAAGGCTACGGTAACCGCTTACCATCAAGCGGGCTGTATGCTTGTTTGCCACCTTATGAGTATGAAAAAAAAACTGAACTACTTTAGTCATAATAATATAATTTAACTCTTTATAATAACGCGGGATTAACCACCAACGATTATATTATAGATTCGATTATTGACACTTTAATTGGTATTTGTTATTTTTTTTAAGTCATTGGCTTCTTTTAAAAAGATTTATATAATTTATATATTTTATTGGCATTTGAGTGGAGGCAAGGTTTTGCCTATACTGATTTACCGATGTGTAGGACGATTATTTTCAGTGTATTAATTTTCAGCGAATACTTTCAATTTTATCCCAATAGAATGTAAATATATTTAAAAATGATACATTTACGGTATTATAATGTCCGTCACAAGTCATAAATAAGATTAGGGACTAAAGTTTTTTTTTTACGCATTTTAAAGTTAACTTTTATGTAATCTGTAACAGTTAGGCTCTAAGGCAACTGTCAAAAAGTGAATAAGTAGTCTAGTGGTCAGAGTATAGTTTGCACTTGCTTGTTTCCAAAAAATAGGTTTAAACTGTATTGACTAAATATTTTCAATGTGGTCCTTTTTTAATTACCCTAGTTTAGTTTTAAATTAGTTTGTGTGCAACAAAATCAGCACCAATATTAAAGCTAAATATAATGTTCTTTTAGTGATGCTAAATTTAGTGTTTTCTGCCATCTTTTTAGTTGTCAATTCTATGAGGCATAGTATACATAGTCAATACTGAACAATAATAATAAGTACAGACGATAGAAGGTCAAGTTATCCAAAACTGACAAATTTTCCCAATTGAAAATGAACCATATTATTTTGTATTAAAGTTGAAAAATTATCAAAGACATTTGACACATTGAGGTAGCTTGATGTGCTGGCCTCTGTACATTTTATTCAATTATTTATTAAATATTATTACTTAATGGTATTATCTATATCTTCGATAAATAATACAACAAGATAACCGGTCAAGGGGTCTAAAATTGCTACCTACTTTTTATGAATAACCATACTCACCAATATAACCGAGCCTCTATGTTACTTTGTATCATGTTATGAAGTACATACGGCACCAGGTCAAGCTATCCAAAACTGTCAAATTGAATATGAACCTTTTTTTTTAAAGGTGAAAATCAATCAAAGAAATTTGACAGATATCTATAATAATATCTACAATTTGTTCTGAACATTATTTTTGGGTAAGGTGTGTTAGGGTAAGATGAGCGCTCGGGTATAAAATTTCCGTCTTATTCAACCATAATTTTTAATGCTAGCATTGCGCGCGGGACGTAACATGAGCGTGTAATGTGGCTAGCATTAAAAAATATAGCCGAATAAGGCGGAAATTTGGTTTATAAGTTCTTACACCAACGTTAATCTTACCCCAACATACAATATACAATACGTTTCAAATAAGAATAGGAACGTCAATGACCGCGATCTGTCAAAAAAGTACAGCTTGCAAAGAAAATTAATTTCTTTTGAAATTTTAAAACTTTATCATATATATTTTATAAGCAGTAATACCAAATCCAGAACTTTGCGAGTTAATAAAAAGGCACAAACCGCCAAAAAACTACATAATAGACAATATTCTAAATAGTTTTATTTGAATCACGGTATAAACTAACTCATTTTCTCCTTATATAACAGTCGGTGGAATATTTTTAATACCTATAAAATATTATTTCAAAAATATCTGTTTTGCTCACCCTACCTAGCTGGTTTGAGTTGACAGCTATGGCGTCACAAGATGGCTGGAGGTCACGTCCTATTGTTATTTGAAACGCATAGTACGTAACAGACTTAACTTACAATTATGATCAAAAACTTATTATTTTAATATTGTACTTAGGTAACAGAATGACATCTTAAAGTTCATCAAATTAAAGCTTATGTGTTGGCTTAGCCCGCTTAATCCAATTTTTATTGGCTAGTATTTAACTGCCAATCAAAAAATGACATTTTGTATACAAAACATGCACAGCAAAAATACTGATTGAGCGACAAAATTACTGATTGAGCAGCAAAATAGTCACCTCAAAATTTTTCGCTCGCTCGGCTCGTGCGTTGTGTGGTCACAGTTCTAACCTAACCTAACCGATATCTGTATTTTGCTGTTCAATTAGTAATTTTGTCGCTCAATTAGTATTTTTGATACGCGGTTTATTATATTCCATTTTTATTTGGTTATTAACGAATTGTCGGCTCATCGAATAATATGCTAGAGGTCTTGTGTTCAATTCCTAGGTCGAGCAGTATTATTACGTACATCCGGTCGGTTTGTATTTATGCCCGGTTAGTGGCACGTAAAGCCGTCGATCCCGGTTGTCATACGAACACCTATGACAATCGTTAGTGGTAGTCAGGAGCCCAAAAAGCCTGACAACCAGTCTATCCTAAGGATACCGGTGATAGCCACTGATGCCGCAATTAACGTGGCCACCTACAGGCTCAAGTAATATAAATAATATATTATTGTATTGACCATCGACACGAAAAGAAGAGGGATATCGGTATTACCCATAATTTGGGCTGCGGAGGTGTGATGGCAGTCGTTTCGTGAAAAATAAAACAAACTCAATCGACATTTGAATTTTGCGGGCAAAGCGAACGCCTCCATTATGTGGTGATTACTGGCTTACCTATCAGTATCACCGTATTGTAATATTATAAGTCTGTTTAACCTTTTGACCGCCACGGTCGTGTATACACGTCAAATGAAAACTTGCTCACGACGCCAACGACGGCATGGGACGTCAAAAGTACCACTTTTTTTTAGTTCATAAATAATACTTATATAAAAATTTGTTGTTTTTTTTTACTTATTAGGTACTAGAATTTGTCGCTTGGCGTAGAGAACACGGATTTTCGTTATTGACGTGGCGGTCAAAAGATTAAGAGTGATTCACTCGCGTGGCTTAAACACTGTATAGATTTGTTGTGTACAATAAATAATGTGTAAGTAAGTATATTTGTTTTACTTTTTAATACATTTTTGAAGCAGTGATATTCTAGTCATATGACCATTGGACTGCCAAGCCAAAGGTCTCGAGTTCGAATCAAACGCACCAACGTTTTCGAATTCATGTGCGTATTAATAATTAATTAACACTAGCTTAAACGGTGAAGGAAAGTAAGGAAGGTTTGGCGCAGCGGCTGTGCGATCGGCTTCTGCGTCACGGGTTTATACGGGCAAATATTTGTATGACCTACATGTTTTTATTCCGGGTCTGGATGTTTGTGTTTGTGAACGCATTCACGGTACAGGAGAAAATCCTAGTGTGAGGCAATGTTTAAAAAAAAAACTAAGTAAGAAAATCTTGGTAATTTTTGATCCACTTCTCAGTTTCCGACTGAGCTTGAAATGTTGCATACACGTTTAGTTTAGATGACCATATGTATATGGTTATCTATGTGACGTCATAGCATAGTCAAGCCAATATGGCAGACTCCCAAAGATGGCTGACTAGTTATTTTTTATTCATTCCTATGATATGGGTATCAGTTAAAAGAGTTTGCTAAGAATACGGAAAATAAAATGACGTCACACTAAATTCAATATGGCCGACGCCCGCATATGGTGTTTTTTTTATCTACCATATGGGTATCAAATGAAAGGTTTTGCTGAGAAGATTAGGAAAAATAAAATGAAGTCACTCTAAATTCAAAGCGTTTTTTAGTTTATTTTTAACTATAATATTTTACAGTACTGAGTATAATTTTCTGTGCCTCTGAAGCTGTACACAAGTGGCTGCACCAGACAGAATTTTACAATTTTATAGCTTTAAATATTGTGTCCTTCTTTATTTTTTTTTTATTTATGGTAGAGGTAGGGCATAGTGGGAGTAAAAGAGAGGTAGGGCACAGTGGGAGTAATTACACTCAAATTGGAGCTGCCCGACTGGGGAAGTACCTCCACTCCGAAATAACACTGCTTTGAACTGTGTTGTGTTTCTTAGGGTGAGCAAGGTTGCCAGTGCTCCACGAGGAAACGTTGTGTTGGCATTAGGGGATCTTTGACCCTTATAGGTGCCACCCCAACTATTCCTCTTTCGTTTTACAGTGTCAGTAAAGCGAAATACTCCTGGTGTTGCAAGCGTCTATAGGCTACGATAACCGCTTACCATCAGGTGAGCCGTATACCTGTTTGCCACCTTAGTGGTAAAACAAAAATTGTACAAATGAGAAAAGGCTGAAAATGAGATGAGGGCAACTAAATCACGGCTAAAGCCAAAGATATAAAAAGAAACACAGGAATATGATGATTTTTATTTGTAACGTCTTATGATTAAGTGTAGTCTTCGTCAATGTTATGAACGTCGGCAGAATGCATGCGTGGGTACTTGTGAGCTCTGTAGCGATGACGGGACAACTGCCTGGATGATTTGAACGCCTGCGGACACTGTTCACACTGGAACAATGAAATAAAAAATTCACCAATGATGCTATGCCTGATTGACAAGACCCACCCTCCTCGTTAGAATTACTGGTGTCGAGGAACGTCATATTGTATAACTATGTTACCTTTAATAATTATGTCATGAGCTTTTTCATTATTGTAACAGTAATTTTGCAGTGTGCACATATTTTTATGTTGCAAACTTTTAGTTCTAAGGTGTTTTTTTTAGTAACGATTGTCATGTGTTTTGTGCATCAAATAAATAAAAAAAAAGGTATAAAAGTAAAAGTCCCTTGCGAGTATATAACAAACGGTATATTTCACTATCACTTAATTATTACAACGTAAGTATATTTAAAGTTAATTTCAATTCTATAATTAAACACAACAATAGATGAGAGACCAACTTAACGACCAAACTGATCGACTGTTGAACGAATAATGATGCCATGAAAGCCACCGATTGCCGCCATGATGTCACCCCCACTCCTCAGTGCGCTTCTCCTACTTCCGGTCAATGCAACAATCGTTTTAAAACTATATTATCTTATTTTTAAGTGTGGGCGACAACATAGGGAATATCGTAAGTAAAATGGGTCGCTCTACTGCGCCAACCCCGGTCGCAGCCCTAAGCGTTTTCTAGAACGATCCGAGGCACACACACGCTGCCATTTTCCCGCCGCAGTCCCCTGACAGATCTTAACAAGTCCAATTAATTTATTCAAGACAGATTTCTAGGTTAGGTACTTCTTGAACGTCATTAAACGCCCGGCCTTCACCACCTCCTAGTGCTTTAGCTGGGAAGAAACAGCGACGCTGCGGTACAACAAACTCAACAAAACAAAAGAAATTTATAATCCTTGCACCCGGGGGAACCGTCACCGCCCCACCTATACCCTGCCTCTGATGCTGCTAGTTGTGCCTGATATTGTATTGTGATTTTTTAATTGTATTTTGTTTGGTTTGTAATTTTTTTGTTTCTGTCAATGTTTCTTTTTTACTACTTAGGTCGTTTCTTTTTTTATTGGGCCTGAAATATTTTTAACTAAAAATATAGATCGCCATTATTCGCCATTGTTTAAGAAAACAGCTGATTAATTTTTCCCGCCATTGCGAAAAATTTTCACAATTCGTTTTCTCAGTTGATATTATAGTTATTTTCTTCACAAGTGTGTTGAAAAACGTCGTATGATACACGTGTTAATTGATGATTACCGTCCTCGGCTCTCTTAAAACCCTCACCTAACGGCTCAGGTTTCAATGGCGCCTCAGCGGTAATCACCAACATTACACACTTGTACCATAATGTACTATTATAAGCGTGTCGTTATAGTTTATGTTACCTGCACAGCGGCGACCGTGCGGTGGCTCTCTAGGTGCTGCACCAAACATCTTCGACTGTGATACGAAGCGCCGCAAGCGTCACAGATGTAAGGTCTCTCAAACGTGTGCATACGACGCTCGTGGATCTACGAACATTCAGAAATGTTGATGGTGATCTGAGAGATTGTATAGAATATACGTGTTACAAAATACCCCGTAATAAATATAATAAATTATCAAAGCCAAAAATTTTGTCAGCTGTCATGTCAGGGAACCAGTGGCCGTACCACTTGTCATTGCGATTGTTTTCCGATTGAGAGAGAGGGATGTCGCTCTATATATTAAATAGCGCCATCCCTTTCGCACAACCTAAAAATGATCGCATTAACACGTTGTGGTATGGCCTCTGATTATTTATCAGAAAGGCCTACGTATCTATTTTGCCTAATAATTGACTACTATAATAGTTTTTCTATTTTTCATTCATAAATGTTGTTGTTTCCCTTTTTTTGGGGTATGTTATACAGCGTTACTACGGTTCTTAAATATTGTGAATGGACTCGTTATATGGCCCCATTTAACCTCCTTTCGGCTTTGCCTTGCACAAAATGTGTTGTTTCTTACAGTGAGCAAGGTTGCCAGTGCTCCGCGAGGGAACGATGTGTTGATAGTGGGGGGGACTGACCCTTATACTGCCAACCCACTTCTGTTTTACAGGGTCGGCAAACCGCAAGTGCAGTCTACATTGTATGAATTGACCTTCACCCACCTGAAGTTGTGCATTGTCTAGAGCGAGATAGCTGCAGTGTTTGCACGGCAGCTCCCGCTGCATTCCGTGGTAAGATCTGCAGTGACGTTTCAGCTGTGTAGTAGATATAAAACTCTTGCCACAGAACTGAAAGAAACTTATTGCTGTGAGGGATTTCGAGAAATATGACCAAAGATAAAAAAAGGCTGCATTTTTTTTGTAGTACGGAAAATGCTCATGGTAGAGGCAGAGCGGCACAGTTACGTTAGGGAGGTACTCGAACTTTACAAAGTTATTTACCTCACACACAAAATCGAATCCCAAATGCAATTTCGCGTGACTTATAAAGCAAGTCCATTTGCTGACAGTTTTTCTACATATTTTACATTTAACTGGGCCGTTGGGGTCAAATTTGCCCTCCACTAAATCCAAATACTGTTGCCTTTTTTCTTTCCTCGATAATTTTTTGACTGCTCTATCTGGCGGCCATTTTGTATCCGCGCCATCTTCTTCCAATCGATCACAGTCTATTTCTACTTTTATCTCCGGTAATCCGTCGTTATTATCAAAATCATTAATTTCTAGACTCGACTCTTGCTTTTGAACTATTTCTATATCAATTTCATGGCTTTGGTCTAAATCATTGTAATTTTCTGTACAATTTTCATGATTTTTTTGAAAGCCAATTGCAATTAGCTTGTTGTTGCTTTCTTGGCTTCGTTTTCGGAGATTGTAAGCTGAATTTACTTCGTCCTTGCAACGTTGGCATATGTTTTGCGGAAAGCCATCTTTTGGTTCAATCTGAAAGAATAATATTCTAAGTTAACTAGCGAAGATGTCTACTAGCTTGTGCCTCGAGTTTCTTGTGATCCAGACCATCCCTGTTTTACCCCCAAGGATCAACTTGTTCCCGTTTGGAGGGTAAGTAGGTAGGTACCTATATAGTCAATATATTCTAATATATAAAATTCTCGTGTCACAGTTTTCGTTGCCATACTCCTCCGAAACGGCTTGACCGATTTTGATGAAATTTTTTGTGCTTATCGGGGAGGTCTGAGAATAGGCCAACATCTATTTTTCATACCCCAAAATTTTTTTTTTTATGGCAAAACAACGTTTGCGGGGGCAGCTAGTATTATATAAAAATCAATGCCACTTTTCGTTGTAATTTTATAACTCAAGAACCGGCTCACCTATCCAAACCAAATGTTTAGGCTTTGTTCGGACTATTTAGTAGATGGTTTATGTGAAGTTTGCACAAAATCGGTCGAGCGGTTCTTCATATAATATAGTACAGAAAAGCCAAGAAACCAAGCGGGCGAAACCGTGGGCGGAAAGCTAGTTATATTATATTACAGTCCACGAGTCTATTTGGCTTTGTCTCATATTTGCGCAGAGCCGCTCCACTTGTTGTGCGATGATGGAATATTTTTTTTTAAACTGGTACAGTCGCCCGCTGGTCAAAGTATCCAAAACTTAAATTTTCTCAATTGAAAATGAACCTTATTGGTTTGTATTAATGCTGAAAATATATCAAAGAAAATTGACAGATTGGGGTAGCTTGATGTGCTGGCCTCAGTACCTAGTAAATGTAATTAATTTTAACATTATTTAGACTGTAATTTACGAGAAAATGTCACTACCTGGCAACTAGATTCACGTTATGAACAAGCAAGCAAGTGAACGTGTTTAATACAAACTTTAATTAGTTTATGGATACATAATTGGGTAAATAAGTAGGTATATACATAGTTCAGTTTTAACTGCAATCAGATTATCTCGTTTTCAAGAAATCTTGTTATTCTATAAATTTAAGTAGGTAGGTATTTGTTTTTATTGTTAAATTAGTTAATCATATATTAGGTAACTACTCTAGACTAGAATAATTTTAGGTACCTTGTTTGGTTGGTATACCTAATTGTTATTCAAATAAAGAAAAAAAAAACCAGTTCCGAACAATGCTTTATCAAACAGACTAAATTATTACCATGTTGTTTTTGAATGGCAAGTAGGTACCCAGTTCAAAAACAACATGCTAAATGATGCGCGTTATTGTAATTAATAGGGCAACTTACCTTCAAACCAGTTGTTAGAGACAAAACATCACTGTAATTGCATTTTTGTTTTTGATTTATAAATATCGGAAACAAATGATCTTTCGTTAAGCATAATCTACATAATTCGTCACACATTATTTTTCTAAAACTTCTTTCATAGGATTATTGTAAGTAATTTCGTAAGTCGAGTATATCTTATTTTTGACAGCTGCGGGGTGGCCAGATGTAAATTAAAAACACCCTAACAATTAGATTTTAAGGTTGCCATGATAAATTTAAACAGTTACCATTAATAACGTAGTTACCTAATTCGCAAATAATATTGTAGAGAGCAATAACATACAGGTATGTATTCTAATATATATTCGGTACAGCAAAAATATATATTTGGGTTACAAATTAATTAGCAAGTATCTAGAATGTTTCAACAGTGATAATAAGTACATACATATGTAGATTAGTTATCTTAATTGGTTTTATGGTAAGTAATTTAAATAAGTAAGTATTTAACCTTTTGTTAGGTTCACGTTACTTAGATACTTACCTACCTACTTAATTTATAAACATGCTTAGATCCTTTTGCCTAATTATAATTAAATGAAATTCGCGTTGAATTATTTATAAGTAGGTAAGTAATATATATTATATTTACAGCATATAAAAAAACTTCAAAGTTCAATAACTTGGAAACGGTTAAATTTGGGGTACGGTGTTTCATGGTCAAATCAGTCAGGAATGATGGAAAGTAAAACCTCCAGGATCTTGATCGACTTAACCTGTAGCCCTGTATAGATCCGGATTTTTTATTATACCCATGTGGGAAAGAGAAGTCAGCTCAAAGTGGCAGTGGCTCTTTCTTCTAAAGGTCGTTCCAGGCATTGCCCTGGCCAGTGAGTAGCCTAAGGGGCACTATGAAAAATGACAGACAAATTTCACCAAAAACAATCACCTAATCAAACCTTCGGGACCGGATGGGATGTGGGAGTAGTAGAGTGGGGGAACACAATAGGGACACCTTAAGGATATTGACATTGAACCCAGGGTCATTGAACCTGAGGAAAAGGTCAACATTCCATGATTCTCAGCAGTAATAGATAAATATTCATGGTTAATGACCTTGAAGTCCAGGTAAGCGACCTTAGGGAAGGACAAAATTACTTTGATGCCAGGGTCAAGTTATCCTGGAGGTCAAGAGAATGATCTTTGAGTACCGAGGTCAAGGTCAAAATCATGAAAGTCGATCCGCTATTCTGAGCATCTGTAACATTTCAATATTCAGGGTAAGTGACCTTGAGGACCAGATCAGGTGACCTGAAGGTCATGGACACGTGACTAATGCCATGGTCAAGTTATTCTGGAGGTCAAGGTTGAGTGACCTTTGATGTCATTGTTGAGTGTTCATACGACACGACACCGCAACCTACAATGACCGCTCCAGTGCGGGCTTCCCGTGCCAAGCCCGCAGGAGCAGCCCCTCCCTGAGGTTCTACTTCGCTTCACCGTGGGCCTTCAATCCACGGTTACTATAAGCTCCCCCGCCGCGACAAGGCGAGAACCCCTTGGGGGGGATCGTTTATCACCTAAGAATACCCAATATTTTTTTAATAATTTTACTAGCTGGTCTGGTAGACATTGTCCTGTCGCAGACAGACATCCGGCCTCCATGAGCTGTGGCCTGCGGGCGGCTGAATTGGGGTTTCCGTCGTCCGACCAGATAATGGCCCAGTAGGCGACACGTAGTGATAGTCTAGTGGTAAGATCATTGGACTGCAAAGTCGAAGGTCTCAAGTTCGAACCCAAGGCACGCACCTCTGACTTTTCGAAATCATGTGCGTATTAATCAATAATTACTGCCTCATTAGTCTAGTGGTCCTAAGCGCGACTGTTACGCTAGAGGTCCTGGGTTCGATCCCCAGGTCGAGCAAAGTGTTATTGGGTTTTTCTATGAAATTCTCAGTAGCAGCTCGGAGTCTGGATTAATTGTGCCCGGTTAATGGCAATAGGCTCGCCCCCTATTACATGAGACCTAAACATACCGGCGAAATGTGGGTGTACATTAGTACAACTCTGCCTAACCCTTCGGGGAATACAGGTGTATTGAATTTTCCATACTATAAAAATAAGACGTCCTGTAACCTGTATTTTTTTTGTAAATAGATATTATTATAAAGATACTTTTACAAATAGGTAAACATTTAATTAATACAAGATAGCGCCGGCATTTCCTAGTTGCCGACCTCCGAGAAGAAACGATTGGTCACTTTTAAACGGTAAAGAAAAACATCGTGAGGAAACCTGCATGCCATATTACCTACTTACTCGATTTTTGAAGCTGTCAGTTATATTTTGATTGTTTTAGTGATTGATTTTGATGTCATTAGATATTGATTCCATAATGTTATCTGTATAATAAAATAAACTAAAAATAAAATATAATAAAAATAAATAAAATCTTAGCATGAAAAATGCCAAAAATATACAAAAAGATAGTTATCTGTAAGTTATACCGGGCTATTAATGTACATATGTATATAATAATTATATTTAAATTATTCTAGTAAGTTGTGTATGTATAATTGACAATTGATTGATAGTGTATAAGACAGTTTCAGTTTTCAGAAACGCACTTTCAAAGGTTAATGAAGCAATTGTGCTATTGCAATCGCATAGCAATAGATAATCCGATAATAACCAACAAAAAAACGGGCATTAGATATTTTCTCGAAGGCATTTGAAATCTGCCAACCCGCATTAGGCCAGCGTGGTGGACCATAGCCTAACCCCTTTGATTATATACTTGCCTAGATGCCACATTGACACATACAGAACGGCCCAAATAAAGTCTACTAAAATTGGACTAGACTCTTCTCACTTATGTCAGTGTCATTTGGATCACTTCAGGGTGCGGAGTTCTCGAAAAATAATTAATTATGTCGGTATGTGCTGTCAAATTGTGTCACAATTATGTGGGAAAACCGTATAATTACACTAAGATCACATTACATCGGTAAGTTTTGTTATTTAACCTCTATTATTTTATGAAAACATGATTTTTCAATTCGTTAATTTGTAGGTTCGACAGATTAGCCGGTGTTGTCAATTTATTACAAGGGAGATTTGGCGAAACTATGGGAGATAAAATGCAAATATCAGTCATCATCTTTCAATCAGGAGAAAATGTTATTATTTTAATACTAATTACCTACATAATTTATTTGATCAGTAAATGATAACTACTACGATAAAATAATCTCACAAAATAAATGAAGTCATTCACTAAATAAGTAGTATTTTTGTTGTTCTTTCTAATATTTTGGGTTTCATATTTCTTAAGACTGGACAGACATTATACAGCGGACACGAAATGAAATTAATAAAAAAGTATTCCGAAAACAATTACAAAGAGATGGATTTTGATCTATAAATTGCTGTATATATTTTTTCATTGTATTTTTTGTTTTTACTAAAATAAATAAATAACTAATCTACAAAATAATTACTTTATTTAACCTATTTCGTTTAACTGTCATCCCATTAAATAATGGAGAAAAGGTAAGTTAACAATTTGGAGCAGGCATCCCTAAACACGCACACCTTGACAGTTTGACTACAATAAGTACACAAGCGGTACTCACACATATCACGCAATTTGGGGACAGTTTCGCGTGTCGTTTGTTTGCATTGCTCCATCTAGACAAGTATAATATAATCAAAGCCTAATCCCTTTTAATCTGAGAGAAGACCCGTGCCCAGCAGTGGGACAGTATATGGGTTGATGATGATGTGTTCACTATCAGATCTTTAGATATTCAAAGGGAAAAGGTCATTAATAGATATTCATCAATATTGTCGTACAGGGTAGGTACGACAATGATGATGATGATCCCAATTTACTTGGTGTTGCCAGTTTATCTTTTCTTCCATAATAGTATAATATAAAGTACCTATTATATAATAAATACAGTTGTACGTAATGTTATACGGGATACCGTCAACGACTTTTTAAAAAACACTTTTTAAGAATAATTAAATGATTTATTTAATTAGTATTGATTATAACGAAATTGGCAAACGTGCACCGTGAAGGATGGAATCGGACTGTGGAAGAATGGGATGATCGGAATGACGTATGCGTGGGTCTAAGGAGAGAAATGCTGAGTTAGCAGAATAGATGCTGAGGCTTGTAATCTGGGGAACAAGGGTAACCTATAACAGTAAGTAACTAAGTAATTCCACTCAAATTGGAGGTGCCCGACCTGGGAAGTACCTCCGCCTTGCAGAAAATCGAAGGGAAATTACACTGAGCTGTGTTGTGTACGGTGAGCAAGGTTATGCCAGCGCTCCACGAGGAAACGTTGTGTTGGCAGTGGGAGGATTCGACCCTTAACTGCCAACACAATTATTCCTCTTTCGTTTTACAGGGTCAGCAACGCGCAAGAGATACTCCTGGTGTTGCAAGCGTCTATAGGGCTACGGTAACCGCTTACCATCAGGTGGGACGTATGCTTGTTTGCCACTTTAGTGGTATAAATAACAAAAAAACTTCTAAAACAGGAAATAAAACTATATTTGATATGTGATTGAATTGTGATTTATTTTTAAAGAATGTATTTGTACAGTAACTCACGCAGTGCAATGTGCAATCACTAATTAAAACAATTTATTCATCAAGACATATTTTGTGCGTTTCTTGCGAAGTTCTAAAAGTTTGTTTTCTGCCAATCTTTTAATAATATTAACACAACAATTTGTATCATTTTAGTCTTGTTTAAAAATGCAATAAATGGTAGTAACTATCCATAGGTACACTTAAGTACCTACAGAGGCCAGCACATCAAACTACCACACTCTGTCAAATTTCTTTGATTGATTTTCAACTTTAACGCAAAATAATAAGCTTAATATTCAATTGTGAAAATTTGACAGCTTTGGATAGCTTGACCTGCTTGCCTTGAGTTCTTTACCGCACCAAAAATAAATTGTTTTTCTACTTAAAATATAATTAATTAAATACTGAGAATGTTTCAATATTCATCGTGGAATGGGTAGTCCGGGTGGTGTGTGCTGAAAAAAATACAAATATTATTAAATACTTCATGAGAAGGGCATTAACAGCAGTTTGCTCTGCTGCAGGAGTTTATCAGGATGTAATTAGAATCCTACCATATTATAACTAGGATTGACATTTGTATTTTGCGTGTTGCATACACACATATTATTATTATGTCTGTATAATATGCCACTTGCGTTGCGAATATTGATTGCGCGATTCAGGATTTACAGGCCGCCGGCAGTAGACGCCCTAGATAGACTTACACCGACCTTATTGGTGGGGTTCTTCAAAAAAGGTGCACTCGCAACCGGCGTGTATGTATGACAAGATGCATGAATGTGGTCGAAGCGAAAGAAGTATGCTATAATCGTAGCATTCTTTAGGAGTGGTGTTTTTTGGTTTCTGCCTACACCCATGGGGAAAAGGCGTGTGTATTTGTATCAAAGAAATTGGATGACATGTCATCAAATATACTAGCAACATTCTAAATATATCAGCTATGATGATTAAACCACTGAGTACTTCCTATCCTACAGAATGGATGGATGGATGTTTGTCACTCTTTCGCGCTAAAACTACTGAACGAATTTTATGCATTAGTACCTAGTAGTTATTATTTATACAAATCAGAATAACATATAGGCTATCATTTATAAGGATTTTGAGTTAATTAGCCAAACTACAATGATAATTAAAAGTAACTTCCACGCGAAGTCGCGGGCACAAGTTAGTTACTACAAGTATTCAAGTCAGTTTGAAACTCGGCTATGACTTGAATTAATACTTACTCTCCCATGCTGCACATTCTTCCCTTGCACTCCAGGTTGGCTATCTCCTTAATATCCTCCAGTGTCAGTTGGAAATCGAAGACATTTCTGTTCTGAATGATGCGGCTCTTTGTCACAGACTTAGGGATCACGATTAGGTTTCGGTCGATGGCGTATCTGTAAGATAAAATATAATAAATCGATATTTATTGATTTCGATTTCTATTGATTCTGACATTTACGCGAATATTATACATTGAAATTAAACTACTTTTTAGTATCGAAAGAAAGTCGATACCTATCCAGGATGATTCGTGAGGCTATTGAAATTAAAAAACATCCAAATTTCAGTAGAGAAGATGGCTGGGTCTTACCACTTGCTTGGAATCCTGATATAGATTCTATTAAATCAAAATCCAGGCCTACAATTGCAAGACCAAAAGATACTGTGAGTTCGTTTTGCGTGAATCGGATTGCCAATAATTAACAAAACTAAAACATAATAATTGAATATTGTTACTTTAAAAGAGACCATAATTCTCTCATTTCCTAGCTGACGACCTCTGAGAAGAAACGCCGAAACAAACTCAGAGAATCATGGTCTCTTTTAAAGTACAGACGGTTACAATAATCATCTTTTACGCGGGGGTGTCTTTTTAAATCAAGATATTATGTGTCCCCTCAATTAACGAGGCGTTCCCTCGCCTCATCACCATCCCTTGCTACCTGACCTACTCAAGTACCTACATAAGAGAAGGCTGATTCTGATGACAAAAGTCTCAATCCAATCCAACTAATTTACTAACCTAATCAGCACTTGCGCCACACTCTTCTTGTACTTCTCGGCAATAGATTTGAGTCTCGGGTCTTCCAATAGCTGAGGGTCGTTCGGCTTAGCCCAGGGTCTGTCAGGAGAGCCCAGCGGGGAGTACGCGGTGACCGCGATGTCATGGAGCCTGCAGAAGTCGATGAGCGGCTGCTGGTTTAAGTATGGGTGAACCTCGATCTGCAAAAAATTTATGGTTACTTTTTTTTTATACCACTAAGGTGGCAAACAGGCATACGGCTCATCTGATGGTAAGCGGTTACTGTGGTCTATAGACGCTTGCAACATGCAAGAAGAATGAAGTATAGTCTATAGTTTGGCCTTGGGCAATAAAATCATCGGTTATCGCCGATGTTTTTTTTTTAATTCTACTAACGTGGCATCTAGCATACGGCCCACTTGATGGTAAGCGGTTATCGTAGCCTATAGACGCTTGTAACACCAGGGGTATCACTTGTGCGTTGCCGACCCTGTATTGAAAGAGGAATAGTTGGGTTGGCAGTATAGACTGAGGTGGTGGGCGTCTTGATGATATATTTATCTACTGACTGCTACACTACATTTTTTTTTATTGTTACATGATCAATGATATTTAATACTAATTATTAATTAATACTAGATTGAGCCGGCATTTCCTAGCTGACGACCTCTGAGAAGAAACGCCGAAACAATCTCAGAGAATCATGGTCTCTTTTAAATTAAGAATATTCAATGATCATGTATTTAGTTTTTTAATTATTGGCAATCCGATCCACGCAGAACGAGCTCACAGTATCCTTCGGTCTTGATAGGATTCCAAGCAGGTGGTAAGACCCAGCCATCTTCTCTATTGAAATTTGGATGCTTTTTAATTTCAAATTTTAAATCCGTAAAAAATAGTTTTATTTCAATGTATAATATTCACGTAAATGTCAGAAATCAATATGTAGGATTATTTCCAAACCTGTAGCATAGCAGGCTTGATCTTGGCAGCTCCCAACACCCTCTCAAGTTGCCTCTTGTTAAAATTAGACACACCGATGCTCCTGGTCAGTCCCTTCTCCACTAGCGTTTCCATCGCTTTGTAGGTGTCCACGTAATCTACTTTAGACGGAATGAACTTCTCATCCGCATCTTTGGGGAAGAGTTCACCCTCTTCCTGTAAAAAAATAAAGTAATAAATATTATTGCTTCACATACTATCGCCAGTGGCGTAGTGGGGGCGGCAAATTTTCAGAATTTTTTTTTTTTTTTAAAAACCTTGCCTCCCTCTAGGATTTTCTCCTGTATTGTGGGTGCGTTTATAAACATAAATTTTCACATGCACAATCACCCAGACCCGGAATAACTATATGTAGATCATAGATATATTATTTGAACCCTTTCATATTTTTATCGCATCTACGATTCCGAACGATTGAAATTGAGCACGGATATAAATGTACACCCAACATTGACGACTGTTCTTGCCGAAAATTTCTTTCTAATGACTGTTACATATTACAGTCTTTTTAACTGAAATACCTAAATGAGAGGGCGGAAAGGTTTTGGTAAAAACCCTGAGTGGCACTGGCAGCCCAAAGTTTGAATTTGTACTGACGAAGGACTTACTAAGGGCCGAGTTTCTTGTTAAATCGAGTTGTTTTTAATCTCTCACGGGAAATAGAAATCGCCTGAAAGCGGAAGCTGTCTTTACAAAAAAAATATCTTAATAGTTACCTTAAAACCTTGAGGCCAATGAATCAGGTACAAATCCAGGTATTCCAAGCCAAGATTTTCTAACGTGGTCTTGATTGCGCCTTCTACTAGGTCCGGTCGGTGGAATGTGCACCATAGCTTGGAGGTGATGAAGATATCTTCCCTGAAATTGAGGGAACAATTTTAGGCTGGCAACATTTAATAGGTAACGTCACAACTAGCGTAAAGGTGCGTCTACATATGTACGTGTATCACAAATGCTACTCATTCTTTACAAATCGCAAGCCTTTATGATATAAAGAAGGTTTAATAGGTAGATACTAGAGTAGGACATCAGCTTCGAGGTATGACTATGGAACGATGGAGCTTTACGTGTAAAGATGTGTGCGACGGAAATGGCAGAATATTTTGGACATTTTAAACTGTAACAACCTGTGACTATAAAATTCTTACAAATAAACTTATTAATATTATTTCCTTTATTTATACTTCTACATATTTTTTTAATTTTTAAATATTTCATCGTAAGTATATATATAGTATTTATTTAATTTCTTATTTACATTATATTTTTACAAAAACTAAAAACAAAAACATTTAAAAATATAAAAAAATAGTCAGACCGATATCGGGAACAGGGTCCAAGCTAATAAGCTCCTCACAATGCGTGCCGTATCGAGGAGTACCGCTTTCTGTATCAAGCCCTTGATATTATTTATTAGAGCAAGCCCGCTTGATGGAGTCTGGTGTTTGAACCTTACGACAGCCTGTCATGTTGGGATTTTCCATAAGATTTTCAGTAGCAGCTCGAAAGATGGAATGGTACCTGGTTAATGGAAATAGGCTCGCCCCCTATGCATGTGGACTTATACATACATCCTGGTGAATTGTAGGTTTACATTAGTACACCTCTGCCTAGCCCTCTGGGAATACAGGCGTGAAGTTAGGTATGTATGTATACACGGAAGTTTGAGACATAAGCATAACAATACAATTAACACTTTTAAAATCATTCTATCTTTAGATGTCTTTACTTTGGTGATAATTGAAAAATTTAGCGTATAAAATACATATTATATTTGGTTTCATTATTAATAAGAAGTTTTTTTTATTAAAATTATGCTATAAGTAGATTTAAAAAGGTTCTCAATACGTAAGTGCTTTTAGGGTATTTTTAATTTACGTCACTGGTAACTCTGAAGTTCCAGGACTTGTATCCATGGTCATGAAATAAATTTAAAAAAAAAAGTAACCGATTTGAATTGTTCTTTTTTATTTAAAATTATGACAGTCTATATGAAAGGTAAGGAGAACCATGTTCAGGACAACAAGTTGAAAAGTGTCAGTCTACCCGTGACCATCATGGCCGCTGTAGCTGCAGGGTCCAAAACGTCAGGATTAATTTATCACTACATAGTATAAAACAAAGTCGTTTCCCGCTGTCTCTCTGTCCCTATGTATGCTTAGATCTTTAAAACAACGCAACGGATTTTGATGCGGTTTTTTTAATAGAGTGATTCAAGAGGAAGGTTTATAAGTATACAACGTGTTACAAAATACCCCGTAAAAAATATAATTAATTATCAAAGCCAAAAATTTTGTCAGCTGTCATGTCAGGGAACCAGATTATTTAACAGAAGGGCCTACGTACCTATTTTACTTAATAATTGTCTACTTTAATAGTTTTTTTATTTTTCATTCATAAATGTTGTTGTTCCTTGTGAATGGACTCGTTATAAGGCCCCATTTAACCTCTCGGCTTTACGGGTAGTTTTGTAACACCTGTATAATATCTACATGTATGTTATTAGTACATTGCACCCGTACGAAGCGGGTATACGTAAGGGGGTCGCTAGTATCAATATAACGCGATAAAATCCGTAAAAAGTAGTTTTATTTCAATATCTACTCTATTTATCCAACGTAGCCGCGTGTACAGGATAAATATTTATCAAAGTAGTTATAGTCGTTGAATGCGATAAAGTTAATTGATGACTTGGTTACTTATCTAATATCTGATGTAGGACTTAATCAGATTTTTATTACCCATTCGTTTTAAGAAACAATGGGCTTAATTTTGCTAATTTTGATTGAGATAACAACACGTCACTGATATGACTGATATCGACGTTAGTAGACAGGTTGAATTACATAAAAAATATTACGAGTGTCGACGTGTTTCCTGATAATATATAAGTTTAATTTTTTTAAGCCGTTGTCATCCCACTGCAGGGCAAAGACCTCCCTACCCTCCTACCATTCCTCACGGTTCAAGGCTATTTTGGGCCAATCCTTCCAGAAAAATTCAAGCTCATCCCGCCATCTTCATCTAGGCCTGCCGCGCTGTCGTCTGCCGTTTTGTGGGACCCAGTCGGTACTTCTTTTAGCCCACAGCTCATTTGAAATGCGACAGACATGTCCAGCCCAGTTCCACTTCAAGCTAGCAGCTTTTTGGCCTATGTCAGCTATTTGGGTTTTGGAGCGCAGTACGCTATTTTTGATGCGGTCTGCTAATTTGAATCCAATCATACTGAGCTCCATGGCTCTTTGGCAAACCCCAAGTGTGGACTTTTGATGTTTTGTCAAAGACCAGTCTGTGGGCCGTAGGTGAGGATGGGAAGAATACATGAATTTCCTTTTGAGAGTGACGGGCAGGTGAAAGATCTCATGAAAGGCAGTATGTAAATATTATCAGGAAAATATACAACACTTTTAGTGGTATCGTTGAGAATGTCAAGTAAATCATTTGTTACGAAAAGGAATAAACGGAAATGACAAAACTACTTAGTTTCATTTAATTTTTTAAAGGCACCAGTTGGATTTATCCAAAAAAAATCGTGTTCTGTCAAGGTTCCGCTCGTGTTGGAGACCAACTCGGGTGGTAACACCGTATTGCACAATATTCTGACGCTAAGCAATAATGTGGTAACATTATTGAGTTCCGGTTTCGAAGAGAATGTAGCCAATGTCATTAATTACGGAGCAATTGAGTAAGTCTAAAAGATTTTAAGAAAATAAATATAAAAATTCATAACTTCTACTCGTAAACTACTGATTTTCGCAGAACATTTAAATATACTTATATGTTGCGTTTAGATTAATCATTGAGATGTCCTCGAACCAAAAAAAAATGTTTGGACCTCTATTATGGGCCACTCTGTATCTATTACTTAACAAAAAAAAAACAATAGAAAAACAATTGCTACCATCCTCTGTAGGAACACAGTCCCTTTATTGAATTAAAAAGGTATTTTAATTACTAATATCATTTGCAAATCTTTTATTGGTTGCTGATTATCGATATGTAATCATAATAATTAAAGCATTGATTGATTTAATGGTACTTATATTTAGATGTGTTTAGTTTTTTTTAGATAAGATGACAAGCAAATCTGTACCACAAAGGTATAATGGTAACAATAAATGACAAAACAAAAATTTTACAGGAGAGAAAAAAAATGCGCAGAGTGATACTTTGAATGCAATTTTGACATAGTTTTGACTTAAGTAATTGCTTTAAAGATATCGGAACTCAATAGTATTTTTTAGTATTATTAGATGGAATTATGATGTATTACGCATAATTACAACAAAGTTACTTCTAATCTGATTTTAAGAAAGTGTTAGATAAGAAATTAAGAAAGTGTTTTAATGTCAATAGGACTTAATGTCATATTCATGCGGTGCAAGAAACATATTTTCTAAAAAAGTAGGGTTATCTACTATTGTATACCGCTAAGAAATATTGTATTTCTTTTTGAGGGAGAACCGGTAATGTAATCAATGACATTGCTGACAAATTCAGGTTTAGGTTTCAGGTTTATAGAAACTTTTAAATCCTACTAATATTATAAATGTGAAAGTTTGTGAGGATGGATGGATGTTTGTAAGTCTTTCACACTAAAATACTGAATGGGTTTTGATGAAACTTTACAGTAGTTATTTGTACATCAGAATAACGTATAGGCTATAATTTATAACGATTTTGAGTTAATTAGCCAAATGACAATGATAATTAAATTCTTGGACAATTTTACACAGCACCATCTAGTCCCGAACTAAGCAGAGCTTGTACTTTGGGTACTAGACAATGGATATAATACTTATATACTTTTTTTTGTAAATACATACTTATAATACATAGGAAACACCCAGACAAACACAAACACTTATGTTCATCACATAAATATTTGTGATTTGTGGGAATCGAACCCACGACCTCGTGATCAGCAGCCTGACACGCGAACCACTAGACCACAGACGTCGTCAAAAAATTAAAAGTAACTTTTCCATGCGTACGAAGTCACGGGCAGTTAATAAAATAAATATAGCCTATGACACTCACAGATAATGTGGCTTTCTATTGGTAAAAGATTTTTCAAAATAGGTTCAGTGGATCCAGAGATTTCGCATCATTACAACCTTACAAACTTTACCTCTTTATTTATCTAATATTAGTATAGATAAGAAACGTCCAGACCAACACAAAAACTCATATTCATCACTTATTATATTGATGTCATGTGGGAATCATTCAGCAGTCAAGTACTCGAACCACTAGACTATAGAGGTCGTCAATGAATTCATACGACCTTAACATTTATCTAGATAAGCTATTCGCGTTCATGGTCAGCTACTAGACAAACAAGAGTCTATCCTGTGTTCACATAATGTCAGAAACAATACTGATAAGAAGATGATTGATAAAGAAACAACTGGAGCATTGACGATATAAGCAATTGATAGTGAGGTTCCAAAGCTCAAACTGCGGCTAAAAAACTGGAGATCTCAAATAAGTTGAAGCGGTACTTCACGCCTGGACAGCTTCTAACATTGTATAAAGCACAAAGTCCGTTCTGACATGGAGTACTGTAGTTACCTTTGGGATGGTTCAATTAAATACCAACTTGCTGCACTTGACTCGATCGAATGCCGAGCCAAGAGGCTAATAGGTGATGAAAAGCTGGTGAAGACTGGGCTTCACAGCTTGGATCACCGCCGTAAGGTTGCCTGCTTGTCGGTCTTTTACAGATTGTACTTCGGAGAGTGTGCTAAGCTCATCCTTGGAGCTCCAGACGCACCGCAGGATATCATTCCTACCTAGTTGATATTCCACATATCCGCACACAGCGCTATAAATCATCTTTTCTAATGCGCACAGTCAAGGTGTGGAACTCACTTCCTGCGTCTGTATTTCCGAGTAGGTACAACCTGAATCTATTTAAAAGTAAGGTGAACAGGCATTTTCTGGGTGTGCTCGCTCCATCGTCGACCTCATCTTTGCTCCGGAGGTAAAGTTGAAGTCAAGAACAAGCCCATTTTTGATAGAGGTTCATTGAAAATCCGGAAACGCAGGTTGAATCCTGCCCGCAGTCGAATTTTTACTTCGCTAAAATAACTTTATAATCTTAGCATTTAATGCAAAAAACAATACCGTAGCCTACAGACGCTTGCAACACCAGGGGTATCACTTGCGCGTTGCCGACCCTGTAAAATGAAGAGGGTCAAAGTCTCCTGCCACACAACGATACTCGTAGAGCATTAGCAACCTTGCTCACCGTAAGAAACACAACACAGCTCAAAGCCATGTTATTTCACTTCGATTTTCTGCAAGACGGAGATACTTCCCAGTCGGACAGCACCAATTTGAGTGAAACTCTCTTAAAAAATAAAATAATATAGTTTAATGTTCTTACCTCTTCACAACTCCCTCCTTAAACTTGGCATTCAGTGCTTCTCCAACCTCCTTCTCATTCAGGTAGACGTGCGCGCAGTCTATGTGGCGATACCCAGCATCAATAGCGTCCTTCACCGCTTGTGTCACTTGTCCAGGCTGTGACTGTGGGCAGAAGATGGCTTTGAGAATTATTTTTTATACCTATACCATCTCGCTTGTATTCCTCGAACGGTAAGCAGAGATGTACCTATCCAGCTACATCGACAATTCGCCGGTATGCCTAGGACCCATGTAATAGAGGGCGAGCCTATTGCCAAATTGACTTTTCAAAAGTATACTCGGAGGATGTGCCCAAGCGCGTACAGATTTTCATACTGTCATCAGGAAAAAGGTGGCATCGCTTGTGAGGAGGATTCGGGGGAGTGACAACAGCATCCTGAATGTCGTGGCTGAGGATCCTACAGCTCCTATACTGAGGCATGTCATGCGGAATCATTGTCCACAAGAAATGTCTCCTAAGTACATGACTCATTAAATTATGCATTGCCAACCCTGTAAAACGAAAGAGGAATAGTTGGGTTGGCAGTGTAAGGGTCAAAGTCTCCTCACTGCTAACACAACGTTTAGTCGCGGAGCACTGGTAACCTTGCTCATCGTAAGGAACACAACGCAGCTCAAAGCAATGTTATTTCACTTCGATTTTCTGCAAGGTACTTCCCCAGTCTGGCAGCTCCAATTTGAGTGGAATTACTCTCACTATATCCCTATATCTCTCTTATACCACGAAAAAAGAAAGTATTTCTTTTTGTAAATACATAAGAAACACCCAGGCAAATACAAACTTATGTTCAAGACACTAGACTACAGACTTCGTTTAAAATGCATTTAAATGTGGCATTAATAATAATGATTGTCATTGATTTTGTACTATAACTTTTGAAAATCCAAGTTTTTAGTTTGTAAACCAAAATAATGTTGCTGTTATCGACGATTACAGGAGGTGTAATTACGTAATGATAAAATTAATGTTAATAAAACCATTGTGATTGTTTAGGCGTGACACGCTAATTAACTGTTAGGAGCTCAAATTATTTTCAAGAACATGCCACAATACGGCTATCGTATCGTTTCATCAGGTGGCTTTATGCTTGTTTGTCATTTTACAACAATAAAAAAAAACTTAGATCTAGTACTGGTCGTTTGACATATTCTGATAAGTACGCTTTTCATCAAATAGTTCATAGGTCATTATGTAGGCAGCAATGCAAATAAAATACAATGAAATTTAAAAAGGTAGGACTAGGAACAGACTTGTAACACTCCACGCCACTTGACGCGAATGTAACGTGTCCATTGGTCAGATTATATGTTGTGTTCCTAGTTTTCAACAATCAGCCAATAAACACGCGTGGGATGTCATAGGGTGTTATAAATATGCGTACTCCTTAATACTATTATGAAGCTCAAGGTCAATGCTTAGTCTCTACGCGACCGAATCAGAAATGAGGAGATCTATAGAGATGATGGTGACAGACAGTCAACATGACGAATAACAAAATGGCATTCACAATGTAGGATACTGTTTGATAAATTTTATTGTTAAAATTTCAACTCGATGATTGTCGACTATTATAAGACAGAAGTCAGATTGCCAATCGTAGGTACAGACGCCAGCAGGTCAAGAAATCCAAAAAATTTTGACAAATTTTCCCAATGAACGTGAATCTTTTGCCAATAATCGGGCACGACACCAGAATCTTAGCTGCTACTGAGAATTTCATAGAAAATAACGCTACTCGACCTGGGAATCGAACTCCAGACCTCAAGCGAATCGGAGTGCGCTTAAGACCAAAGGTTATAATGAGAAAAAGTAAATAAATTTATTTCCAAAATATATTTTTTTTAAAGTTTAATAAAAGTATGTAAAATAAACAAAAATTTAAAAAAAAGCAAAAAGGCCAACATCACGCGGTATTCCCAGGCGGTCACCCATCCAAGTAAGCGCATGTTGTGCTCGCCTGTAAGAGGCTGCTGATATTCTATGAAAGAATTTATGTAATTCCTGAACTATTTATTTTAATAAAATACGCAAACTGAGCAACAATCATTTTGTAACTGAAACATTTTTAAAAGTTACAAAACGTCAAATGTAGTGACAAGTGTGAGTCGTCGTTTAGTTCACATGAAGATAGATGGCGTATGGAGACAAGTGTGGCAATTAACTAATTTCAACAGGTGCTATACTTAACATAATATATTATAAGTATGTTCATGCACTATATTAATAATATAAGTAGTTGTTGGTGAACCTTTATAAATAAATTAAAAATAAAAAAACTATTTGATGAAACGTACTCTAAGCAGAGCTCAGTGGATGGCAGATAATTTTGTCAAGATACCTATTCACAACTGTCAATGTCTAAATTAATAAGGTATTAATTTCTAAAAGTAATATTGGTATTAGTGAGGTTATTTTATAATTTACTAGCGACCCGCCCCCGCTTCGCACGGGTTCAATATACTAATAACATACATACATGTATTTTACATATAAACCTTCCTCTTGAATCACTCTATCTATTAAAAAAACCGCATCAAAATCCGTTGCGTAGTTTTAAAGATTTAAGCATACATATAGGGATATAGGGACAGAGAAAGCGCCTTTGTTTTATACTATGTAGTGATGATAGTACTTATAAGTAAAGATTTATTTCCCAAATAGCGGATTAAACTTGACATTTTAATATAAAATTTAATGTCGCTGTCATGTTTAATAAAATTATTAATTCTTAAGAACTTGGATAAGTAGGTATTATGCACATAGGTACCTACTTAATTACATTTTTTGCGCTAATCTTTATCCTTCCTATTTCCTAATAATAATATAAAATGTGAAAGTTTGTGAGGATGGATGGACGGATGTTTGTTCCTCTTTCACGCTAAAACTACTGAACGGATTTTGATGAAACTTTACAGTATTATTATTTACACATCAGAATAACATATAGGCTATAATTGATAACGATTTTGAGTTATTTAGCCAAATTACAACGATATAAATAAAAGTAACTTTTCCTCGAAGTCGCGAGCAGAAACTTGTCATTCATATTCCGAAATATTTTTTTATTCATGCCGAAGATGCTAGATTTGAAGGGGCTTGATGCTAAGTTATAACTACATTGATCAACCGGCCACTCTCTCTCTGCCACTCTCTCTCTCTCTATCATTCTTAATACACCTACTCTTCCGTGCCTCGAAGAGCACATACAGCCAGTCCCGGTTATCGTGTGAACACCTATGACAGTCGTTAGTAATTAGAACACGAAAAAGAAAATCCTGACAACCGGCGTTCGTATGACAGGCTTTACGTGCTCTCCGAGGTACGGAGGGGTCTCGATGTGTTAAAAATGGTCACCCATCCACAGACTGACCGCGACTAGTGCAGCTTAACCTTGCAGATCGGTTAATCAGCTTAGTTATTACTTAGCCATATTACTACATTATAACATTTTTAGCTATTTGAAGGTCATCTATTAATATTTTTCTCGGCATAGAAGAAAATAGCCATCTAATGATGTTTGTTTTAGGAAGTCAACAGCGGTTGACGTGGCCATCTTTGTTTGTACAACTACAAGGCAAAGTGGGCTATCGATCGAGGTGAAGCATGAAGAAACCCATTTATTATTTAACGTAATTGTTGAGTTACCTACATTGATGCAGCAGTTTTCATGCATGCAAAGGAATATTAAAGAAGTCCATAGTCTATTCTACCGATTTATTTGTGTATTATAGATCTTTTAAAGACAGTCAAGTCAATATTTTACCGGCTTTTCCTATCTGACGACCTCTGAGAAGAAACGCCGAAACAAATTCAGAGAATCATAGTCTCTTTTAAAGTCCAGACATAGAATAATAACAAATATGTGTCTTACAATGTAGGGCAAAGTCTGAAATGGCCTTTTGAAGAAAGAGCCATAGCGGCTTTGACTAGACCAGTCCCAACTGACGGCAAGCATGCGTCAGTCATTGTGTAGCTCAACCATAATTTAGGGAGCTCAACAACCCGTCGTACGACGATACCAGATCAGAGGAACATTTGCGTAGGCCACATAAAAAAAGGCTCAATGCCACGAGACTGTTCAAAGTTGAGTATCTATATTTCTATATTAGTATTCTAATAAAGAAAGAGGTTCTAGGTACTTATATCCGTCTATAATTGTTGATTGTTAAGTACCGACATTGATGCAGCAGTTTTCATGCACGCAAACGAAAGGAATATTAAAGAAGTCCGTAGTCTATTCTACCGATTTCAATAAAGAAAGAGGTTCTATATCCATCTGAATGCTTTTTTTTGTGTGTATGGTTAACTAAGTATGCAATTGGCGTTCTTTAATTTCTTCTTTCAGGGAAAAATCTTAAATAATAGTTATGTAAAGGGAGGTAGGGCGTAATGGGAGTAATTCCACTCAAATTGGAGCTGCCTCTGTCTTGCAGAAAATTCAAGTGAAATAACACTGCTTTGAGCTGTGTTGTGTTCCTAACGGTGAGCAAGGTTGTCAGTGCTCCGCGAGGAAATTATAGCTTAAATATTTTTTTATATCACTCAGGTGGCAAACAAGCATAAGGCCCATATGATGGTAAGCGGTTACCGTAGTCTATAGACGCTTGTAACACCAGGGGTATCACTTGCGCGTTGCTGGCCCTGTAAAACGAAAAAGAAATAGTTGGGTTGGCAGTATGGGTCAAAGTCCCCTCATTGCCAACACAACGTTTCCTCGCGGAGCACTGGCAACCTTGCTCACCATAAGGAGATCGCTTACCAATGGTGTAACTATTAAAATCTATTTACCTATTGTCTATCTATTTGTGAGTTTGACCCAAAACCGGTTTTTTGGCACACAATAAAGTTTTCAAGGATAATTACTAATTGTTTTAGAAAAAATACCTATGCATATTTAAGTATTTTTTGGGCTTAAAATTTGCACATTTTTTGGCATAGTAGGTGTATGCGTACCTAAAAATATTGTATAATAGCGATAAAAATTTTAAAGTTTTTCTAACATTAAAAGAGCGGTTTTTATTTACTTAATTTTTCTCTGGGTAGATAACAATCATCTTGGTGCCCATGCCCTTATTTAATGTTAAGTTGGGGTTGTCAATGTCAAACCAAAACCCTTTGACATTTTTTTTTAAATAAACGTATTATCTTAATAAAAAGAAACTTTCAAACCATTCAAACTTAAAAAAAGTCGCATTTCAACCATCGCGGGACCACTTCTATAAATAGTTTTATCTTATCTTTAAATCATGGTAATAATTATATTAAAAATTGTAGTATTATCTAGGGATAGAAGATATAATGCGCATTGTCCATTCATGCTCGCTAACGTAAACTTCTTGCTGTCTTGAATTTCTTTCCCACGGCATTAAAAACAATCATAATCAAATTTGCAAACACAGGCAGTTCACATTAAGGTTGCAAGTACCATTTGGTATTTCAATTAGGTAAGCATACCTACTTACAATTAATCAAAATTAAATAATAATTAATGTTTCGCCAATTTGAAGATTATAAATTGCTAAATTTTACACAAAGTTACAAAAAAGTTTACTTTTCCTAAAAACTAAAAATTCCGCGGTCAAATAAAAGTCGCGTTGTACGTGTACATATATTTCGATTAAACATATTAATATACCGAGTTATTGTATTTATTTTTTTTAAAACCTGACAACCTAACCTAGCCTAATTAGGATTTTTTTATTAATTAACTAGTTGTTATAATTCCTTGCATTTTGAAGCTCATTAAATATTATTGACCACAACGCGTTACGAGCTGTTTTCGATCTTCGACAATAACATATTACAAAGACCTACACAGACACAATGACAGAATAAACCGAAGCACAAAAAATCCGAAAACAATAGAAATTTATTTCGCTAATTATTCTCAGTTCCCACATTTTTATTTGCAAATCAAAGCGTATTACTTTTATTATAATTAATGTACCTATTATATACTAAATCAATTTAGTAAACTTAGCTATGTATATTTCATGAACTCCGCATAGATAGTTATCTTTTATTACACTACTAAGGTGGCAAACAAGCATACATCCCACCTGATGGTAAGCGGTTACCGTAGCCTAATAGACGCTTGCAACACCAGGGGTATCACTTGCGCGTTGCCGACCCTGTAAAACGAAAGAGGAATAGTTGATTTGGCAGTTTAAGGGTCCAAGTCCCCCCACTGCCAACACAACGTTTCCTCGTGGAGCACTGGCAACCTTGCTCACCGTAAGAAACACAATACAGTTCAAAGCAGTGTTTTTTCACTTCGATTTTCTGTAAGGCTAAGGTACTTCTCCAGTCGGGCAGCTCCAATTTGAGTTGAATTACTCCCACTAAGTATGCTCTAAGATATCTATTCGTATTAGGATAGAAATTCATGTTTTCTGTGTCCGTGTGTCACTGCTCGGGTGCCAACTGAAAACCAGCGCTGGGTAATAAATACGGCCAGCATAATGCTGAGCTGGCAACCCGTTCGGGACAAGCATGCCGACAGCACATTATACAGTGATCCTTGTGGTCTTTTATAATATAATTATGTTGTTACATTATGTTAACTATGTGTTGTACGGACCTTTTCCGAATAAATGTGATTTTCTTTCTTTCTTTCTTTCAAATTTACTAAATAATAGCGTCATAATTTACACTCTCTCTGTAATGTTAATCCGTCCTTAGAAATGGGTGTTTATTGTCTCTTTCTCTTCTGTCTCCGAGCCTTTTCCCAACTATATCGGGGTCGGCTTCCAGTCTAACCAGATGCGGCTGAATATCAGTATTTTACACGAGCGACTGCCATCAGACCTCCGCAACCAAATTTTTGGTTAATACTGATTGCCTGAGGATACACTGGTTGTCAGGCTTTTTGGGCTCCTGACTACCACTAACGACTGTCATAGGTGTTCGTATGACAACCGGGACCGACGGATATACGTGCTCCCCGAGCCACGGAGGGGTTTCGATGTGTTAACAATGGTCACCCATCCACAGACTGACCGCGGCTAGCGCAGCTTAACCTTGCAGATCGGTTGATCAGCATAGTTATTACTTAGCCACGAGCCCCTCACCCTATGGGTGTCTACTCTAGTAAAACCCGAACATTGGTTAATACCAATTAATAATACCCATTGTTACCTTCTCAATTATAATTTATCATCATCATCAACCCATATACTGTCCCACTGCTGGGCACGGGTCTCCTCTCATATTGAGAGTGCTTAGGCTATGGTCCACGCTGGCCTAGTGCGGGTTGGCAGACTTCACACGCCGTCGAGACAATCTCTAAGGCATGCAGGTTTCCTCATGATGTATTCCTTCATCGTTAAGCGAGTGATAATTAATTTTAAATTTATACCGGGTAAAAAAAGTTAAACCACGTCAAATGTCTTTTCATGCAGGGTTGACATTTACATGGCTATTCTGCACTATTTTACAATAAAATACTGTATTAGGTACACGGCAAAACATTCAACACTGCTTGATCTGGGAATCAGAAAAAAAGGACCTCTAGCGTCCCACACCTGCTTACTACTAGGTACTACTAATAGACTAATAGACTAATTGATATATATTTTTTTCTTGTATCTTATTGATTTCTGACACCTATGCGAATATAAGACAGTGAAATGAAACCTCTTTTTACGGATTTTATCGCGTTATAATGATATTATTATTGATCAGTCTACCCGTTACCATGGACGCTGTACCTAAACGGTCCAAAACGTTGGGATTAATAATATTAATATAACGCGATAAAATCTGTAAAAAGTAGTTTTATTTCAATCTTGATTATTAATTTAAGAGTTAAATCCCGGGTAACTGAATCGGTTCTAATGTAAGTTTATTTACCCAACAGGTGAGTAGATTAGGATAGTACTCTTTGCCCCGAAAAATATTCCGGGATTTTCCTAAAAATCCCGGGATTCTGCTTACGTTAAATAGAATTAGTAGTAGGTTTAACAGATTTGCATGAAATGCGGAATAAAATTACCACTATCGTATTGAATTCTTCCAATCGTGGAGAAATGCGTAAACTTCCTGAAAGGTTTACCCTAGAGCGGCCAAATAATAGTTAATGATTCCCGAGACAATAAAAACGCTTAACCTGGATCAATTTAAAAGTATACTGTCTTGTACGTAAGTCAGCCCATCAAAAGCCTGTCAAATTTCTTCGATAGATTTTCAACTTGAATGCGAAATAGTAAGGTTCATATTCTTCTGGGAAAATTAGAGTTTTGGATAGCTTGACCTGGTAAAAAATAGCGGCAAATCTTTCTCGCTTATACATAATATCAATATATTCCGATAAAACATTAGATAACTAGTAGATAAGATTCCAGAAACCGTATACATAGAATGAAAAAAAAAAAGAATCTAAACTTTTTAATTTAGAAATAGAATTATGGAGAGAATTATAGAATTTTGAAAGAAAATTTCGTAATTTAGAAATAAATAGACTTACTTTCCAAGTGCCAAGACCTATGACAGGGCAGGTGTGTCCGTTGTTTAGAATAATCGGAACGTTCGCGGCCATTTTGTATTTTAAAAACGCGTTAGTTCAGATCGAAGCTAGAACTGCTACTGCTGATAATACCGTACACACGGTCTATATGTAGAGAATTAATCAATAAAGGGGGGTTTCAGCGATGCGACTTTGAGGCATACGAAGAACTCGTAAAAATTGCGAGGCAGCTAGGTAGAGGTTTAATTTTTCGAGGAGATTAACACTGTAATCATGTTTTTTTAAAAGAGTGTCTATGGAGTTTCTTGCCGGTTCTTCTCCATAAGACCCACTTTTTGGAACCGTGCAACTTAATTTTGACTTTTCAAAAGTGCTTTTTTTTTTGTGTAATTCAAATAAAATGGTTGACTTTGAGGAGAGCAATAATTAATATACAGGATCACTCGTAATTAACAAGCTTGCTCTAATTGGAAATGGTTAAAAAATTATCATTATTCTATTGCCTAGTTTTTTTTTTCTCTCAGTGATCAGTGAAGTTGTTTTGGACTCTCTGTAGCTTCCTTTCTTTCTTTCGGCTTTCTCTATTGACTTATATATCATCATTATATTGACTTTGACTGGAATAAACCTGATAAAATCATTTCGCGTGAGGTGTAGTGTTTATCTTAGACACGTACGATTTTAGGTCTGGTATGTATGACCTATGACCCGCCGAGCTGTGGGTCTACAAGTAGAAACAAAGAAACAAAAGTTTATTTGGGAAAATGAGAGGCAAAACATTTGCAACATATATTGAACTTTACCGACTTGTAAGACTACTATTTGGTATCTTTTTCTGATTTTCATAATGACACAATTTCAACTTCATTATTCATCAACCCGTATACCTACCATCCCACTGCTGGGCTCTAGTCTCCTCTCAGAACGATAGGGATTAGGCTATAGTCCACCACACTGGCCTAAGTTGGCAGACACACTGTCGAGAAAAACCTCTAAGGCATGCAGGTTTCCTCACAATGTTTTCCTTCACCGTTTAAGCGAGTGATAATTAAATCATTTTATACGTAAATACTTACATTGCGACAAAATAATCGCACAGTCGCACTAGCGAAACATCACCTTAACGTTTCAAGTCAGTTATAAAGTTATATGCTAGTAACGAAGTGAGTGAAGTGAGTCAGTAACACGTATGGAAAATTAGAATCGCCTTGAGGAATATTTACGAGCGCAGTTTTTGGGTCTAACGTGTGTGATGTCATTCATCAGGAAAATTATTGTGCCGTATTATATATTGATCAGACTTCCCTGTATATAGGAAAATAAATAATAATAATTTATTCAAGAGTACCTTCTGCCCGCGACTTTGTCCGCGTGGAAAAGTTACTTATTTAATTATCGTTGTATTTTGACTAATTAACTCAAAATCGTTATAATATGTTATTCTGATGTATAAATAATAATACTGCAAAGTTTCATCAAAATCCGTTCAGTAGTTTTAGCGTGAAAGAGTAACAAACATACACACTCACAAACTTTCGCTTTTATAATATTAGTGTGATTAACTGTTAATAGTACTTATTGAACGTCATTTTTGCATTAAGACAGCCCCCAAAACGCCCGCCATTGTGGCGTGAAGTACTAATTGGCTAAATAATGTATTGATCAGTCGAATTAAGTCAAAGCCAAAATAATTTATAATTCAGGATAAACTATTACATAAATAGTACTTTTTGAACGTCATTCTTCCCATGAGTTTTGACAGCCCCAAAAACGACTGCCCCTCACTTTGAAAACTGTCTGGATTTATAATTTCGGAATGACTTTTCAGTAGGTAGGCACTTCTTACAATAAAATATAGGTACTCTTTCAGGTAGATAACAAGACTTAAAATAAATTTTTTGGACATATTTACACAGCACCATCTAGTCCCAAACTAAGCAGAGCTTGTACTATGGGTACGATCAACAACGAAAGTCGCTGAATACAGCAAAATTTTGAAAAAATCACAGCTCCAAAAATGGTCAAGAGTTTTTTTTTATTAAGGTGAAGTTTAATGGTCATCTATGCAATTATTTCGCACCTTCACAGGTCAGTAACATCATACTTATTAAAAATCGTATTGAAGATTACAATATGTTTAGCGACTTTCGTTGCTGACTGTACCCGTACCAGAAGCTCCCTATCTCCGTCGACGAAGTTACGAGCCGTTCGAAAGTTGTCCGAAACTTCGGAGTCCGATAAAACAACTGTCAAATTCAATTTTGCGAACGGGTAAAAACACATCGAGAGTAGGGACAACTGTCAAATTGTGTTGTCATTCATTCTTAGTTCGGGATCCCCCCCCCTAAGGACCCCCTTAGCCTTAACAGGACACTGCTGCTTAAACAAGCACCTGTTCAACTTAAGGCTGAATGACACAAGGACCTGCCGGCGTTGTGTAAATACACTGAACAACTGAGCTGCAAGGTAAAGCTCCACTAGTCGCGGTGGGTTTTTGAATGGATGATCGATGTCATCCTCCGTGCCTCGAAGAGCACGTAAAGTCAGTCTCGCACGAACACTATGACAATCGTTAGTAGTCAGAAGGCCAACAAGCTTGACAACCAAAGATATCGGTATTGCCTAAAAATTGGGTTGCGGAGGCGCAGGTCTAATGGCCGTCGCTTCGTGTAAAATACTGATATTCAGCCGCATCTGGTTAGACTGGAAGCCAAACCCAGCATAGTTGAGAGAACAAGGATACTACTAAACATCATGAACCCATATACTGTCCCACTGCTGGGCACGGGTCTCCTCTCAGATTGAGAGGGATTAGGCTATAGTCCACCACGCTGGCCTAGTGCGGGTTGGCAGACTTCACACGCCGTCGAGAAAATCTCTAAGGTTTGCAGGTTTCCTCACGATGTTTTCTTTCACCGTTTAAGCGAGTGATAATTAATTATTAATACGCATAAATAGGATACTATACCTAGAGTTAATGCTTATTGATTATGTAACCATGGGTTTCTAAACTTTTTCAAATATTCTGGTGCTAAGCCAAAGATTTAAATCGTTAGATGCGCCCTACCGCGTCAAAATGGTCACGTTTCCGTAAGTAAACTGGTTGACATAGGAAGTATAGAATCTGATATTGTCTCGTTCACTCATACACACGTTTTCGAGTTGTCTAAGTACGGTAAGGGTATATGTAACGATTTAAATATTTGTGCTAAGAAAATAATGAGCTAACTATTGTGTTCCAGTTTGAATAATAACTGGATTTATCATTTCAGAATGACCTTGCAGTACTTAGGCTTACATAATCTATTATATAGGTACTCTTTCAGAAAAGACAAAAAAAAAACAAACTTCAAAATCAATACTCTTTGACACGCATTATTAGCAAATCAATCAAAATTCCAGGCGTTTCATGATGCCAAAATTATTAATTTTATTTTAAGAAAAGCCACCAATATGTTTTTTAAGAAAATTACAAATATGTCAAAAAATATGTTCAAGATTTTAGTTCTTCTTACGCATTGTAACATACTTTAACCATTCCGTCATGGGAAATATGGTGAGTGCCTTCCTGGAACCTACCTTTTGTAAGTGTTCCTTACGGTGAGCAAGGTTACCAGTGCTCCGCGAAGGAACGTGTTGGCAGTGGAGGGAGTTAGACCCATACTGACAACCCAACTATTCCTCTTTCGTTTTACATGGTCGGCAACGCACAAGAGATACACCTGATGTTACAAGCGTCTATATTATAGGCTATGGTAACCGCTTACCATCAGGTGGGCCGTATGCTTGTTTGCCACCTTGTTTGAGCTGAAAAGAGAACTACAATTTTTAAGCGGATGAATTACTTCACCATTGTAAAATTTATAGATATTTCTGTCTGTTATGATCAGTTACGCTAAAGATTCCCAGGTTGAGCAGTTTTATTGGATTATTCTATGAAATTCTCATTCGCAATTAAAACCCTTGCCTTTTTTTTTGCTTAGCGTGTGGACAATCCTTATGGACTTCCGCCGCCTGGGGGGGGGGGCGTGTCGTACTCCACCCAGAGTGGGTGACCTACCGACTAAAAACCACACGGTGTTCCTTATCGCACCTGCTGCGTTGGGGGCTACGGGAACAGAGCATTCTTCCGCAGCCCCCGACTGGTGATATACCGCCGCAGCGGGCCCCGTCCTTGCATTTGTAGGAGTGAGGCGTAGACTCCCCCCCACCGCCTTAGAGAGGCGCGCGTGGAACACAACGCCCGCCACCGTCTCGGACCGTTTAGGGACAATTAAAACCTCTGCCTAACCTAAGGTGGATTAGTTGGTCATATACTCAATACTTTATTGTATTCCATAATGTTTTATAAAGGTGGACTATAGATAACTTAGATCATTATGGACCCTGTCGGGCACAGCAAAATTAGGAGAGAGGAAGAGGGTTTAGCATCATTTGCAAATTGATTGCCCATTAAAAAGTATACATTAAAATATTATATTTATGGTGTTTATATTCTTATTATTTCATTTCTAACTCATTTATAACATAAATTTTGTATTTATTTGTAACATGTCATAGCTTAAGTATTGAACCAGAAGAAGCAGGTTTTAATCATGTCTGTAGTCTCACAATAAATACCTATTTCCTTTGCTATAATAATGAGATAATAGTTGTAAAACCTAGTCATCATGACAAGACACGGCATTTGTCGTCTTATCAGACTTATATAGATTCGCCTTCGTCAGCCTAGCCTTTCAATTTTGTTATCTAACTAATATCTCCTCAATTTGTTTATTGCACTCCATGAATGTCATCGTTAATGTATTAAATGATTACTTCTAGATGGGGGGTCAGCAGCAGGGGTACCAACAAGGATATAACCAGGTATCTGCCTTACCTACTTGTGTCTTTTTTAATGTGTGACTTTTAGGTTAATTTAGCAAAGAGTCTAAATGTAAACCTATCGGAAACGGAAGCATAATTATATCAAAATTAAGTTGTCTTGGACAATTTTACACAGCACCATTTAAGTAGTACCTACCAAACTAAGCACAGCTTGTACTATGGGTACTAGACAATGGATATAAATACTTTAAATATACATTTTTTTGTAAATACATAATACTAATCACACTATCACACTAAAGTATAGTGATATCCTGAAACACAGGTTTATAAAAACCTAGATCAGGTAGGTCGCTACATACCTCTAGTTTAGAATATTTCTTTTTGCACCTATTATAAATAACTATGTACTTTAGTTTTACTTATTATTAAGACCCTAATCTTATACCCCACTGTTGTAAAATTGTAATGTTGACGAAATGTACACCTTTTTGTAAAAGATTTTTAAATAAAGATTTTTTTTATTTATTTTATAATCACATCACACTAATATTATAAAGGCGAAAGTTTGTGAGTGTGTATGTTTGTTACTCTTTCACGCTAAAACTACTGAACGGATTTTGATGAAACTTTACAGTATTATTATTTATACACCAGAATAACATATAGGCTATAATTTATAACGATTTTGAGTTAATTAGTCAAATTACAACGATAATAAAAAGTAACTTTTCCACGCGGACGAAATCGCGGGCAGAAACTAGTAATATATATATAAGAAACACCGAGACAAACACAAACACTTATGTTCATCACATAAATATTTGTGTTTTGTAGAAATCGAACCCACGACCTCATGATCAACAGTTCGACACGCGAACCACCAGACCACTACAAATATTTAATCATTATTAGACGGGATGAACAAATTCACTAGCAACTACCATACTTTATGTGTTATAGGGTTATTACGGGCCGCAACAGCGGGGTTATTACGGACCACAGCAAGGGGGATATTACGGGCCACAGCAAGGATATTATGGTGAGCAATATGACATAACATATCGTACAAAAAGGCCTTCTTTATTTTATTTTTTTACGTATGTCCATGCATAGCTTTTTAAACGACTTCAAAAAGGACGAGGTTCTATATGTTCGACTATATGTATGTTTTTTATTACAGTGTAGTCCGATTTTGATCATTTTAACTAATGTAATACTTATTTAAATTTGAGTTGGCGCCAAACAATCAATGAAAAGATCACTAAATTACCTTAAATTTAAAAAGAAATAGCCAAATCAAATTACTTAAGGTGGATGTTCTTATCGACCTACCATACATTTTTGAATGAAACGTGAAATTTCCAGCGATAGACATTAACATTCCAAAAAAATGGGCGCTGACTCAAAATTACTTATGTCCTATACTTACATTAGTTTAAGAATTTAGTTATTAAGGTTAATTAAGAGACGTTTATTATTTTTTGCTTTTCAGTTTTTCGGCGGTATAATTTTTTTGGTTAAATTTTTTTTATTATTTTCCTGTAATCACAAACAAACCAGTGTATGTGAAAATGAATTGGGTTATAATTTTTACGTACGGAGGCCAGCACATCAAGCTACCACAATCTGTCAAATTTCTTTGATAGGTTTTCAAATTTAATACAAAATCATAAGAATGAATCTTATGATTTTGTATTAAATTTTGAGATTAAATTGGGAAAATTTTGACAGTTTTGGATAGCTTGAACTGCTGGCATCTAGGTATACCTATAATAAAATTATAGTCGTCTTATAAAATGGATAATTTTTTGGAAATATGTCTGAATGAATTTACAGTTAATAATAATCCAGTGCAATTATTATGCTTGACGGAAACATTATACGACGAGTACCTATACAATAATAAAGATTTTAAACTATTGAGCACCTTTTGTAGACAACACAGGAAAATCGTGTACCTACATGCATTGTTAAAAAAACATTTTTGTCAAGCTTTATGAATTATGTGTAGGAAAATCATTCGAGTGTTGCGGTATTAAACTACCAAAATTGCAATGCATCATAATTTGTATTATAGAATACCCAATTAAAGAAAAGTTATAAAAGAAAGAAAAAATTGTTGACACAGTCTTGGACAATGCACGTAATAATATTAAAAACATTATGAAGAACAAATAAAATAAGGATAAAAATAAATAAGCCCCAGTTCGAATGCACATCATATTTCTACAATAATCACTACATAGTATAAAACAAAGTCGCTTTCTCTGTCCCTATACTTATGTATGCTTAAATCTTTAAAACTACGCAACGGATTTTGATGCGGTTTTTTTAATAGATAGAGTGATTCAAGAGGAAGGTTTATATATATAATACAGGTATGTTATTAGTACATTGCACCCGTGCGAAGCGGGGGCGGGTCGATAGGTATACATAAATTAAACTTAAAATCTAACATGAAATTAATCATAGGAGGTGACAGCAATATAGATATATTAAAAAATAATACATTGTCGAAAAGTCTAATGAATATTTAATAATTAAACCATGCTCTATAGAATGAAGCTGGCTTTAAATAATGATTGTAGACTGTAGAGCTTGTCGTGAATTCAAGGAAACAATGCAGCACATCTTGTGTGATTATGATGTCCTGGCGATGAAACGGATGAACCTTCTTGGTAAAGGATACCTGAAGCCAAAACACTACAGGTTCCTTCCTCTAAGTGGGTTAGTCGCCTTCATAAACCACGTTTTTTAAGAGTAAGGAATGCACAAGGCTGGGGACGACACAAAAGATCACATCTTTCAATTCAATTAAATTTATTAGCAAAAATATGGTATAATAGTTGTTACAGGCGCATTTGTTTCACATATTCTGCCATAGAACATGACGTGCAAATGTAATTACAATGTCATAGATTATTAAATTATTAGACATTTAAATTAGAAATAAATTATAACGTTATGTCCCATAATATCATAATATTGTTTTGTTAGGAGTAAATTAAATAGTGTCCTCTTAAACTTCGTCATAGGTAATGCTTTTAAATTATCTGACAGTTTGTTAAAAATTATAATTGACATACAGTAAGCGTTTCTCTTAACCTTTTGACCGCCACGGACGTGTATAGACGTCAAATTAAAATTTGCTCACGGTAGCCAACGACGGCATGGCACGTTAAAAATACAAATTTTTTGTTCAAAATAAATATACAAAAATATGTTTATAGTGTTTTTTTTTTAACTTATTATTAGAATTTATGGCTTGGCGTAGAGCACACAGCGTTACTGACATGGCGGTCAAGAGGTTAAATAGCTTATTATTTTTTTATGCTGTTTTTATTTAGGGGCTTTTATTAAAATAACATGTCAGCCCCATAAGATCACATCTGGTCGAAATGTTGCTGACTAACGACCGTTTTCAATATCAAATCCGTCGGTAGATTAGCCCACTAGAGACAGGATTTTGACATTACTTGTATGGACGTTATGTCAAAATCCTAACCATAGTAAGGAAATCCACAGATAGATTCGTTATTGAAACTGGCCATAAGCCAGCGCCCAAGTAAAATAAGATTAAACTTACATTTGTATCTACAAATTAAGGTGCCTACGCGGAAAAAATCATGTATTGATCACATAAAAGGCAACATCTATCAAGACAATCATCACTTGTTCTTATCAGACCATGAAACAGCATAAACCTTATCATTTCTAACCGCAAGTGAAATCTTGAATGGATAAATACGTATACCTACGTTCTTCGAAACCGTATGCAATTTGTAGAGATAGACCCTGTTGATAAAAACACTCTTTTAGATCCACGTTTGACTTTGGTAAGTCCGGTGTGCCTCAGGGAAGTGTCTATTGGTTTTACTCTATATTAATAATATACCTAAAGTCGCAAACCAAGTCAAGTCAATTAAGTCAAGTCGAAAACCACTAGGGGGAAAGCATATCGATAACTTAAATAATACTATCATTATAATGGGTTAGGGTGCCTCCTATACGACACCGCAACCTACATTGGCCGCTCCAGTGCAAGCTTCCTGGGCCAAGCCCACAGGAGCAGCCCCTCCCGCGAGAGCCCCTGGAGGGGAGAGATTACCCCCTATAACCTCACAAACTTTACCTCTTTATAATAATAGTGTTGTGTGCTGAACAAATAGTGTATAGATGTTTTGACTAAATGCCTCATTGATAATTTTTTTACAGTGTCAAAGAATTTATTGATTATAAACAGATAATTACAATTTCTAATAATAATACCTAATAATAACAATCTTCTTATTGATATAATAAATATGTACAAACTGATAATGTACTTGATAAATAGTGTAATAATTATATAATGAGTAATAATGACTATGGGTTTTTTATTGTACCTAATTCTTTCTTGATAATTTTGTATGCAGAGAAAACTACGGAACATGCTGCCGAACTAGATTTTAAGTAACATCATGTATCTGACCGTGTTGCGAGCAATAAAATATAATATTACTTATTGTATTTTTTTTTGCTTACAAGACCAAAATATGACAGTGACATAACGAGTCTTAGTGATATTAAATTTTTGATGGAATCAAAGTTTCTGCCTAATCTTCAACATGTTTCATTATTAAATCTCGTTGACTTCAATTTTAATATTATCTACTTATTATAAATTACTTAGCAATGTCTTTAATAATATTTTAAGTAAACAAATTATTACTATTATTAACCTTTTGACCGCTACGTCAATAACGAAAATCCGTGTTCTCTACGCCAAGCGACAAATTCTAGTATTTAATAATAGGTAAAAAAAACAACAAATTTCTGTATAGTTACGGATCTTGAACTAAAAAAAAGTGGTATTTTTGACGTGCCATGTCGTCGTTGGCGTCGTGAGAAAGTTTTCATTTGACGTCTATACACGTCCGTGGCGGTCAAAAGGTTAAGTAAGGTTCGAACCCAAAGATCGGGCTCTGTGGCGTTCACTAGGAGAGGCCTACATCCAGCAGTGGACGAATATGGGCTGATGATGATGATGAAGAAGGTTCAGAAACAGAAATGTAAAATGCACAACGTAATAATTGATAAAACACTGAGCACTATTATTTTTTCTTAACATCTTTGTAAACTGTAATTCAAATTTCAATATTTCTAGTAGATACTCGTATTTGATTCCAATTGAATATAATTATTGAAATTTATTGCAGGTAGGTATTTTGCAAATAAATTGATTTGATTTGAAGTTACTTGTTGTCTTATTATTTTATGTTTGTTTATTTATTTATTTAACTCTTTATTGTACACCAGAAATAGCAACGAAACAAAACAAATTATATCTAGCAACAAATGTACAATGGGCGGCCTTATCACTTAAAGTGATTTCTTCCAGGCAACCAAAGCGACATGGATACACTGGACAAGATAACGGGTATATACGTGTACAAAACAGGTCACTTTTAACACAAAAATAAAACAAATAATAAACTACATAAATAGATATAATTATAAGTATAAATAAATACATATAAATATATAAACTATATATAATTAGTAACACATACTCAAGTCAATAACTGTTTGCTTACTTTTATTAGCATTATACCTACTTACCTTCATAATTACTATGAAAAAACTATGCAATATGATATGGTATTTAATATTAATAATTATGCTTATTATGGTACTTATATTAATTTTATATCATGATTAATCATAGTTTAAAATAGCCATCAAAAACATAAAGTTTGTAAAAAAGAAAGGAGCACAACTCGGTTCTTCTACCGTAAAAAGTTGTGAGATCCAATACCAAGAGATGTAATACCAAGTCGGTTAATAAAAGTGACAATATTAAAAAAAAAAGTTTTCAATTAATAGATTGACTTGGCCATCGCTGGAAAACACAATGATTTCATAAGTAATAAATATTATATTAGTCTATTTTTTATTTTTTTTATTTATTAAGCAAAGGAAAAATTCGACCGCGGGCAGGATCCTTATCTTAGCATGGAAAATGCCAAAAAATACAAAAAGACAGTCTATCTAATATATAAAATTCTCGTGTCACAGTTTTCGTTGCCATACTCCTCCGAAACGGCTTGACCGATTTTGATGAAATTTTTTGTGCTTATCGGGGAGGTCTGAGAATAGGCCAACATCTATTTTTCATACCTCAAAATTTTTTTTTTATGGCAAAACAACGTTTGCGGGGTTAGCTAGTTTATTTATAAATTTAGGCTTCTAGTTTTATCCACAACGAAGTTAGATGGGGTATAGACGGCCTGAACTCCTTCGAGAAAAGGATGGTACGACCGTGCCGCTTGTTTGCTCGACTTGTCGGGGGCTAAATAAATATTTTGGGATACTTTACTTTTTTTCTCAACTGCGAATGACTTTCCCAGGACAACAGCCTCAGAGAGGTGGTGGTATCTGCGAAGCATGTGGCTGTGCTGCGTGCATGGCGTGCCTCACATGTCTGTTCTGTTCCTGCTGCCAGGCCTTGGCTGGAGCCATGGGTATGGGAGGAGAGGATGACGAATAACGAAGAAGCATTTTTAGTACGACTTTATTTTTATTTTTTAAACTATGCACAAGGGATTTTCCTGTATCGTTGGGTGCGTTTACAGAAATTATCATCATTTAAAAAAAAAAGATATTTAATATTTGTATACACCGTGTTTTTTGTCGAAAGGATATAGGTACTTCTACTCATCATGATCAGCAATTTCTTGTATGGGATCAACCATGAAATGCAAAAAAAAAACAGCTACATCCTACATTTTGTCTAGAAACCTGAACTTTTTTCTAAGAAACAGCTCTCCTATTTCTCAAGATTTCAGACTTAGTCCCATATCTAGGAGAAATAATATTGAAATAATGGTTTCCTTTCGGCTGTAAGTCGACAAAAAAAAACACGGTGTACCGAAGTACCTAAGTATAATGGAATTGTGAAGAGACTATTCAACACAGAGAACTCAATTTGGCTTGAAAATTGTTAGTGTAGCAGGACATAATGTATAATACTATAAGAGACCTTTTAAAAGAGGCAGTGGGAGTAATTCCACTCAAATTGGATCTGCCCGACTTGGGTACCTCCGCCTTGCAGAAAATTGAAGTAAAATAACATTGCTTTGAGCTGTGTTTTGTTCCTAACAGTGAGCAAGGTTGCCAGCGCTCCGCGAGGAAACGTTGTGTTGGCAGTGGGGGGATTTTGACCCTTATACTGCCAACCCAACTATTCCTCTTTCGTTTTCCAGTATCGGCAAGACGTAAGTGATAACCCTGGTGTTGCAAGCGTCTATAGGCTATGGTAACCGCTTACCATCATCGGTCGTTTGCTTGTTTGCCACCTGGGAAATAAAAAAAAAAAAAAATATTAACAGGTAGGTACACGAACTGTACCTACGTCATCTTCTGCCAGTTTCAGTGAAGGATTTCAGGAGTTAAAGATGTCTGATTGCTGCGTTCTAAGCTGCCTGGCTATCTGCTGCTCATGCTGCCGCGCATGCCAGAATGTTGGAGATCACTGACAACCTGAACAGCTAAGGAATTTCAGTGAATGTGAGTACACATAACTGTAAAAGAAGTCATATAATATAATATAAATTTATTTTGCAAATATGGGTAATATACAATAGTTCTTAAGATACTTACCCTGTTATTCATAAAAAATTAAAACGCTCTGTATACCAATTTTATTTAAAATATGTTTTGTCCCTTTCTTTCAAATTTCAACATGAAGATAAAAGAAAGGGACAAAATATATTTTAACTATAATAGGTGTAGGTATAGAGCGTTTTAAGTTTTTATGAATAACGGGGATAGAGTCCTCATTTTACCATTCGGCATGCAAACATTATTATTATTTATAAATACATACTCTTTAAACAAATATTTATAAATAATCATTTTCATTACAATTTATTTAGGTAATTATATTAATGTTGTCATTATAATTAATTATGTAATTATTTTAATTATTAATTGTATTAGTACACATAGCGTGTACAATGACATAGTCAACGCCGGATCTAGAATTTTTTCGAGGCGGGGCATAAAAATGTCGCCCCCGCCTGGATATGTTTATTTTATTCTAGCTTATTGGCTCATCAACAATTGTTTTACACTTATACAAAAACCAATTCAAAATATCACAATTAAAAATTAAGTGTAACAATCTTTTACAGATAAACACTGCATGCACAACATTAAATAATAATAAGATAACTAATACTGAGACATTATTGAGATATTAGCTATCCGGAACTAACAAACAAATAAAAAATATATAATTCCCACAATTCCCTTACAGTATTTTATGTAAGATTTTATAGGTAATGTTTTATAGGTAAGTAGCGGCCCGTCCCGGCTTCGCACGGGTGGACATAAGATTCCCTAATCTTTTCTAGCAATAAATATAGCCTATGTTACTCAGGGTGAATGTAGCTTTCCAATGGTGAAAGAATTTTTGAAATCGGCACAGTAGATTTTGTGTTTATTCGTTACAAACATACACACAAAAATACAAATCTTTCTCCTTTATAATAGTAGTGTAGATGTGTTGACCTTATGATACGCGCCCCGCGAAAAATAATGCATGTTTTTCACTGCACATCGTGTCTCAGTGGTAAATGTTGCGTTGATAATTAGTGATAAGATTTGTATTTGTCTGCCAAGAAATTAGAATTTGCCACCCGAGGCTTGCCCCCTAGATAATATATAATAATATATAATAATATATAAGCCCCCTTGCTTATTTATTACATGGTATTTTAAAGTTATTTTAGTAAGTAAAGTAAGACAGATAGGTAGACAGATTATTACATGGTACTTAAATATACCGGTGAAATGTGAGTAGAGCAGTAGGGTACACCGTTACCTAACTTGAATTATTGTCGAATGTGTTAGACGTCACTATCTATCGCCAAAATTAATGAACCGTATAGCTGACTAGTACGGAAAAAGATGGCTGGCAATGGGTTTAACAGTTATGTGTCTGTGTTCGATCGTAGCTCCAAAACCACCGAGCGGATTTGTTAGTTTTAAATTAAATAGCTGAAAAGGATAAAAAGGGTACCGAAAAACGAAAAGAAAATATTCCATTTTAACAAAGTATCCTTGAATTCGTCTTACTACTTAAGTAGCTACGTAAATATAGAGTTACGATTCAGGATTAGCAAGGTGTCTACGAGAATCGCGAGCTAGTCTAGCTGTAGACTTGAGGCCGCTGAGGCAAAAAGATTCTCTATTGGAAACCATGCACCGGAAAACGCAGAGTAGGATGGCCTCCAATGGACAGACGACCTGGGATCCAAGTCTCTTTTTTATTTTATTTATTTATTTAATACTTTATGCACAAATAAGTACAAAGGCGGACTTAATGCCTAAGGCATTTTCTACCAGTCGACCTTAGGGTGATGCAGAGACAGAAGTTAGTAGGTGCACTAACACGATCTTTTTTCAATTCCATCATCAACCCATATACTGTCCCACTGCTGGGCACGGGTCTCCTCACAGAGTGAGAGGGATTGGGCTATTGTCCACCACGCTGGCCTAGTGCGAGTTGGCAGACCTCACAAACCGTCGAGAAAAATCGCTAAGGTATGCAGGTTTCCTTACGATGTTTTCCTTCACCGTTTAAGCGAGTGATAATTAATTAATACTCAATACTTTATTGTATTCCATAATGTTTTATAAAGGTGGACTATAGATAACTTAGATCATTATGGACCCTGTCGGACACAGCAAAATTAGGAGAGAGGAAGAGGGTTTAGCATCATTTGCAAATTGATTGCCCATTAAAAAGTATACATTAAAATATTATATTTATGGTGTTTATATTCTTATTATCTCATTTCTAATTATTAATACGCACATGAATTCGAAAAGTCGAGGTGCGTGCCTTGGATTCGTACCTTCGATTTGGCAATCCAATGGTCATAGGTACGATTAGGCTAGGCGTTTTTAATTGTTTCAGAATAGTTGTGCAATGTAACTAAATGACATTAAGACAGACATATTTCGTAGAAATACAGTTTAACTGTAAAAGATCAACAATTCTGAAGTCACTGAACGGCGATTTTTACCTAATTAAATAGACTTAGGCCCTTGGTAGAGGTCGCTGGGAGTCGTGTTCAGCAGTGGAAATCGTTTGGTTGGCATTGTGTTGATGAATATAAATTTACATAATTACAAATATTTAAATCGTTAGACTGATGCGCCCTACCGCGTCAAATAATGGTCACGTTTCCGTAAGTAAACTGGTTGACATCGGAAATATCGAATCTGTTATTGTCTCGTGTTCACTTAAGTATACTGAATATTGAACAGTGTCGTTCTCTGTCTCTACATGGAATGTGTGCATGCACTCATCTCTATGTGGACACGTTTTCGAGCGGTTTAAGTACGTTGAGGGCAGATCTAACGATTTAAATCTTTGCATAATTATAAGTTTTTTTTATTCTCAATCGTTTGACCGCTAGATATTTTTAAAATTTTAGTAACTATTAACTGTATATTAAGAAACTGTACTTAAGCTGTTTTTTTTTTCTAAGTATAATAAAACCTGTTCACTCGAGTCTTGAAGACTGCCAGGTTATCAAGAGACAATGAGTTTCAAGCTGGTATTCGGCTGATCCATCCCAAAGCTGAGAATTGTAATTACTCCATCCAACCTGTGCGGTATAGGTTAAACATCTGGTTTGAAGAACTGGCTTACCTTAGAGAGGATGCCCAAATTTTTAGCAGTAAGCTGAGCCTTCGATTCGATGTAAGAGCCAAAATTGTGCGTGGATTTTATTGTCATACCGAGAAGTTCAAGGTGGTCTATTCGTAGGGAGAAGGCGGAGAGTCGGAGCAAGATTAGGAGTGACTCCGTTTAGCAGAGAAAATAAACTAGCTGTGTGGAGAGGCGAGGTTTGTTGTCCCTCCAACCAAAGCAAAGGGAGGATCCTCTATCCGCCTGGAGAGCCAAGGCCCGACGGTTGATGATTGGCGGTTGTATATATGCAACTTGCGTTGCGAATGTTGATTGCGCGATTCAGGATTTGTTCGTAGTACCATGTAGCGCGGTAGATGTCGCTACAGCTGCATTAAGCTTTTGAATTTTGAACAAGTTAGCATCGCCTCATTCGGAGAGAGCTTTCGAAGTCCAAGTTCTAGTGCTCAACCATGGCCTCTCTGAAAGACCGAGTCTGCACGGAAGTGTATCCCTCAACAGTCTCCGGAGCAGAAATAACATTGCTGAGAGAACAGAACCCTGAGGGATCTCAGCCATAATAGCCAATGGCTTGAATAAGCTATCCATCGATGACAACTCGAATCAACCGGTTCCTCTCTCTGATATCCAGGCAGGGCCGTCTTAAGCTATGCCGGGGCCCTAGGGCACACAAGAATTTGGGGCCCTGTTGGAAAGTAAAAAAAGTGAACGACAATAACTATTCTGCTACCCAAAGGTTGTCCGGTAGAAAATGCCTAATGGCTTTAAGACCGCCTTTGTACACTTTTTTGTTCAAAACTAATAAATAAATATGGTCTTTCGGGGGCCCCCGTGACGTTGGGAGCCCTGGGCACGGACCCCGTGTGCCCTGGTAAAGACGGTACTGATTATTTATATATTTAAATTTATCTAAGCATGCTGAAGTCGGAAAGCCTAACTTTTGGACGAGAGTAGAATAGCTTCGCGCATGTAAAAGCTAGTAAGTTGGTATTGTAGTCAGTAATTTCAGTTTTTTAAATATTGGTTATCGTTTGGTGATCTGATAGGAACTAGGGACTTTGTATTTGATCTGAGCGGGGCCCCTATCGATCGCGGGGCCCTGGGCAAGTGCCCAAAGTGCCCACTGGGAAAGAGGGGTCTGTATCCAGGAGTACCAATCCTGAGGGCAGGCTGTAAGAAGGAAGGCTATTAATGAGGCACTACACGGCCACCTGGACGAAGCCCTGACAGATATCATTAGCCAACTCACGTGGGTACTTGTGTTATCAGCACCAGGGTTCGTGCAGACTTCAGCGTCGACGGACTGCAGAATCTAGACAGATTACCATCTGTGATTGTTGATTTTGGGAAGTTTCCTGCGGGCCGTTGTTAGGGGCGCGTCTGTAGTGTCTTCCTTCCTCCGAGCCTTTGAACTATGTTGAGTCATGTT